>CM076581.1:1283301339-1284014891 GCA_034641835.2 Pinus albicaulis | reverse complement strand
ACTTCATTGAAAATTAGAAGCATCTTCATTCCTGGTTTTCCAAGTTGGCCGTGAATACTCTCTCGATCACTTGGATTAGAACTATATTTGTTTCACCATTATCTAGCAATCTTGAGACAAAATGAGTAAGAAATTTATGAATGGAAACACCTACAGATGTGTCACAAACATTATTTCATTTGCAACATCAATTTATTCTGTGAGTTGTTGTGATTTTTTTCTTGTGGCTAAAACTTAGTTTTGTTTGTCACCTAGTTACCATGATTCAAAACTTTGTTATCACCTCAGATCCTTATAGCATTAGATATATTTTGTGAGGTAATGTCATGTTTTTTTTGTCACAATGAATTAAAAATTAGTTATTATACCACAATATTGACTTTCTCATTATATGTTTTGTTTATGAACCCTTTAAAAATACCACAGGAACATTTGATTTTATACTGTGATCTCCCCATCATGGGTGGGGGTTTCAAAAATTGGAGAGTAAATTGAGTGGTTATTGTTAGAAATTGTTGTATAAGATAGGAAATTTGGATGGTTTGTAGACAATATGGATCTCATAACATATATCTATTTTAAATTTTTTAGTGTCTCTAGCCACCATGCATCTAATATGATCCATTTGAACTCAAAACTTCAATATCTATTTTGAAATTTTTAGTGTCTCTGGCCACCATGCATCTAATAGGATCCATTTCAGCTAAGAAATTCAATAAATCACTATGCGAATGATAACCCATGACATCCCTAGCCATTTTCTTTGATTGTGGATCATGTTACAAACTAATAACTTGTGAAATCCCTAGCCATTTCTTTTGATTGTGGATCAGGTTATAAACTAGAATACACTCTCTCTTCAGAAGACTCTACAATATATATTGGATGGAGGGAAATGTTATGATAAAACATGTTCAAAAGACCCTTTAGGGTTGTCTCAACTTACACTTTTTTTAATCACATAGTATAAATTTTGCAAAACTATAATCTACAGTAAGGACTAAGTGGGTTTTTTCTTTTGTAAGTCTTTTTGGAATTGAAAAATAAAAAACTGATAAGATATAGATAAAGAGCAATAATTTAAAAAATTGTTGTCACAATCGTTACATAATAATTTGATGCACAACTTGTATAGCAATAAATATTAGCTTCCAACACGGCCAAATAAAACAACTGCAGTAAATAATTTTAGTTGATTTTCAATACATTTATGTAATTATAATAGAACTAGGAACTTTTGAATACTACTTCATTAGATGCATCGAGAATACGGCTTTGAGGCGCCAATGTCGTAGACCTTTAGTCACACTGGCCCTCACGATTTTCCTACATGCTTTGGGGCAAAATTCAATTTAACTTATTAAAAAGAAAAAAAATAATACTATAAAAAAACATATATAAAACTATTTACATTTACATATACAAATATAAAAAAATTTTAATAACAACATTTTAACTTAAAAGTCCCTAAAACCTAAATTCAATCTAACTTATTTAAATAAAAAAACTAACATTATAATATATATATATATATATATATATATATATATATATATATATATATATATATATATATAATTTAGATCTAATGAATTAAAACATTTCAATCGACTAACATTTGATCCAATGGCTCAGACATGTACATGTACACAGTAAGAACTAGGGGAGTTGTTTTCAAATAGGAATGCCTTACTGCATAAAAATAAAATAAATTTTTTTATTTATATTACATATTTAAAATTAAACTAATATTATATATTCGTTTCACTCAATTTTATTTTTTATTTATATTATACATCTTAAATTAAAATAATATTATATATTTGTTTGGCTAAATTTTAATTACATTTACATTTTAATGTGCTTAACGAAAACATTAATTATTGTTACTATTATTTTAGTTACATTTATAAAAATCTAAATAAACAACATTATTTTCTTTCCATTCATTTCTAAATTTTCACATAAATATAATAAAATAATTTTTTTTATATTCATATTACATATTTTAAATTAAAATAATATTATATATTTATTTGACTAGATTTTAATTATATTTATAAAATAAAATATTTTTTATTCATATTACATATTTTAAATTAAAATAATATTATATATTTAATTGACTAGATTTTAATTAGATTTACATTTTAATGTATTTAATTAAAACATTAATTATTATTACTATTATTTTGGTTACATTTATAAAAATGTAAATAAACAATAGTTTGAAACGCGTCGGTTCCTAAAATTCTTATGTGATTTCCCGGAAGATTTATAATTAAAATGTTATGGATCACAGAAGCTTGCACTCTCAAACATTATTTTTTCTCTATTTACAATAATCCATGTATGTATATAGAAATGTATTTTTTCTATAAGTATTTTTCTTAATTTTCACATAAATATAATAACATAAAATATTTTTTATTCTTATTACATACTTTCAATTAAAATAATATTATATATTTGTTTGACTAAATTTTAATTAAGTTTACATTTTCATGTGCTTAATGAAAATATTAATTATTATTACTATTATTTTGATCACATTTATAAAAATCTAAATAAACAACATTATTTCTGGTGTAATTTCTCTAAAATCCGGTAGGAATCCATTGAAGATAGAAGTTTGATTTCTAACCTTGCACAATTGAAGTGCCCTAGAGGTTTTTGAGGGTGTTGAATCCATATTTACCTCGAAAATTTTCACCCGATTCCCGCACCTGAAACTCCAAAAAGTTGCACTAAAGACAACTCCATTATTTTTTCTCCATTCATAATCATTGAGATATGTATACATAAATATATATGTATATAAAATTTTTTTTTATTAAGTATTTTTCTTAATTTTCTCAATTTTCACATAAATATAATAAATTTTATTTATTTATTTAGTCTTATTACATATTTTAAATGAAAATAATTTTATGCATTTGTTTGAGTAAATTTGATTATATTTACATTTTAATGAGCTTAATAAAAAACATTAATTATTATTACTATTATTTTAGTTACATCTATAACAATCTAAATAAACGCCATTTTTTTTTCCATTCACAATAACCCATATATAGAAATATATTTTTTCTCTTTTTAATTTTTTAATTTTCTCTATATTCTTATTCCATCTTTCCAATTTTTAAATACATAAATACTCAACTACCTAAAATAAAAACATATTCCTGCAACTTAATTCTTGTAATATTAACCAACATAAAACTGAACTCATAAATTCACAAATATAAATCCCTGGACTTTGCACACTTATCAAATAACATAATCAAGAAGTCTAAGTAAAGAGGTGAATGTATATAAAGCATGATAAATGCCTCAGTGTTATTAAAATCAGGTGAATGTTATCTAATTCTACGAGGAATAATCTAAATTCTTTTTAGAATAATTAAAATTAAAAATATATAATTCTTAACCAAATATAAAATAGATAAATGAATAAAGAATTGTCTGAGCTTTTAGCCATAAAGCATGATAAATGCCTCACTGTTATTAAAATCAATTGAATGTTATCTAGTTCTACGAGGAATAATCTAAATGCCTTTTAAAATTGATAAAATAAAAAGTATATAATTCTTTTTTTTTTTTACAAATTCGGTTGCTATTAGTATTAAAAAAAGAGGAGACATGGCTCCGAGATTACAAGATGCAGATCATAAGGTATGGAGATGGGTGTGACAGTAGGAACTGCTACAACCCTTTTTCTTCTAACTTCCCTAAGAAACTGAAATACAGAAAGTGCATAGATTCGGAAAAACTGAAACAAGAATAAGATGAATTTACAAGACATGCTTAATCTATATTAATATGGCTGATCTGTCGTGTAGTGGAGTCTTCAGGGTTGGCATCTACGCCCAGGTTCCTGAGATTTGTAGAGCCGGAGCTAGGAGCGCTGTTCTTTTCCACCACGTACTTCAAAATTTGGATTGATTCCTCAGCATTAGCACATTTGTTGGAAAGATCATTGAACTGTTCCTAAAGAGAAGAAACCCTATGGAGAGAAATGTTGAGATCAGTTTCATGTTTCTCATTAGCCATCTTAGCTTGGTATTTGAGTTTGTCATCTAGGATCTTCTGGTGGGCTCGAATCTGTTCCAATTCTGCTTGGAGGTCGGCGTAGTGAAAACAATCTTTGCTCCTTGCCATCCTGGGCTGCAGAAGCAGGTTCCCTAAAATCAAGAGCTGATACATGGTATGTGGTTGAAGAAAGCAGAGCTTTAAATTACTGTATTCGAAACAGGGCAAGAGGGCGCAAATGTGACTGATACAGGAGAAAAGGGGACCCAAAGCTAGGGGGGGGAGAGAAAGCAAGGAGCTCTAGCTGAGAATGGAGACCGTCGAGGGAGGAAACAGCAAAACGAAGGGTGAAGGGGAAGCAGAGAATCGTCGACAAAACATCTTGTGAAAGGAGTGAATGCCGATGAGGAAGGGAGGGAGTATAAATACGAAGAAGCAGCAAGAGGGGGAAGGCAGTGCCTATCCATAAACAAATCACAGGATTGGAGAGGGATGTGACAGGCACAAGATCACGAGGATCAGAGTCCTCTGATGAAGATATCTTGAGTAGTTGAAGAAAATTCAAAATAGGAGGATTGGGATTCGATATCATGGCTGATAAGATAGTAATAGGATCTTGCACAGGTTCAGAGGGCACGGGAATCCGTCTCCAGCCTTAGGATGTGATAGGAGAGGCACTCCAAATCCAAGAAGGACTGATACCTCTGCTAGGAATCCGATTGCGCAAAATCATGGAAGAAGGAGATGGGATTCGACATCATTTCAGGAGAGGCACCCGATGTTTCTGTTGCAGTCCCTGTTGGCACGGAGGTCCGCCTCCTTGTTGAGGTTGCGAAGGATATGGTAGAAGCTGGTACCTCGCATCTTAGCAGTAAGATTTTGACATCGACTGGTGATTTTTTTCAACACCACATTAGAAGCCACGCGATTGTGAATCATTGTGCTAATAATTATAGTCAAATCCCCAAAGGTCATGGCATTATTTATACCGAGTTTTTGTAATTGAGATATACCTTGGAACAAGGCCAGACGTTCGTTCTTGTTATTGGAGAGTGAACCCAATCCCCATTCAAAGGAGGAAAGAATGGCACCATCTTCATTGTAAATGATACCACCTGCCCCAGCCACGCCTGAATTGGACTTAGATGCTCCATCGAAGAATAGGGAGGGCCTCTTGCAACTTTTTAACCAAGTGAAAAAATCCTCCTCACTCAGTTGAATTTTCCAGCTGTCATTCGGGATATGCCACTGATTGAGGATGACGTTGATGCACTTGATGCCATTATTTTTGTCCAGGAGGTAGCCTATGAAATTGCGCTCTTCAACACAGAGGTCTTTGTATTCAATATGGTTTGATTGATTCCTGGTTGAAACAGCTTCAAGAGTAAGGCTTTGAGCCTTACTACAAAGCTTTTTGATGTTGGTGTCTTTGTCTTTGAAGACTTTCCATTTTCAGGCCAACGATATATTCCAAAGAACAGTATGTGGGAGGGTATCCCAAACTCTTTTGGCAATACTGTTCTTTTTGTGTTTCCAAGGATAACTTTTCTTCCATACGTTCAGTGCTTCAGCTATGGAGCTGTGTGAGCTTCAAGGAAGGTGGGTAATGGGAAAGAGCTCTTTCCAATAGTAGATTGCAAAGGGGCAGTCAATAAAAAGGTGCTGAATGGATTCTTCAGCAGCATGGCAATTTGGGCATCGAGAAGGTCCAATCACACCCCGCATTTTTATATTATCTGAGGTCAAAATTTTTCCTTTAAGTAAAGTCCATATGAAAAATTTGATCTTGGGGAGGGCTTCAGATCTCCAATCTACCTTCCAGATTGACCATATAGGCGTGGGATATTCCTTGTTACAAAGATGTTGGTATGCAGCTTTGATAGTATAAGTTGTTCCTGAGGGATCCCATCGAAAATCATCCTCATTGTCTTGTTGAATAGGAGCAATGCCACGGAGATGGGAATGGAGGATAACGAGACTTGCCTGTAAATAAGCAGGAACTACAGGGAATTTCCACCCAGCCCACAACAAGGATTGAGCATCCCAGTTGCTAATCTGATTTAATTTATGCAGCCCTTTGTTGCTGAGATAAGTTAGAATATGATGAGTTCCCTGATTGTTGTTGATGGGAGGCTGCCCCATGATTCTATCTGCCCCAATGTTGATATTGTTGCCACCCTTGGGCACTTTGGATATATTTTGGGCTAAAAAAGGGATTGCTTTTTTGCATAGCCCCCAAATTCTAGAACAAGCTTTATTGGGGATAGCTTGGTCAAAGAGTTGTTGTCTAGTAGTATTGAGGTATTTAGTTTCCAGGACACTCTTCCACCAAGCAGTCTTTCCACTGATAAGTCTCCAAACAATCTTCCCACCAAAAGCTAGGTTAAGGAGCTTTGGAGAACGAACTCCCAATCCACCATGCTCCTGATCTTGAATGACCTGTCTCCAGTTTATAAGGTTGTATTTTCTTTTTTCACTTTCCCCCCCTTCCCAGAGAAAATGTCGAATGATAGCCTCCACTTTGTGGTGAAAGATAGCAGGAGCTTGGAGTAGAGTAATTTGATATAAGGGCAAGGAAGAGAGACCAGATTTGAGGAGAATGAGGTGGCCTGCAGGATTGAGCCAAGAAGAGCCCCAATGATGCACTTTTCGTTTCATTTTCTCTATGGTGATGTCCCATACTTCAGCCTTCAGAGGATTTGTGCTCACTGGCATACCCAGATAAGAAAAATGTCCCCAATCTAACTTGTAAGGGACTCCGAATATATTGGCAATGCTGTGAAGAGACTGAACAGAGGTATTCCAACCATAGATACAACTCTTAAGGTGATTAATAACGCCTCCTGAGTAGCTCCTGAATTTGTCCAATATGGTTTTGAAGCGTTGAGCAACGACGTTAGAATAACCTCCCATTAGCAGAGTATCATCTGTGAATTGAGAATGGTTCATATTTTTGACGCCATTGCCAAAATTAATGCCTGTGATGAGCCTGAAACGACACTTGTGGTCCAAAGCCTTGTTGAAGGATTCGACCATCAAAATGAAAAGATAAGGAGAAAGGGGACAGCCTTGTCTTAGACCACGAGATGATTGGAAAGAAGGGCCAAGCCTACAATTGATGAGGGGAGAGATTCACGGACCAGAGATGCAAGCTTTAACAAGGTCAAGAAAGGAGGGGTCGAATCCCATTTTTTTAAGAACTACAAGGAGGAATGAGTGATTAACCCGGTCGAAGGCATTGGCCAGATCAAGCTTGAGGATGAAGCCTTTTTCATTGCGAGAAAGACTAGAGTGTATAGCCTCTTGGACAAGGAGGATGGTATCAGAACTTTGTCTGTTGGACATGAAGCCTCCTTGGTTTTCAGAAATGAGAGAGTGAAGATGGGGCTTAAGGTGCAAAGCAAGAATTTTGGTCAGAATTTTATAAGAGTTACAAAGAGAAATAGGCCGAAATCTGGAGAAGGAAGAAGGTCAATTTTCTTTTGAACAGGGTAAAGAGGTAAATTGGTGTCCACCAATTTTTCTTACAAGTTAAATTTATTTTGTATCATTTTTGAACCAAATATTTTTGATTATTCGCTTTTCAAGTCGAAAGCCAATGGAAAACCATCAAGATCCTGAGTTTTTCTCGTCATGTGGTCCATATTACTCCTTTGAATCTCTTGTTTCAATTTTTTCTTTGAGATTAGATTTTGTTAGTTTCCTCATTGGTCTAAGTGGGTAGATATTGGAGGAAGTCGAAGGGCCTCCTTGCCTCATCTCAAAAGTACATCTCGGAAGTGTTCCGATGCGTGATTTATTGCTTCATCTGGTGGAGATGGCCTTCAAGACGGGCGCAAAGTGAGAGTTAATATTTCAAATTTTCTCCTAATAAAGGGTATGCTTATGGGAAAAAGAAAAAGTTCTTATCACCTCCTTATAGCCATAGCTATCTAGATTTGATGCACCATTTTTTCTCCTCTCTGTTGGCGTGATAAAGCTGGAAGTATAGGTCATTTTCTAGCTCACGATACTCGTGAGTGAGCCCATCATTTTCAACTTGGTCATGGATGCTTTCCAATCCGCTCTTTATATTTGACTGTAGCTTTTCTAGTTCTTTATAATGGAGCTTCGCCCATTCCTTAAGAGCGGTTTTGGTCATCTTTAGCTTTCTTTCCCAAATGAACCTGAGAGATCCTTCTATATGGTGGTTCCAGGTGTATTGAAAAATTTGGTTGGCTTCAGGAATATTGTTCCACAGTGGGCCGTATTTGAAGGGGATAGGTCCTAAAATACATTGCTCTTCCAGAATGAGTGTGGTTGGATAATGATCTGAAGCATAAAATGGAAGAAGAAAGGCTAAAGCTGAGGAGGAGGATGAGAGGAAGGAAATATCCATGAGAATTATGTCTAGTCTCTCCATGATATTATCCTTCCCAATTCTTCAATTACTCCATGTAAATATGTGATTTTTGGGAACAACATCCACCAATTCATGGTCCTGCATGATGCCTTTGAGCTGAGCTCTGAAAGGATCTTGAGTGAAGCATCCTCCTCTCTTTTCATTGGAGTGAAGAACGAGGTTAAGGTCTCCTCCAACTAATACATTACTATTTTCTTCTTCCTCGATATCTTCCTTCATAGAATGTCAGCACTGCTCTTTATCTCTGTAGTGATTAGGGGCATAAACATTGTATATGAAAAAAATTTTATTGTCTCCGGAGTTCTCTAATATGACTTTAATCCAGTTCTGATTGATTGTTCTATTTTGGAGTCTCCAAACACTATGGTCCCAAAGGGCAACTAAACCCCCCGAAGCCCCTCTTGATTCAGAGAGAAGGCCATCATACTGCTTGAACTTATCAATTATTACTTTCATGTCAGGTTTGCCTTGTTTGGTTTCTTGCAGGAGGAGGATTCCTGGTTTCTCCTGGTTTATCAGATCTTTGAGGGCAACAATTTTGGAGAGGTGCCCTAATCCCCTATTGTTCCAAGAAATAACTTTCATCATTGAGTGCAGGTGGTATGAAGGGTTGCTCGCCCTCTTTGTTCCTTTTGTACCACCTCCTTGCTGCTTCGGCCCAAGATGTAGGTTTCTATGGGGTTTTGGGTACCCATTGCAATATATTTTTGTGCATGTTCATCCCTTTGCTGCTTATAAGATCTTCTTCCTGGCCCTTGCTTTTTGGGTGGTTCGAGGTTTGCACCATGTTCTTTTGAAGAGTTCCTAGTTGCTCGAGAGGTATGGGTATCAGGAACGAAGTGATGATCCTGGAGGGTATGGGTAGATCGAGGGGCATCAGATTGAGAGAGAGGGATGGAGAGGGGAGGGTCATCATCGGGAGGGGAAATGGCAGAAAATGGATTGGAGGATTCCAAGGCTGTCTTGGGAGGGGAGGAAGGCAGGACAGGGGAAGTTGAAGGTTGGAGGAGGGGATCCTGGGAAGAAGGGGAGGAGGAGGAGGCTAAGGGATTGGAAATAAGAGGGATAGAGGTTGGATTTGGCTTAGGGCTTGAGACAATCTTATTCTTTTTTCACCGTTTCCCATTGAGCATCTTGATCAGTATTTTCAACATCGATTATTTTTGAACAACGATTTGAAAAGTGGCCATATTCGTGACATACCTTACATTTGAATGGGATCTTTTCGTAGTCCAACAGCTGAATATGGGTCCAATCTTCCACTTTGAGCTTGATGGCCTCCGGGAGACCTTTTCCGAGGTCTACCTCAACATAGATTCTGGCACAAGCTTGCATATTATCCTTTGGTTCACTGTGATCTATGAATTTTCCCACAGCATTCCCTATAGCGTGGACCGAATCGTCACCCCAACAGTGGAGAGGAAGGTGAGGGAGATGCACCCAAACCGGGACCGTGCTAGGCACATCCATCTCAGGATCGAAATCTGGGGTCCATTTTTTGAGATACAGACATCTGGAATCCATAAAATAAGGTCTATTCTTGAAGATTAGATCCTTGTCTTATTTGGACTTGAAGTGAAAGGTAAAATACCCTTTTTCACAGAAATGAAAGGAGATTTTCCCATTGATTTTATCAGTCCAGTTTTTCTCAACCCAATGCTGCACCGTCTTTGGAGAGGGCCAAAGCCCAGTAAATTGACCAATAAGTCCTTTTTCAGCTAGAGAAAGTGCAGCCATGCTAGAGAGAGATGGAGGAAGAGTGACTTCCTGCAGGCCATCGAGTTTATTCACAAATTTTTTAATCGTCGGGTGAGGTTGCTGAGGCGGTAGAGATTTAATCAGGGCAGAGAAGGCCTTTTGAGTAGCGGCCGCCTCTGGGGTGGAGTCCGGAGGGGCCATGATAGCTGAGAGGGGGATCAAGGGGCACTGGTAGAGCCAATGCAGCCATGACGACCGCTTGTCCTAGGTTAGCCCAGAACGCAGAGCATAGTCCCAAGAGTTTCCAACTTGTAATTTTCAACATGGAACTCCAAAAAAATATATAATTCTTAATCAAATATAAAATAGATAAATAAATAAAAAATTGTTTGAGATTTTAGCCATCTTCTACAACCCACGATATCTTAGCTTGCCAGAATAAATAGAGGCATTGCTTATATTTTCTAGACAATTATGAGCCAAAACATTTGGGAGCGTGTGTGTGTGTGTATATATATATATACACGAGAAATGTTATTTTTTTTTTTCTCAATAAGACTAATTCTATTAATAAAGCATATGGTACAATATGAAGTTACAATCAAGAGAAGCTAGATAACGGGAAGCCGGAAAAGATAAACTATCCACCTCGGCCCCGGTGAGTAACCATGAAATAAGAAAAAAGGATAACAAGGGGTAACAAGGAAACAATGGGCTAGACATAGGATGCTAGCCAGAATGGGTTGAATCTTCCATACAACATTTTTTCCCTTTCGTTTTACTGAATTTGACCCAGCCAATGTGATGCAGCTGGGCAGGAACCACTTGCAGAATGTTCTGGGCTGAAGGAGAAGTCTACTTGTCTGAATCAGAGGGGGAAGACTCATGAGTTCGTTTCTGCGAGTTCAATGGTTCAGTGGATTCCTCAGGGCTTGCTGAGGGCGTTTCATGTGATTAATTTTCTTCCTCCCCTTCTGTTGCATCATCCTCTTCATCTGAGCTGAAGGAATCAATGCCATCCATGGGGGGTGGATCACATGGTTTCTAGCTTTTGGATTTCGACTTGCGATTGATTTTTTTTTTTGGGTGAGGAACATGATGCAGGAGTTCTGAAGGTGCCATGTTTGATGGAAATGATGACATTGAAAGGTTTTGTTCTCGTAATCCAGGTCTGTGTCCAAAGGAAGTCCCCAATTTTGAGATTGATCTGATCGGGCAGACCTTTACTCATGTCTATTTTTGTGCAGATTCTGCCGTAGGTGTATATGCTCTTTTCCCCCTGTTGTGCATATTCCCCCCTCCATTTAAATTTTAACCACCAGTTCCCTTTGGATCTGTTCAAAATATCTTTCGTAGACCAAAAACCTTCATATTTCGCTCGTCGCCACCTTTTCGGCCCGAAAATACATTTCGCAAAGGTTAAAACCCATCATTTGAAATTTATCAGGCCTAGCCCCTAAGAGTTTAGCCCTCCTAGTTTTGGTTCCCATATGTCCCGGGCGCAAAACCACAGGCCAGAAGGAAAGGGAGCTTAACAATAAACGTTTCAGGCGCAACTGTGATCATCAGATCTAAAGCAAATCGACGGAGCGAAGATTGTTCTATGTGGTGGCCCCCCCGCGCTCGTACATATTGCCAAAACCGGCGGTTAATTCTGCACAGCCTTGGACGGGTCGGCGGTTTTAAACCAAAGGCAAACGATTCCATAGAAAACGTGCCGCGTGTCCCTGAGTACGATTTCCAAAACCGCTTTTTCGCGCATTAAACATTGAACGATGGCCGGGCAGCGGAACTCACCCGCGCCGTTGGATCTGTCAGTCTCAATCCAACGACGGATATCCTTTGAAGATGCACGTGCATTAACTTGTGTCTGTTGTGTCCTGTGGCCCACCATTGCGTCGCCCCAGCGTCCCCGAGCCGTTGATTTGGTTTCAAGATCCGACGGCCCAAGCCGTGTTCTCCTCCGCCCGTTAACCCCGCAGCCACGTCAGTCCCCCACCTGTCCATCGTACACCCATGTGTCGTATTCCCGTGTGTCCGTGGCGTTCTCCCTGACTAATATATATATATGTGTGTTTATTCATATTCATTGTTTAATTCCGCCACCACGTTCAAACGCTTTTTACGTAGAAAATCCGCATTACGTCTGTCTGTCAAAGCCTCCATCGTCTTTCCTCCGCCACCCTATGTGTTCTCATCATCTGTCCGTGTCTGCGACCTCATCACCATCTCCACCTCCACGTCCCTTACTTCTGAGTCTAGTTTTTCTAATATATCTGTGGGTTTTGCAGGTTTCAAGATAACAAGAAGGCGCTTTAATTTGTTGCCTCTGTTGCAGAGGTTAAGAGCATGTCAAAGGACGATACTCTGCTGGTGAAATTTAAGAATGAAGCCAAGGATGATTGTATGATACGACCATCATTAATGAAAATAGGGATGTGAATCTACATAACCCTCTAGAGAAAATCAAGGGACGGATTTGAGCAGGCATAAGTCTTAATGAGCAACATGGGATATCAACAAAATATTAAAAGACACAGAACCTCGCATTAAAAATATGGAGTTTAAGTTCAAAGTTAAAGGGCCGAGAGTACAGTACACAATCACAAGCCACCTCAAGGTTTTACCGCAGCAGATTTCTCTCCAGCCGAGTACCTAACATTTGTATATTTTATTATTTGTGTCTTGTTTATAAGGAGATTTTTATCCTCCGGCATTTATTTCTAAAGGCAGATTGTAGAGTACAGTCATTTATTTTCAGTCATTCATAGAGTGGGCGCGAATTCTTTCTGCCATTTTGTTCAAATTAAGTCATTAAATGTGCTCCATCTACCTCCTTCTCGAGAATTCTCTATCTTTTCTATAAAAACCCAGAAATAAAACATTTGAAGGGTTCCATATTTCTATCAGCAAACTGTGTAGTGAAAACGCTTTTGTATACATTTTGCAATATTTCTGTATGAAGTTTCAGAGCCCGTAGGGTCTCAGTGAGGAGAAGTTATAACTGTAAGGAGGATTCTGGTCTTTGGTATCTCAAAGTATGTAATTTCCTCTTATGTGTTAATACAATATCTCATTTCATGCTATTTATCTTCTTGTATCATGTTCTAGAATGCGAGTGGCTCACTAGTTTGCAGTAAGGATTCATCCTCGTTGATGCCCTTTCTGGAATTATTCAAGCGCTTTAAATAGGCCTAGTCATGATATACTGTTTCATGTTCACCTTATCCATATTTTCTGCTATATCAGTTGTGTTAGGAGGGTGCTTTTAAAATGCCAGGATTGTGTATGGATTCTTGAATTGGCAAGCCCATGCATGGTTTTGTTGTATATCTGGGTATCAGTCTAGTGTCAACTGGTATTCTCTTATTATTCCTCTCACTGCATCCACTTTCTGATATTTGATTTATGTGGCATATTATTTGAACTGGCCCTCTTTACAGTAAGCTGTCTCTTAATTGTCTGATGTCTTCATATTGGAGTCTTGCATAATGTTCCTACATTATTCTTATCTCTGTATTAGCTTCTGAGAGAGTTTGGTCCCATTCAATCTTATTTCCTTGTTTTACAAGAGATAGTAAAGGATCTTTTGGATTGACAACCCAAGCTATATGATGAGCACCTTGCTATATTAAGATGTCCTAGGCACTGGTCTATGGCAACTCTAGACTGTCTCTAGGGGGTGACAAAATTTTCCACAACATCTTTCTGGTGCCGTTGCCGGGGATCGAATTTAAGAATATCAGTTTCCCTGGGCCTCAACAAATTGTTTTCACTCTCTAATCAGGTGAGCACAGAGAGTTGAAGAGTTGTGTATCTCTCACCTTGGCGACTCCACTGCTTTTATTTGATAAATTTATTGGTAGTCCTGGCTCCTCGCAAGCCACATTTGAGGTCAGATACATCTCAGTCAAAAACACCTTACGTGTCTGACCCAGAGAAGATCATTCATAAAAGAGTTTGGAAGGAGAGGAAGTCAGTTCGTGCTGAAAACCCTGAATATTCTGTTGAAGATTATCCGCCCTCTTCTTCTCAAGAGATCAGAACAGAAAATCCCGAGTTTTATTCAGAAACTCCACGTAGAGGAAGTACCTGGATTGAAGAAGATTCTCATCCTACTCTCGAGGCTGAGGAAATCAAAGAGGTCACAGAAGTAGCTGCTGTTAACCGTGAACTATTCCCATCCACACCTCAGACTTCTGTGCAATATATTCCCATTGTTATTCATACTCCACTTCCTCCAACTCCTCTCCCTTCATTTGTATCTCAGACTGTTGCACAACCCCCACCTCCTCCAATGGCCAATGTTCCTGCTTTTCTATTGAACAAATATGCCCCACTGGCCTTGCCCTAGGTGCTAAATGATATGCCACAGGATTATTTCAAGATACTGCCGAGATTTAATGGTGAAAATGAAATTGATTCTCAGAAACATCTTGAGACTTTATGCTCTTTTGCAGAAAACTTAAATGTTGAACATTTGGATGTGGTCTTGATATTGTTTGTGCATTTTTTGGAAGGTGAAGCCAGAAAATGGTTCAAGACATTGGGAAACCATTCAGTGACCACCTGGGATGTCATGGAGAATGTTTTTCTCAGAAAGTGGGGGGAAAAGAAAGATCATGGAATGTGTCTTACTGAGTTTAATACTATGAAGAAGAAACATAATGAAGGAGTGTCAGAGTTTATTAAAAGATTTAACAAGTTATATTTGAGCCTGCCTCCTGAAATGAAGCCCCATGAAGCTGCTGCCAAGATAATTTTCATAGAAGCCTTTGATTTCGATTTTGGATTCTCCTTGAGAGAAAGAAAACCTGCCACTTTAGATGATGCACAATCAGATGCTCTGGAGCTAGAAGCAAACTTTGCCTCCACTGGGAAATTAAAGGGAAAAATTGAACAAGACACTAGGAGGAGAGGTAAAGAAGAGGTTTCCACCTCTAATTAGGAAAAGGATTCAGACAAGATGGATGAAATAAGCAAAATGATAAATAAGATGGTCAAGCTTGAACTGGAAGCCAAAAATGCAGCTCCCAAGAATTTCTATAATGCTCCAAACAGAGGATATAATCCCCACTATAGAAGACCACCATTGCAGATATTGCCGAGAGAAGCAAAGGAACAAAAAGACCAGGTACCTCATCCCTTGTACCTGGAAGGACCAGCAGAAGACTCCACTGAAGATGCAGCCTATGGATTAGAAGATTCAAATCTGGCTTTTTCAAACACTGATGATATGGAGTGCCCATTGCAAGACGAAGAAGAAGAAGTAGAGATTGACCATTATTGTAAGCAATTTGCTGATTTCATGCAAGCGCAATTCAATGTAAAATATGATCTCAGGTCTTCAAGGAAGAGGACCCGAACTCAAGGACAAGAAGAGGAGCCACCTCAAAAAGAAGCACCTGCTCAGAAGGAACCAGCAACAAAGAGAAACATAGAAAAAGGTAAGAGTCTTCTAAATGCTCCCTTGCAGCCTAATGATCAGATTCCTTCTTCTTCAAAAATAGTCAGACCTCCTAATGTTGAACCTGTGTCAAAGGAAATTAAATCTTCATCTAAAAATAAAGAGTCAAAAGAAGTAGTGATAGAAAAGCCCCCACCTGCTTTCAATCTTCAAAAAGAACTTGAGAAAATCAAGATTCCAGTCCCCCTGACCGAACTATTAAAACAACCTGTGTATCAGTCTCAAGTTACTTCCTTCATACTTCCTCCTGAAATACCAATTGTACCTGATAGTTTAAACCTTCAAGAAGAAAGACCCATGGTAGTCTTTGGCCCACATGTCGAGGAGATAGACCCCTCTACTCCTCCTTTCTATGTGTCTCTAGTTATTCATGACCTGCTGTTACACAATTGTATGTTAGATTCTGGGGCTTCCCATAATCTTATGCCTCTGTCTGTTATGGAACAACTAGGACTGCAAATTACAAGGCCATACAAAGACCTATATTCGTTTGATTCTAAAAGAGTTAAATGCTTGGGACTGATTAAAGATTTAGTGGTCAATTTGGCCCAAATTCCAGCAAAGAGTGTGGTCATGGACATTGTGGTTGCCGATATCCCAGCCCGCTTTGGCATGCTGCTGTCAAGGTCCTAGGGTACAAAAATTGGTGGGTCAATCAAATTGGATTTAACATATGCAACTGTCCCAGTCTTTGGAGGCCAGGAAAGGAGGTTATACAGGGAGACTAGATTTGTTAAAATAGTAACTAAGACTGGCTGATCAGAAAATTCCCCAGTTTATAACAAAGAGGGAGACTTCTCATGTTTAATGTTAGAATAAAATCAAAATTATGCTCATGAGCCCCTTTTTGGTCGAATCCAAGCTGAGCAGCCTAAAGAAGATCAGGAATCAGAAATTTGGACTTTGCATTTTGATGGGCAAATTCAAGGGAAGGCAATGGAGCTGGGGTGTTATTAATCTCTCCTACAGGAAAATGGGTGCCACTGTCCTTTAAATTGGAATATGAGGCTACCAACAATGTAGCTGAATATGAAGTGCTATTATTGGGACTACAGACAGCTAGAAACATGGGCATCCAAAGTCTTAAAGTCATGGGAGACTCTGAGCTAGTGGTAAGGCAGATTAAAAATCAATGCCAAACTAAGCATCCACGGCTGAGAGCTTATAGAAACGAAGTGTGGGACATGATAGAAAATTTCTTCTCAGCGTTTAACATATAGTTCATGCCCCAGGAGCAAAAAAGAATAGCAGATTCTCTTGCTGTAGCTGCCAGTACATTCTGTCCTCCTCAGAATCCACTTTTAAGATACGAAGTGGAGGTGCGTTACAGACCATCCATTCCAGATAATATAAAGCATTGGCAGGTATTTGAAGATGATGAACAGATGAAGAGATTCATGGAGACGGTGGGATAATTCTCCAATATGGAGATTGATGATTATGAGGAAGAAGAAGCCGGAAATATTGCAGAAAACAAATGGGAAGAGAAGATAGCAGGTAATAAAATGTTGCAGCTGAAAGGAAATGTTATACCTAGAGGGATGGTGCCTCTAGAAAGATTATTTAACAAAGATGATATTCCGTTGCAGCCAAACAAGGAATCAGAAGAATTGGGACTTCTGGTGTTAGCCATCAGTATTTTTTTTTTTACATATTAGTGATGACTATATCTTCAGCTAAGTTTTCTAGAAACTGATTTCCTTATGTCAATATGTCATCCAGAAAACCCTCCGATGACTATATCTTCAGCTGAGTTTTCTAGAAACTGATTTCCTTATGTCAATATGTCATCCAGAAAACCCTCCCAAAACTTTTTTCGCCTTTTTACCTATTCAGTCCACCCCTGGAAAAACCACAACCTCCTTGTCAACAATCCTATCTAACCTCAGCCTTATTAGTCTGCCCATCAGCTTTAAAAGGAAAATCCACATCTGTTTCAAAGGTCTCCCCTATGTTAGGAAGTGGCGTTTAGGACATTTCACCTTTGGCAATCATCAAAAAGCCAAAAAAGCCCTCATCTGCAGCAGACCTACCATGAATGATCCCTTAAATTGCAAATGAAGTTGACAAACAGCCTTAAGTCACGCCACTCATATTCCCTAGGTCTCAGCACTGCATGAAGCCCATTCTCAAGCTGACTAGTAGGTTTTTCACTGTGTTCTATGGTTCTACAAAGACAGGAAATATATTTCATATCATGGAATAAATGTTTGAGTTTACAGTTAGAGGAACAGCTGCTTCTAAGTGTATTATGAGCCTGAGATGAAGCTGCAAAACAAAGGTCACTCATCAGGACCTTACAACTCTTTCCAGCATAAAAATAACAGTAAGAAAGGGTCGCCACTGTCTCAGCAAATGGTAAATTGTCAAGGCCCAGAACCTCCTTCATTACAAGCAGAGGGTTAGGGCGCCTCCTTCATCCATAAGCAGAGGGCGCAGGCCAGTATTGACTCAGAAGGTGGCAAAGATCCAGGTTTGTCTTGCGCTGAAACAAATGAAACAAAGACTCCAGGTTTTATGAAAATGGCTAATGATCATAACAGGAATGTAGTGGAAATATGATAAACTCAAAGGAAAAGGGAGTTTGGCCTGATAAAGGAGCTCATCTCGAACTTGCAAACCATATGGATTGTTGAACTCTAGGAGGACCTGTCATCAGTAAACATTCCAAAGCATAAGAACCATGTCTATCCACAAGATCAAATAGAACAGATGATAATCAGTGCCATTACACAGGCAGGAGAAAATGCTTGGTTTTTTTCAAGGAAGCACTGACCTTCATAGTCACAAAGGTTGTTTGTTAAAATAATCCATCATGAGATGAACAAGCCAAATGTCTAATTCACCCTTAGGACAATGCAGGGACACACTATTACTCTGGCTAGGGTTTCTTCTAAAAACACAGTGAGGCTTGCAAGTGAAGATGCTAAGATTGGTGTTGTTCAAATGGTTTACTTACCACCACCTTGAGAAAAGGCTGTTCGAAAAAGAAATGTTAAAAAACCTTCAAACACCTTATCTAATGAAGAGCCTCCTCCATATATGAGTAGAGAGGCCAAAGCTATATGATTCTTTGGCCGATTGATATAAGAGAACGTTGGAAGGGATACCAAAGACTGATCAAGGTCATTACGAGATAAAGCGATCGCGATGATGTAAGGGTATTGATACTCCTATTTCAAGAACTATGCAATGGGGCAGTACATCTAGAGGAAAGGAGAAGGTATTGAACATATTGTATGCTATCAATGCCAAAGAGGCGGAGTTGATTTAAAAGGATTAAAAGCATTCCATGATCACACGCCTTGTCCCGTGCTTTGTCTGTGACCGAGTAAGCGAGAAAAGTCTTGCGCCATCCCCATTACCCTTGCCCGTATATTTTATGCGAGTCAAAGAAAAACTTGTGAATCACCTGGAAGCAGCAATTTATCACTGGGAAAGTAAAACAGTGGCCAAGGTTGAGTCATAGAATGCATGATGACAGGTATACAATGCTATGAATAGACAAAGAGGCAGTTTGATAAATGGTCAGTCTTTGAGTTTGAGGCAAGTGCATTCCTCCCACCATTCAAAAGATAGATATATCATCACTAATGTACCTTCAAGCAGGAAGTTGTTTGAAGCAAAAAGGAGGCGCCTTTGAAATTGAGAAACCATATGCAAATCCAAGTTGGGTCAGTGAACTTGGCATCTTCTATGTTAAATATTGGAGAAAGCAGTCAAAGGACCGAAGATTGTCAAAACAGGCCTACAGAATCATGTCCTATCAGCTACAAACCTATTTCAGGTATCTCATTGGCAATTTTATAACGCTATGACGGAAGTAATGAAGGATTTGTTGAAGTTCTTAGGTTCAAAGCCCGGGGGTAGAATCAAGGATCGGATGTATATATTCAAGTTACAAACCCAAGGTTTGAACACTAAACAAAGTTAAAAATTAATGTTCAAATGACCGTTGGGATGCTTGTTTGAAAATGATATAAGTTTGAAGTGTGAGAGTGGGAAATTCACTTTAAAAAACTAGAGTCAAAATCCCGTGCATCTCCAGCATCAAACGAGCGAGAAAATTGGGCAAAAACTCAGAAATTTGCATTTCCACAACGGCGCGACGGGCCTGGAATTTGGCGCGACGGGCCTGGAATTTGGCGCGACGGGCCTGGGCAGCGAAATACACGGAGCTTCAACGTCGGCGCGACGTGCCTGTAGCCGGGCGCGACGTGCCTGTAGGTGCCCGCCCGACCACCCGACAGGTCGACCCGACAGGCCCGACAAGAGTTTCCTCTGCGCGACGGGTTTGTTATCAAGGTTGCCGCGCGTCTTTTTCAAGCTGTCCAAGGTTTCTTACCTCCTTTCAAGCAAACATCCATCAAATTTGAGGTATTTTTATGAACTCCCATCGATTGCAAGGTGTTATTAAGTGACCAAAATGTTTGACAAACCCAGACCTTGCCATTAATACTAAAAACAAGGGCAGTTTTCTACACAGTGAGAGGAGGTAATTGAAATACGGATTTTTATGGTTGGAAACCAGTTTGTGTCGTTTTCAAATCATTGTATTTATTGAAGGCAGAGGTATACAAGTGATGTTTGATTTCATAAAACTTCACAAGAAAAGTGTCCCTCATAAAAGCACTGTGTATTGTTAACCTAGGTTTGCCCTTTTTCTTCAACTCATTATCATGTTGAAAAGCTGATTGACAGAGAGTTTTCTGTGGGTGAATGTTACATTGAGGGGCAGATTTAATTAATGTCTTTCTAGCTCTAGAGGCAGAAGTGTAAAAGCAGTTTTTGTTCTCTTAAAACTTCACAAAGAAAGGGGCCTTTTTTTTCTGAAGAACAGTTTGTTAGTGTTTGAAATTTGACATTAAAACAGAGGTGCAGGTATTTGGGTGGCTCTCTTAAAACTCACAAGCAAAAAAGGGTGTTTTCTAAAAACCATAGTACATTGATATATCACCTAGCATAGCTCTGCTTTTTCCTCCACTGAATGGTGTCATTTTGAAGAACTGTGGTTGTGATATGTTTCGAGGGAAGGTCATTTCTAAAGAGCAGGGTACCAAAACACTTATCACAGCAACTCTTTTCTAGAGATCTGCCCCTATTTCACTGTTTTTCACTATTGAAGGTTAGTTGACAGAGAACTTCCAAAGATGACAGCACGGTAAAGGACAGAGGTGGTTGATGTTGGATTTTGACATCAAAGGCAGGGTACAGATGTATGGATGGACTTTTTAAACTCACAGAGCAGAGAGTTTGTTTCCTAAAACCACTGTTACACTTATTTTACACCTAAACTAAGCCTGCCTTTTCATTACACTACATTATGTCATTCTGAAGATTGTTGAACAGAGTAATTTTGAGGGTGGAATAAGGCCATGTTCTAGAAGGCATTTGTTGATGATCAAGTTTACATTAAGAGCAGAGTTATAAAGGCAGTGATTGACTTCTCAAAAATTCACAAGTGAAAGGTTTTTCCCTTAACACAGTGGGCTAATTTTTCACCTAACCACAGGGTCTCTTTTCTTTTCCCACTGTGTGGTATCCACAGAAGTCTGCTAACAGGGGCATGTTTCAAGGTAAATGACCTAAAAGAGCAGGGTTATAATTTTTGAAGTTTGGTTTCAAAGACAAAAATAAAAGTGCAAGCAGGCCTCTAGCAAAGTCACCAGAGGGGTGATTGTTTCAAGACTGTGCACAGAAAATCTACAAAGCAGTTTCTCCCACATAGTACCATTGTTAAGAAGGTTACATAGCTGAAGTGTAACCAGATTTGAAGAACTGTTGTTAATAAGTGTTGAGGGGGGTTTATTCAAGGAAGCATTGTTGCATCTTATTCAAATCCACAGTGTCCATATCTGTCCAAACAGTATAGTGGCCATTTTCAATCCAGCGGGGCATTGTTCATAAAAGGCAGTTGGTTTCTTCCAAAGCATAGTTAGGTCAAAATGCCTCCAAAGCAAGACAACAGGAGCAACATGACAGTGGTGAAGATCAGCAGAAGCAGGAACCAGAGGAGGATAGTGCTGAACAGCAGCAGCTCAGCAGTTTGAGCAACAACATAAGGATGATGATCAAGAACAGCAGTTTTAAGGAGCGCCCGACACGGAAAGACAAGAAAGACATATCAACCCTTGATATTTTGGCTTCAGCTTTGGAGCATGTTTCTATGGACCCTTGAGGGTCATGCATGCCAATTTTGGACCTGTTTCGGAAACTTTTTGTTTTTTGGCATTTTTGGGGTTTTCGCCAAAAACTCATAAATGCGCCATTTCAGTTTGATGAGTCGTCAAGGGAGGAGGGTGATACCAATGGATTCCATAATTTCATGAGCAGCTCTCCAGCGATTTTCAGGGCATTTGAAGATCATTCGCCTCCTCAAATTGGCGAAAAACAGCCTCATTTTGCACATTCTGCCCGCCATATCAGCAGTCTGCTATTTTCTGGGTTTTTGCACACAGGTACAGTTTTGAGGGACTTTCAGAGATCAGATTGAGGTGATTTCACTTGCGTCGGAAAGCAGACACAGAGAGCTTTCCAACGAGCCATCATGAGCCTCATTTCAACACCGGGAAGGCTGCCAGTTGCCTTCAGCAAGTCAGGGGACCTTTTTCAGGCATAAATATGAAGTATTTTTGTAATTTTTGAACTCCAAAAATCTGCTTTTCCCAAATGTGCGTTAGGCTATTTTTATCATGGGAAAATCATGTAAATTCAATATAATTTCCGTTTTTAGCAGTTTTTAAGATATTTTATGAGATATTTTGTGCCTTGGGCTTTGCAAAGCCTCAAGGACAAGTTTAGATATTTTGACTTGGCCAATGGGATAGCTAGTTGCTCCATGAGGTTTTCCTCCTTCTAGCCTATTTATCCCATGATTCTCTTTGTAAATCAGAGGCTGAACTTGAGAGAAGAATTAATGCATTGGTCATATGAGCTTTGAAGAATACACTTGAGTTATGATGTTTGGATTGCCTATTGGATGCTTTTGAGGAATGTTGAAGGCTTGTTGATGGATTCCTTGACATGGTAGAATGGTATAGTGCTTCTTAATGTGTTTTGTCTTCTAGTTTTCACTCATATTTCATTTTTATTGCTGCTATAGATCAATAAAGATTGATTTTGAGACATGCCCATGGAGGCACCTCAAAATCCCTGAATCTTCATAGCTTGATGTTTTCTTCTCCCTTAGTTATGCTAAAGAATTCTTAGCTGCTCTTTAGTAACCTAACGTGTTGTTGCTAAGTTTTATTCATCAGTTCCATGTATGTTGAGTAGGATGTATGGTTTGCCCTACCTACCTATCAGCTGCCCATAGTTCTGTCCATAAAACTTTCTCTTTGACTGATTTGTTGATCATTTTGTTGAACCAAGGAGGCCTAGTCCCGATCTAGCCCTTTGCCTAAAACTATGAAAACTTATTTGTCCAAGTGCCCAATGATTTAGAGACTATGTTTAGGTGTTCCGGCATAGTTTATGAGTTGTTAGTTTGTCTCATGTGTTTTCCCCAAAGTCTGATATCCTTTTCCCGAAGTTAGAGGGTCTTATACCTCTATGTATGGCTGGAATGTTTGATTTCTATGTATTGATTAGCTTATAGTTATTCCTAGCATGATCAATGGCTTGCTATTACATGTTTATGTCTGCTATTAACTAGTTTACACTTGAAATCCCTTGTCTTTCACCAACTTATTGTCAATTTAATCCATTTTGCCCAGAGATCCCTTCTACTGTGAATCAAATCGGCCCTACAGCAGCTTTACATCATTACTTCATAGCTTCCTTGACCTGTTTGACCCCATAGCCCAATTTATCTACATCTTGTTATCCAGTTTATGTATTTGATCAGTTTCATCCCTCACAAACTTAAAAACTAAAAAACCAAAAACACACTTCATAACTAGCCTAATATCAGAACATCGCAAGTAAACACACCGAAATCTTCTACACATATAGAGAGAGCCCTCTCTGAGTCCAAGAAGGCTAGGTCCTTGGGCTCCAAAGCTTGGTTTGATGTTACATCGTCATTTGGCTAGCCAATCGGCCAAATCACGGGACCCTAACATAATGGCGATCACGGTGGGACTTTGAGTTAGTGACAATCTAAGGACACCTTAGAACTCTAGAAGTCCCTTATTTTTAAGAATACTGTTTGATTGACTTATCCCACCGCTCTCTAACATAATGGCGATCACGGTGGGACTCTGAGTGATAAACAACTTAGTTTCCCTAATTTGTCTAGCAGCCTTAAGAATACTATTTGATTGACTTATCCCACCGCTCACTGACATAGTAACGATCACGGTGGGACCTTCCGAGTTAGTGACAATCTAAGTGCACCTTAGATTTCTCGAAGTCTCAATCAAACTTAGAAAACTTAAGTGTTGCTTGAAGAGTAGAAGCTAACTCTTTCACCATCTTAGCAAAATGATGATTTAGTTATAAGAAGCTCTACCCAAACCTCATAAGGACAAAAAACTCAGAAAAACCCCAAAACATTCCCAGATTGGCTTTTTGTCAGTATTGGTGGTGGACCATACAAATATATCTCAAAACAACTGATTTTCCACCTGGCGACTCCACTAAACTCTAGTAAGCCTTACTATTTCACCAAACTCTAGGCTACTTTTCGATAGACCTTTCCCATCACTCACTAACATAGCGGGAGATGGTAAGACATTGAGTACATAATAGTCCAGCAAACTCTTATAGACTCTTTGGGCCTTTAGGTACCATAAACAAGCAAGCAGTCCATAAACTCATTTTTTAGAGTAAACTCTTTTTTGTTCTCATCACCCTAGCAAAGTGTTGAAACAAGTCTAAGATACTTTAACAAACCATAGGCTGCTCATAAACTCAGAAAATTCAAAAACATTCTCAGATTAGTTACTGGTGGTGGACCACAGCTATCTTCATAAGAAAAATCCATTTCCACCTGGCGACTCCACTAATCCATCTCTTCTATTTTTGACCATCCTTCGCCTTAGTATAACTTTAGAAAAATCACTCATCCAAAAAACATTCACCAATATCACTCTCTCCAAGCTCTGGATCTAAAATCTGGCTTCATGAAGAATCAATACCAGATCCCACCCAGACCCAAATCCCCCTATCATAGTAGATGACCCAGAAAAGATTCTGTGGCAAGCTTCTGAAACTAATCATCTAGCTACCGATAGATCCATCCGTAGAACAAGATCTGTACCTAAAACTCGCAATATCCTTCGAGATCCACCTTCGAAACTAGAGTCATCACAAGCTCTTCCCCGAAGCAAATCATATAGTAGGATAAACTTCGACGATCTTGAACCCCTAAACCCATCACAGAGTCCTATTAGAGAAACTTCACCCACCACTCCTCCTGATTTCCAGCTTCTTTATCAATTTGGCTCCTATCATCCTAGATCTGCTCAAAACCAGATCACTAGTCCAAGTTCATCCGCTACACCTGTTCAAACCACTTCATTTCTGCCTACTAGTCCTCATCTTGTACATCATCCATTAGCTCCAGTCATGGCAGCCTGGTATGCACCTTTGGTGCTGCCACCAACTTTAGCTCCTCTCCCAAACAAATATCAGGACAAGATCCCACACTTTACTGGAGAAGACACCACCACACCTCAACAGCATATAAGTAGAATGACTGATGCTTATGAATACCTAGAGGTACAAGACGAGACTGTCCGAATGAGAATATTTGCCCAAAGTCTTGGTGGTGAACCCAAAGCATGGTTCAAAATCTTAGCTCCAAACAACATCCATAATATCCCCGAACTGCATCAAATCTTCAGAAATAGGTGGGAAATCCGAAGAAACCCCATTCAAATCTTGTCAGAATATAACAATCTAAAACGGGAAAATGGGGAAAGTGTCCAAGCTTACTGTACTAGGTTCAACAGTGTATATAACTCCCTCCCACCTCATTTCAAACCTCCACCTGGTTTAGCTTTGGCAAAATTTCCTGAGGGTTTTGATCCGGACATGACATATCATCTGAGGGATAAAGATCCACCTACCTTGGAGGAAATGCAACAAATAGCTATAAAAGCAGATGCCAACTTAGCTGAAAAGAGAGTCAGGACTAGGTCAGAGAGGAAGGTCACATATAGAGATGAGGTCTCCACTTCGTCACCTTCCCTAGATCCCAGAATAGATGACTTAGTCAAATCCATGGCTAAAATCTGGGAAAAGATCAATGAAAAAGCTCCTGTTAGGGACAACCAGCCAAACCCTCCAATCAGAAACCGAAACCAAAACTTTAGGAGGGAACAGCCCCAAAACAGACCAAGGGATAATGACCAACAGATCAGGCCACCATTCAATGAAAACTATGTGGGAGAAGATGATAGAGAGACAGAACCTCTGGATGAAGACCATCTAAATCTCGTAGGATCTGATAATGAAAGCGAGGTATACCTCACTGCAGAAGAACAAGAGCTATGTTCTCCGAACCAGGATGAGACCAACTATGAAGATCTCGACGATCCTGCCTTAGACTTTCAAAATGCCATAATAGAAGCGCATCGGCAGTATAATCTTAGAAGCAGAAAGAACCAAAACTATTCCAAAAAGAATAGCCCTGACTATGCCAAAACCTCTGATAAAGTCCTAAATGAGACCATGGATAAAAGCAAAATTAGGGCCCAAAAAACTGACCAAAACAAAGGTAAGGCCATTCAGACAAATATCAGCTCAGATATTCCTAGTACCTCTACAGAAACCCCAAAGTTGACTATATCAAAAGAAGTCCCAAGCCAAAGTCGGCAAATTAAGAACATAGAAAGGGTTATGTCTGAGAAAGCTGAAACAAATCTGCCCAAACTACCTATTCCTTTTAGCTTCGAAGGGGAAATTTCCAAAATAAAAATTACCATACCCCTTACAGAGCTAGTAACTATTGATAGGTATAGATCTCAAATTTTCAAAGTATTTGACCTAGAGAACAAGGCTGATACCTTGAATATAACTGACGACAAACCTGAGCTTTTATTTGGCCCTAAAGTAGAAGGTAAATATCAAGAAGGATCTATTTCTCCTTTCTACATAAGCTTAAACATTCGGGACAAAATATTACATAATGCCATGTTAGATTCTGGTGCCTCCCATAACCTCATGCCTAAAGCAGTCATGGAAAACCTAGGACTGGAAGTGACTCAACCTTACAAAAACCTGTATTCTTTCGACTCGAGCCAGGTCAAATGTGTAGGTCTGATAAAAAATATAGACTTTGCCCTAACGCAACTACCAGCCAAAAACTTAGTCATGGATGTAGTAGTGGCTGACATCACACCTAAGTATGGAATGCTACTATCAAGAGCATGGGCTGCCAAAATACAAGGTAGCCTTCAAATGGATATGTCATTCGCTACTATCCCGGTTTTCAACCAAACCAGGAGGTTATACCGAGAGGCTCGCATGAAATACATGGTTAGCAACAGAGATAAGCCAAACAATACCCCCATCTATTCCATTCATTCCAATTTAGATTCTTTTATCTTATACAATGAAGATGATATACACAAGCAGATAAAAGAGAATGAAGACATGTCCAAACCATTACGGAATGAAGAACTTGATGACCAAAGTCCCAAGAAACCGGAGAAACAGCTCAGTATCATGTATGAAAAAGAAACTCTTTGGAGTATAAGCTTTGATGGTTCTTGTGGCAAGACAGGGTCAGGAGCAGGCATCTGGATACACAATACTAAGGAAGGTCATTCTTTTAGATTAGAATTACAATGTACAAATAACATTGCGGAATATGAAGCCCTTCTCATTGGTCTACACATGCTTAAAGACTTAGGCGCCAAAAGAATAACAGCTCAAGGGGACTCAGAACTTGTAATCAGGCAAATCAAAGGTGAATATTCAGCCAAGAACCCAAGACTGAGAGAATATAGGAATGCAGCTTTGGATATCCTTAAAACTTTCGAAAAATATGAACTCACCTATATCCCTAGGATTCAAAACAGTCTGGCAAATGAGCTTGCCTTCGCTGCAAGCACTAGCCAAATACCATGTATAAGTGAGCAATATGATATCCAAGTGAAGCACCGCCCTACTATACCAGATAATCTTGACCATTGGCAAGTATTCCAAGATGATGATCAAATTGATGATTTCCTCCAATCTAGAAATGAGTTTGATATAATCAAAACAGACTCAGAAGATGAAGAGAGGGAACCCAACCTAGGTCAAGACCAAGAGCTAAATCCACCTTTATGGACCAATCTAAACCTGGTAGACCATCCATGTGACAGGGAGATAGAAGAAGACATTGACCAAAGAGAACTTGAAGTCTTACACTACGAAAATGACACCATACCTAGAGGGCTCGCACCTTTAGAAGAATTGTTTGACTTTAATGATGTGGCCAAAAAGCCTAAAATGGAATCTACAGAGGATGACATAGAGGAATACAACATAGGAAATCCAGAAGAGCCTAAAAACATTAAACTATCCAAAACCCTCCCGCCTGACATAAAACAAAGATACATAAATCTATTCAAAGAATTTAAATATGTGTTTGCATGGGGGTACCAAGATTTAAAATCATATGACACCAGCATCATCCAACATAAAATTCCCCTCAAAGAAAATCAAAAACCTTTTAAACAAAAGTTAAGAAGGATAAACCCAGTGTTATTACCATTGGTTGAAAAGGAAATTAAAAAGATGTATGATGTCGGGATAATAGTATCTCTCTGATACTCTGAGTGGGTCTCAAATTTAGTATCAGTTAGAAAAAATACCGGTGAAATCAGACTTTGCATAGATTTCCGAAACTTGAATAGGGCATGTCTGAAAGATAACTACCCTCTGCCCAAAATGGACCATATACTTCAGAAGGTCGTAGGCGCTAAAAGAATCTCGTTGCTTGATGGTTTTTCTGGTTATAACCAAGTATTGGTTTATCCTACCGATCAGCATAAAACAACTTTCACCACCCCCTGGGGCACTTTTATGTACGTTAAAATGCCTTTCGGGCTAATGAATGTTGGCGCCACATTTCAAAGAGCCATGGACATAGCCTTCTCAGAAGACATAGGTGTTTTCATAGTCATATATCTTGACGATATAACAGTATATTCTAAATCTAACGAAGAACACCTAGCACACTTAAGAAAGGTTTTCAACAAATGCAGAAAGTATGGTCTATCCCTAAACCCCAAGAAAACACTCTTCGGTCTGGAAGAAGGGAAACTCCTAGGTCACATTATTTCGGAAGAAGGAATCAAAATAGACCCCCAAAGAATCGAAGGAATCCTACGGATAAGTCACCCCCGAAACATTAAGGAGTTACAGTCCTTTATCGGCAAGATAAATTTCTTGAGAAGATTCATCCCCAACCTTGCTGAGCTCCTAAAAGAGATCACAAATATGTTAAGAAAGGAGGTCGGGGTTAAATGGACTATCGAAGCCAAAAAATCTTTTGAACTAATTAAAAGGGCTCTAACTGAAACACCAGTATTGATAAGCTCTGACTTCACCAAAGATTTTTACATCTTCTCATTTGCCTCAGAACATACAATAGCTGCGGTGTTGTTGCAGAAAAATGCAGCTGGGCAAGAGCAACCCATTGCCTTTTTTAGCAAATCCCTAAGAGATGCCCCCTTGAAATATAACATCATGGAGAAACAGGCATTCGCATTGGTAAAAGCATTAAAGGATTTCCGAGTTTACATCTTGCATTCTCATGTCATAGCTTTTGTTCCTAATACTGTTGTCAAGGACATTCTTAACCAAGATCCTGATGGTAAAAGGGGAAAGTGGATTGCTATCATCCTAGAATATGACTTAGAAATTAGGCCTACTAAACTAGTTAAAGGACAAGGACTCGCGAGATTAATGGCTGAAACCAACCTCCAAGCTTTAGATATAAATTTTGTCGATGCCTTAGAAGAACAAGAAGAATGCACACTTCCCCCTATCGATCAAATATTTTTGGATTCACCTTGGTATGCAGACATTCTCTATGTATTAACTTATATGAATGCTCCTCCGTATTTATCAAAAACAAAGGCAAGATTCCTCAAACAAAAATCTTTAAAGTTTTGCATTATAGATGGTTCTCTGTATTGGAAGAATCCTACTGGTATGCTACTTAAATGTTTGCTCGAGTCTGATGCAGAAAGAATCATGCGGGAAATGCATGAAGGAGAATGTGGAGGTCATCTCTACTGGAAAACTACTGCAAACAAAATCCTTAGAGCCGGTTATTATTGGCCCACCTTGTTCCCTGATACTCACAAACTGGTCATGACCTGCCATAAATGTCAATTTTTTGATGGCAAGAAAAAGCTTCTACCTTTGCCTTTACACCCCATCATAGTTGAAGGACCCTTCCAGCAATGGGGTCTAGACTTCATTGGGGAAATTCACCCCTCCTCCTCCGTTCAACATAAATGGATCCTCACAGCCACTGATTACTTTACCAAATGGATAGAAGCCATACCATCTCGGAACGCCACCGATTCAGTCATCATCACGTTCCTAGAAACCAATATCCTATCCAGATTTGGCTGTCCCAGGAAAATCATTACAGATAACGCCGCTACCTTCTCTTCCAAGAAAATGATAGACTTCTGTCACAAGTATCATATTTCATTAGGGCATTCCACAGCCTATTACCCTCAAGGTAATGGCTTAGCCGAGTCTTCTAACAAAAGCCTAGTCAACATTATCAAAAAACTTCTGGAACAAAATCAAAAAGCATGGCATGGGAAACTAGTGCACGCCTTATGGGCTGATAGATTAACTACCAAGAAGTCCATAGGTATGTCCCATTACCAGCTAGTCTATGGTGTTGACGCCATTTTCCCAACCTCTCTAGGAGTTCCGGTAATGAAATTACTACAAGAAGTCCAAATAGAAGAAAATGATATACAAAGGAGAGTAAATCAGACTATCCATTTAGAACAAACCAGAGAAGAAGTTTACCAAAGGGCTCAGTTAGCACAAGACAAAATAAAACAGATTTTTGACAGAAGAACTAAGGAAAATGATTTTCAAATTGGAGATAAAGTTTTAAAATGGGATTCTAGAAGAGAAGATAAAGGTAAACATGGCAAGTTTGAAAATTTATGGAAAGGGCCTTACATCATCAGCTCAGTTAGTGGAAACAATGCTTTCTTCTTACAAGAACCTGATGGGAATGAAATTTTTGGGGGTCCTGTGAATGGCAGGACATTAAAACACTATTTTTGTCAAGAACTCCATTTTTGAGTTTGAAACACTTTCAGTCATTGTGCATACCATTGTTTGAAATATTGAAAAAATAGAAAAGTCAAAAACAGTAAAAAGCAGAAAAAGAGGGCAAGTGAAGATAGAACCAAGGCCCCATGTTCCAAAAAACAGTCTTTCAGAAAGCGAGCAAGTCTAAATGCCGCTACTAGTACTTCAATGTCTTGTTCAGCTATCTAGCCTAATCATAGTTGAGCATGTTTAAATTTATTTGCTGATAAGTTAGTGAGCGCCAAGATAGTCAACATTGTGTAAGATTGACTTATCACAGAGCTTAGATTAGGGAGAGATTCTGGTTCCACATGTCTAAAACAGAACCAAAGAGAGAAGCGAGGGATGAAAAACACATTGTACATCTTAGCCCGCTTGTCTAGTTTCCTTTTATTGCAGAATAACATTTGTGTGCAACTTGTCTTTTATGCCGCAAATGCATGACAAATCAGACTGCTTAATCCTGATTTGATCATTTTTAAATTTCATGTTGTAGATTAGAGAATGAAATCCTGTCAAACTGCTTAATCTTGACAGTCGATCTAGTTTTAGGTAGAGAAATGAAGGAGTTCATCAGCTTAATTTGAACTCCCGGCAGATATAAGAGTAGAAGTAGATAGTTTCATTTTGCAAAAAGAAAAATATGCATTATCAAAAGGCTGCTAGTTTAAATGCGCCAAACAGAAGAAAAAAAAATGCTAGGAAAGATAGTGGGGTAGGTAGAAGTATCATTGATGTTAAACATGCTGACACTTTTCAGAAATAACATCAAGAGAAGGGCAAATTTTGCGCCAATGGATAAGGCACTGGTCTTCATAAATCCAGAAATCTGAATTCTGGACACCTCCTGACGAGGAGCTGTCCTCCCCAAATGGAGCCACTGTTAGCCATCAGTATTTTTTGCATGTTAGTGATGACTATATCTTTAGCTGAGTTTTCTAGAAACTGATTTCCTTATGTCAATATGTCATCCAGAAAACCCTCCCAAAACTTTTTTCGCCTTTCTACCTATTCAGTCCACCCCTGGCAAAACCACAACCTCCTTGTCAACAATCCTATCTAACCTCAGCCTTATTAGTCTGCCCATCAGCTTTAAAAGGCAAATCCACATCTGTTTCAAAGGTCTCCCCTATGTTAGGAAGTGGCGTTTAGGACATTCCACCTTTGGCAATCATCAAAAAGCCAAAAAAGCCCTCATCTGCAGCAGACCTATCATGACTGATCCCTTAATTTGCAAATGAAGTTGACAAACAGCCTTAAGTCGCACCACTCATATTCCCTAGGTCTCAGCACTGCATGAAGCCCATTCTCAAGCTGACTAGTAGGTTTTTCACTGTGTTCTATGGTTCTACAAAGACAGGAAATATATTTCATATCATGGAATAAATGTTTGAGTTTACAGTTAGAGGAACAGCTACTTCTAAGTGTATTATGAGCCTGAGATGAAGCTGCAAAACAAAGGTCACTCATCAGGACCTTACAGCTCTTTCCAGCATAAAAATAACAGTAAGAAAGGGTCGCCACTGTCTCAGCAAATGGTAAATTGTCAAGGCCCAGAACCTCCTTCATTACAAGCAGAGGGTTAGGGCGCCTCCTTCATCCATAAGCAGAGGGCGTAGGCCAGTATTGACTCAGAAGGTGGCAAAGATCCAGGTTTGTCTTGAGCTGAAACAAATGAAACAAGGACTCCAGGTTTTATGAAAATGGCTAATGATCATAACAGGAATGTAGTGGAAATATGATAAACTCAAAGGAAAAGGGAGTTTGGCCTGATAAAGGAGCTCATCTCGAACTTGCAAACCATATGGATTGTTGAACTCTAGGAGGACCTGTCATCAGTAAACATTCCAAAGCATAAGAACCCTGTCTATCCACAAGATCAAATAGAACAGATGATAAATAATGCCATTACACGGGCAGGAGAAAGTGCTTGGTTTTTTCAAGGAAACACTGATCTTCATAGTCACAAAGTTTGTTTGTTAAAATAATCAATCATAAGATGCAACAAGCCAAATGTTTAATTCACCCTTAGGACAATGTAGGGAGACAGTATTACTCTGGCTAGGGTTTCTGCTAACACACAATGATGCTTGCAAGTGAACATACTTAGACTGATGTTTTCCAAGTGGTCTACTTAACATCTCCTTTAGAGAAAGGCTGTCTCGAAAAAGAAATGTTAAAAAACCTTCAAACACCTCATCTAATGAAAGCCTCCTCCATATATGAGTAGAGGGCCAAAGCTACTGCAGGTTGAAGAAACTGATTGATATAGAAAGAGCAGTGGAAGGTTACAAGGGCCTAATCAGGAGTCATTACCTGAGATAAAAACGATCTTGATGATGCTTAAGGGTATTAGTCTCCTATTTCAAGAACTATACGTCGAGCCAGGTACATCCTAGAGAAAGGAGAAGGTATTGAACATATTGTATGCTATCAATGCCAAAGGAGCAGTTGATTTAAAAAGAGTTAAAAGCATTCCATGATCACCTGCCCAGAAATCTAAGGAAATCTCTTCTGAGTAAACAGAAAAGTCTAATGTGAAAAGATGCAACCTAAAAAGTATATTTTCAGTCCAAAGAAAAACTTGTGAATCAACTGGAAGAAGCAATTTATCACTGGGAAAGTAAAACAGTGGCCAAGGTTAAGTCATAGAATGCATGATGACAGCTATACAATGCTGTGAATAGACAAAGAGGCAGTTTGATAAATGGTCAGTTTTTGAGTTTAAAGGCAAGTGAATTCCTCCCAACATTCAAAAGATAGATATGTCATCAGTAAGTTACCTTCAAGTAGGAAGTTGTTTGAAACAAAAAGAAGGCGCCTTTTGAAATTGAGAAGCCATATGTAAATCCAAGTTGGGTCAGTAAACTTGGCGCCTTTTGTGTTCAAAGTTTGGAGAAGCTGTCAAAGGCCAAAGACTGTAAAGATAGATTTCCATAACCATCCTTGTCCTTCAAAGAAAAAGAAGTGTCCAGCTCGGGTCAGAGTTATTGTTCGGGTCTACATATGCAAAATGACAAACCCACAGTTTGAAAAACAAAACAGATTTCCAAAAGCCTACGTTACGTTTCCAAGCAAGGTAACCGTTGACAAAGGGTTTGAAAATAACATAAAGGTTTAAGTATGAGAGGAGGAAATGTCATTTTCAAAAGCCGAAGACGTTTTTGCCTCCCTGTCACCAAAGAAATAGTTTTCGGGTCATCAGGCAGAAGTTAAAAAGAAAGCGTTTTAGAGGCGACGAACTGGAATGTGGCGCGACGTGCAGGCGTCGTTTTGTAAGGTTTCCCTTTTATTGCTGCGAACTGTGGGTGGGCGCATTGCCTGTAAATGACGCCAGACCACCAACCAGTCGACAAACGAGCCCGACAAGAAGAGTTTCCTGCTTAGCGACGGGTTTGTTATCAAGGTTAATGTGTAGCGTCTTTTCAAGGCTGTCCAAGGTTTCTTACCTCCTTTCGAAGCAAACATCCATCAAATTTGAGGTATTTTTATGAACTCCCATCGATTGCAAGGTGTTATTAAGTGACCAAAATGTTTGAAAAACCCAGACCTTGTCATTAATGCTGAAAACAAGGGCAGTTTTCTACACAGTGAGAGGAGGTAATTGAAATACGGGTTTTTATGGTTGGAAATCAGTTTGTGTCGTTTTCAAATCATTGTATTTATTGAAGGCAGAGGTATACAAGTGATGTTTGATTTCATAAAACTTCACAAGAAATAGTGTCCCTCATAAAAGCACTGTGTATTGTTAACCTAGGTTTGCCCTTTTTCTTCACCTCATCATCATGTTGAAAAGCTGATTGACAGAGAGTTTTCTGTGGGTGAATGTTACATTGAGGGGCAGATTTAATTAATGTCTTTCTAGCTCTGGAGGCAGAAGTGTAAACGATTTTTGTTCTCTTAAAAAACTTCACAAAAGAAAGAGACCTTTTACGAAAGAGCAGTTGGAAGTGTTTGAGGGTGACATTAAAGCAGAGGTGCGGAGTATTTGGGTGGCTCTCTTAAAACTCACAAGCAAAAAAAGGGTGTTTTCTAAAAACCATAGTATTGATATATCACCTAGCATAGCTGCTGCTTTTTCTTCAACGAATGGTGTCATTTTTGAAGAAGCGTGGTTGTATTTGATATGTTTTAGAGAGGAAAGTCATTACATAGCGAGATTTTCCAAGCACTTATCACAGCAACTCTTTTCTAGAGATCTGCCCCTATTTCACTGTTTTTCACTATTGAAGGTTAGTTGACAGAGAACTTCCAAAGATGACAGCATGGTAAAGGACAGAGGTGGTTGATGTTGGATTTTGACATCAAAGGCAGGGTATAGGTGTTGATGGACTATTTAAACTCACAATTTTGAAAATAGTTCCTGGCTGAAGCAGAGAGTGTGTTCTCTAAACCACTGTTGCACTTATTTTTCACCTAAACTAAGTCTGCTTGTTCATTACACTACATTGTCATTTTGAAGATTGTTGAACAGAGTAATTTTGAGGGTGGAATAAGGCCATGTTCTAGAAGGCATTTGTTGATGATCAAGTTTACATTAAGAGCAGAGTTATAAAGGCAGTGATTGACTTCTCAAAAAGTCACAAGTGAAAGGTTTTTCCCTTAACACAGTGGGCTAATTTTTCACCTAACCACAGGGTCTCTTTTCTTTTCCCACTGTGTGGTATCCACAGAAGTCTGCTAATAGGGGCATGTTTCAAGGTAAATGACCTAAAAGAGCAGGGTTATAATTTTTGAAGTTTGGTTTCAAAGACAAAAATACAAGTGCAAGCAGGCCTCCATCAAAGTCACCAGAGGGGTGATTGTTTCAAGACTGTGCACAGAAAATCTACAAAGCAGTTTCTCCCACATAGTACCATTGTTAAGAAGGTTACATAGCTGAAGTGTAACCAGATTTGAAGAACTGTTGTTAATAAGTGTTGAGGGGGGCTTATTCAAGGAAGCATTGTTGCATCTTATTCAAGTCCACAGTGTCCATATCTGTCCAAACAGTATAGTGGCCATTTTCAATCCAGCAGGGCATTGTTCATAAAAGGCAGTTGGTTTCTTCCAAAGCATAGTTAGGTCAAAATGCCTCCAAAGCAAGACAACAGGAGCAACATGACAGTGGTGAAGATCAGCAGAAGCAGGAACCAGAGGAGGATAGTGCTGAACAGCAGCAGCTCAGCAGTTTGAGCAACAGCATAAGGATGATGATCAAGAACAACAGTTTTAAGGAGCGCCCGACACGGAAAGAGAAGAAAGACATATCAGCCCTTGATATTTTGGCATCAGATTCGGAGCATGTTGCTATGGACCCTTGAGGGTCATGCATGCTAATTTTGGGCCTATTTCAGCAACTTTTGGTTTTTCGGCATTTTTTGGGTTTTTAGTCAAAAACTCATAATTGCGCCGTTTCAGTTCGAGGATTTTTCAAGGGAGGAGGATGATACCGATGGATGCCATAATTCCATGAGCAGGTCTCCAGTGATTTTCAGGGCATTTGAAAATCATTCGCCCCTCCAAATTGGCGAAAAACAGCCTCATTTTGCACATTCTGCCCGCCATATCAGCAACCTGCTATTTTCTGGGTTTTTGCGCACAGGTACAGTTTTGAGGGACTTTCAGAGATCAGATTGAGGTGATTCCACTTGCGCCGGAAAGCAGACACAGAGAGCTTTCCAACGAGCCATCATGAGCCTCATTTCGACATCGAGAAGGCTTCCATTTGCATCCAGCAAGTCAGGGGACCTTTTTCAGGCATAAATATGAAGTATTTTTGCAATTTTTGAACTCCAAAAATCTGCTTTTCCCAAATGTGCGTTAGGCTATTTTTATCATGGGAAAATCATGTAAATTCAATATAATTTCCGTTTTTAGCAGTTTTTTAGATATTTTATTAGATATTTTGTGCCTTGGGCTTTGCAAAGCCTCAAGGACAAGTTTAGATATTTTGACTTGGCCAATGGGATAGCTAGTTGCTCCATGAGGTTTTCCTCCTTCTAGCCTATTTATCCCATGATTCTCATTGTAAATCAAGAGGCTGAACTTGAGAAAAGAATTAATGCATTGGTCATATGAGCTTTGAAGAATACACTTGAGCTATGATGTTTGGATTGCCTCTTGGATGCTTTTGAGGAATGTTGAAGGCTTGTTGATGGATTCCTTGACATGGTAGAATGGTATAGTGCTTCTTAATGTGTTTTGTCTTCTAGTTTTCACTCATAATTCATATTTCTTTCTGCTATAGATCAGTAAAGATTGATTTTGAGATATGCCCATGGAGGCACCTCAAAATTCCTGAATCTTCATAGCTTGATGTTTTCTTCTCCCTTAGTTATGCTAAAGAATTCTTAGCTGCTCTTTAGTAACCTAAGGTGTTGTTGCTAAGTTTTATTTATCAGTTCCATGTATGTTGAGTAGGATGTATGGTTTGCCCTACCTACCTATCAGCTGCCCATAGTTCTGCCCATAAAACTTTCTCTTTGACTGATTTGTTGATCATTTTGTTGAACCAAGGAGGCCTAGTCCCGATCTAGCCCTTTGCCTAAAACTATAAAAACTTATTTGTCCAAGTGCCCAATGACTTAGAGACTATGTTTAGGCGTTCCGGCATAGTTTATGAGTTGTTAGTTTGTCTCATGTGTTTTCCCCAAAATCTGATAGCCTTTTCCCGAAGTTAGAGGGTCTTATACCTCTATGTATGGTTGGAATGTCTGATTTCTATGTATTGATTAGCTTATAGTTATTCCTAGCATGATCAATGGCTTGCTATTACATGTTTATGTCTGCTATTAACTAGTTTTCACTTGAAATCCCTTGTCTTGTAGATATAGTCATCACTAACATGTAAAAAATACTGATGGCTAACAGTTGGCCCGGATTATCAGTTATTGGGATTCGGATCAGGAGGCGTTTGTAGTGCAGGGGCACAGGATCGAGTTGATGGTCCAGGACTTGTATTTCTTGACTGGTCTCCCACCGTTGGGGATGGTGGGAAATACGCAGCCAATGTTACCATGGGGGTGTAACATTATGGAGTTTGTGGAGCGACATTATCGACCGAGTGTCCGAGTCAAAGGGACTCGGATATCTATTGGGGAGCTAGAGAGGTTGGAGACCCGGGCAGTGGCCGCAACAGTGTTGCGGATCTTGGGCAGTCAGGTGCTCCATCACATCACTGGAGGGCAGATGATGATTGTAGAGAGTGTGTTGGGTGGGACCTACTATGGGTGGGCCCAAATGATGTTGGTGTCGCTGAAACGACAATTGTTGTTATGTAAGCGGCAAGTGAATCATGATTGTGCATATGGGATAGTATTGTGCTCTTTCTTCTTTGAGAATATCCCGACCTTACGACCTCGTATACAGTTGCCTGATGGGGGCCCGAGAGAGCCCCGGATGCGTCGGTGGGGATGACTACTGAGTAGAGGAGGAGGAGGGGCGGTCGGGAGGGTGTTTCGACCAAAGTTCTTTTCCCATTGGGACCAAATGCCGTTATTCATAGACGACTATCCCTATAGTGGGATGAGTTATTGGGGAGATTCGGACTTGCCACTGCCACCTGGTCGAGTATGGGGACCGGATGGTAAGTGACAAGCAAATAATCTGTTATGTTCCTTTTTATAGTTTGTGACTAGTATTCATGGTACTAATCCTTATATTGTTTGGGATGCAGATATAGCTTCGGTGAAACCGGCCGGATATATGGGACGACCAGCAGCAGCAGGTTCTACAGGCGCAAGTGGATCGAGGACATGACATAATGAAGAGATGGCCGCACTGGTGGAGGACCTCTGTCGTAGATGTGAGGGACTGCTGACCGGTGTGTCAGAGCGTGGATGGCAGGATTTAGACAACCGATACATAGAGCTATGTATTGGGCTCCCCTTGGAATGGCGAGGGATCATGCAACGCATGGAGATGGCCGGGCAGATGGTGAGTGATCTACGAGCTGCGGGAGCAGAGCCGTTGGTTCGGGATCCTCCGGAGAGTGACTAGGTGTGGGGCAGGTGGTGCCCCCTAGTAGTGATGTAGGGGCAAGTGGTGCCCCCAATTTTTGTAGTAGTGGTTTTGGTAACATGCTATGGGCATGTCATATGTTTCAAAGTATATGGACTTTAAAACACATGTTATATATATATGAGTTTTATGTGTATTTTGTGGATGCTATTGTCTTATGTGTGATAAATTCCAGTCTAGAACATGGTTTGTGATCTGATCTATGTAGTGATTGTGACTTCTAGGGATGTGGTGGAATGAAATAAATCTAAATTCCCATATCAAAAGTCTCACCCGTAAATATTGTCTAAATGGGATAGGATTATGCACACGGTAGACGCCATTAAGTTGTAAGACAATAAGAAGGGAATCTAAATAAACTTGCAAATGGAGGATGCGATGGGAGAGAGCGTCAGCTAAGAGACCACGAACGACATCATACTCGGCCTGGTTATTGGTGGCGGTGCCAATGCAGACCCCATTTGCAAGAACAAGGGTATGCATAGGGGTAAAGATGGCCCAGGCGGCTGAGGCGAGGTTTCGGGAACACCGAATCACGCCATCGGTGTAACCATTGTAATGAGTGGACGAGAGGGTCAAGGGAACAACATCACAAGATAAGAGAAGTGAGGAAGATAGGGGACTTGTGTTGTGACGTACATCATAGAGACGGATGGGAGTATCGGGGTTAGGTGAAGAGAGGGGAAGGTGGTGGAAACCGCAAGAGGCTGCAAAGCTACCGAGATCATCGTTCATGGAGGAAAGGCGCAGAAATTGGTCATCAGGGGAGATGACAGAAGAGAAAGTAAAAATATGGTCAAAACATGAAGATCCCAAGAATGGCGCTGAAGGGGGATCAGATGAAAAAGGCGGAGTGGATATGGAGGGGATGTACTCCGAGGGTTGGGCGGATGATGATAGGTACAAGAGAGGAGCAGTAGATTCGGACATCTCAACATCAGGGGGAGGGATGTCAATGGTGGCTGGAGGATCCTCGAGTAAAGTCAATGCATACTGAGCAAGGATGGGCGAGGCGGATTGATTCTGTTCCACTTCATAGTCGCGAATGACCTTTAAAGAGGCATGGTAATGCGTGAGGTGAGGACAATGGTGAGAATAATGGCCATGGACACCACATAAAGCGCAGGGTTTGTTGGTGTGAAGGGCCTTTGGGTTCTTGGTTATGGGGGCGGAGGAAACAGAGGTTGTCGGGGCTGACGATTCAGGGAACGCGACTTTGACCATGGGTTGGATACGGGGCAACTCAGGACAAGTATGGGTGGCGTGACCGACAGCATCACACAAAGCGCAAGGCTTGGTGGGTGGAGGGGGAGTAGGATCGGGAGTGGTGGCTTTATCTTGGGATGCCCCCCCTACGAGTTTTTATTTTTTTACCCGTAGCAGTCTTAGTATGAGGAGGGTCGTGCGACGGGGCTAGAGGTACCGTAGCGGTGGGAGGAGCAACGAGAATCGGTTGAACTGGTGTCACAACAATGTATGGTTTCGGGTGGCCGGGAGGGGTTTCGGTTGGAGGAGTAAGATACCATACCGGGATACCCAAAGTTAAATTAGGTAGGGAAAGGGTGGCCATGACAGGAATCGAATAGATGCCAGGGGGAGGGCCAAGGAAAGGGATTTGACTGGTGGAGTAATGGCCAGGAGGGATGGTTCCTAAATGGGGGAGGCCAGAGGGAATCGAGGCGGGAGGATAAGGAGGTTCCGGGGTGTGAGGGGGAGGTGAAGGACTTGGTGGGAGAGTTTGAAACAACTGAGGAGAAGAGCTAGGAGTAGGGTGAGTCGGATGAGGTAGAGGTTGCTGACTAGCCGGAGCAGGTTGCGGGAGGGCAGCCTGAGACGATTGCATCATGTAAACATTTGCCGAGCTAGGATCAGAGATAGGAGGAGGGGGGGGACCGGGGAAGGTGCCGAGCAAAGAGGAGTCTTTGTAGACGCCAGGGGAGACATTGGTCAAAGAATCAGCAGTTTTCTTATTGGTGACAGCAGAAATGGTGGACTCAGGTGAGGTCTGAGATTTAGGTTCATGATACGACAACTCGTCAATGGTGACGATCTTGCCATTATGGGGGAAAAACATCTTGCGGTGGACTGCGGATGGGACGACAGACATGGCATAGGTGTAAATACGCCCCAAAAGGATGTTGTAGTCAAGAGGGGCATCGATAACTTCAACGTCGACACAGACAGTCTTACCGGCAAGGGTGATAGGGCAGTTACGAAAAAGACCAATGGGTTGGGAGGCATGGCCATCCCACGGACGGAGGGTGATGGTGGAAGGGGCTAGTTCAGGGGATCCGAGTTGTTTCCAAACTGAAGCGAACATTACATAGGTAGATGCCCCCTCATCAATAATACATTGAGCGACATTGGCATTTCGGATTTTGACTGGGATTTGGAAAGAAACTGAAGGAGGAAGAGGGGGATGGTCTGACTGACGGATGTCGAAAACAATTAATAGGTCATCAACAGGATCTACAGCACCCATGACAAATAGTAGAGCTTTCTTTTGAGAAGGACACGACTGGAGGAGTTCTAGTGTTGAAATGGCAGCTGGAGATTGCACCAAATCATCTACTATGCTGTAGGAATGGGCAGCCCGACCAGAGGCAGCATTTCGGCGTAATGGACCCTTAGGAATTTTGTGTGAACCTCAACTCTGGGTGGAGGGATTTGTAAGGGACCATTGGGTGTCGATAGAGGCTCTGTAGAAGTTGATGATGGGGACTCGGAGACAGACGGTACGGGAGGCGGGGAGTATTGACGAGACCGAGTTTGAAGGTTAAGGTCAACAGTGAGAGGTTGGTCAGAGGACATCATAAGAATTTGGTAATCGGAAGAACCAGAAGGAGAAGGTTGAGTGAATGCCGGGGCATGAGGGGATTGACTAGCCACAAATCCTTGTTGAGGGAAAGGATTGGTAAACATAGCGGGTTGAGAGGTAGAAGTAATGGGGGGGATAGGGGGAGAGGAGTGTTGTCCCCGAATGGTGGCCTGAGACTCCCAGATCTGCCGCATCTGTGGTAAGAGGGGACAATCGTGAGTGTAGTGACCAAAAACACCGCAACATGAACAGGGCTTATTTGTGCGAAGCGGCTTGTCCTGCTTGGGCTGGGAGCCCTGGGGCTGGGTAGCGGTGTTAGGGTCAATACTAGAAGGATTGGGTCCACGATTACCAGAGGCGGATGGATTGCCTCTCCTTCGCCGTTGAGAAGGAGGAGGAGTAGTCGCACCGTGTTGCGCAAATACATGCCCTGGAGGAGGTAGTAAGTGCGGCTGTGGGGGTGGAGGAGGCAAGAGAACGGGAGGTCCAAATGCTGGAGGAGTTGGGACACCAGGCTGCGGATAAGGGTAAGGGTGAGAATTTGCAACATTGAGGTAAGGAGGAGAGTGGGAAAAAGGAGGAGGCATTCCAAAGCCTGGATACATGTTACCGGGATGGGGAAAGGTGCTGGAGGTGCTGGCCCCGTTGGGAGGAAAACCATAGGGCATAAGAGGTGGAGCAGAGGTATGAGACATGGCTCCGATGATACCGCTGGCAGAGTGAGAGGTCCCAGAGGCTTTAGTGCCCCCGGGCTTGGGGAGATTAGGAAGGACAGTATAAACATAACCAGACTGGGCATAGATAAGGTCATATTTTAAGGCGATTTGAAGGGCGGCTTCTTCGGTTTGGGGGAAATGGGAGGCGACATCTTTGCCAATGGGAGGTAAGAGAGAGCGAAGGAACCAATCCATGTAAACTCGATCTTCAAAGGGGGGAGCACGGCATAAGCTTCGTAGTTGTCGCCACTCCTGGACATGAGCGGAGAGATGCGTTGAAGAGGATTGATGAAAGGAGGTCAATAGTTCAGTGCCAGTGTCGTATCAGAGAGGGAGCTGGAAATAAGACAAAAAGGCTTGGGCAATGGTTGCAAAAGTGGTATGGGAAGAGGTGGCTTGATCAACATACCATTTGAATGCTTCGCCGGTAAGGGTGCGTTGGAATAAATGAAGATGAATGGAGTCATCGGTGATGGAATTAGAGGAGCACCACATGTGGAAAGATCGGATATGATTGGAGGGATCTTCACTAGCAAGGCCGTCGAACTTGGGGAATGTCGGAGGGGAGCTTGGTTGGCATAGCAGGCCAACTGACATCGTGGTGGATAGCATCATTAATAAGCTGATTGAAGTCAGGGAGACTAAGGCCGGCCATATACGGAAGTAATGGGGCAGTCGAGGTAGGTCCTGTAGTGGTTCCACTAGAAGCGGATCCAGTAGTAGAACTGGGGTTAGGGCTAGGTCCAAAACTAGACATGGTGGAGGTAAAGGGGGAAGAACCAGAAGGACGGGGAGAACCCAAAAAATTAGAGGAAGAGTTGGAGTGCGGACTCGGGGGAGGACTTACTCAATGACGACGGGAAGGATGAAGTCGACCAACCGGAAACTGAGGGTGAAGGCCAAGAATTCGCCGGGATAAACGCCTTGGAGGCGAAATGATGACGGGAAGAAGAAATACCGACAAGGGCAGCAAGGTGCAAAAGCAAGACGCGACAAGGGCAAGGAGGTGCAGTGTCGATTAATTTTAGAGTCTTTGCCAGGTGGTGTTAACCAAGTTCTTCTTCACTTAGGGTCAGTGTGTGGCGTGCGTTAATTTTAATTGATTAAACCCAGATGTTTTGAGAGTAAAAGAAAAAGTGTGCTGCGTAATGGAAAAGAAATCTGCAATAAATAAGATTGAAAGAACATAAAATTAGCAACTAAAAAGGCAGCAATCGAACCCAAGAAGGTGGGTCTCTCAAAACTAGTCTAGAAGGGGCAGAGCACACTAACAAGAGATCAATAGATCTAAGGTCCGGAGGGACTGGGATCTAATGGAGAAATCTGCTGGAAAGTGGTGCAGAAAGCAGCAAAGAGGCAGGGGAAAGGTTGCTGCTAGAAAATAGGAGATCAGCTAAAAAGAAGGGGGGTCAAAGAGGTGACCCTAGAGATGAACCCAAACAAAGCGAAAGGCAGTGTATAGAAAGGGACGAAAATCTGACCTGTGAGGATCTGAACAGGAGGTATCCGATCGGAAATAAGGCTGAAACTTCTGGAAATTCAAATGTCTGAAAACAACAACAAAATCTCCCACAAAAAGTGGAGGGAACTAAAGCCCTAAGGGGCAAGAGTCCCACGTAGGTGAGTGAAATAGAGCAGCAACAGGTCTGAACAGGTGGAGACAGAGGCTAGAAAACCCTGACAGAAGCTTCAGTGAAAAACCCAGAAAAAGTGCTGGCAGATTGCAGAAAAAATTGCAGGTCGCAGGTTTGGGCCTGTTTTCAGGCCAGGTCGCAGATTTAGGGCAGAAAAGTGCGACCTCAAGGCCAGGTCGCACTTTTTGGGCCGATAAGTGCGACCTGCAGATCCGGGTCTGGCGGCGGCAGATTTCAGAAAATTTTGTCGTCTCAGCAACGGCTGATGTCGGTCACCTGCGCAAAAAGGCCAGAAACACACAGAAGTTAGAAATTTGAATGTTTGAGGGTTTTAGAGGGGAAAACTAGCATAAAAATGGGAAAAATAGGAAAAATAAAAAAAATGGAAGAGAAACCCTAGGGTCTGAAATAGCTGGATATGCAGGAAGATAGAAAACGACAGTGGTCGCAAAAGAAAACCCGTGTGGAGTCGCCAATTGTTAGTATGATTCTTTCGTCGTAAAAGATCACTTTAGCTATGCATATCAAGTAGCCCTAACATCAATTATGGCTGCAAAATATCTTTATGTTTGCTGCATAAAATTAGATCTGAGCATAAAAGACATTAAGCAGATAAAATATACAATGGCTCCATGCATCCAATGAACAAGACAAGAACAATGTATAAAAAGAATCTTATATTATATTAAAGAATGGGGCACCTGAGAGGAAAACAAGAAAGGTTTTTTCTAGTTCTCCTCAGTGGGATGGGTTCTTGGAAGTCCTCAGTGTTTCAGATCTAAAATTCCTCTCTTTGATTAATGTGGAAAACCCTAACAAACATGGAACTCAATGGGAGTTCAAAATGCAAACAAATGGAAATGGTGACCAAGAGTAGATCTAGTGTGATCTAATGCAATGGAGGTGACTAACGAATGGGGAAAACCCTTCTATTTATAACAAAATATTGGGGTGTTCTAGAACTTGGTGCATGAATAAAATATTATTAATCACATTCTAGAATCACCCTTTAGGAATATTTTATTATATTTGTTGGAGGGAAAAAGGTTTTTGAATTCGGTCAATTCCTTTATTTATAAATAACAAATAAATAAATGATTTATTTATTATTTAAGGGAGATGAGGGGAATATAATTAAATAAATAATGGTTTATTTAATTATTTAAAAATGATTAGTCAAATTTAACTAGGAATAGTATTTAAATAATGATATAAATAACTTATTCTTAGGAAATAATTAAATAAATAATGATTTATTTAATTTATTACCTTGTTTTGGGTTAAATATGACCAAGAAATGTAAACAAATGTGGTGAAAGCGATTTTACTTGGGGTAAAATTGGTCTTACATGGTGTACTTGGGTTCATCTAACGATAATGGGTTAGATGACCAAAAAATGGTGTAACACATATATACAATATGGGGGTTGACGCGATTCTGTGGAGATATGTTCCTGAGCATGAACGACCTAGTATTTTGGTTGAAGCACATGATAGAGTTGCCAGAGGTCACTATGCAGGGAAGGACATTGAGTAGAAGATTCTACGAGTCAGACTTTGGTGGCCTATGGTGCATAAGAATTTGAAGGAATATTGTAGCGCTTGCGATGTTTGTTAGAGGACTGGTAGACCTTCGCAGAGGGATGAAATGGCACTGCACCCTCAAGTTACTTTACAGGCATTTGATAAATGGGAAATTGACTTCATGGGACTGATTGATCTTCCTGGGAAGAAAATAGGTGTGTGGTACAATATTAATGCAACATATTACCTTACTAGATGGGCTGAGGCACATAGAGTGAAAAACTGTAGTGCAGATACTGTTAGCGTAAGGAGTCACTCCTTCAATGCATAAGGAGTAAGCCTTACACAACATAGTTCATTTCAAATTTTAAAGGGGTTTTTTGAGTGGTGGGATGGTTTCTCAAAGATTTTGAAATAATTTTTTACATTCTTTAATACTTTCATGCATTTTGCAAGCTATGCCAAGTATAAATTGTGTGGTTAAATTAGTAGTATAGGGAGAAGAGTGTACAAATTAGAGAAGATGGATAGTTGGTTCCTATTCTAGGAAATATTCCTATCCTGAATCAGTCACACAACTATGATGATGGCTCTTTACACAAACTCTGTTTATGCAAAGTAAAAAAACATTCAGAAAATACATTTATGTATAAAACATTCCACTAATCCTTTATGAAATCTTCACTGACATGTTCAATAACACACATATAATTTGCAGAAAACTCAAAGCAGATAATTTACTGTTAAATCCTTTAACAGATTCTCACTCACACCTTACTAGTTGCTACAATTCATATTTAGAAGAAATTATCAAAGAAAAGAGATACACCACACATTAGATGTTCGCTGAGTCACAAAATCCTCCAACATGAAGTAGAAAAGAATTTTTATTATATTCAGTCTTCAGGTAGACCAACATCCAACCTCGAAATGGTATTTACAAATGGTATATATAGCAAGAGAGTGTAATATTCCAAAATTAACATGCAGCTAATTGGAATATTGAAATTTTATTTTGTCACCTAACAGTTGAATAAATGGGTAAGAAGGCCCATGCATATTAAAAACAGGAATAAAATCCCTCATGTTGTGGAAAGGGATCATAATACTAGCCGGATTTTACACTCTCATGTGTGAACAAGGACAAATGCATGTGGACAAAGTCAAGTTTGACCTAGTCAACAACACTGGTATGAGAGGAGGAGATCATCCATAGAGACATCACAATGCAAGTAGGAGGAAGATTCCTTGGTGGAGGAAACCCTAATGAGTGGGGCCCAAGGCAAGAAGGCTCACACTTATTTAAAAGGAGGGCAAGGTAGCCATATGAGGGGATGATTTTGAAGATTGGATTTTTGGTCTCCATGACTATTCTGCTTTCTCCAACTGTTTAGTTAAGATTGTTGTGCTGCTTAGCACAAGGCATTCCTATTTAGGAATTCCTTATCCTTTGTTGAGAGGCTTCTTGAGGAAGCTTGTACTAAATTTCTCCACATCGAAGCTTGAGGCCAAGCATCCTCCTTCAACTACAAATTTATTTCTACAGTAGTATAACGTTGTGTTGTAGGGTGTTACGGTGGGGGTTTACAACACCACTTCCTGGACTTATTTTTAAAAGGAGGGAGCTTCCATTCCTTTGGGAGATCAGTAAGGAAGGTTCCGGAGTAGATTTCCATATCTTGGCACTTGGCCAAAGTACTTCCATCACCTACAACACAGTCCCTTGCAAGAACTGCGTCATTTCTTGTAGTGTTGCAGTGTGAGGGTTAAGACCCTTGACTTTGAGCTAGCTTCTTAGGGAAAGGGCCAACCCTTCTCCTAGAAATATTGTAAGAAGGATCCTCCTTCATGTATTGCATTATTCATCTATATATATGCAAAGCTTCAGCTAACTACATTATTTCAGATCCAGATCTGCAGATCCACTCTTTTGTACTGATACTTTCAAGAAACCCTTCTTGGGTTATCTTCATAATGTGTAAAAGGGGCTAGATCTCTATTTTCCTTTGTGCTTAGTATAATAAAAATTCATATCAATGGTTCTCTCTTATATTATATCAGAAATCCTCATATAATCACAATGTGTTTGCTTTAGAAAATTCTGCATAGTCTAAGTCATGGGGTTTGAGTGTTTTTAAGCCATATTGAGACTGGGAGATCTGTTTAACACATCAAAAGGGATTTTATTTTGATCCCATTCTGGATGTGAGTCCCATAATACATAATATAAGGGATACAAGTGCTGTTTCTTAGATTTATAGCGTAATTTTATGAAATTAATGTTTTTATGGTCCAGATTGTTGCATTTCCCAACTTTGGGATAAAATATTGGGACATATTTTTGCTGCTGTAACATTAAATTGATGGCTATGTGTTCCTCAAACATTTTATAAGTTGATTCATCACTGAAACTCCATTTTTGTGTTTAATTATTATTGCATTCTCCCTTTTGGGATATTACAGAGAGGCACCAACTCCATCTCTTCTGAAAATAAGTAAACATTACTCCTAACATTACATAGGTGTAAAAATACATTAAAACCTTATCCTATCAAAGTCTAACATAAAGGACAGATGGAGAAGAAATAAGAGAAGAAATCTGGGCTGAAATGCTGTGTGTGTTGTCATGCTGCCCCTTTATCTGCTGATTTATCTCCTTGTGTCTTGGGTCTTTAAATAACCATGTAGCTCCATTTAATAATACCTCAAAAACCTCATAACCAAATTTAACCATCACTTGTATTATACATTTGGTTATGGTTTTTTATGCATCCTTAACTGACTTAGGAAAATTTGCTAACAAGTGTCAAAATTCAGTTAAAACAGGTGCTACCTGAAATTATGGTAAAAACATGTAACTGCGCAAAAAATGGAATGCTACCGGAATTTATGGTAGTGTTCTGTTTATTTTAAAAAAATACACATACAATGATGAAAATCCAGTGCATACTTATATTCCTTGACATCTAAGCTACTGTTCAAATTCGTGACTAACAAGCAAACAGGTTCTTGTATCAAAAACCCTTTTATCTTCCTTCTATGTGGGCTGCAACTTCAACAAGATTATCCAAGTTTGTTTTTCTATCAACAGTTGGTCTGGATCTGGTTGCTCTTGTGGCTGCTTCCTTGACAATTTATTTCTCCTCCTTATAACCCTTTTGTGTTTTTCTTCTGTTTGAGGGCTCTAAGTGCTGCTCTGAAGGGGTTTTGTTTTTGTTTTTCTTCATGGATTTCTCTATCTTTGACCCTTCAGGTTTACCTTCAATATCAATGACCTCTGTCATTAAGCTTGGATTATGTGGATCCTTGGACTTAAGCCTAAACTTGTTGCTATCTATGGTATTCCTCTTTCTGGTACCAGCAACAGGTTTTGCTTCTTATTTCTTCTTCTTACTGCTAATTTCATATCCAACATCCTTGAGGAGTTCTTAATATGATTGTGTAGGCTGATAATATTTCTGCATATTCTGTTGAATATGTGCTTCTAAAATTTCTTCTAGCATTTGCGCTCTTGATTTATCTGCATTTGCTGAGCTTCCTCTTCAGGCTTTGGTGTAGACATTAGGAAACGAAGGAACAAGGGGCACTATTTCATAGATTTGGGTTTAATTTCTGAGGAGCTCTCTCCCTTTTCCAACTTTCTCTCAGCTTTAAATGCAAAAATATTTTCTTTCTTACCCTTGGCATTCTTATAGATATTTTATTTTTTAGCCTTTCTCTTTTTTCTTCTTTTTGCTGGCTGAGGGTGTGGTTGTGAAACTGGAGGTGTAGGTGCAGGTTGGCCTGCCCAGTAGAACAAAAAGTGATTCCCAGTTTGATTTCTCTTTCCTAATTCTTATTCAACTAGAAATTTTATTAAAGCTTGATGATACAAGCTATACTCTGAAAAAATAGTGTGAGTTTAACCCCTTGCCGACATCTTCGTCAGGATTTTCAACAAGAAATATGGAAGATTTTATGGTTTCATACCTGCAACATGAAAAAGAAACCTCATGTGATAGAGGAACATAAATGTATACCTCCTTTCACAAATGAGGTACATCTTGATAAGATTAACAACTTCTGCCCAGTCATTCTTAAGATAACTACTTGGAATTCCCTTTACCTAATTTGGATCTCTGTGTGCATCCTTGAGGAAACTATTGAGGTCTCCTCCTATGATAACCTACTCTTTAAACCACCTCTCTCCTTCCTGTGGAAGGATAAAGGCTTCAACAATGGAGCCTTCAGAAACTTGCAAGGTAAGGCCATAAACCGTGGCTTCTTGTCCATTAAAAGAGTTAGAAAACTCTTGAGATAATCTTGAGTGAGAGCTTCCTAACCTGGTGCACATATAATACCACCCTAACTGGATAAACAAGCTTCTTACCCTAGAATTTGCATCCACTAGTTCTGCACCCTGTGGCTCAATTCGATTTATTTTCCCACCTTTTTTAGTCATCTTCAGAAAATAAATGACTATATCTCTTGTAACTGATAGGTGGCAGAGTTGGAGGAGTTTCACCTTACAAGTGTTTCTTGTATTCTCCTTTGAAATCCCGTTTTAAATCCGAACTCCTCCTCAAACTATAACTCTAAGAAATTCGATCTCCAATAGGTAAAATATCAAATGACAATGCTCTTGATTTTTCGGTGGTTTTAAAACCAAAAATATGGTTAATCACCCCATGCAAATTAACCTTCATTATGGAAAATATCCCTCACCATTATGTGCACCATATGATACCATCATTACCTTCAGCTGGCTGCGTATTTTTAAATGGAGGGCTCCAGATGGCTTAAGACAAGCAGATCTATGACTTGCAATCACCTCCGTTGTCTTGTTGTTAATTGGCCTATATTTCTAGCAGCACTGCTGTGCGACCAACCAAACGGTTATGGCATTAAGCTTGATGAACATGATCTCCTCCGTTCATAAAAACACGTACTTTTACATACATCTAACTCACTTGGGGTTGATAGGTGGATGGGATTACCGGTTAAGTGCATTACTGCGGGTTGACACATAAGCATTAACGTATACCATGATTTGACTTCAACTAGACTGACTGCATACGCCACCTATCATGATATATGAAAACATTTAAAAAATATTTGAGGCGTATTTACACTAAAACACGTGGCTTGAAAAAAGCGGATGCACTTTTTCGTTTATTTTTAAAAACATAATATTCTTCCGGAATTTCCAGCAGCATCAAAATAAAATGGAAAAAGAAATAAACATGAATATAACAGACTGTCCGGAAAGACTAAAACTGGCGCTTCCGAAATTTCCGGTAGCGACCAAATTTTTCTTTGAAAATATGAAAATTTTCAAAGTTTAATCCTAAAATAAAAAATATGAAATGGACTCATGACTTAGCAAAGAACTGTGCTAACAGATACAACGACAAAGTTTATTTTTGAACATATTTTGTCACGATTTGGGTGTTCGAAGATCTTGATGAGTGACTGGGGTACGCATTTCTTGAATAGTGCTATTGAAGCATTGACCTCAGAGTTTACAATGCATCACGAGAAGAGCACACCGTATCACTCGCAGGAAAATGGGATGGTTGAGGTCTTTAACAAAATTATGGAGAACACTTTGACGAAGGTGTGCAACGTCAACATGGATAATTGGGATCTACGCATTCCTGCAGTTTTATGGTCCTATAGGACTACCTATAAGAAGTTGTGGTTCAAACTCCATTTAGATTAGTATATGGACAAGAAGTTGTGATGCTGATGGAATACATTGTGCCTAATATTCGCATCGACCTAGTTATAGATATGGTGGAATGTGATATTATGGAGAAAATATTGGAGCAACTGCTCGCTCTAGAGGAATATAGGTTCATCATCGGGTTTCACCAACAGGTACAAAAGGAGAGGAAAAAAATCCTAGCATGGCAGGCATATTAAGCAAAAGACATTCAAAGATGGGGACCTAGTTCTTTTATATGACAACAATTTTGCGAAGTTCCCAGGTAAGCTACAAATGCATTAGTTAGGCCCTTACATTGTCAGGCATATTTCGGAAGGGGGCACAGTTCAACTCGAAAAGATGAATGGAGAATTTTTCCCTGGCCATATCAATGGAAACAAATTGAAGTTGTACCAGGATGACTTCGTCCCTAGAGGTTCATAATGACTATATGGCTGACAAAGAGTCTTAATGCTCCACGCATTTGAAATAGAGCATGGGACTATAAACAACTCTACCGAAGGGTGGCTTTGTCGTAGTCATAACACTCTGCAATACGTGGGAATATGGCAAAGATGGAGGACACTGAACTGAGGGAGGCTGAACTGCATCGAAGGGATGATTCTGATGAAGTTCATCCAAAAAGGGACCATTGGAACAGGAACAGTTGATTTGACAAGGAATTTTCCATTAAAAGGAGCAGGAAGAGTGTATTTAATGAGCATATCTGGGTGGATCTGCCGCCAAATATTCAATTATGAGGCATTAATGAAGGAGATCATGGATTTTTAATTGGAATTTTGTTATAAATCAGGAATCCTGCTCCACATTCGAATACTTTGTGCTATAAGTATTAGAATTGATATCTTTTTCCTGTAAGAGCGTCGAGTGATCCACTATATGTCAGAGTACAACTTTGAAGTTTAACAATATAAATTGATCAGAGCAGGGCTCGGGCACACAATACTGCCATGTTTATAACACAAAATGATGGCAACACCACCAGAAAATTTCATAGGGCCGAGGTCGCCTAGGAAGCATACCACTGAGGGTGTGGCTGTGTCCAAAAAGCCGAAGAATCTGGTGCTGAGAACGTCACCGAGGAAAAAAATTCCAAAGGAGAAAAGGACTAAGGTGACCCAAGATCGACAAAAGCAGGCTATTGAGGTAAAAGATTCAGACGAAGAAGAAACCTCGCCAGGGGGGATAACTGACATTGATGTAGAGGAGGTAGAACCTATCTCTAGGTTTCGCCCATACATTCTTCCATGGAAGCCGATAGCTGCGTAGCCTACAAAGGATTCAAAAACCGTCAAATAAAATATTTTCATGTCATTACTGCTGGAAGAAGTACCTGTTGAGGGGGATTTTTTGGATAAAGTGCCCCAACTGTGGATGAAAGACTGCAACTTTAATGATTGCAGCAAATACCCGTAGTTCGAGACGAGCTGATATCTATGCTCCACCTATTATGAAGCTACTAGAGTAACAAGATTGGAACCGATGAAGTGGGTGGCTGGTATCCGTGATGCAGGGTTTATGAACATGTTATATGTTCCGCACTTTTTGTGAAGCTTCATCAAGACGATTTGTGTGCGCCAACTATTGGCCCTGGTACATGATGACTGCTTATGGTTCAAGAAGAGGATCCCGATTGACGTGATGTTGATAAGGAAGATCACAACACTTCCTTGTCTTGTCTTAGACCCCGCAAGAGAATTTGTGGGAAAATATTAGGACAAGAAGATAACAGACCAGATGAATCAAGGTTATGGTCTAACAAAGGGACGCAGGGGTTACTCGATTAAATCCATCATTAATAGATATGTGTGGTTTTCCACACACATTTTGGCAGGGAAAATCATGCGGAAGTGTTGCGCAGAGGATTTTTATGCACCAGTAGTATCTTTGGTTGCGGAGTGCAGAATGGGCATTGTATATAATTGAGATAGATATCTATGCAATGAGTTCTTAGCTGACTGTCGTGAATCTAAAGAGGAAATAAAGTAGTTCCACTACACATGGTTCTTTTTCTTGATAGTGTTGATGTCCTGGAAGGAGCCCGAGGAGTTGCAGTTCTCCTTTGCGGACCCAGATCTTTGCAAGGCTACGCGGTATGATTCATTGTGGCATTCAAAAGAGTCGACCCAGGTAAAGGCGAAAAAAATATTTTGGGTCAGGTTCGAGATGAGTCTACGCGTGCTAATCAACCAAAAGCCTCGATTATCATCGAGTATTTTGAAAGAATATCAACAGGTCACAAAATTCAATTCAAATTTCCACCATGTGCATATTTGGGCAAAGAAGGAGTTGGTTGGGGTCTAGTATGAGTTTCCATATCTGGTGACAGAGGAAGATGTTACAACCATTGTAAGCAACTGGCTATCTCTATCCACTAAAGGTGTAGAGACATAGCAGGCAGGGATAAGTAGTGCGATGAATAGCATGCATATAGAAAATATGTACACCAACAAGTTGACTAAGCATGTCTCCTTTGTGACAACTAAGGAGTCAGAAAAAGAAGTTGAGTGGGAGATAGAACCAAAGGTTCCAGAAATAGAAGGGGATGATGATCGTGGTGATGATACAATTACAGATCCATCAGATCCCTCCTCCCCTTTTATTACTAAGAGACAATGGCCACATAGCAACAATCCATGGAAGAAAATGAAGTATAGTAGGACTAGTACAGTCTAGTCTGGGGTAACATTGAGGGCTAGTACAGAAAGGTACTAGCAGAGGTCCATAGAGGCCTCAAGGAGTTACAGGTGTAGACGAGCACAATTCAAGCGAGTGTGACTCAAGTGAGTGGGATTCAAGCGAGCGTGGCTCAAAAAAGCAGGGTCTCAGCAGGCACAAGAAAAATAGAGCATGAAATGGCCATTACAACTTGCAGGCACATTATGTTTCTATACTGCAGAGCAGCTGAAGTAGGCAGTGCATTGGCAGAACACCAAGCTTAACCTTGCTGTGCTGCCTCTATAGACATTTCACGAGTTCCACTAGGGCGTTATTGAAGAAATGAAGATTAGAGAGCATCGCACCCAATTGGTTATACAATATGTTAAATAGGAAAGACAGAGGATGGCCGAGGAAAAACAACTGGCTATACAAGAGTGTGATGCAATGACTATGAAAACACATAAGTTGGAGGAAGTCATCTCCATAGTTTGTAGCGACCTACCTCAGCTCAAGATTTAGGATGCATCCACCCCAGAGGAAAAAGTGGCAGAAATCTCCATGGCAGTAAAATATTCTAAGGCCGAAGTTGACATGGTGTGACTCGAAATGCAAATGAAGATAGTTAAGATGTAGATGCAATTGCAACCCTCCACTCCACCAGAGGTCCAGGAGCAGTGCACAACCGAGATCAAGGCTACCCATGATAAGATTGACTCAACAATACATAAATTCCTTCAAGTTTTTGAAGACGTCATGGATGTCTGGGCCTCACTGCACGAGGACCCCCATGTGCAACCGATCGAGAAGGAAATCCACAAAAAGTTAGTATAGATGGACCAGATTAAGGTAAAAACAAAGAATTTAGCACTGATATAGCGGTATACCTATCGCCAAGAATGTAATTTTTTGTAAGGAAATATCGATGAGATGCATGGAAAATAAAAACTTATCAGAGCCAATACACAACCATGGGAAGTTGAATCTAGTCAATTATCACAGATTGTTGAGAAAAAAATGAAGGGACTGTGCTAGACATAGAAGGATATTGCAGCCAAAATTATAGGGCTAGCTACTGAGACGTTGCTGAGCAAAGTCCGAGATGCAGAACAATAGTGTGACAAAGTAGTTCCATCTCTGAAGGATGCCTTGAGTGGTATCAAAGCAAAGATAGAGGGTGCACCGAAAGAGTGACTCAAGACAAGTCACAATTTTGTGTTGGGGGCCTGTTGGATAGAGTACCCCTTGAATGAAATATTTTGAGAAAGACTCTGCAGATTGAGGAGGGAGCGCACAATGTGAAGTTAAGTTAAGAGTATTTGGGGCTTTGGGGTGGGTCAAAGACCCCTATTTTGTAAAATAATGAGAATATTTTGTATATATCTAGCTCCGCCCATGGTTTTTAGACCATGTTATTGAAATTGTAAATACCATATAAGGAATCTAGGATAGTCTTGATGATATAATTGATACTTGATGATAGAATGCAATTGGATGTAATATTATTATGAGTCTCTGTGGTTTGGGTTAGAGAAAAGACTCCTGCAGCTCAATGCACGTAGACCTTAGGAACTTTGCAGCTAAGTGCACAGACCCCTGCAGCTGAGTGCGCAGGGCAGAACTGATTATATTGAGAAGATCTGAGAATTAATGAAATCCTCTTGAAGACATATTTGTGTTTGAGTTTATGTGTTTTCTTTACTTGCAATTTATGTTATCTATGCTATTTTACTTATAATTGCATCACAAAGTCCTGGTTATGGTTATTTATGCAGTTTTATGCTTGTTAAAGTAAGATCACGCAGTTTGCAAGTCAGTTGAATAACAATGTTGAATTGTGACTGTATAATTAGTAGATATTTTCTGCAAATCTCTTTCAAGTATTGAAAGGAAGATAATCCTTAATCCACACTTAATTTTCCCTCTGGATGTGGAAACTTGGTTCTAGCATCCCCATATATTGCCTCGGGTGATACTTCGGTCTGTGTAGCAGATCGTTGCCGAAAGGGCCGGTAATAGTGGGTTTTGTTGGTTCGCGCAACCATATCTAAACCTGGGTCTAGGCCTCATCAGGCTAGCATTTGGATTTCTTATCTTCTTAAGCTAATCTAGCTCGCTAAAATGAAGCTTTGGATCCTTCTTGTCAAAGTGCTCTGTGAGCCTTTGAGTAAAATCGACATAAGAAGTGATGCTGGCGTGAACCAATGTCACCAACCCATGGTACCACCACTCACAGGCTTTGCCATCTAAATGAAACATGGCCTCATCTCCCATGATATGATGTCGTCATCTGATGTAGTTATTAATATGTATCCAAGTTATGTACCCATGACCGAGCTGAGCATTTTGATGAAGCAAGGAATGGTCACCTTCCCCAATGTTTTATGTAGCTCGTGATTTTTCCTCAAAGAATTTTGATTTGCCTTAGTCTTGATTTTTATTTGGATGTGGCAGAAATATGTGAAACTCATATTAGCTTGGAACTTACGTCCTAATGATCTATACTCCAAATAATCCATATGAGGGATCCATTGATTCGTTTACTTTGTTGTCTCATGTATGAACTAAAGCATGTTGGGTCTGGGTGCTCTTCTATATAAGTGTGAATGGCTCTTCATGGTAGTACGGGAATGGCTGCCCTCAAAATTTTTATACCTCTCTCCATTAACATGATTCTTCTTTGTGGAAGTCCCTTTGTATGCTATACTACCCATCAAATTGACCATCTATTTTTGGCTCTTAGCCAAATCATTCAACTTACTAAGAAAGTTGTTGAATGCTTAATTTTCCCTGCTCCCCATGTATGGCTCTTATTTTTCAGGTGTCTCTTCTAACCATTTCCCCCTTCTATGGGTTCCTTCTTCCTATCTTCTCTTTTTTGGAGACTCTTCTTCCCAAATGGGAGTGGGATCTCTGCCTTGATAACTCCTTTTATAAGTTACCTGATTGAAACCATTATCTTATAAATTCATAAAATCATTGATAATATTCCATTACACCCCAAATTTGTCCAAGAACATGCTTTGATACTGTTGTAAGATACCCTATTTGGATACCTCAAAATTTTCCCTTAAAATATTTGATTTTATCTAAGTTTTCAATGGCACATTTAGTCAAACATTTTGAAGTCGTTTGGTTGCAGGTGATTTTATTGAGTTTATTTGAATGAGAAAACATCACATAATTAAATACTCATATGAGAAGATTCAATCCAAAAACATATATTTTATTAAGACTTATAAAATTCACAGATTACACCAACAATGATAAACACAAAATAATCTTTAATTTGAGAGCTAATATATTTTTTATAAAATGATAACAATGATAATATGAAAAACCTACTTTATATTAGTAGTATGTGATGAATTCTCCCATAGTTACAATGACCATTTTGGTTTCATTATGCACATAACATGCCCCCTTGACAACCCACGAACAAAGGTACCATTAGCAATAAAAATCAACAACAAACATGGGTTTGATATGACTAGTAACTCGACCCCTTTTTAATATGCTATAGCTCACTGAAACACTATTTTTAGTTTGATAATAAATATATTTCCTACGTGTACTTCAGGGAGTCAATAAATTCAAGTAAACACATTTCCTTCCAGCTTAGAACTCAACCAACTTGGAGAATAAAACCATAACCAACAACGGAAGTCACCCTCAGCTGGGAATAGAAGGAAAAATTGGCCCTGTACCATAATAGACTCACGCTCCTCCAAAAATTAGAGATTCGACTCACTAAGAAGACATATCAACTGTGAAAATCAAGGATAACTCAATCTCTTCAAATGGGACTCAACCTTCTAGATGAAATGTGGGACTTGGCCTCTAACAATGGAAAACGACGTATGCATTCATGACAACCTTTGGATATTATAGAATGTGCTCTTAGACTGTAAAAGAGAATGATAAGCTCAATATTAGAAGATAAAATCAACTGATAACACCTTTTACCTCCATTTCATTCTGAAAATATTCTTCTTCCTCAACTGATAACACCTTTTACCTCCATTTCATTATGAAAATATTCTTCTTCCTAGTAGTAAGATGGTGAAATCTGGGTGATTCCACTCTCTAAACCAACTAGGGTGTATAATTTCAACGTTGAAGCTATAAATGGTGGCTAGGATTTCTCAAACCCTAATATATTCTCCAAAATCTCTCCAAAAATTCCTTTTTCTCAAATTGGAAAATGATAGAATGAGGATATACTTCTCAATTTTCCCCTTTTATAACTTAGTGGCCACTTTTGCCGCCATTTTACCTTTTTAATTTTATAAAGTCACTTTAGGAAATTTTCACTTTATAATTTGAGGGTGGTTTTTAATTATCCTAGGATATGACATGTTTTTCACCCCTTTAACATTTATAATGTTTTTCCTAGGTGAATCACATTCCCTTAGTGAAATTTTTCCTGCCTTAGCCTACGAGAACTTTTTTAAGCTAACAGAACCCTGTCTTATGGCCCTAAAGTGGTTGGGGACATTACAAGGTGGCTAGATGGTAAATCATATTAGGTTCTTCCAATGCCTAAGGGGAGTGACATGTCCAAGGTCAACCCTTCAATTATAGGTGTTCATGATATGGTGGCAACAGAGAGGAAATGCTTCATGGGTAGATGAAATGGGAATGTAACCAATGGATGGAGGTCCATCATCCTGAGTGTATAGATATATGGAGGGAGAAATCACGCATGCATGAGTTACCCCTTTCCCGACCCTACATTTTCCACCCCTCTAGTGCACCTTTTAGTTCTTTTTGATAATGCTTTGATAAGGAACATAAGCTAGGTGTCTATGCTTGCTTTTATTGATATAAAATTGATTTACCCCTTAATGATGATCCATATTTTTTATCATCAAGGTTAGAACATGCAAGGTTCCTTTATTACATGATGGATCATGATGTGCTCAGGAATTGGGTGATGGATAATGAGGTGGTTAGTGTTATCACCCCGTCATTTATAAGATTGGGAAGAACAAATGACAGGGACAACATCAAACCACTTTGGAGTTCAGGACCTAGCCTTCCTAGACTCAGAGAGGGCTCTCTCTATTTTTATGATTTAACTTGATGATTATAAGTGATGATATTAGGCTAGTTACAATGATGGGGGTTGTTTTTTTTATTGATAGTGTGGTTGGACAGATAGGATTGCAGGGACTAATCCATTGGGCTATGGAGTCAAAATGATGGAATGGCACATCAACGTAGCTCAAGAATCCTATGAACAATCTCTTACTATTGATGGCCAATTCAAATAGTTACAAAGTTCCAATACTTCTCACAATGCAAGCTTCAGCAGGGTCCAATTTTCCAATATTGATAATGAAAATTCTAGGAGTATTTAACAAAAACTAAGTCGGTTGCCCTTCCTTACTCGATAAAATTTCATTGATTAAAATTAGCAGAAAATGGACAAGTGTGGCCATGTAAGGCCTGATCAGACATCTCTGACAACAACACCGCCTTTGGAATTAATTTTGGGCAAATATTCGTAGATCCAAACGCTTCAATGGCTCTTCTGAAGATCAAACAATAAGCTTGGAGGTGGCTGTGTTGGTCACGAAGGGGTAACCAATGGTGGCTCTGATATTTGGCCCTACTCTTCAGAAAACCAACGTTGGGTAACTAAGTTTGGTGCAACGCCGACTACTTTTCATCGATTAGTGAATGAGAGGATGTGCTTTGCTGCCTTTTTCGTTTCTGCCGTTATAACATAACAATTTTGTAAAGACGCCTTGCTCGACTCGACCCTTGGTGTATCTTTGCTACCTGAGTCCTTTCTGCCGCACTTAACCTTACTTCTTCATAAAATGATGTTAAAACCTCATATGCTCGATTTGACCCTTTTAAAACAAAACACCGTAAAAAGCCCGTATATCCGGACCTGAAAATGTTTAGATTTTAGTTCTAAACCTTATCGAATCCATAGAAAATTTCAAATCACATGTTTTAGAGTTTAAGTTATAAGAAATGGAATCGACGATGTGATGCGAAGTACGAAGACGATGTGCAAGGTAAGGTGGGACCGGACGCAGCCCGCAGATCACAAATATTTAACATGAAGCAGTATAGGTAAAATCTAAAATATGCGAAGTGTGAAGGGTGGAGGTAAACTCTAAAACATGAGAAATTCGATTTGTGCTGTCGGAAGATGATGTGGCAAGGAGGATGGAGCCCACTGCATTGGCAGAGTTATAAAGCGAAGAATGATTTCAACGGTACAGTAAAGTTTATGATGTTCCCTATGATATGTCAATGTATTTCAGTGTATTTCAAATGACTGTGAAGTGGGGGCAGAGTTGCTATGGTGGGGACAAACGCATCGCAAGTTAAAATGAATACCTTGCGAACACTTTAACGGTAAGTTGTAATAGTTGCGATGCGAAATGATGGTTAAACAGGTAAAGTAGGAAATGAAGCCGAAATGTGGAAAGGTAAGGTTTAATGATTTTTACGGGAAATGAAATGAAAAAAGGGTTTGTATTGCGATGATGTGATTCAATCTCTGACGTTGATCGAAGCTCAGATGCACGGTCCTTACTCCTCCTTTGCTGTGGCTTTCCGATTCTTTTTCTTTGGCCGTGCCTATTTGTTTCTTTCTATTTGTAGAATACTTGAATGTTGTCTACTTTGCCCATGTTCATGACCTGCCTGCATTCACGACTCGACCCAAGCGTGCACTACTTGACTCGATATCATTCAAGACTCTGCTCTTGCTGTTTTTCTGCCTTAACTGCTTTCTCTGTTGCCTCTGTCTTCACTAATGGTCTTGTTGGAAAAATACTGAGGGGGGGGTGAATCAGTATTTTATGCAGACAATAAAATCTTTACTTTTCTTTTCTAAAAACCAATACGCTACTTTTCTGAAGACAACTAGCGTATATACGCGGATATCCTTTGTAGAACTTGCGTATGCTCAGAGATTTAATTATGCATTCAAATCTTAACTCAGATTATTGTATTATTCATTCATCAGATGTTTCAGAAAAGAGTAAACAGGTGCAGAAAGAACAGAATAATCATCACACATAGTCAACACACATGAACACCGGGATTTTTAGGTGGAAACACAATTCGGGAGAAAACCACCGCTGCCGTCGTCTCAGTCTTCAATATTTATTATAAAGAAAAACTTTTTACAATCATGTACTGGCGCAGACTCATACCAGCACGCGGGCACCCACCTGCAGAAGGCTACAATCTTCTCTTGTTTACCAGCCACACCTGGAAGGGAGCAACAACCCCCTGCTCTCGTTTACCAGCCTCACCTGGAAGGGAGCTACTACCCCCTGATCTTAGCACCAGCCTCTGCTGGAAGAAAGCTTCTACTTTCAGATTGAAGGCTTCAACCCTCAGATCCACTGCAGACCACGTTTCATCAATTTTCAAACTGGATCCAACAGCTCCAACACAACCCTTCAATTCTCAACAAAAATAATTTGCCCAATGCTACAAACAGAACAGTGAAACCACTGTAACCAAAATATCAGTGATATCCCAGACTTCAGAACAGACATTCAGAAACATATTCAACTTTGAGACCTCATTAATTCATATGCCATACACGCTTTCAGTATATCAGACCCGCGTATGTACGCGTATTTAAAAAGACGAACCCGCGTATACTTCAGTAAATTCTTCAAATAAACCCTAACTGCACATACGCGCTTTTGCCTGAATTGATCCGCGTATACACGCGCTTTTCATGAACTGAACCTACGTATGGATCTATATAAGATAAATTTTGCAGAACATACCAGATCTATGAACTTACCCAGATTTCTTTCAACTTCTTCAATAGATTTGCGCCAGGTCTTCATCACTTCTTTTCAGATTATCCAAGAGATTCACCATTTCAAGATCTAGATATCTTGAACCTTCATCATGTTCATAGATGCATCATAGATTCAGATCTATCAGTTAAGAGCAGAGCTCAAAAATACAGATATACTTCAGAGTGAAGTATTCATTAAAGCCCCGACTTATGCACACATTGCACAATGAATTTCTTCTCCTTATATAGGTTTACCCTTTATCAATACCATGAGCCAAAACCACATTACTTCCAATGGTATTCCTGGACGGGATCAAATAGACAACCCAGCGCTCAATACAATGGGTCAATACCATGGTAATGCCCCTTGGTATTCTAAATTTTGAGCGCAAAAGACCATACACGACTTTCCACGTACTTTTCCGCGTGCATACGCGCTTTCTCCTTGACAAACCCGCGTATGCCTTGTAACCCACATTTTCATCATTGTTCTAGCCCATTCTGGAAATTCTTTCTTTTGCACCTTCTGTACTGATGGTAGACACTTCAGATGTTCATCATTTACCAGCTCATTAAGTCAAGAACAACTTCATCAAGGAGGTTGCCATCATCTTCATCAAGTGGGTTGCCATCAAGGACAACACTCTGCATCATATTGCCAACAATCTCCCCCTTTGGACTTGATGGCAACCACGATGGTGTTTGATCACCACAATAGATAGATACATTAAGAATAAAATGACACCATGTCACTCTCCCCCTTTGACATCAAGGGAAAAGGGTGGACCAAAACCAACACAAGGTTTTTCTCCTCGTCTGCAGATCTGATGTGCACTGAAGTGACCATGCTCCCCCTGAGTTCATGCTGAATCTTCAAACATATTTTTCAATGAAGTATATGACTCTATGACCTTTCCTATCACCAAGGACTCATACTTACATCAAAGATCCAACCATGTGGATTTACATATTGAACAAGTCCTTACATGACTGAATATTACATTTTACATCAACATCATATGTCTCAACATGACCTTTTCATCAAATTACAAGAATGACCTTTTGTACCAAATACCCAAAGACCTCAAAAGAGAGATCATATTTCAGAACCAACATAATGCCAACAATGCATCATACTCAGTAAGACTAATGCTCCCCCTGAAACTTTGCATCCAATGCATCCTGAACACTTTCAACAACAAATCATCAAGGTATCTTCATCCAATATCAGAGAATGAAATAGAAATATAAGAGCTGAAACATCACCAGAGATACCAAACAGCACTGCAACTGTGCTGAAAAATGCTGACTCCAATTGAAATTTGTCAGCAACCACCCATACGCGGTTTTATTTGTATGAACTCGCGTATATACGCAACTGTCTTTCAGGAAACCCACGTATCTAAATTAATATTCAGAATTTTAATCAGATCTGATCCTCTGCATGGCAGAGACTACTCCCAGCTTCTATCTGAGATATTCGAATGCTTCCCTGGGCAGAGGTTTGGTAAATATATCAACAACTTGTTCTTTGGAGGGAACATAATCCAACTTCACCTTTTGTTCAAGCACTTGTTCACGTAAGAAATGATACTTGATGGGAATGTGCTTGGTCTTGGAATGCATAACAGGATTCTTTGAGATACTGATGGCACTTGTATTATCACACATAATGGAGATAGGAGGTGAACATTTGATTTGAAAGTCTTGTAAAGTTTGCATCATCCAAAGAAGTTGAGTGCAACATGATGCGACAGCTACATATTCTGCTTCTGCTGTAGATAAGGCAATAGAGTTTTGCTTCTTGCTGAACCAAGATACTAACCGGGGCCCCATATAGAATTCACCACCACTAGTACTTTTCCGATCATCAACATTTCCAGCCCAATCTGCATCAGTGTAAGCATGAAGAGTAAGATCAACATTCTTTGGATACCATAGTCCAAAGTCTTGAGTTCATTGCAAATATTTGAATATTCTTTTGACAGCCTGAAGGTGAGACTCTTTTGGATTGGCTTGGAATCGTCCAACAATCCCAACTGCATGCATAATGTTCGGTCTAGTCCCAGTGAGATAAAGTAGGCTTCCTATCATTGATCTATATTCCGGTTGATTCACCGCGGGAGAGTCATCATGAGAACTGAGATTGCATCCGGTTATCATTGGTGTACTTACAGGTTTGCATTCTTCCATGCCATACTTCTTCAGAATTTGCTTAAGATATTTTGCTTGTGATAAGAATATACCATTTGTAGTTTGATGCACTTGCAGGCCAAGAAAGAATGTTAGTTCTCCAAGTAAGGACATTTCAAATTCTTGCTGCATGACAGAAGCAAATTTCTGACTCATAGATTCTTCATTACTCCCAAAAATGATATCATCAACATATACAACCACAATCAATAGTTTATCATTTTCAACCTTTGTGTACAAGTTTATATCAGCAGACCCCTTTGAAAATCCTTGTTGATGAAGATATTTGTCAAGACGATAATACCATGCCCTTGGAGCTTGTTTGAGACCATATAGAGCCTTTTTAAGTTTACAAACAAGATTTTCATCATTTCCGAAAACGAATCCTTCCGGTTGTTCTATATACACTTCTTCTTCTAGATCACCATTGAGAAAAGTAGATTTAACGTCCATTTGATAAACTTTGATTTGTTGAAAACTTGAAAAAGCAAGAAACATTCTTATGGCTTCAAGTCTAGCTACAGGAGCAAAAGTTTCTTCAAAGTCTATACCTTCTTGTTGAGTATACCCCTTGCAAACAAGTCTAGCTTTGTTTCTTACAACATCCCCATTCTCATTTAACTTTTTTTTGAATATCCATTTAGTTCCAATGACATTTTTGTTATGAGGTCTTGGTACTAATTCCCAAGTGTGATTCTTTTCAATTTGATCAAGCTCTTCATTCATGGCTTGAACCCAACATTCATCTTTCCTGGCTTGATTGACATTGTGTGGTTCAATAGTGGACAGAAATGCTAGATAGCTAGAGGATCCCACAAGAGTCCTTCTCGTTTGTACACCTGATGCCTTATCTCCCAAAATTTGAGATTCTGGATGATTCTTTTGAACATATCTGGAAGGATCCTTTTCAGATAAATCATCTTCATGTTCTTCATTTCGTTCACCGTCTATATTATTGTTGTTTGAAGCAGAAGGACATATGTCATCATCGTCTACAGTTGTTGTTTGTTTTTCTTCTTTAGGAGCTGCAGGAGACTCATCAATAACAACATCAATACATTCAACAATCTTTCAAAGCCTTTTATTGTAACATTTGTATGCTCTGCTTGTAGATGAGTAACCAAGAAGTATCCCTTCATCTGATCTAGGTTCAAACTTGCCAATCTTTTCATCATTATTTTTGATAAAGCATTTACTTCCAAAAACTCTAAAATGCTTCACAGAGGGAGAATTACCATACCAGAGTTCATATGGAGTTTTGTCACTATTTACCTGAACATGTGCCTTGTTGAGAATGTTTACTGCTGTATGTGCTGCTTCTCCCCAGAACATGTTAGGAGTTCCTGAATCATCAAGCATAGCTCTAGCCATTTGTTGAATTGTTCTATTCATTCTTTCTGATACGCCATTTTGTTGTGGAGTGCCAACTACAGAGAACTGTCTTTTTATGCCATGTTTTTCACAAAATTAAAGGAATTCATTCGATGTATATTCTCCTCCTTGATCAGATCTAAGACACTTGATTTTTAGATCTAATTCATTTTCCACCAATGCTTTGAAGATCTGAAATTTTTCAAATGCTTCATCTTTGTGTTTAATCAACCCGATCCAACACATTCTAGAGAAATCATCAATAAATAAGATATAGTATTCTTCCCCACGTGGTGACTTTTTTCTCATAGGTCCACATATGTCAATATGAATGAGTTCAAGAGGCTTACTCGATGATCCTTCTTTGGCATTAAATTGAACTCTGGCTTGTTTACCGAATTGGAAAGATTTGCATATGATACTCGCTGGTAGAGTAATATTGGGAAGACCACGAATAGCTTGAAGTCTGCTTGATTTTTTGATTTGAGAGAAGCTCAGATGCCCCAGCCTTCTATGCCATAGCCAATTTTTTGAATATTTTCTCAAGTAACATTGATCTTTGCAGTTCTTCAATACATACAGGTTGCTTGGAGTTCTTTTCCCTTTTATAATAGTTTTACCTGTATCAAGATCATGAACCACACATTCTTTTGAACTAAAGACAACTTCAGTTCCTTGATCACACATTTGACTTACACTTAACAGGTTATGCCTTAATCCATCCAGATACATGACATCATTAGCCTTCACCTTTTCTTTTAGAAACACGGACCCTTTTCCTTTAATTACAGCAGGAGTATCATTTCCAAATGTAACTTTCTTTTCCTTTTCTAGAGCATTATATGCAAGAAGTTTGCTTTTATCACCTGTCATGTGTCTTGAGCATCCACTATCAAGGTACCATTGATTTTCTTCACCTTCTGCAAATAACGCTATCCCACAATTTTCAACTTGTAATTCCTTCTTTTTCCATACTTTGGAACTTGAAGGAAAATGCTGCTTTGGCTGGACTTTGCTCCTGCATTCAGATTCTTCATGGCCAAAGTTATTGCAATAAGCACATTCAACTTCATTTTGAAGAGGAGAAAAATTGTTATAGGTATTCTTCTTTGGTTCAATATCCATCCTTTTCTTTCTTGTTTCTCTTGTCATGATGGTTTTATATGCAACACATTGAACAACTTTATGACCAAAATTGTGACATGAGAAACATTGTCCATTGAAGTAGAAATTTCTGCGATCATGAAATCTTCTGTTCGAATTTACCTGTTGTTTGTTGCTCCTTTGAGAGATATCCCTCTTAGTGTTCCTTGAGCTGTGATGATCATGCTTTGCCTGTAAAGATTCTTTATTCCCTTGTTGAGCGGCTGAATGTAGTAAACCAGTTGTAGCTGCTTTTAGATAACTTGGTGCTGAAGTATGAGAAGATTCTCCGGTATATCCAAGACCTGTCTTTATAAGAGGAGAACGTTGAACCTTGATAATTTCATCTAAGGTTTCAGATCCTTTAGCAAATCTAAGATTCAGAGTCTTTACTTTCTCAAGTTCTTTTCTTAGACTTACTACTTCACATTCTAAATTCTCATTATGTTTCTTCGCTTCTTCATTTTGTCTTTTCAGAGTCTCTATGATTATTTTACTTTCTTCCAAGAATATTTTGAGTTGATTGTTTTGATCAAGAATATCATTGTCATCTAGAGCATCCATAAAAACATCCTTGTCTTCTCTAGAATCATTTTCAAATGCCATGAGAAGTCTAAGATCTTGTTCACATTCTTCCTCACTATCAGATAACCCATCACTGTCTTTATTAGTATAATAACTTTTCTTAGTGCTAGATCGGTTCTTATTCCTTCTTGCTACTTCTTTCCCTTTAGCATATGTTTCTTTATAAGGACACTTTGTAGCATAATGAACAACTCTTCCACAATCAAAACATTTGAAAGGAAGCTTACCTTTGAATCTTCCGGTTCCTAGTTGGAGTCTTCTCACAAAGTTTGCCTCATCTTCTTCTGATCTATATCCTGTCCCTTCCTTTTGAACTTATTTTCCTTTTGTAGAAGCTTTAAAAATAGCCTCTTTGACTTCAGATGGTCCTCCTCTCCTCATTTCATATGCAGTTAGTATGCCATGAAGTTGCACCACGGTAAGAGTTTGAAGATCCTGTTTTTCTTCAAGAGCAGAGAATTTTGATTCAAATTTTGCTGTTAGCGATCTTAATATTTTCTCAACCAAAGCAGATTCTGCTATTTTTTCTCCCAGGTTTCTTATACGATTTACAATATCATCAAGACGTAAAAAGAAACTAGCAATACTCTCATCATTATGCATTCTCAAATTTTCATATTCAATTCTGAGAGTTTGGAGTTTTGCACTTTTTACCTTTGCATCACCTTCATAACTTAGGATGATTTTGTCCCATATTGCCTTTGCTGTATTCAGCTGCATAACCTTGACAAATTCTGATTCAGTTAGACTTCCCAATAGTGCATTGACCGCTTTTGCATTTGTTTCATAATTCTTCTTTTTCGTTGGATCTGTTGCTACTGCGGCTGGATATTGATATCCTTGTTCAACAATGGCCCATATATTTGCTCCCATAGACTGAAGATAGGATCTCATCCTTATTTTCCAGAAGATTAAATTGCTTCCGTTAAAGAGTGGAGGCTTGATAGATGCTGTTCCATCTTTATCTGTTCATCTGCGACGATCTTCCTTCTAGCGGCTAAGATTTTTCTCGAAGGGACCCGCTCGATACCAATTGTTGGAAAAATACTCAGAGGGGGGGGGGGGTGAATCGCATTTTATGCAGACAATAAAATTCTTTATTTTCTTTTTCGAAAACCAATACGCTACTTTTCTCGAAGAATGGAATTTTATATACGCTTTCGATATCTATGACTAATGATTTATGCTCGTGAGATTTAAAAATGCATTCAAATCTTAACTCAGATTATTGTATTATTCATTCATCGATGTTTCGGTAAAAGAGTAAACAAAGTAAAGAAACGTAAAAATCATCACACATAGTCAACACACATGAACACCAGGATTTTTAGGTGGAAACCCAATTCGGGAGAAAACCACCGCTGCCGTCGTCTCAGTCTTCAATATTTATTATAAAGAAAAACTTTTTACAATCATGTAATGGCGTAGACTCATACCAGCATGCAGGCACCCACCTGCAGAAGGCTACAATCTTCTCTTGTTTACCAGCCACACCTGGAAGGGAGCAACAACCCCCTGCTTTCGTTTACGAGCCTCACCTGGAAGAGAGCTACTACCCCCTGATCTTAGCACCAGCCTCTGCTGGCAGAAAGCTTCTACTTTCAGACTGAAGGCTTCAACCCTCAGATCCACTGCAGACCACGTTTCATCAATTTTCAAACTAGATCCAACAGCTCCAACACAACCCTTCAATTCTCAACAAAAATACTTTGCCCAATGCTACAAACAGAACAGTGAAACCACTGTAACCAGAATATCAGTGATATCCCAGACTTTAGAACAGACATTCAGAAACGTATTCAACTTTGAGACCTCATTAATTCAGATGCCATACGCACTTTCAGTATATCAGACCCGCGTATGTACGCGTATTTAAAAAGATGAACCCGCGTATACTTCAGTAAATTCTTCAAATAAACCCTAACTGCACATATGCGCTTTTGCCTGAATTGATCCGCGTATACACACGCTTTTCACGAACTGAACCTGCATATGGATCTATATAAGATAAATTTTGCAGAACAGACCAGATCTATGAACTTACCCAGATTTCTTTCAACTTCTTCAATAGATTTGCGCCAGGTCTTCATCACTTATTTTCAAATTATCCAAGAGATTCACCATTTCAAGATCTAGATATCTTGAACCTTCATCATGTTCATAGATGCATCATAGATTCAGATCTATCAGTTAAGAGCAGAGTTCAACAATACAGATATACTTCAGAGTGAAGTATTCATTAAAGCCCCGACTTATGAACACATTGCACAATGAATTTCTTCTCCTTATATAGGTTTACCCTTTATCAATACCATGAGCCAAAACCACATTACTTCCAATGGTATTCCTGGACGGGATCAAATAGACAACCCAGCGCTCAATACAATGGGTCAATACCATGGTAATGCCCCTTGGTATTCTAAATTTGGAGCACAAAAGACCATATGCGACTTTCCACGTACTTTTCCGCGTGCATACGCGCTTTCTCCTTGACAAACCCGCGTATGCCTTGTAACCCACATTTTCATCATTGTTCTAGCCCATTCTGGAAATTCTTTCTTCTGCACCTTCTGTACTGATGGTAGACACTTCAGATGTTCATCATTTACCAGCTCATTAAGTCAAGAACAACTTCATCAAGGAGTTTGCCATCATCTTCATCAAGTGGGTTGCCATCAAGGACAACACTCTGCATCATATTACCAACAGGTCTAATGTTGCTCCTTGCTTCCCTGCTGCCTTTGTTTCCTATGATTCTTGCTTTGGAAAAGATTTTGAATATTGACATCTATGTACAATATGAAATTTTTGCAAAGAAAAGGTACACAGTCAGCTTGTGATACTGTAAATTACAGGGTTCTAACAGTGGCTCCAGCTAGGGATGGAAACTCTTTCAGGAGGTGTCAATAACACCATAGACTAGTAGCTTGATCCATTGGGTTGATCCTACAACTTGTACCTTGATCTGTCAAGAAACTTGGTGACTAATAACTAGCTGATAGTTCCTCTTGACTTTGAATGATATAAATAGACTAGATGCTTGGCCAACCAACTTATTAGCATACTGAGATCTGAATTGAAACTACAATTTCACTTATCCACTGCAATCCATCAAGATGAACATAATACTACACCTTGAAAAATTGAATGGCGAGACCAGAACTATGCTGAAACAAAAGTCTGAAACACATTGATATGAAACTGAAAAGAAATCTAAACTAAAATTTAAAGATGCTCGGCGTGCTAAGATTACCTACCCTAATCTACTGAAATCACTGCCTTTTTAAATGATACAATAATGCCAATGTACCTAGTCAAGCAACTTCCTCGATGACTCCTTTCTTCCACTGCTCTTCACCCTATTTCGAGACCAACCTGACAGTGGTGTTTGATAGAAATTCCCTTCTTGAGCTTGTTTACATGGATCTTGGTACCTTTGAAAAACAACTGACATGCCAGAAATATGTGCTATCTTTGTAAATAACAACTCATCCATATAGATAACCACTGGATCAAGATATTCTTGATTTATTTCTGGGTATTCTGACTCAGTCAAATCAGATTCATATCCTGGTACTACAGATATGCTCTCCTGGTCTTCAATCAACTTGGAACATATTTGCATGCTGCCTGATGAGTGTTATGCCACTACTTTTGCTGAATCAGACAATAGGGAATACTGTATGACCATATCCATATCATAGCAGCTTTTGAGAGCATTAAGAACACATGAATATTGAATTTGAAAGCAGAGACCATCCAATGCATATGCTATTGGATCATGTGGAGCTTTAGATGGTAGTGTTGGTTCTTCTAAGACTTCATGTTTTATCTTATAACTATAAGCCAGAATGTGATCCCAACTCCCCTTTATAATCTGAAATGCATTAAAGCACAAAGGTAAAGAGTCAACATTGATCACTTCATTATCTAATTTAGACTCTATGGCTTCATCTGGTACTTGATATTCAAAAGGATTCAAGGGTTGAACCCCTGGATCTAAACCAAAATTTTTATCATCTCTGATTTCCTCATCTAATTGGTGAGAGAATTATCTTCTCCTGTGATTATCAACTCGGATGTGATCCAAATTCCCTTTCGAAATATAAAATGAATTGAAACATAAGGGTAAAGACTCAAGATGTATTGGTTCTTCCTCTATTTCAGATTCTGTGGTTTAAAGAAGACACAGGGGGGGAACTTCTGGATCTGAAAAAGGTTTTGTATCATCCCTCTCCTTCTTGACCGATTCATTAGAGCATTCCTCCTCCTTCCTATTTGCAACCTACTTGAAATTCTCTCTTAAGAGTGAGGCAAAAGATAGAGGAAGGCATTTTGTACTTACCTGACAATCTCCTGCATTTTCCTCTTTGCAACCTTGCTCAACATGTAGAGTTTGATTGTCATATTTTCATGGTGGTGACCAATCCTCTTCTTCCCATGGAGATAATGTTGGTTTCTCTGTACAGTCGTCCTCAATCTAAAAATTATAGCCTTTCTCTTGATAATCATATTCGAGATGGTTACCTCTGTATGCAAGGTCATCTATCATGTACATTATTGTTGGGGTTTTCCTTACCTCCTTCTAATTTTGGACTTCACCTTTGGCTGTGTTGTGGATAAAGTACATGAAACAATCATTGTATGTTTTAGAGTGTCCAGGATGGGTTGCAAACTTCTTGGGTACATTGATGTTTGTCTTTTCCAAAACTAATGGAACATGAGGTATCTGAACAACAAGTTCCTCTTTCCTGCTAATCATATGCATCATTTCATTGACTGTGTTTGTCACCATATCTAATTTTATCCCTGAAGATATTAGTTTCTTTTTTTATATTTTGTCCTTCTTCATTGCTTTTAAATTTGCTTCCTTATTCAACAAGTTGGCTTCCACATCAGCTGCCATATTTTTCATTTCTTCCAGGGTTTTAGGGTCCCTTTCTCTTAATTGGGATGCCATCTTTGGATCAAAGGCATCTAGTTAGTGCAAGAGAGCCCATCCTCGGGGTGGCGTTATCTTAGAAGGTATTGAATGGTATACCTTATTGAACCTGGCTGAAAAATGTTGTACTGTCTCCCTAGGCTTTCTTTTTAAATGGTTTTACTCTTCTATGATGAGAAAAAAAATTCCCACGACCACCCATCTATCTAGGAAAACCCGAGTGAATTGATGAAAATTTATAATGTTTGCAGCTGGAAGATATTTAAACCAAATTTTAAATTTTCCTTGCAATGATAGGGCAAATATTCTGATACACACATCATCTTCTCCCACCTCAAATAGATCAAGGAAATCCTTAAGATTTTAAATGTGCTTTTCAGTAGTGATATTTGCGTTTTCTCCATCAAATCTGGGTAGGTTATTGATAAAATTTGCAGGGAGGTCTTGTAGGATAGGAGGCAAAACTAGAGGCTTGTATATGTCTGGGAATTTTACAGGTATAGGTAATAAGTAGGAGGCTTATAACCATTTGGAGCTTTTGTAAGAGCAGGAGATGAAGTACAAGGCTCATGTGCCACTAGGTTTTCTACAAGTGCATTAGGGATATGCACAGGTGTACAAGTATGTACATGGTCTACAATTTGGGGCTTAGCTTTTTGAGGCTCATCAATTTTCCAATTATCAATGTAAACCTTAATAGTGTACTCTTGATCAAGCTTAAAGCAGGATAGAACATAGTTACAGATAAAAACAACAATTTCTTGAATCCAATTTTGGCTTAATTACTTTCTCTTTCTAGGCTAACTGGTCATGTTTCAGGTCCTTCCTCCAGTGGAGTCTTTGAATGGAACTAATCTGAATTGGAGTCGACGAGTGGATGATTTCAACTTTCTTGTGTCTGGCTTGTTGTCCACCATCAACAACCAAATACCAACCTTGGAAAATACTCAAATCATACAATATTTTGACTGGGTTTCTGAGTTCTTATGAAATATTAATATTTTCCAATAACTCAGTCCCTAGTCTGGTCTGTTTAGACAGATAGGGCTACAGGGACTAATCCATTGGGCTATGGAGTCAAAAGGCTGGAATGGCACATCAACATTCAAGAGCATCACAAGGAAAGCTAACTATGCAGACTGTGTTAAGTCCCTATATTAATAGTGTAGCCCCTTATTATGTTAGTGTTTCCCCCTTATTGTTATTGTTGTACCCTTGTAACTCCAATATTTTTATTATTGTGCCCTTACATTATTATTGTTAGGTCGGCTAGGATTACATTGTGGCCCCACTAGGATTACATTATGGCCCCATGGACTCCTATATATAGAAAGGAGGTTTTTTCATTTGTATCATCCAAGAATTGTTCATTCATGTAATGTATTGGAGGTTGCCCCCTCAAAGTGGCTTATTTCTAAGGCGTTGATATCTATTTTCTTCTATTTTTGGAGCTGGTTTCACAACATTTGGTATCAAAGATTTGGATTTTAGGGTTTCACTGCCCCAAACAGGTCATCGTGGCATTTTCGCTATAAATTTTTTCTACGAAGTTTCGGAAGTTTAAATTTTTAGGGTGTGAAGCTAAAATCCAAAGGAACATCGTCAAAAAATTTCAGAGCTTGGTTCGCAATATTTGTAGAGATATGATCTTTGGAGGTTAGGTATTTTTGCAGGCTCCTTAATTTAATCCAAACAGGTCATCGTAGCATTTGCGCTATAAATTGTTTTCTACGACGGTTCAGAATCTGAAATTTTTAAAACGTGAAGCCGAAATCTGGAGGAACATTGTTGCAAAATTTCAGAGCTTGGTTCAAAATATTTTTGGAGATATGATTTGTGCAAGTTAGGTAATTTTGTAGGCTCCTGAATTTAACATAAACAGGTCATTGTGGTATTTGCATAATAATTTTTTTTCTACAAATTTTCAAACACTGAAATTTTTAAAGTGCGAAGCCAAAATCTTGAGGAACATCGTCGAAAAATTTCAGATATTGATTCGCAATATTTTCAGAGATATTATCTGTGGAAGTTAGGGATTTTTGAGGCTTCTGAATTTCATATCAAAGAGGTGATCGTGGGAAAATATTCATAGCTCTCTCTCTGAGTATCGGATTGGAATGTTGTAAAAAGTGGATGCAAGTACATAGAATTTATTTTTCAGTCTATCAATTTCGAAGCCAAAGGAGAAAACATTGACACTTGGCAAGTCGTACAAGTTCGCTCTACTGAACCAGTCCATAATTAAGTCATTGTGGGAGATTGGACATAACTTTGTCTTGAAGAATCTAAATCAGATCAGACCTATGGCATATAAAAGAAGCTTTAGAGGGCTACTATAGGGCTGAATTTAAGATATTGAGGATCTACAATTGTAGAGATAATTCAATTTCAATATCAAGCTCCTCAAAAGCAAGTAAAAAGCGTGTATTTTTTTTCTTTGAATTGCATAAGTCTTGAGTGAAAATTTAGTTTGAAGTGATTCCAAGGGCATATTGAAGCATAGATATCAGTTTTGGGTTATAAAATTTCACCTAAAAATATTTCCATACCCATTAAGCCCTCAGAAAGCTATACTATGATGCCTGAAGAGGAAGAATTGCAGTATGAGATATCAAAATTACGGTACCAAGTGCAACAAATTTCAATGTTACGAAGAGCAATCGAAGATGACATAGATAGTTTAAAAGAAGAAACGGAGGCTAATTTGGATGGTTTAAAGGATCAAATAAAATATAATATGGATGGTAAATTAGTGGAAGATCACATCGAGCATCAACAACAAGTTCTCCAACTCTCAAAGGATAACCTAACTTTGGCGCAGAGTCAAATGAAACAACAGGAAGATCAACATCACATCGAAAGAAGTTCTGAAGTAGTCACAGAAACAAGAACTCAACAAGTACGATCAATTTCAGAGTATCTAAACAAGTGGAAGAACTTTCCTGTAGAATATTCCACATGGGAGGATGAGAATTTTATATAGAAGAATTAAGAAATAATCAAGCGTTGAGGACAAAACTTGTTTGAAGGAGAGGGGCATGTTAAGTCCCTATATTAATAGTGTAGTCCCTTATTATGTTAGTGTATCCCCCCTTATTTTTATTGTTGTACCTTTGTAACCCCCATATTGTTATTATTGTGCCCTTACATTATTACTGTTAGGTCGGCTAGGATTACATTGTGGCCCCACTAGGATTACATTATGGCCCCATGGACTCCTAAAGGAGGTTTTTTCATTTGTATCATCCAATAATTTTTCATTCATGTAATTTATTGGAGGTTTCCCCCTCAAAGTGGATTATTTATAAGGCGTTAATATCTCTTTTCTTCTATTTTTGGAGCTGGTTTCACAACAAACTGGATCTTACTACCAATGTGAAATGGGAAAGGAGAAGGAGATTAAGGTTCAAAATAACTGCAGAGAAGACCATCTCTGAATTTTTTATTCAGGTCTCAGAGGAAAACATTAAGATAACAACACAGACAGAATTAAGGTTCTCTCTTAGAAAATCTTAATCCAAATTTTATGTTTTTAAATCAGATAAATTGATGCACAACATGGAAATATAGAGGAAAAACATTAATACAGAGGAAAGAACATCACCATTAACATAGCTCAAGAATCCTGTGAACGGTCTCTTCGTATTGATGGCCAACTCAAACAATTACAGAGTTCCAATATTTCTCAGAATGCAAGCTTCAGTAGGGTCCAATTTTCCAACCGTTGATAATGAAAATTCTAGCAGTATTTAACTAAAATTAAGTTGGTTGCCCTTCCTTACTCAAAAACCTTTCATTGATTACAATTTAGCAGAAAATGGACAAGTGTGGCCATGCAAGGCCTGATCAGACATCTCTGATAACAACACCGCCTCTGGAATTAATTTTAGGAAACTCTTCGTAGATCCAAATGCTTCAGTGGCTCCTCAGAAGATCAAGCAATAAGCTTGGAGGTGGATGTGTTGGTCACGAAGGGGTAACCAGTGGTGGCTCTGACATCTGGCCCTGCTCTTCAGAAAACCAACGTTGGGTAATTAATTCTAGTGCAACACTAGCTACTTTTTACCGATTAGTGGCTGAGCGGATGTGCTTTGCTGCCTTTTCTATTTCTACCATTATAACATAATAATTTTGTAAAGACGCCTTGCCGGACTTGACCCTTGGTGTCTTTTTGTTACCCAAGTGCTTTATTCCACGTTTAACCTTATTTATTCATAAAATGATGTTAAAAACTCAGATGCTCGAATTAACCCTTTTTAAACAAAACACTGTTAAAAACCTGTATACTCGGACCTGAAAATGTTTATATTTTAGTTCTTAACCTTATCGCTTCCATATAAAATCGCACATCACATGTTTTAGAGTTTAAGTTATAAAAAATGGAATCGGCGATGCGATGCGGAGTACAAAGACGACATGGCAGGTAAGGAGGGACCAGACCGCAACCCGCAGATCACAAATCTTTAACATGAAGCAGTAGAGGTAAACTATAAAAGATGCAAAGTGTGAAGTACGGAGGTAAAATCTAAAACATGCGAAATGCAATTTGCGCTGTCGAAGGATAATGTGGCAAGGAGGATGGAGCCCACTAGCAGAGTTATAAAGTGGCGAATGATTTCAGCAGTACAGTAAAGTTTATGATGTTCCATATGATATGTTAATGTATTTCAGTGTATTTCAAATGACTGTGAAGTGGGGGGCGGAGCTACTGTGGTGGGGCCAACTCCATCGCAAGTTAAACAGAATACCTTGCAGGTGCTTTAACGATAAGTTGTAATATTTGTGATGCGAAACAGTGGTTAAACAGGTAAAGTAGGAAAATGAAGTGGAAAGGTTGAAAGGTAAGGTTTAATGATTTTTAAGGAAAATGAAATGAAAAAGGGGTTTGTAATGCGATGATGTGATTCAATCTCCGCCATTGATCAAAGCTCAGATGCATGCACAGTCCTTACTCCTCCTTTGTTGTGGTTTTCCAATTTTTTTTCTTTGGCCGTGTCTGTTTGTTTCTTTCTATTTGTAGAATACTTGAATGCTGTCTACTTTTCCCACGTTCACGACCTGCCTGCATTCATGACTTGACCCAAGCGTGCACAACTTGTCCCAATCTCGTTCAAGACTCTTCTCTTGTTGTTTTTATGCCTTAACTACTTTCTCTGCTGCCTTTGTATTTGCTAATGGTCTAATGCTGCTCCTTGCCTCCCCGCTTCCTTTGTTTCCTTTGATTCTTGCTTTGGAAAAGATTTTGAATATTGACATCTATGTACAGTATGAAATTTTTTTCAAAGAAAAGGTACACAGTCACCTTGTGATGCTGTAAATTATAGGGCTATAACACTGGCTACAGCTAGGGATGGTAGCTCCTTCAGGAGGTGTCAATAACACCGTAGACTAGTAGCCTGATCCATTGTGTTGATCCCATAACTTGTACCTTGATCTGTCAGGAAAATTGGTGACTAATAACTACCTGATAGTTCCTCTTGACTTTGAATGATATAAATAGACCATATTCTTGGCCAGCCAACTTATTAGCATAATAAGATCTGAACTGAAACTACAATTTCACTTATCCACTGCAATCCATCAAGCTAAACATATTACTGCACCTTGAAAACTTGAATGGTGAGACCAGAACTATGCTGAAAAAAAGTCTGAAACACACTGATATGAAAATGAAAAGAAATATAAACTAAAATTTTAAATATGCTTGGTGTGCTGAGCTTATTTTCACCCCTACCTACCCTAATCTACTAAAATTACTGCCTTTTTAAATGATACAATAATGCCAGTGTACCTAGTCAAGCAACTTTCTGGATGACTCCTTTCTTCCATTGCTCTTCACCCTATTCAGAGACCAACCTGACAATGGTGTTTGATAGAAATTCCCTTCCTGACATTGTTTACATGGATCTTGGTACCTTTGAAAAACAATTAACATGCCAGAAATATGTGCTTGCTTTGTAAATAACAATTCCTCCATATAGACAACCACTAGATCAAGATATTATTGATTTATTTCTGGGTATTCTGACTCAGTCAAATTAGCTTCATATCCTGGTACTGCAGATATGATCTCCTGGTCTTCAATCAACTCAAAACATGTTTGCATGTTGCCTGATGCGTGTTATGCCACTACTTGTACTGAAATAGACAATGGGGAAGACTGTATGACCATATCCATATTATAGCAGCCTTTGAGACCGATAAGAACACATGAATATCGATTTTGAAAGCAGAGACCATCCAATGCATATGCTATTAGATCATGTGGTGCTTTAGATGGTAGTGTTGGTTCTTCTGGGACTTCATGCTTTCTCTGATTACTATCAGCCAGAATGTGATCCCAACTCCCCTTTATAATCTGAAATGCATTAAAGCACAAAGGTAAAGAGTCAACCTTTATCACTTCATTATCTGATTTAGACTCTGTGACTTCATTTTGTACTTGATATTCAAAAGGATTCAAGGGTTGAACCCCTGGATCTAACAGATTTTTTATCATCCCTAATTTCCTCATCTAATTGGTGAGAGAGTTCTCTTCTCCTGTGATTTTCAACTGGGATGTGATCCAAATTCCCTTTAGCAATCTAAAATGAATTGAAACATAAGGGTAAAGACTCAATATGTATTGGTTCTTCCTCTATTTCAGATTTTATGGTTTCAAGAAGACACAAGGGTAGAACTTCTGGTTTTGAAAAAGGTTTTGTATCATCTGTAATATTCCAAATCTAGAATTTTCTACAACAATGAGAATAACTTAAGGTATTAAAAAGTTGGAGAGTAGCAAGTGATCATATCATATAATTTATTTACACACATGGCCTTCATAGAACAATCACAACAACAAACTATGCCTTTATACAATTCACCAAGTGGGGAAAAACAACTTATTTGGTCCCAAAAACATTATTTTCTGAATATTGAGCTATAACAGTGCAACATAACGGTTGTGTCCCTTATATTAGTCAATATAGGACATCCATGCAAATTTTTTTTAGAAAAAAATAGCTTTAGCCTAGTTAAACAGGCCTCCCATGCTCAAGATAGCTAAAAATTGCCAAAACCCCAAGACTGCAAAATGACGGAGCTGCTGCATAAGAGACTGCACAGTATAAATAGAGGTTAACTTAGAAAATAGAGAAATATATCTAATAATATTATTATAATACTCAATGAGGTACAAAAACAAAGATCTAATCTCTTTTATACAGATCCAAGAAGATCCGGCAAGGGTTTCTTAACAGAAAAGATATACAAGAGAAAGCTGCTGCAAATATGTGGCTGAATAACACTGTATGGTTGAAGCTCTACAATATATGGCTGAAAAATCAAAGAAATGGCTGTAGATGCTGTCCCTATCTTTCCCAAATAAAGGCTGGCCCTCCTCTTGGGAAACTAGCTCCTCAAAATGGGGTTTTAACCCCCTTCCACTGCACACCTTAAGAAATAATGTAGTTTTCTGAGGGGAATGTGTTTGATGAAGGTAGGTGCTTGGCCCAACACCAGGTAGTGGAAAATTCAGATCAGAAATCTCCCCTTAGATTTCTTAAGCAAGATCTCTAAGAAAGAGTAGGGAATCCCCACCCGGGAAAACCCTTGCACTAAACGGTGTAGCAACTTAGCTAAATAGCCAAGTATGCAGGAAGTCTAAGAATACCACATGAAAATATAGTCTCCAATATGTCCATATTCTTGCCATATCCTTCATTATATAATTGATGAGCTTCCTCACGAAGGGTCCCACCCACTATGAGGTTGCTTCCATGCAAAGGCTCCTCCACAAAAACTGCGCTGTCCATCAACATGGTGCAATGTATCTAGAAAGCTTTGTTGACTTGGTCAACCTTGACTGATTCTTCATGCCCTGTCCCTTTTCACACTTAAGGTGCCTTCATTTTATTTAGCTGGATTGATCTCTATTCACATTGAGCTGGCTTTATTTAGAATCCACTTCTTTGAGAATAAATCCTGTTGACTTGGTCAAACTTGACCTTTTCCACATAATTTAGACCTTGTTCACACATGTGGATGCTTGAATTGGTTATTTCATGATCCCCATTCACATTAGGAAGGATTTTTATTCATATTTGATAAAATTAGGAGCCACCTTGTTCAATTATTCATGCATCTAGATTTCAAAAGAAAAATTTAATATTCCTATTAGCTGAAGCTAAATTAGGAATATTACAGTCTCCCCCTCCCAAATGTTGCTTGTCCTCAAGCAATTGCAAGGGTGCTGCAAAATCTCCCCTCTTCCTCTTATGGCCCTCTCATCCCATAGTCTCCTCCATTGCTTCAGAATTTCTGCAAAAAATTCCATCTCCCAATGGCTCCTCCCAAGTGTGCAAGTTGGCCTTTTGTGAATAAACCCAATGGCTCTCATCATGAAAGAATGGAAGGTTGTTATGGAAACCTTCTTGCTGATCCATGTCCTTCTCAAGATAGAAGTGATGACAATCATGGGGAATTTCATCATCAATGGAGGCCTCCCTCCTCCATGCTATCATCCAAATAAAATGAATCACCTTCCAGCTTGGTAATTCATAGAAAATCTCCTCCCAATTTCTCATGAGAGGCAAGCCCCAAGTGATCCAACCAAACATATGGTCCACATCATAAAGAAACAAGTGGTATGAAATGGTGGCCATATAGTTTCTCATGCTCCCCTTGGAACATGTAGTGCAGAAAAAGTAGGGACTCTCTTCCCCCAAAGACACACCCAACAAATGTGTCTCTCCTCCAACCATGTTCCCAAAAAAATTAAGAACATCTTCAGCATGTGGGATCATAAGTAAGATCATGCTAGCTGCCATATACAATAAGGGATAAGTACAGTGGTCCCTCATGTGCAACCAGTGCAATTTTCCTCCTAACTTCTATAGAATATGATATGACAAGCGTTCTCCCTAATGCTTGTTTGTTGCCCCATCCTTCTTGCATGCTTGGAGAAGGTGTATGATGGCTGGTGTTGATGAATCACACCATGAGGGGTACATCATCTCTCCAAGATCTCCCAGTGAATGGCTAACATCACCATTGTTAATGGCCCAAAGTGGCTCATGAAGCCCATCAAAAAAAGTGCCCCCTCTTGGAGCCAAGACCTGCACATCAGTGTTCAGAAAACACAAGTATATAATAAATACATCATGAGGTTCAACAATACATTTTTTATCATAAAATTGTTTAAAATCAACAAGGTAGCTCATGGATGAGCTCCCTCTGACACTCAATGAATAAGGAGGTGATACTGATAACTCTTCCCAAGAGCTATGTTCCTCCTCAACTAGAAAATGATTCATGCACTTACTCATATGAGAGTGCATCTCCTCCTTGAAATTTTCCCACTTGAATCCATCTAAGATAGTACGATATGTTATAATGAAATCAGTGGGGTTTGAGAGCAAGACCTCATAGGTTCTGTCAAGTAGTTTATTCTTGAGTTTGGAATCTTTAGTCAAGTAGATCTGATCATAAACATAAATGATCCCATCAACTACTTTATACTTCCAATCCTTGGCTTGGCCATCAAGAACCTTACATGTGAATAGGTCCTTAGAATATTCCATCAAGAGTTGGGACTCCCAATAAGGGGCTAGGCTTCCCAATATTGACAGGGCTGTAGAAATATGAAATGATGCATTTGTCATATGATGGCTCTCCTCCTTGACATACTCGATGTCAAAGTTACATGTTGGAGTATTCCCAACTTTCTTTTGCTGCCTTTCTTGCAGCTGATCTTGCTCAAGACAAGATTTAAGTTTAGGAAAGTCACCCTCCCCTTGAAAGGTTCTCTTTCTCAAAAATTTCCACAATTTTGCTCCTGCATGCAAAAATGAAATTATTTTTTTGTTATGTTCAAAAATATTCATTATATATTGGAGTATCCTTTGCTGTCCCAAATCTATGGAGTAGCCTTTTTATACTATGCTCATACCAGCACAAATTTCTGAATCTATTCCCTCCAACGCAGATAGATGAATGGAAGAAAACAAGGTCAATTTCAGAAATTTTCCTAGCCTTCCATCAATGGTTTTCAGCGCTGTAGTGGCTCCTTCCAAGGTTCCCTCTTGAAACAAACAGGTTTCTACTGCATATATTTGAGAGAACACTTTAGTTTCCCTCCAATCAGGAGGTCTTCCTACTGAAATGCCTCCTTGAAGAGAGGCATCAAGGCATAGAGTAGGATGTGAATGTAGGTGGACATATTTTCCCCTACCTTTGTTGCATGGGTACTCTTGCCTTCTTTGTTCTTTCAAACTTTGAAATAGAGAAGGGTACATGCTCTTCATCTTGTGATGCCATTCCTCCTCTTTTCCTTCTCCTATCTTCAATATCTCATCATTTGGCAATGAAGGTACATGCTTCTCATGTGTTATGCCAAGAGCTCTATGTGTGGAACCTTTTGGAACTCCTTGCAAAAGTGTAAGAGTTTCTTTATATGGAGCAAGTGCTCCATCCTCTTCTTCATGAGGTGCTTGAGGTGCCCTTGTCATGACCACGTTATCTTCTCCTGCCTCTCCTTTCTCTTCTTCACTAGTTGAAGTTGCCTTACCTTCAACAAGAGACCTTAGATCTTGGTCCTCTTTTAAAGAAGGAATCTTCATGTCTTCCTTTTGAGAAGAAAGCCCTTCATCTAAAGGAGATCTTTCCCTTGGAAAAGTATCAAACAAGCTCACCTCCTCTCCATTGGTTTTAGAAATGGAGTTGGATAGATAGACCCTCCCAACTCATGCAAAAGTTTTTTTTGATGTGGTTTGATAGTTGCAATAGAAGATGCTTCACATGAAATATCATCAAACCTCTCTACTAATATTTTAATGAACTTTGCATAAGTAGATATTTTTGCATTCTTTAAGGAAAATGATTCAAACAACCACCAAGCATAGGCCTTACCCTCAAAATGCAGCACTACTACTTTGATGGCTTCAAATTCTGAAACTTGATGTTGCTGCACAAAGGTGTCTAGCTCCTTCACCCAAGCCCTAGCTGTACATAGAGGTGATCCATCAAAAGTGGATAGAAAGAATCTACCCTCACCCTGATTCTTTCTCCTTGTGCTATTTTCTTCCTTCATTTGGCAAAACCCTTGGAAATTAAGTGATATTTGAACTCCTTAGATTGAGCTTCATATTCATGTAAATAATCACCAAGAGTATCTTTCTTTGGCACATCTCCTTTCTTCCTCTTCATGAAGAAATTGCTGATAGAACGTGGTAGATCTGATGATATGGCTGAGTGCTCATATCCAAAATATGAGGACTTAGAATAGTCCTCCTGTATAGATCTTGTTGAGGGATCTTCATGTGTTTCCATCCTCATTTCTTTGATGCCCTTGCTTTTACCCTACAGATTTGAAAAGAGAAGTTTTGAGAACCTATTTTCTCTAGAAAAAAAGGGTCTTCTCTAATTTCTTATGCAAATCTCCTCCTCCCCATGAGAATACTCCATTATTCTTGAAGCTCATAGGCTGAGCCAAGATTGTTGCTCTGATACCACTGTAATATTCCAAATCTGGAATTTTCTACAACAATGAGAATACCTTAAGGTATTCCAAAGTTGGAGAGCATAAAGTGATCATCTCATATACTGTATTTACACACATGGCCTTTATATAACAATCACAACAACAAAATATGCCTTTATACAATTCACCAAGTGGGGAAAAACAACCTATTTGGCCCCAAAAACGTTATTTTATAAATATTGAGCTATAACAGTGAAAAATAACGGTTGTGTCCCTTATATTAGTCAATATAGGACATGCATGCAAAATATTTTCATAAAAAAATCCCTTTAGCCTAGTTAAACAGGCCCCCCATGCTCAAGACAGCTAAAAATAACCAAAACCCCAAGACTGCAAAATGCTGGAGCTGCTGCATAAGAGAATGCGCTGTCTAAATAGAGGTTAAATCAGAAAATAGAGAAATATATCTGATAATATTCTTAGAATACTCAATGAGGTACAAAAATAGAGATCTAATCTCTTTTATAAAGATCCAAGAAGACCCAACAAGGGTTTCTTGACAGAAAAGATATACAAGAGAAAGCTGCTGCAAATCTGTGGCTGAATAATGCTGTATGGTTGAAGCTATACAATAGATGGCTGAAAAAGCAAAGAAATGGCTATAGATGCTTCCCCTATATTTCCCAAAGAAAGGCTGATCCTCCTCTTGGGAAACTAGCTCCTCAAAATGGGGTTTTAACCCCCTTCCACTGCACACCTTAAGAAATAACACAGTTTTCTGAAGAGAATGCGTTTTTACTGAAGGTAGGTGCTTGGCCCAACACCAGGTAGTGGAAAATTCAGATCAGAAATCTCCTCCCCAACACTAGGTAGTGGAAAATTTAGATCAGAAATCTCCTCTTAGATTTCTTAAGCAATATCTCTAAGAAAGAGTAGGCAATCCCCACCTGGGAAAAGCCTTGCACTAAACAGTGCAACAACTTAGCTAAATAACCAAGTATGTAGGAATTCTAAGTAGACCACATGAAAATATAATCTCCAATATGTCCATACGCTTTCCATCTCCTTCATTATATAATTGATGAGCTTCCTCACCAAGGGTCCCACCCACTATGAGGTTGCTTCCATGTAAAGGCTCCTCCACAAAAACTGCGCTGTCCATAAAGATGGTACAATGTATCTAGAAAGCTTTGTTGACTTGGTCAACCTTGATTGATTCTTCATGCCTTGTCCCTTTTCACACTCAAGGTGCCTTCATTTTATCTAGCTGGATTGATCTCTATTCACATTGAGCTGGCTTTATTTGGAATCCACTTCTTTGAGAATAGATCATGTTGACTTGGTCAAACTTGACCTTGTCCACATAGTTTAGACCTTGTTCACACATGTGGATGATTTAATTGGTTATTTCATGATCCCCTTTCACATTAGGAAGGATTTTTATTCATATTTGAGCAAATTAGGAGCCTCCTTGCTTAATTATTCATGCATCTAGATTTCAAAAGAAAAATTTAATATTCCTATTAGCTGAAGCTAAATTAGGAATATTACATCATCCCTCTCCTTCTTGATCGATTCATTAGAGCATTCCTCCTCCTTCCTATTTGTAACCTGCTTGTAATTATCTCTTAAGAGTGAGGCTAAAGATAGAGGAAGGCATTTTGTACTTACTTGAAAATCTCCTGCATTTTCCTTTTTGCAACCTTGCTCAACATGTAGAGTTTGATTGTCATATTTGCATGGTGGTGACCAGGTAGCTTCTTCCCATGGAGATAATGTTGGTTGCTCTGTACAGTGAGCCTCAATCTCAAACTTATACTCTTCCTCTTGATAATCATATTCGAGATGGCTACCTCTGTATGAAAGGTCATTTATCGTGTACATTGTTGTTGGGGGTTTCCCTGCCTCCTTCTAATTTTGGTTTTCATCTTTAGCTGTGTTGTGGATAGAGTACATGAAACAATCATTGTATGTTTTAGGGTGTCCAAGATGGACTTCAAACTTCTTGGGTACATTGATGTTTGTATTTTTCGGAACTAATGGAACATGAGGTATCTGAACAACAAGTTAATCTTTCTTGCTAATAATATGCATCATTTCGTTGATTGTGTTTGTCAACATATCTAATTTTATTCCTAAAGATATCAATTTCTCTTTTTCTATTTTGTCCTTCTTCATTGCTTTTAACTTTGCTTCCCTGTTCAGCAGGTTGGCTTCCACATCAGCTGCCATATTTTTCATTTCTTCGAGGGTTGTAGGGTCCCTTTCTCTTAATTGGGATGCCATCTATGGATCAAAGGCATCTGGGTAGTGCAAGAGAGCCCATCCTGGGGGTGGATTTATCTTAGAGGGTATTGAATGGTATACCTTATTGAACCTGGCTGAAAAATGTTGTACTATCTCCCTAGGCTGTATTTTTAAATGGTTGTACTCTTATATGATGAGAAAAACATCTCCCATGACCACCCATCTCTCTAGGAAAACTTGAGTGAATTGATGAAAATTTCTAATGCTTGCAGTTGGAAGATCTTTAAACCAACTTTTAACTTTTCCTTGCAATGATAGGGAAAACATTATGATACACACATCATCTTCTCCCACCTCATATAGATCAAGGAAATACTCAAGATTTTGAATGTGCTTTTCAACAATGATATTTGCGTTTTCTCTATCAAATCTGGGTAGATTATTGATAAAATTTGTAGGGAGGTCATGTAGGATAAGAGGCAAAACCAGAGGCTTGTATCTGTCTAGGATTTTTACAGGTATAAGAAATAAGTAAGAGGATTATAACCATTTGGAGCTTTTTCAAGAGCAAGAGATGAAGTACAAGGCTCATGTGGCACTGGGTTTTCTACAAGTGCATCAGGGATATGCATAGGTGTACAAGTATGTACATGGTCTACAATTTGGGGCTTAGCTTTTTGAGGCTCATCAATTTTCCCATTATAAATGCAAACCTTAGCAGTGTACTCTTGATCAAGCTTAAAGTAGGATAGAATATAGTTACAATTAAAAACAATAATTTATTGAATCCAATTTTGGCTTAAATATTTTCTCTTTCTAGGCCGACTTGTCATGTTTCAGGTCCTTCCTCCAGTGGAGTCTTTGAATGGAACTGATCTGAATTGGAGTCGCCCAGTGGACAATTTCAACTTTCTTGTGTCTGTCTTGTTGTCCGCCATAAAAAACAAGATACCAATCTTGGAAGATACTCAAATCATACAATATTTTGACTGGGTTTCTGAGTTTTGATGAAATATTAATATTAATATTTTCCAATAGTTCAGTCCCTAGTATGGTCACCATTATGTTTTCACCTCACAATTTGTAATATTGGCATGAAAAATTGACAGAGGACAACATCAAACCACTTTGGAGTTCAGGACCTAGCCTTCCTAGACTCAGAGAGGGCTCTCTCTATTATGATTTAAATTGATGATTATAAGTGCTGATATTAGGGTAGTTACAGTGATGGGGGTTGTTAGTTTGATTGATTGTGTGGTTGGACATATAGGGCTATAGGGACTAATCCATTGGGCTATGGAGTCAAAAGGCTGGAATGGCACATCAACATTCAAGAGCATCACAGGGCAAGCTAACTATGCAGACTGGATCTTACTAGAAATGTGAAATGGGAAAGGAGAAGGAGATTAAGGTTCAAAATAAATGCAGAGCAGACCGTCTCTAAATTCTGCATTCACGTCTCAGAGGAAAACATTAAGATAACAACATTGATAGAATTAAGGTGCTCTCTTAGAAAATCTTAATCTAAATTTTATGTTTTGAAATCACATAAATTGATGCACAACATGGAAAGACAGAGGAAAAAAATTAATATAGAGGAAAGAACATCACCATTAACATAGTTCAAGAATCCTGTGAACGGTCTCTTATTATTGATGGCCAGCTCAAACAGTTACAGAGTTCCAATACTTCTCAGAATGAAAGCTTCAGTAGGGTCCAATTTTACAACCGTTGATAATGAAAATTCTAGAAGTATTTAACTAAAACTAAGTTGGTTGCCCTTCCTTACTCAGAAACCTTTCATTGATTACAATTTAACAGAAAATGGAAAAGTGTGGCCATGCAAGGCCTGATCAGACATCTTTGACAACAACACCACCTATGGAATTAATTTTGGGCGAATCTTCATAGATCCAAACGCTTCAATGGCTCCTCAGAAGATCAAACAATAAGCTTGGAGGTGGCTGCGATGGTCACGAAGGGGTAACTGACATTTGGCCCTGCTCTTCAGAAAATCGACATTGGGTAATTAAGTCTATTGCAGCGCTGGCTAATTTTCATCGATTAGTAACTGAGTGGATGTGCTTTGTTGCCTATTCTATTTCTGTCATTATAACATAACAATTTTGTAAAGATGCCTTGCCCGACTCGACCCTTGGTGTCTCTTTGCTACCCGAGTCATTTCTACCGCGTTTAACCTTATTCTTCATAAAATGATGTTCAAACCTCATATACTCAACTTGACCCTTTTTAAACAAAACACCGTAAAAAACCCGTATATCCAAACCTGAAATTTAATAGATTTTAGTTATGAAACTTATCGCATCCATAGAAAATCACACAACGCATGCTTTAGATTTTAAGTTATAAGAAATGGAATCAACGATGTGATGCAAAGTACGAAGACGACGTGGTAGGTAAGGTGGGACCGGACCGCAACCCGCATATCAAAAAACTTTAACATGAAGCAGTAGAGGTAAACTCTAAAATATGTGAAGTGCATATTGCGGAGGTAAACTCTAAACATGCAAAATGCGATTTGCGCTGTCAGAGGATGATGTGGCAAGGAGCATGGAGCCCACTGCATTGGTGAAGTTATAAAGTGGCGAATGATTTCAGTGGTACAGTAAATTATATGATGTTCCGTATGATATGACAATGTATTTCAATGTATTTCAAACAAATTTGAAGTGGGGGGCGGAGCTGCTGTGGTGGGGCCAACCACATCGCAAGTTAAACCGAATACCTTATAGCGCTTTAACAATAAGTTGTAATATTTGCGGTGCAAAATGGTGGTTAAACAGGTAAAGTAGGAAAATGAAGCGGAAAGGTGGAAAGGTAAGGTTTAATGATTTTTAAGGGAAATGAAGTGAAAAAGGGGTTTATAATGCGATGATGTGATTAAATATCTGCCGTTGATCGAAGCTCAGATACACGACCCTTACTCTTCCTTTGCTGTGGTTTTCTGATTTTGTTTATTTGGTTGTGCCCGTTCGTTTATTTCTATTTGTTCGTAGAATACTTGAATGTTGTCTACTTTTTCCATGTTCATGATCTACCCACATTCACAACTCCACCCAAGCATGCATGACTTGAACCGATTTCGTTCAAGACTATGCTCTTACTGCTTTTCTGTCTTAACTTCTTTCTCTGCTGCCTTTGTCTTCGCTAATGGTCTAATCCTGCTCCTTGTCTCCCTGACGCCTTTTTTTCCTTTGATTCTTACTTTGGAAAAGATTTTGATTATTGAAATCTATGTGCAGTATGAAAATTTTGCAAAGAAAAGGTACACAGTCACCTTGTGATACTGTAAATTACAAGGTTCTAACAGGTAGAGCTCGTGCTAGTTTTTTCCCCACATAATAATTAATGTCTCAAATGTCTTTTGAATTTTAACTATTATTTTTATTTTATTGTGGCCATATTATGTTTTTTTTTTTTATTTTAGCTGCATCAACCTCAAGGGTAAATTTTCTCAGCCCTGAATCAAGGATTTGGATGTGAGGGTGTCAATCCCAATGAAGCTATTACTGCAAAGCCCCAATGATGGATGTGAAATTAGGGGAATGGTGAAAAATGCTAATATTGGAATGGTTATAGGCACATTAATTCAATCCAAGTTTCCAAAGTGGTGTCCCTCCTATAAGCTCAAGGCCTCATAGGAGCTTCCACTAGACTACTTCCAAAGACTAAGCCCCCTGGTAAGGTGAGAGAATAAGTTTATAGTCAAGATTGGTCAATCATCTTGGTACCCCTTTATCCATGTTAAAATGCTCAAAAGATTAAGTAAAAGCGCATGATTGCAACATGGTTAAATAACCCACTGAGTGGTGACCCACTTTCCTCCAAGAGGAGTGTCAGATGGTGAGAGGTGTTTGACGAGTGAAAATGGCAGAGAAATGTGGCATATCATCATATAATGAGCAATGTGTAGCATTGTTGGCTGAATGGTTGTTCAATATAGCATAAATATTTTATACTATGGGGTTACCCACTTTTGGTGGGTAATAATTGCTATGCCTCTTAGTGTATTGAGAGGAAGAAGGGAGAGGGTAAGCAACAACAACATGTTACAATTTTATAACCCAAATACATATTAACTGGTCAACAAGTTTTCACATAATAGAACCGGTTTTTTTTATCTATATGATTTTTAACAACCAATACTGTAGGTTAATTAGCATGAATAAACAATAATAAACAATGGAATCAAATTCACATGAAACTAATCACATCAACAAAATAACAGAATTATACCTAGGAAACCCTAGTCTTGGGAAAACCTACAAATGTTGGGCTCTTTTATTAATATTTACGATCAAGATTTCTTACAAATGTTACATGAATTTGCTACAACAATTACACAAAAATAATTTTAGACTAAAAACCCTCACTCAACCCTCTCATACCGTTGAGATTCAACAAGATGATGAGCTTAGTGAAAATTAGTCACCTTCACTAGGTGGGCCCGCAGGCTATTTTTAGGTGTAAGTCTATTTTTAGACTATGTCTATTTTTAGACATGATGATCATATTTCAGAAGTTTCAGGATGCTATTTGTGGATGGTTGGTTAAGTTGGAAAAATATATGAAATTCTATTTTTAAAATATTGGGCGAAGTCTATTTATAGATCGTCAATCTAAAAATAAAAGTGTCGATTATTATTAGCTCTTAATAATAATTCGACAATAAACATCAACTTATTCTCTTGGAGCACTTAATTTTAGTGTACATATTTGGAAAATTAGTGGGATGAAGGAATTACACAATTACTAGGGTTTACTGGTGGTTCATGCATGGAGGACTCAATTAGAACTGAAGTGGCAAAGTTATGACAGAGTTGGGAGAGTAGTTCATGGAGTTGTTATTTAGTTTAACTCAGTTAATGGAGTTAAATTCAGTTGAGATAGTTGTATATAGTCTAACTGAATGATATAATAGTGAGAGTGGAGTGAATTAATTAGTTAATTAATTCACAAATAATAACTCATTAATCAAATGAACAAATATAATAGTTAACTACAATGCATGTCAGTTCCAGTGGAGACCCAGTGGAGAGGTAGGTGAAAGGGTGAGATGGACCATCTGTTGTGACTATAATGATGCATTGATTGCACCACACAGACATTGGAGATTCCAATGAGTATTTCACAGTCAAGGCAAGGTAGATTCGAATTCATTCATGGGTCTTCTTCAACAGGGATCGCGCAGTGGAGGCAGGCTATCAGGTGGCAAGAAATCAGTGCATGGATTTGCAGATTTCTTTTGATTAGTGTTTGACGATTGTATTGTAATAAGAGCTTGATGTAATAAGATTTGTATGAGATTGTTACATGATCTCCATGATAAAAAATATATGATATTTGGGGTTTTCAGCTTCAGGATTTCTTGTTAAACAACTGTGTTATGTGTGATTGTTTTTATTGCTTCATGTGTTTGCAATTGAGTTTAAATTTATGCAAAAGATTAACAGTGGAATGATTATGTATTTAGCAAGAAGAAAAATATTGTTAGATTAGGAGAATCTGGATATATACATGCAACTTGTATATAATTTATACATGGTATCAAAGTAGTTTTAATTCTTGAAGATTGCAATTGTAAATAATTGCTGAGTTTGTGCTGGTGGACAATTCGAATTTTCTTCATAAAATTCTTGGTGCAAAGATTGAGTATACATTGAAATGTATTTCAATGGGTTGCAATTGGAGTATGCCCTTGAGGTAAGCTCGAATTACATAGCCTGGAAGTATAGGATGGAGGCGGTGCTAGAAGATAATGGACTAAAGGAGTTCATCGATAACGATGTTCTTAAGCCGGGATCTAGCGATGCTGCATTACTTGATGCATGGAAAAAGAAGGTAGCAAAGACAAGAAGGATTCTATTGGAAGGTGTGAAGGACCATATTATGTCCATCCTTCACAGGAAAGCCACTCCATTTGCAATGTGGAAGGCTTTGACAGATTTGTTCCAAAGCAGCGACAAAAAAAGGAATTTGGCACTAAAAGATAAGCTCAGAAAAATAAAAATGGAGAAGGGTAACAGTATTCCAAAATATCTCATGAAGTTTGTCCACTATAGGGATGAAATGGGAAGTGTGGGGATTACTGTTTATGATGAAGACTTGATGAGCTTGGATCTCCTTGGGCTTCCGAAGAGTTGGCATAGCTACGAAGACTTTGTCAATGGATGATAGAAACCACTGAGTTGGGAGTGACTTTGGTCGGATCTTGTGCAGGAGGAGATAAGGCGAAGTACCAGGGTTGGCTCTTCATCGAAGAATGAAGATGAAGAAAATTTCACTTTGGCTGCCAAATAAAGGAAAGGGAAGGGGAAGAATTTTCCTTCAAAATCTGAAGCTAAAGGAAAGAAGCAGGATTTGTCCAAGGTAAAGTGTTTTCACTGTCACGAACATGGGCATTTCACCACTAACTGCCCATAAAAGAAGAAGAAAAAGAAGGTTGCTCGAGCTGCAGTGGGTGAGGCCTTAGCCTCAGAATTTGAACTTGATTTCTATTTGATCGCATGCTTGGTTTCAAGCTCAATGGGATCGGTGTGGTATCTTGATAGTGGTGCTTATTTCTATATGACAGGAGACAAAGATTTGTTTAGTGACTTGGAGGAGAAGGACCTCCAAATGCATATAGAGATGGGCGACGATGGTCGATACAGTGCGACCGACATTGGGAAAATTACCTTTGAGAGGGATTTAGGTAATCCATTTCTGTTGAAAGATGTTATGCATGTTCCAGGTCTGAAGAATAACTTGGTCTCAGTTGCAATGTTGGAAGACAGAGGTTATGACGTTGTTTTCAGCAAGGGAAAAGCTTTCTTGTGACATAAAACAACAGGTCAAACCAAGAGGATAGGGATTCAAGTAAATAATATCTACAAGCTGGAGGTAGATGGGTGCACTACAATGATGGGAAAAACAGAAGAAGTGGTGAGCCGGGATGAGGGCGAATTATGGCACAGGAGATTGGGCCATCTTCACCATGGCACTTTGAAGATTTTGCAAAAAAATTCTACTGGACTTCCCAAGGGTACTCTTGCACATTCAGATCAGTGCAAGGGATGTACTATGGGTAAGTTTGTGAAGACCACCTTTCATGAGAAGAAGAACCATGCTTTGGTGATCCTAGAGAGAATTCACACAGACGTGTGTGGACCTTTCTCGGTTGCTTCAACATCAAAACACAGGTATTATGTTATTTTTAGTGATGAATATTCCCGTAGATGTTGGATCTTCTTCATGCAAAAGAAGAGTGAAACATTCTCAAAGTTATGTGAGTTTAAAGAATTGGTGGAGAAGGAGTCGGGGAAGCAAGTTAAGGCTCTACGGAGCGATAATGGTGGTGAATATATCTCGGGCGAATTCAAATAATTTTGTAGCACAGAAGGAATTCGAAGAGACCTCATAGCGCCTCATAACCCACAGCAGAATGGTGTCATGGAGAGGAAGAACAGAAAAATTGTGGGGGCTGCACGAGTTATGCTTGAGAGGGAGCTACACTTGCATGCAGAGGAGGAAATTCTTGTTCCCAAAGATGAGCCTCTAGATGTGGATCAGCCGCAGGGGGAGATTCATGGAGTGGAAGATTCCACTCTTGAAAAACCAAACATTAGACAAGGCAGAAAGCGTACCATAGAAGCTAAGAGACTGAAGCTTGATGCAACACAGAATGTAGGAGTCTCTACATCACAACGCAAACAGAGATAATCACTTGACCGATTTACTGGATACATGGCTCTTATGAGCAACTGTATCGTGACAAAGCCATCTTCTTTTGAAGAAGCAGTGCAGGAGCCCACATGGGTAGATACCATGGTGGAGGAGTAAAACTCCATTGTCAGAAAAAATGCTTGGGAGATTGTTCCAAGGCTGGTGGGAAAATCATTTGTAGGATCAAGATGGATCTACAAGGTAAAGAAAGCTGCTGATGGGAGCGTCGAGAAGTATAAGGCAATATTTTTTTCCCGGGGCTTCTCACAGATCGAGGGGATTGATTATGAAGAAACCTTTGCACCTGTCACACGGTATTCTTCCATAAGGACCATCCTTTCTCTCTCAGTGCAGATGGGTTGGCACATTTATCAGATGGATGTGAAGACTACATTCCTTAATGGGATCATTGAGGAAGAGGTGTACATTGAGCAACTTCAAGGATTTGAGATCTTCAGTAGCAAGTCGCATGTGTGCAGGCTCAAAAGAGCGCTGTATGGGCTGAAACAAGCACCTCATGCTTGGTACACATGGATCGACATCTATTTCACTGGACTTGGCTTCACCAAGAGTGAGGTAAATGCAAACCTGTACGAAATTTTGGTGGAGGGTAAGCTTTTAATGTTAAGTCCCTATATTAATAGTGTAGCCCCTTAGTATGTTAGTGTAACCCCCTTATTGTTATTATTGAACCCTTGTAACCCCCATTTTGTTATTATTGTGCCCTTAAATTAGTATTGTTAGGTCGGCTAGGATTACATTGTGGCCCACTAGGATTACATTATGGCCCCATGGACTCCTATATATAGAAAGGAGGTTTTGTTCATTTGTATCATCCAATAATTTTTCATTTATGTATTGTATTGGAGGTTGCCCCCTCGAAGTGGCTCATTTCTAAGGCGTTGATATCTCTTTTCTTCTCTTTTTGGAGCTGGTTACACAACATTTGGTATCAGAGCTTTGGATTCTAGGGTTTCGCTGCTCCAAACAGGTCATCGTGGAATTTTCGCTATAAATTTTTTTCTATGATGTTTCAGAAGCTGAAATTTTTAAGGTGTGAAGCTGAAATCTTGAGGCAGATTTTCTAAAAATTTCAGAGCTTGGTTCGCAATATTTTCGGAGATATCATCTGTGGAAGTTAGGTATTTTTTCAAGCTCCTAAACAGGTCATCGTGGAATTTTCACTATAAATTTTTTTCTACGAAGGTTCAAAATCTGAAATTCATATGGTACGAAGCTGAAATCCTGAGGAAATTTGTCAAAACATTTCAGAGCTTGGTTCGCAATATTTTTGGAGATATGATCTGTGGAAGGTAGTGCCTTTTCAGGCTCCTGAATTTCATCTCAAAGAGGTGATCGTGGGAAAAGTTCAATAACTCTCTCTCTGGGCAGTGGATTTGAGTGCCGTTAAAAGTGGTCACAAGTACACGGATTTTAGTTTCTTGGCTATCAATTTAAGAGACAAAGGATGAAACAGTGACACGTGGCAAGTCCTACAAGTTTTCTCTACTGAACCAGTCCAGAATTAGGTCATTGTGGGAGATTGGACACAACTTTGTCTTGGAGAATCCAAATCAGGTCAGACCTGTGGAATTTGAAAGAAGCTTTAGAGGGCTACTACAGGGATGAATTTCAGATATCAAATATTTTCAATTACAGAGAGAATTCAATTTCAATATCGAGCTCCTTAAAGCAAGAAAAAGGTGTGTATTGTTTTTTTCCAAATTGCATAAGTCTTGTTTGAAGAATCAAGTTGAACTGATTCCAAAGGCATATTGGAGAATTTTTGTCAGTAATGGGTTCTATTATGCCTCCAAAAAATAATTCCATACCCACTAAGCCCTAAGAAATCTATACTATGATGCATGAGGAGGAAGAATTGCAATATGAGATATCAAAATTACGGTACCAAGTGCAACAAATTTCGATCTTACGAAGAGCAACCGAAGATGAAATAGATGGTTTAAAAGCAGAAATGGAGGATAAGTTGGATGGTTTGAAGGATCAAATAATAGCTAATATGGATGATAAATTAGTGGAAGATCACAGCGAGCATCAACAACAAGTTCTTGAACTCTCAAAGGATAACCCAACTTTGGTGCAGAATCTAATGAAACAACAGGAAGATCAACATCATATCGAAACAAGTTATGAAGCAGTCATAGAAATAAGAAATCAACAAGTAAGATCAATTTCAGAGTATCTCAGCAAGTGGAAGAACTTTCATGTAGAATATTTCACATGGGAGGATGAGAATTTTATACAGAAGAATCAAGAAATAATCAAGCGTTGAGGACAACACTTGTTGAAGGAGAGGGGCATGTTAAGTCCCTATATTAATAGTGTAGCCCCTTAGTATGTTAGTGTAACCCCTTTATTGTTATTATTGAACCCTTGTAACCCCCATTTTGTTATTATTGTGCCCTTAAATTAGTATTGTTAGGTCGGCTAGGATTACATTGTGGCCCACTAGGATTACATTATGGCCCCATGGACTCCTATATATAGAAAGGAGGTTTTGTTCATTTGTATCATCCAAGAATTGTTCATTTATGTATTTTATTGGAGGTTTCCCCCTCGAAGTGGCTCATTTCTAAGGCGTTGATATCTCTTTTCTTCTCTTTTTGGAGCTGGTTACACAACATTTAATCATTGTTCTTTATGTTGATGATTTAATACTAACGGGTGATGAGCAGTTGATACACTCATGCAAGGCCGATCTTGCAAAGGAGTTTGAGATGAAGGATTTGGGCCTCCTTTATTATTTCCTTGGATTGGAAATATAGTAGTGGGAAGGTGAACTATTTGAGTCTCAAGGCAAGTATGCCTGGGAGATACTGGAGAAGTTTCACATGCAAGGCTGCAAGCCTATCAACACTCCTCTTCCAGGAAATTGGAGGAAAGATGATGCTACATCAGCAGAGGTAGTGGATGCTGTTAGCCACCTATAAAATTTTTCATACCAAATGGTGGCTAAATGATTTTGGAGCCTTCAAGGAAAAAATTTTATTGAAAAAAAGTGTTGGCTCTTGAAGACTCTTAAAGGCCTCATGCCTCTGTCCAAAATCTTCATTTGTTGTTTCCATTTTATACTGTGAGAATTCTGCTAAATTCCAAAGAGAAAAAACTGCTGCAAAAAACCATCATTTTCCCCTTCTCCCACTCACAACTAACCTTCATTTTCTCTCCCTTTTCCCCATAAATTTCCTCTATTTTTCATGTTTTCCTTTCATGAAAATCACCCTTCCATAGTTGAAAACTCATTTTTAAACTATTTCGAACCCCCCGATTCCTTTGAAAACCATGAAAAATTCATAAAAAACAAAAGTCTTTATTATGGACTTTAGCCCCTTTGGCTAAGCCCCCTAACCACTTCCCCCACATGCCTACACCCGGAAACTAGGTGCTAAGCCCCTCCCGACGCTTATCGCATCACACAATTTCAAACAGCGCAAGCCTTTTGCCATAGACCAAAAGTTCCGATGCGATTAGCTTTGCATCATATAAATCCTGATGCGATCAAATCCCTTTGATATAACTCCAGATCTCATATTTATTTTTTGAAAAAACCAAGAGTTATTACCCCGAGTGCTAATCGCATCGGAAATATCCAAATGCGCGAAACTTGTGTTCTATTCAAAAATTCCGATTGCGATCATGCTTTGGATTGAAAAACCCCGATGCGATTAATCCTTTGTATTATAAAAAATCCCGATCGCATCATTTTTTATATATATATCTCTTGTGAGCCCGCCTCCGGTGCTTAAAACCTTCTAAAATTTCTTCCCCAATCCGCTTTTCCCTTTGTAAAATGAAAAACCCACTTTTCCAAATTTTTAACTTTAAAAACCCGAAGCACATGTTAAATATTAAAATGGGTTGATTAAAAAGACCGACGCGCAATCGCATCGGAAAATTTCAATGGGTAGATTGAAAAGCCCCGGACCGAAGGCCCGACCCCGATTAGCCCCTATATACATAGGCCCGGGCCTATCGGAAGTCTTTTAAAACAGGCCCCATAACCGGGCGCCTAATCGCATCGGAGATTTTCTTTGGTGCGATTTCAATTTTCATTACCGCCGATTGCGATTGGCCGATCGCGCAATCGCATCGGCCCTCTCTCCGATTATCGCAATCACATCGGCATGTTCTCTGATCACGCAATCGCATCGCCTCATTCCTGACCTCCGATTGCGATTCCCCCGATTCATTCTCAACTGTTGATCTAACCTTTAGATCGACGGCTTGCGCTTCCTTGCATCGTAATGTTTAATCGCACGCATTTTGTTTGTCCCTCCGATCGGTCAGTCCCCCGATTCATTCTCCACTGTTGATCTCATCCTTAGATCAAGGACCATTGCTTAATCACCTCGGCCCTTTCGATCGCGCAATCGCATCAGAGTTTTTTCATCGCACCCCTGTTCTCCTCTCGCCGATTGCAAACTCCCGATTAGATCTGGACCGTCCACGTGTCCATATCCAATGGCTACACTCCTCTCCCGACTTCTGAAGCAGTTTAACCCATTACGCGGGATTTTATAAATCTCATTTGTGTTTTGCAGGTGTTTTTTATGATTTTCCATTATATAATAAAGAGAGGCCGAAGGCCGGGAAAGACGTTTCCTGTGCCTGTTTTACATTAAAGGAAACCGTCCGCTAGGCTCTATTCCATTGTTTGTCAATGATCTATGAGCACTGATACCTTTAAGGCCCAGCACGGCTCTACACATTGACAAGACACTGTGGTTCAAAATCGCATTTAAAAAGAGTATCAGTGTTGAAGAACAGAACACAGCAGAGATGAAGATTGAAGACAGATTTAGGGAATTACGACTTAAAATAAATTATCCAAAGTTTTATTTCCTGGATTCAAACACGGTCAAAGGAAATCATAAGTGTTTAAACTGACAGAAAGGTTTCCACCACCTACATTTGAGGCAAATTGATTCATCAGCTACTACAAGAGCCACCTGTTGCCTTAAACCATTCAAAACAGAGGCCGAAGTTATTGATTGAAGAAATATCTGCCTCCAGCGCTGCCCAGAAGTTAATTTTGCCACAGGAAGCTTATGCAACAAAATATCTTCAGGATTACTCCACGTTATGCAGAGCCTAGAAGTCAACAAAGCTCCCACCGAGTTTAAATATTAATTGTAAAACAATTAATGCAGAACCACCTGTAAACTTCTTCATCGAGCCCCTCAAAGGGCCAAGAAGTCTCGAATCTATATTAATTTCCTTGAGAGATCTTTTATTAGATCTCACCTCCTCATCCTTCTATAAATACTTCTGTAGAAGATAAGAAATTGTTGGTTATTGTTTGATCACAAGTTGTAATACTGAAACTCTTTGAAGTAAATACATAGTCTGTTGAAGTTGAAGAACAAATTGAAGTCTTAGAGATCTTGATGATGTTGTTGGATGCTTGTTCCTGAGAAGGCTCTATCATTGGATCCGTGATCTTGGCTGTTGGTGAAGTATTCTGAACTGTCTTATGTTTTCCCCTGTTTTCATTATGTTCCATAATTTCTTACTACAGTAGGATAGAAAGTATTTGGCTAAGAAATGACTCCTGGAAGCACCTTAGACCTGTTCATCCTTCACTGTTTCATGTTTTCTTCTGCTGAAGTATTTTAGAGGCTTTCATATTTCTCTTTAGTCTTCATGCTTGTTTATTTCCTTAATAGTTCGAACAGTTGGTTTCAGCATGATTTATGGTTCTCCCTGCTTGTCTGCTGCCACTTAAAAACTGTTAATTGAAGTCTCCCTTTGAAATTCTTTGCTTACAGTGAATCAAAGAGGTCGGTTTTGATCTTTCCCTTTGTCTTCGCTTAAACAGTTGGCTTAAAGGTCGTTATAATTATGATCATAGATGTATTAGGCGTTCCCTCTTCTATGACTGCAATTATCAGTGAATCTTTTATGTTTTCTAATTCATTTGAAATAAAATCTTTGAGGAAATAGGGCGTTCCCCGAATCTTAGATTTTCATTTTAAAAGTTGTTTTGAAATCATTATTTGCTTAAAGGTGTGATTTGTAGAATTTATGGTTAGCCCTGTCTATCAAAGAGCTCTTTATTGTTCAAATTATGCTTTCGAATTCCCTTTGTTGAGAATTAAACTTATCTTTCCAAATCATTAATGTTCATCTCATTCCAAAAACAAAAGGATCCCGTGGCCAAGTTAGATTTTCCCTTTGATATCCCATATCCATTGATGAGTTTGTTATGACCTCTTCTTGAGTCCATTTCCCAATGAACCAAATGTTTCTCCATTCTGTGTATCTTTCCTAGACCTTTCATGTTATACTGTATCAATTCAACTCAACCAAACAAATGAAAACCTACACTTAATAACTAGTCTAAAACCAATACTCAAAGCATACAAGATAAAAAAATTTAAACAAATGTTTGAGAGATCCCTCTCTGACAACAGGAGGACTAGATCCTGTAACTCTAAATATTGGTTCTGATGTTACCTTGTCTTTTGATTTGCCAAAATATCAAAACACGGGAAACCAACATAATGGCGATCACAGTGGGACCATTCTGAGTCAGTGACAATCTAAGTACCCCTTAGGACTCCAGAAATCCCTTATTTTCAAAGACTATCCAGTGATTATCAGCCACCTCATCGCCACCAACATAATGGCGATCACGGTGGGACCTGAGTAAAATATTCAAAAAAAAAACACTCACTGTCTAGCGTAACATAAGTAACCTTCTTAAAGCACTACCAAGCATAATGGTAATCATGACAGGATCTTTTGAATCAGTGACAAACTAAGTAAGCCTTAGGATTCTCATAAAGCCTTGTCAAACCTTGAAGATTTAAGTTACCAAGCCATAAGAGTAAACTCTGTATGTTTTGACACCCTAGCTAAGTGTTAAATCAGAATTAGAACACTCTCTTAACCTATAAGACCAAAATAACTCAGAAAAACCCAAAAAACGTTTCAGTTTGGCTTCATAATAAACTTGGTAGTGGACCATAAAACCTTTTACCTCCAAAAGAGCTAAAAATTCCCACCTGGTGACTCCAGAATCCTAAAATCAGACCTTAAGACTCCACTGGGAAGACCCCAAGTCTTAATAGCATCATAAAAACTTAGCTAGAAGGCTTTAGCATTAAAGGTTTCCTTCTTCTGAAAAGATCAGTTAGCCTCTTAAAGATTGTCATATTTGGTTAAACTTTTCTTTTTTTAACTGGGTTTGAAAAACATAGCATAGTGGCTCCTAGAAAGATTCATACTAGAGCCTACCCTGACCCAAACCCATCGGGAATAGTTGATAACCCTGAAAGTATCCTTAGGAAGTCTCCTAAGATAAAATTATCAACTGTTTTCAGATCACCCTTGAGATCTAATTCAGTTCCTGAAAATATTTCAGCTCTACAACAATCTCAAGTTGACTTAGTAAATCCATTTAGAACTAGGTCTCTTAGTGATTTAGATCAGTTAGATTCTGAGTCTTCACTATCATCTCCTGAAACAAATGAACCTCTGGGTAGCAGAGAAACAACGCCTCCTGATTTACATTTCCTTCACAACTTAGGTGTCTCTCATCCTAGATCAGCTCATCAGTCTATTCCTGGTCCATCCACTTCTGCTCACCCTTCATCCACTGTTCAAACCACTACACCTCAGCCCACTATTCCTGTTATTAATCCGCTCCTTGTAAATCCACCCCCACCACCTATCATGGCAGCATGGTACGCTCCCCTAGTCCTTCCTGTACCATTAATCAATCTTCCACAGGACTATCAGTCCAAAATTCCATTATATGATTCTAGCAATGCTACAACTGCATCACAACATGTAGATAAAATGAATGACTACTTTGATAGAAATGAAATTGATGATGATTCTGTCAAGCTTAGGTTATTTGCTCAGAGCCTAGGGGGAGAAGTAAGAAAATGGTTTAAATTTTTAGCACCCCATAGTATTAATGATCTCCAAGGCTTCCATCAAACGTTCTTAAACAAATGGGAAGTAAATAAAAACCATCTCCAAGTCCTTTTTGACTAAAATAACCTCCATAGAAACACTAGGGAAAGTGTGCAAACTTACTGCACTAGGTTCAATAGTGTATATAATGCACTTTCCCCAGAACTAAAACCTCGACAGGGCTCAGCTTTAAACAAATTCCTTGAAGGGTTTGACTCTGACATGACCTATCAACTGAGAGAGAGAGATTTTGCAACTCTTGAAGATATGCAAAAGGGTGCTCTTTCTGTGGAAGTCAACTTAATGGAGAAAAGAGCAAGAATGAAAACTGAGAAGAGAGTATATTTTAGAGATGAATCTACTCCTTCTACTTCAAGTTCAAAGATGGAGAGGATGTTGGAAGAAATGATGAAAGAGATGAGCATAATTAAGAGAGCACAAGAAAATCAAAATAAAACTGCTCCTCGAAATAGAAATAAGAATTATAGAAGAGAAAACAATCAAGACAAACAGAACGAGAATGACCAACAGATTAGACCTCCCTTCCAACAAAACTATGTAGATCAATATGAGGAAGATAGGGAGTTGGAAAGGTTGGAAGAAGCTCATGTAAACTTGATTGGATCAGACAGTGGAGATGATGTTTTCCTCACTGAGGAAGAACAAGGATTCTTCTCTTATGATCAAAATACAAACACCTATGAAGACTCTGATGACTATAGATTGGGTTTTGAAAATGCAATTATGGAAGTACATAAACAATAGGATATTAGGAGCAAAGGGAATGCAGATAACTTAAAGGACAAGAACACTAATACCACTGTCAAGAAAAACACAAAAACTCAGCCCAAAAAGACAGCGGAGAAAACCAACATTTTGGCCAAAAAACCAAACTTAAACAAAGACAAAAATATTCAGCCAAATGTTGAAAAAAGTACCCCTAGAACTTCAGCTAGTGGTCCTAACAAAACTGTCCCAATTACCAGTCCAAATAAGGTTCAGCAAATCAAAGTTGCTGAAAAGAATTCAATTGAAAAATCAGATTTAAATATCAACAAGTCAATTTTTCCTTTCAGCCTTGAGGGAGAGATTTCCAAGATAAAAATTACCATTCCCCTAGCTGAACTAGTAACCCAAGAGGTGTACAAAAACCAAGTTTTGAAAGCTTTGAACTTAGGAAGTGATACAGACACTTTAAACTTGACAGATGACAAACCTGAGTTATTGTTTGGTCCAGAAGTTGAAGGAAAATATCAAGAAGGGGTTGTCCCTCCCTTCTATGTTAGCTTGAACATACACGAGAAAATTTTACACAACGCCATGTTAGATTCGAGAGCTTCACACAATCTGATGCCCAAAGTGGTAATGGAGAGCTTAGGCTTAGATATTACTAAACCATACAAATATTTGTATTCTTTTGACTCAAGCCGAGTCAAATGTTTGGGTTTAATCAAATATTTATGTGTTACTCTAGCTCAGATCCCTGCTAAGAGTCTAGTTATGGATATAGTTGTAGCTGACATTCCCCCTAAGTATGGCATGCTCTTATCAAGATCTTGGGGAGACAAACTTCAGGGAAGCCTTCAAATGGACATGTCTTATGCCACCATCCCTGTTTTTAACCAAAACAGAAGACTATATAGGGAATCTCACATGAAGTACATGGTGAGCAACCTAGACAAACCAAACAACACTCCAATATATTCCACTCAATCAAGTTTAGATTCCTTTATCTTGTGTAACGAAGATGAAATTACTCGACAAGATAAAGAGAACATAGACCCCATTGATTCACCAGAAAAATCGAATTTTCTCTCAAATCAACTTCAAAACAGCAACAATCAACAGTAAAAAGAAAACGAAAATGAGTCAAACGAAATCTGGACAAGAAACTTTGATGGATCTTGTAATAAAGCAAGCGCAGGTGCAGGCGTATGGATCCAGAATACGAATCAGATTTTTTCATATAAATTGGATTTCCCATGCACTAACAATATTGCTGAGTACGAAGCACTTCTCCTAGGTTTACAATATCTCAAACAATTACATGCCCAAAAAGTAACAATCTTAGGAGATTCTGAACATATGATAAAACAAATCAAAGGAGAATACTCAGCCAGAAATTCGAGGCTTAGGGAATATCGGAACGTCGCTGTCGATTTATTGAAAACCTTTGAAAAATACGAACTTGTTTTCATTCCTAGAGCGTTTAATCATTTAGCAAATGAACTCGCTTTTAATGCCAGTAACTGTCAAATACCTAAGATAAACGAACAGCTTAGCGTAAAGGTAAAACATAGGCCTGCAGTGCTTGATAACTTAGATCACTGGCAAGTTTTTGATTCTGACCAACACATAGACGATTTCTTGAAGTCAGAAAATGATTTCACCATACCAACATCAGAATCGAGCCATAATCAACACTGTCCATATATTGAAGAAATCCCAAAAGCTGAAATAACACACTCTGCTGATATAAGTCATTATGAGAATACGTTTGAAGCCGAGTCAATTGACAATGTGGACCAAAAAGACCTGGAAGTTTTAGAATGTAAAAATGGTTCGATTCCAAGAGGTCTCTCACCTTTGCAACACCTTTTTGACTTCAATGATGTAGCCAAAGAACCAAAAATGGAGCTTGTAGAAACAAACGTAGAAGAACACAACATAGGCTCCCTAATGGAACCCAAGATGATTAAATTGTCCAGCACTCTTTCAACTCACATAAAATCTCGATACATTGATCTGTTTAAGGAGTTTAAAGATGTTTTTTCCTGGGCATACACAGATCTGAAGTCTTACGATACCAACATCATTCAGCACAAGATTCCCTTGAAGGAAAATCAAAAGCCCTTCAAACAAAAACTGAGGAGAATAAACCCACTTTTATTACCTTTAGTTAGAGCCGAAATTGAAAAGATGCATGATGTTGGCATTATAGTACCTGTTAGATTTTCAGAATGGGTATCAAACTTAGTTTCTGTTAGGAAAAAGACAGGGGAGATCAGACTCTGTATCGATTTCAGAAACCTAAACAGAGCATCCCTAAAAGACAACTACCCATTGCCCAAGATGGATCATATACTTAAGAGGGTAGTTGGGTCAAAAATGATATCACTCTTAGGTGGGTTCTCGGGTTACAACCAGGTGTTGGTGTTCCCAAGTGATCAGATCAAAACTGCTTTTACCACACCTTAGGGCACCTTTATGTATGTAAAAATGCCTTTTGGGTTAATGAATGCAGGGACCACCTTCCAAAGGGCTATGGACATAGCCTTTTCTGAAGATATTGGCTATTTCATAATTATTTACCTTGATGACATGACTGTCTTTTCAAAAACTGATGAAGAACATTTGACTCATTTAAGAAAATTTCTTGAGAAGTGTAGGAAATTTGGCTTGTCATTGAATCCCAAGAAGACACTCTTTGGTCTCCAAGAAGGAAAAATTCTTGGACATATAATTTCAGAAGAGGGAATCAAAATAGACCCTACAAGGATAGATGGCATATTACAAATCAGTCATCCAAGAAGCCTCAAAGAGTTGCAATCTTTCATCGGAAAGATTAATTTTTTGAGGAGGTTTATCCCTAACCTTGCGGAGCTATTAAAAAACATTAAAAACATGCTTAAGAAATATGTGGGTGTAAAATGGAATTTACCAGCTAAACAATCATTCGAACTGGTCAAACAAGCTCTTACCCAAACACCGCTCCTGATTTGTCCAGATTTTACCAAAGACTTTTACATCTTTTCCTTTGCATCTGAACATACCATAGCCGCAGTTTTACTTCAAAAGAATGATTTGGGGCAAGAAAAACCAATATCTTTCTTTAGTAGGGCCTTAAGAGATGCTCCTCTCAAATATAATATCATGGAGAAGCAAGCCTTAGCATTGGTGAAAGCATTGAAATACTTTAGGGTCTATATTTTACACTCTCACATAATTGCTTTTGTTTCGCATACTGTTGTCAAGGACATTCTAAGTCAAGACCCTGATGGTAAAAGGGGAAAATGGATTGCAACTATTCTTGAATATGACTTAGAAATTAGGCCCACCAAACTAGTTAGAGGGCAAGGATTGGCAAAAATTATGGCTGATTCTAACTTCCAGGCACTAGACATCAATATGGTAGATGTTTTGGAAGAAATAGAAGAATCCGATGCTCCTGTTATTAAAGAAACATTCCTAAATTCTCCTTGGTATGCTGACATTATTTATGTGCTTTTATATTTAAATACCCCTCCTTCTTTGTCTAAAACTAAAGCTAGATTCTTGAAACAAAAGGCTTTGAGTTTTTGTATCTTGGATGGAGTATTGTATTGGAAAAATGCTGTTGGAATTTTTCTTAAATGTTTACTTGAAGATGATGCAGGGAAAATCATGCATGAATTTCATGATGGAGAATGTGGAGGTCACCTCTACTGGAAGGCCACAACCAACAAAATTCTTAGATCTGGGTACTATTGGCCTACCCTTTTCCCATACACTCAAAATTTGGTCATGTCTTGCCATAAGTGTCAAATATTTGATGGCAAAGGAAAACTCCTTCCCTTACCTTTACATCCTATCAGAGTTGAGGCACCTTTTCAACAATGGGGGCTGGACTTCATTGGGGAAATTCATTCATCCTCCTCAGCTCAACATAAGTGGATCCTCACAGCCACTGAATTCTTTACCAAGTGGATAGAAGCTATACCCTCCAGAAATGCTAATGACTCTGTCATTATCAAGTTCCTTGAAACAAATATCCTATCCAGATTTGGTTGTCCCAGAAAAATCATAACAAACAATGCTGCTGCTTTTAAATCTAAGAAAATGGTTGATTTCTGTTACAAATACCACATAACCTTGGGCCATTCCACTGCTTACTATCCCCAAGGAAATGGATTAGCTGAATCCTCCAACAAGAGTCTCCTCAATATAATCAAAAAACTGTTGGAGCAAAATCAGAAATCATGGCACTGTAAGCTGGTTCATGCCTTATGGGCTGATAGATTAACTACACAGAAGTCAATAAATATGTCCCCATATCAGTTGGCTTATGGCATGGATGCAGTATTTCCTACCTCATTGGGAGTTCCAGTCATAAAACTCCTTCAAGAAGTGCAGAGTGAGGAGAATGATATGCAAAGAAGGATCAACCAAACAATCCATTTACAGTAGACCAGAGAAGAAGTTTATGAGAGAACACAGTTAGTCCAAGAAAATATGAAGAAAATATTTGATAAGAGGACTAAGGCAAACAATTTCCAAATTGGAAATGTTGTTTTTAAATGGGATTCAAGAAGAGAAGAGAAGGGAAAACATGGCAAGTTTGAGAACTTGTGGAAAGGGCCCTATATTATTGATGCTGAGAGGGGTCACAATGCATTTTTCTTGAAAGAATTGAATGGAGAAGATCTATATGGAGGTCCGGTCAATGGCAGGATGCTCAAACATTACTTCTGCCAAGAATCTTAAGTTTTAAAGCATTTTTTTATTGTAAATATCATAAGTCTAACCATTGCATTTCAAAGTTAGAAAAATACAAAATACAAAAACAAAGAAAGAAAAGAGGGCAGATGGTAAAAACAATAAAGGTACAACCCCATACCAAAAAAGAGAGACAAATTCTAAAAGTGTGCAAGCTTAAATGCCACTCCTAAATAACACACTTCTAGTTAGTCAAACAAGCTAATCTTGACTAATTAGCTTTAAATTTTCTGCTGATAGAATAGTGAATTCGATTTGCCAAACTATTAAATCTTGGCTTATCAGTAGATAGTTTAGGATAGAAATGAAAGGTTCAAACATGTTCAAAATCTGGACCTAAGTTTCCAAAAGAGAGATGACTCAAATACGTTTTATTTTTCTGAGTCAAAAAGAAGAAAATTTGGTTCTAATTATCTCAAAATCTGAACCATAGAGCAAGGAAGAAACAACTCACATAAGAGTCAAAACAGAGCTGTAAAAAGAGTGAAGGAAGTGCTTGAATTTTTAGATCTTAAACCTTCCAATTTTGATTTAATTTTCTGCAAATAATAATCTATGTGCAGCTTGTTTTTATGCCATAGATCAGCGTCAAATTAGACTGATCAGTCCTAACTTGAATGCTTTTTAAATTTCTGTTTTAGCAAAATTAGAGAATAAAAATCTATTAGACTGTTTAATCCTAACAGATTAGTAGATTAGGTAGAGAAGCATGTGGGCTCAACTGTTTAATCTGAGCCCATGGAGAAATAAGAAGTAGAACTAGATTAGATTTTTTTCTTTCAAAAAGAATAAAATTTTGTAAGAGAGTTTGCCAATCCAAGTGCACTCTAATGAAGAAAAAATGTTAGACCTGTAGGATTGGGTAGGTAGAAAGCTTGTTGATAAAAGATCCAATGTTTTTCCATGGCTGCTAACTTATTTCTAGAACAAAAGAAGATCATTCAAGTAAAGAAATTAGCCCAATGGATGAGGCAACTGATCAACATCTTAGAGAATGCAGGTCTGAAATTCTTGATGCCTTCAAGAAGGCACCATCCCCAAGTGGAGCCACTGTTAGCCACCTATAAAATTTGTCATACCAAATGGTGGCTAAATGATTTTGGAGCCTTCAAGGAACATATTTTATTGCAAAAAAGTGTTGGCTCTTGAAGACTCTTAAAGGCCTCATGCCTCTATCCAAAATCTTCATTTGCTGTTTCCATTTTATACTCTGAGAATTCTGCTAAATTCCAAAGAGAAAAAACTGCTGCAAAAAACCATCATTTTCCCCTTCTCCTACTCACAACTAACCTTAATTTGCTGTCCCTTTTCCCCATAAATTTCCTCTATTTTTCATGTTTTCCTTTCATGAAAATCACCCTTCCATAGTTGAAAACTCATTTTTAAACTATTTCGAACCCCCCGATTCCTTTGAAAACCATGAAAAGTTCATAAAAAACACAAGTCTTTATTATGGACTTTAGCCCCTTTGGCTAAGCCCCCTAACCATTTCCCCCACATGCCTACACCCAGAAACCAGGTGTTAAGCCCCTCCCGGTGCTTATCGCATCGCACAATTTCAAACAGCGCAAGTCTTTTGCCATATACCAAAAGTTCTGATGTGATTAGCTTTGCATCATATAAATCCCGATGTGATCAACTCCCTTTGATATAACTCCAGATCTCATATTTATTTTTTGAAAAAACAAAGAGTTATTACCCCGAGCGCTAATCGCATCGGAAATATCCAAATGCGCGAAACTTGTGTTCTATTCAAAAATTCCGATTGCGATCACGCTTTGGATTAAAAAACCCCGATGCGATTAATCCTTTGTATTATAAAAACTCCCGATCGCATCATTTTATATATATATATATCTCTTGTGGGCCCGATCCGGCGCTTAAAACCTTCTAATATTTCTTCCCCAATCCACTTTTCCTTTTGTAAAATGAAAAACCCACTTTTCCAAAGTTTTAACTTAAAAAACCCGAAGCACGTGTTAAATATTAAAATGGGTTGATTAAAAAGACCGACGCACAATCGCATCGAAAAATTTCAATGGGTAGATTGAAAAGCCCTGGCTCGAAGGCCCGACCCCGATTAGCCCCTATATACATAGGCCCGGGCCTATCGGAAGTCTTTTAAAACAGGCCCCATAACCGGGCGCCTAATCGCATTGGAGATTTTCTTTGGTGCGGTTTCAATTTTCATTACCGCTGATTGCGATTGGCTGATCGCGCAATCAAATTGGCCCTCTCTCCACTTATTGCAATCGCATCGGCCTGTTCTCCGATCTCGCAATCGCATCGCCTCATTCCCAACCTCCGATTGCGATTCCCTCGATTCATTCTCAACTGTTGATCTAACCTTTAGATTGAAAGCTTGCGCTTCGTCGCATCGCAATGTTTAATCGCACGCATTTTGTTTGTCCCTTCGATCGGTCAGTCCCCCGATTCATTCTCCACCGTTGATCTCGTCCTTAGATCAATGGCCATCGCTTAATTGCCTCGGCCCTTTCGATCGCGCAATCACATCGGAGTTTTTTCATTGCACCCCTGTTCTCCTCTCGCCGATTGCAAACTCTCGATTAGATCTGGACCGTCCACGTGTCCAGATCCAATGGCTACGCTCCTCTCCCGCCTTCTGAAGCAGTTTAACCCATTACGCAGGATTTTATAAATCTCGTTTGTGTTTTGTAGGTGTTTTTTATGATTTTCCATTAGGCCGAAGGTCGGGAAAGACGTTCCCGTGCCTGTTTTATATTAAAGGAAACCGTCTGCCAGGCTCGATTCCATTGTTTGTCAATGATCTATGAGCATTGATACCTTTAAGGCCCATAATAGCTCTACACATTGACAAGACACTGTGGTTCAAAATCGCATTTAAAAAGAGTATCAGTGTTGAAGAACAGAACACAGCAGAGATGAAGATTGAAGACAGATTTAGGGAATTACGGCTTAAAATAAATTATCAAAATTTTTATTTCCTGGATTCAAACACGGTCAAAGGAAATCATAAGTGTTTAAACTGACAGAAAGGTTTCCACCACCTGCATTTGAGGCAAATTGATTCCTCAGCTACTACAAGAGCCACCTGTTGCCTCAAACCATTCAAAACAGAGGCCGAAGTTATTGATTGAAGAAATATCTGCCTCCAGCGCTGCCCAGAAGTTAATTCTACCACAGGAAGCTTATGCAACAAAATATCTTCAGGATTACTCCACGTTATGCAGAGCCTGGAAGTCAACAAAGCTCCCACCAAGTTTAAATATTAATTGTAAAACAGTTAATGCAGAACCACCTGTAAACTTCTTCATCGAGCCCCTCAAAGGGCCAAGAAGTCTCGAATCTGTATTAATTGCCTTGAGAGATCTTTTATCAGATCTCACCTCCTCATCCTTCTATAAATACTTCTGTAGAAGATAAGAAATTGTTGGTTATTGTTTGATCACAAGTTGTAATACTGAAACTCTTTGAAGTAAATACATAGTCTGTTGAAGTTGAAGAACAAATTGAAGTCTTAGAGATCTTGATGATGTTGTTGCATGCTTGTTCCTGAGAAGGCTCTATCATTGGATCCATGAGCTTGGCTATTGGTGACGTATTCTGAACTATCTTATGTTTTTCCCTTATTTTAATTATGTTCCATAATTTCTTACTACAGTAGGATAGAAAGTATTAGGCTAAGAAATGACTCCTGGAAGCACCTTAGACCTGTTCATCCTTCACTGTTTCATGTTTTCTTCTGCTGAAGTATTTTAGAGGCTTTAATATTTCTCTTTAGTCTTCATGCTTATTTATTTCCTTAATAGTTCGAACAATTGGTTTCAGCATGATTTATGGTTCTCCCTGCTTGTCTGCTGCCACTTAAAAACTGTTAATTGAAGTCTCCCTTTGAATTTCTCTGCTTACAGTGAATCAAAGAGGTCGGTTTTGATCTTGCCCTTTGTCTTCGCTTAAATAGTTGGCTTAAAGGTCGTTATAACTATGATCATAGATGTATTAGGCGTTCCCTCTTCTATGACTGCAATTATCAGTGAATCTTTTATGTTTTCTAATTCATTTGAAATAAAATATTTGAGGAAATAGGGCGTTCCCCGAATCTTGGATTTTCATTTTAAAAGTTGTTTTGAAATCATTATTTGCTTAAAGGTGTGATTTGTAGAATTTATGGTTAGCCCTGTCTATCAAAGATCTCTTTATTGTTCAAATTATGCTTTTGAATTCCCTTTGTTGAGAATTAAACCTCTCTTTCCAAATCATTAATGTTCATCTCATTCCAAAAAACAAAAGGATCCCGTGGCCAAGTTAGATTTTCCCTTTGATACCCCATATCCATTGATGAGTTTGTTATGACCTCTTCTTTACTCCATTGCCCAATAAGCCAGATGTTTCTCCATTCTGTGTATCTTTTTTAGACCTTTCATGTTCCGCTGTATCAATTCAACCCAACCAAAAAAATAAACACCTGCACTTAATAACTAGTCTAAAACCAATACTGAAAGCACACAAGATAAAACTTTGCAAACAAACTTTTGAGAGATCCCTCTCTGAGAACAGGAGGACTAGATCCTATAACTCTAAATATTGGTTCTGATGTTGCCTTGTCTTTTGATTTTCCAAACTATCAAAACATGGGACACCAACAGATGCCACTATCTATCGACAGTTGGTGGGTTCGCTCATGTATTTAGTTAATACAAGACTGGACATATGCTATGCGGTGAACCAGCTTTCACAAGCGATGGTTAAGCCTACCAAGCTCTTTTGGAAGGCAGGAAAGCATGTCATGAGGTATCTCAAGGGCACATCTGAGTATGGCTTATGGTACTAACAGACAGATTAGGTGAAGTTGCATGGCCTCACGGATGCAGATTGGGCAAGCATCCCAATAGACAGAAAGAGCACATCGGGAGGGGTTTTCAGTATCAGATCTACAATATTTTCTTTGTATAGTAGGAAACAAAGATCTGTGGCACTTAGTTCAGTGGAAGCAGAACATGGCAGCAAGTCAAGCTGCATGTGAGGCTATCTGGATGAGGAAGATCCTAGTCAGTTTGTTTGGTTCACATTTAGATCCTACAGTGATACATTGTGATAATCAGAATTGCATTAAACTCTCGATTAATCCTGTGTTTCATGATAGATATAAACATATTGATATATGGTATCATCATATCAAACATTGTGTGCAGCGGAAGATCATGTTCCTTCAGTACATTCCTACGGAAGATCAGGATGCAGACATTCTGACAAAGGTGCTCACCAGAAGAAAATTCGAATACCATAGAGGCAGGATCAGGGTGAAGGATAATCCCTATCTTGTTGAGAGGGAGTGTTGAGATTCAAAAAGATGATGAGCTTAGTGAAAATCAGTCACCTTCACTAAGTGGGCCCGCAGGATTTTTTTCGGTGTAAGTCTATTTTTAGACTATGTCTATTTTTAGACATGGTGATCATATTTCAGAAGTTGCATAATGCTATTTGTGGATGGTTGGTCAAGTTGGAAAAATAGATGAAATTCTATTTTTAGAATATCAGGAAAAGTCTATTTATAGATTGTCGATCTAAAAATAGAAGTGTCGATTATTATTAGCTCTTAATAATAATCCGACAATAAACATCAACTTATTCTCTTGGAGCACTTAATTTCAGTGTACAGATTTGGAAAATCAGTGGGTTGAAGGAATTACGCAATTACTAGGGTTTACTGGTGGTTCATGCATGGAGGAATCAGTTAGAACTGAAGTGGAAAAGTTATGACAGAGTTGGAAGAGTAGTTCATGGAGTTGTTATTATGTTTAACTCAGTTAATGGAGTTAAACTCAGTTGAGCTAGTTGTATCTAGTCTAACTGAATGATACACTAGTGAGAGTGGAGTGAATTAATTAGTTAATTATGAATTCACAAATAATAATTATTAATCAATCGAACAATACAACAAGGTAATCCACAGGCTTGTCGGGCCCAGTGAGACTCAGTGGAGATATAGGTGAAAGGGTGAGATGGACTATCTGTTGTGACTATAGTGATGCATTGATTGCACCACACACACATTGGAGATGCCAATGAGGATTGCGTAGTCAAGTCAAGGTAGATTCGAATTCATTCAGGGGTATTCTTCAGCAGGGATTGCGCAGTGGAGACAGGCTATCAGGTGGCAAGAAATCAGTGCATGGATTTGCATATTTCTTCTAATTAGTGTTTGAAGATTGTATTGTACTAAGAGCTTGATGTACTAAGATTTTTATGAGATTGTTATATCATCTCCATGATACATAATATATGATAGTTGGGGTTTTCAGCTTCAGGCTTTCCCATTAAATAACTGTGTTATGTGCGATTTTTTTTATTGCTTCATGTGTTTGCAATTGAGTTTAAATTTCCGCAAAAGATTAACAGTGGAATGTGTTATCACTCAGTAATTTCTCCAGGCTCAAGAGAAATAGTCCGAGGTAACCACAAACCTACTTCAAATTCTAGGATCTGGCCTTCCTAGAATTCAGAGAGGGCTCTCTCTTTAAGATTTATCTTTGTTTTTGATTTATGTTTTTAGGCTAGTTATGATAGAACAATTGGTTTTGTTTTTAAAGGTTTTGGTGGGAAAAAATCACGTAGAAGTAAAATAGAGAGAAATCTACTTGTCCATTGGGCTATGGAGTCTAAATCTAGATAGCAGTACTAGAAGTCAAGGCCAAAAAGGTACAAATGTATTCAGGGCAAGATAGATAACCTTCAGAGATTTGGGGAAAAAGATTTTTTTTGGTGAAATTCTATGATCGAGATAAAGGGCAATGAAGGATCCTTTGATCCGGAAAATGGAAGAAGGAGGCAGGGGTCAAATGGGAGTAGGAGCAATGAAGGATTCCTAACAGAGGAAATCAACAGAAAACATTGAAATGGTAACTTAGTTAAAAACAGGGAGCACTAGACTAGTCCTATAGTAATATTCCTAGTTACACATTTAGATTGAAAAAACATAAAATGAATTGCATGAAACTCAAAAAATAAAACAATGACAAGAAGAGAGTACTTCACTCTTCAGCTTATCGCAGGAATCCTGAATTATGATGCCAATTTAGCTTTGTCCAGTTTGCTACTTCGAAATCAACACATGAAAGCCTCCAATGTATCAGAAAAAATTCTATAGTAATCTTAGCAATTTTATTCCACCCAAAATACTTCAAAGAGTGAAGTATTTATACAAATTCTAAACTAGAATATCTTGAAAAAATATCAAGATTGGTTTACAAATATCTCCAACTGTTTTACATAGATAGAACTTAAGTAAAGGACACTCAAAACTAATGCATCTATTTGGCACCATTTTTTATGGATAGGTGATGACAAGAAGGAGAATTCAAATTTGATCTCAACTCTTAGTTGATGATGAGACATCCAAGTCACTAACTGAATTTTTTTTTTTTGTGCATTCTACTCCAGCAATTATGCAAACTTGGGGTTCAATGATACCTTTGTATTTCTCAATCCGAAATAGATATATACAAAAGTGAAAGAGGTAATTTTAGATAAATATTTTTTTGAGATAAAACTCTCTCATTTTCCTAAAATTCTGCTCCAGCTGTCCACAATAGGCTCTGCAAAAATATGTGTAAAACAAAGTTTTACAGAGTCTAAAAAATAGGCTGTTAAGATGCGCATGTATCTCTCATTATGTACCACCTGTGCACAAATTGAGATAGGTTTTTCTAGATGGGTCTCTTAGGAAAAAAAACCTCCTTCAGTTTTGTAAGATGTATTTTTGATTGGCCAAAAGTTTCTCTGCAAACTGATGACTTAACAGGAATTTTCTGCAAAATGTGCTTTCCAATATTGCTTAATATTTCCCAATCCATAATGGCTGTTAGAAAAGTGAGAGAGGTTTTTGTAGTTGGAAATCTTAAGAACATAAAAATCATTTAGTTTTGCAAAATTCATCTTGGATTGGTCACAATAGTTTCTGCAAAACAATGACTTAAACATGAAATTTTTGCAAAAATGTTCCTTCTTGTTATGTTTTCATCTTTTCACCTTTTTGTTCTTTTAACTTTTTTACTTTCACTTTGAACAAACTTCATTGTTGGTGAAAGTCTTTTCATCTCTTTTTACCATTACTTCCTTTATTTTTACTTTTACTTTTTACCTTGACTGCTATGTAACTTTGTTTTAACTTTCACTCTGACTTTTACCTGATACACTTTAGTTGTCTCTTTTTCACTGTTATGTTTTCACTGTCACTGTGAATTCTTACTTTGATTTTACCATTTACTGTGAAAATTTTATTATTATAATCTCTCTCTGACTTTATTTTATTATTTCTTTGTATACAAACTGTTTGTTGAATGAAGCTTTTGAATTAAAATATGAGAATTTGGAGCAAACAATTTTGTCAACTAGTATTGAAACTGTTGGCTCAATTTCTTATTCTGATAATAACCTGCAAAAATCAAACAATTTGTTAATGAAACAAAGGTCTGCAAGGAGGTGATTGAAGGCTTTTGAAATACGTGTGGAATGAGATTTGTTTGTGGAGGTTTAACTCTGTTTTTTAGGCATTTTGGCTTCTTCTGTAAGATTAAATGGTTTACAAAATAAATTTAGTTTAAACAGAGGGGTACTGAGCAACTTAGGCTAAGGATAATTTAAAGTGATATCTTTGCTCAATTTAGGCTTCTGAGAGATGAAAACTAGGCTAAGACAGGAAACAAGGGTTTCCTGAATGGTTTAAACTGTAAAAAAAGGATTTTTTAAGAAGTCTGTAGCCTTTAAACCCCTTTTTGTTTTGGAATTGATCTTCAGAGGTCGTAAGCTGAGGAAATTTGGCTTAAAAAGGCTTACAACGGAAATAAGGTTTCTTGGAAAAAATTGGCCAGGGTTTGGCTTGTTTTGGAAGTTTTTAGGAAATTTCCACAGTGAATTTTTATAATTGAAAGTTTGTTTTGCTTAAGGATGGTTCAGAATTGACTGTGCAGGGTTTTAAACTGATGAAAAATACCTCAATTTGCAGGTAATTTGACACTTGAAAGGGTTTCTAAAGCTTTTGTTTGTTCCTGTGGACAGGTCCTGGTGTAGAGAAATGGCTTTTAGAGTCTTCAAACATGAGATCTGTGGTGAAAATAGGGAGTTTCCACGGATAAAATCGTGTTTAAGGGATTTTAGCACAATCAAGAGGCTTAATATAGTCAGGCGGAGCTCTTTAAAGTCAAGAATGCACAACTAAACAATAAAAATGATGTTTCAAAGGTTTTTAACCTTTGGAATTAATCACCATTAATGCATTGAATGCGAAGCTCATCAAAGGCGGGAGGTAGTTTGGATTTTGAAATGCGTAACCAGAAGTGGTTTTCGTGTTGGATATTGGTGGTAAGCAGTTTTTTCTAAAACGAACACGATCGAATGGTTTTTCGCCACGTCGTAGGAGGCGGGAATGGAAAAACCACCGATTTCGTGTCCATTTGGGCTTTGAACGAGCGATCAAGTTATGGACGCGAAATCAATCCTGCCCCATTGGATCTGATAATCGAGAGCGAAAGGCTAAGATTAAATGGGAAGGTACAGTTGAAAGGTATGTGGGGCTGGGGAAAATGATATGCGCTGGGTAGTTGATATATGTAATGAAAACTTTGTAAAATATGTACTTTAATCGAATTTTTTCTTACAAAAAAGGGTTTATACCTATGCTTGGAGGCGCATGAGATGGGGCTATCTAATTAACCCTAGGTTAACTTATGTATTGCGTAAGGCTTTACATAGCAGAGATAATATTGCAGGAAAGGCTAAAGTGAAACATCAAACAAATATTTAGTTAACCGGGATGGGACCTTGAGTTAAAGGCTTATCGTGTATTGCAAAGGTTTTAGAGTTTAAGGTTTGTTTGAACTAAACTTTAGATAAATTTAAAAGGCGGGGGAGTATGTTTAATTTCCAAATACATATGATACACCCGAAAGCCTATTTGTATTTTTTTATTTTATTATATAGTTTTTAGACCATGGAGGGGTCTATAACCATAGGGGGCGAGGTATTTGATTAAGGCTAGTTTTAGACCAAAGGGGGTATAATTTGGGATTTTAATTCACCATGTGGAAAATATATTTGGTCAAAAATCTTTATAATAATGGGTTTTAGGGGGTATTTTAGATAAAGGGAATTATATAAATAGGATAAGGTATTTTTAGGGAATTAATAGCATAAGTCAAAAGTTAATATGACAACGGGAGTGGAATACACAAAAATACACTAAATGACTAAGTAAAGTGAATAACTAAAGCAAAGCTTGTCATTTCATGATTTCAACAATTACTTAGGATAAAGTATTTTTGAGGGTTTTTGTATGTTTTTTGAATGAAGGAAGTTAATCAAATGGGGTTTTATGTTTCATTAAGTAAGAAAGAGTCTTTACTTATGAAAAGAGTCAAATGTATGAATGAGGGATAAATAATGATAAATGGGGATTTTGTCATAAGAACTCAACATTTTAAACTATCCAGTCATCGAGCCTTGGGTCCATTCCCAACAAAAGTCAGAGAAATGCTCTGAGCGTTTTTGACTGGTAGTATAGAATATTGAATACTTACAGGGGAGGGGAAATTAGTGATTTTTGCCCGGTGATGAATATTGCATGCTTTCTTCCACTACTTTCTACCTACCCAACATTATTCTAACATTTTTTCTTCCTTTTGGTAGGTGCATTTAATCTTGCTACCTTGAAACAATTTATTCTTTTGAAAGCATAAAAACTATCTAATTATACCTTATTTCATCCGAGGGCTCAGATTAAACTGATGAGCTCCTCATTATTCTCTACCTATCTACTGATTTGTCAGGATTAAACTGTCTGAAAAAACTTTATTCACTATCTAAAACATGGAAATTGAAAACATGACAAGTCAAGTTTAAACAGTTTAACTCATCATGGATTATGGCATTTATTGACACTCTGCCATAATCATTTGCAAAAATTAAAAAGTAGTGGCATTTGGACTTGCACACTTTCATGTTTTATTTTCATATTTTTCTTTTGGGGTCTATATTTTTTAAGTCCTTTGATCTTTATTTTAGGACTTTTACCCTCTTTTTGATTTTTGATTTTTTTATTTTTTCTAAATATGGGAAAACAACTTGCAGAAATCAAGGTATGTACATATTTATAATACTATCAAAATCAATTCAAAAATTATGAATCCTATATTTATAGGACCCTAACAACGACTTCACATGGGGATGGCATCTCCTTGTGAGATGTCAAGAACATCATTGACTAGTAGCCTGATCCTTTGAGCCAATCCCAAACATGCATTTTCTTTGTTATAAAATCTCTGTGACTGAAACTCTTGGACTGAATTTACACCCTTTTCTACAAACTGAAATATGATATGAGACTAAAAAGGTGCTGCAACCTTCAAACCAAACTACTAAATCATCAATATATTAGGGCCTTTTCCTAGGCTGAAAAATGAAAACTAAAATAAGTTGAAATCCTACCTACTTACTCTAATCAGTTGTCCAATTGCTGGTTAGGTAAAATGAAATAACCAATGCAACCATTTAGACATTATGTACTCTGATATATTTTGTTGCATGTGCTTGTTGATTTTCAAAACTATAATTTTGCAACCTTTTAGAAACTTGTCAACAAATGAGAGGATAAGGAAATACTTGTTTTCCTTTGTTGACTCTAGAAACTTTTCAAAAGGATATTCCAAGATATATACACTAATGTTTAAATGATCTAAACAACTGTACATCTGTTCTGGATGTCATCCATGCCATGAATCTGAAATGTTATTTTCATCTTGATCTCCTTGCAAACTTTCAGATAAGATTTGTGATGATATTCCTACTGATTGTAATGTTTGACTGTTGAAACCTTTATCATCTTGATTATGAAATTCATAGTTAGTTAATAGAGGAATGCTTTGAATGCATTCAATATCCAACATATCAGCTATTGGATCATGAAAAACTTGGGAAAATTTCTGCAACCTATGGCATATAGGATTCCATGGGACTTCATAAAATTCAACAAGATTTTCATCCTTTTATTTAAATATGTTATACCATATTTACTTTAAACGCTGAAATGATTCAAAAAATAGTGGTATGAAACTTTCTTGTGTCATCTGATCATTTATTTCAATGGGAACTGATAACTGCAATTGTGAAACTGAAAAATCTTGATCAATAGTTTCATTATCTTCTTTGTTGTCAATCACAATTCCTAAATATTGCTAATTGTTAATGGCATGAAAGTTGTCTCTAATGAACTGAAATGAAGCAAAATAAAGAGGTAAAGAATCTTTACTTATTTCCACATTTTCTGCTCTTTCTTCCTCACTCTCATGGCTGATCTGTATTGGTTGATCACTATCTTCAATCTGCTGAAACTGCATTTATTCATCCTCCAAACTAGCTTTTGATTGCTCTGTAAAGTTAGCTTGAGTTTGGAGAACATAACTATCATCATAATGATCATACTTAGGAAAATTATCAAAATAAGGAATGTCATCCAACATACACATTATATCAGTAGATTCCTCTTCCTCATATTGATTTGTAAATTCATTTTCTGATATATGATAATTGGAATTAGTAGGAATTTTTTCATGGCTATCAACCTCTTCTATTTCTTCATGGTGATTTTGAATAAAAAATTCATCTTTCATAGTGATCTCCTGTATTCTTTCATCTAGTTTTCTTATCAAAAGGCTGAGTTTTACCTTTGAAATGTTTTTCTTTTCCTCTTCTTCTGCTTTCAACTTTTCGTGTCCGATTTGCAAATTAACTTCTACATCAACTGCAATGTTCTACATATTTTCACGTGTTTCTAGATCTCTTTCTCTTAATTTAAATTCTATTTCTAGATCAAAGGCACTTGGATAATGCAAGAGAGATAAATTAGGAGGAGGTCTAATATTTTCTGGCATTGAATAATAAAATTGATTAAATCTGTTAGAAAATTGTTGTATTGTTTCATTTGGATGTATTTTTAACTGATTATATTCTTCCATGATCACAAAAGGATTAAATTTGATTATCCATCTATCAAGAAATTTTTTGACAAACTGTTGGAAATTTGAGATGCTTGCAATAGGTAGATTCTTGAACCAAATTTTTACAGCATTTTGTAAAGAAAGAGCAAAAAGTCTGATTTTAACATCATCTTCATTAATCTCAAATAAATCCAAATAATTATCAAAACCTTGAATATTTTTTTGGGCAGTGATATCAATCTCTCCATCAAATCTAGGAAGATGTTTGTAGTATTTTTTAGGAAAATCATGGAGTATAGAAGGTAAAATATGGGGCTTATATCTATCTGGAAATTTATATGGTACAGGAATATGTATAGGGATTGTAAGATCATTCTTGATTATTTGAGGCTTCTTAATTGGAAAATGATAGTCATTAGATTCAGAAGAAAGCTGCCCAAAGAGATTAGGAGAATTATTATTTACAATTTTTAAAGGAAAATAATAAAAAACTAATCTAAGATCTTCTATAAAATACACTATACATTGAAAAATTTTCTTAATGAGAAAGAACATGATGTCTTGGATTAAGATCCAAGTTAAAAGCCTGATATTTCCATATTGTTCTTTCAGGTTCATTCCTCCAGTGGAGTCTTGATTGTGAAATTGAGTTGGAGTCGCCATGTGGATGATTTCAACCTTTGTGTATTTGATCACTGTCCACCATCATAGATCAAATCTGAACCTGTAAAATATTTCTAAAGAAAATGTTAGTCTTCCCGAGTGGAGTAATTATGTTATCACTGAGTAATTTCTCTTGGTTCAAGAGAAATAGTCCGAGGTAACCACAAACCTACCTCAAATTCTAGGATCTAGCCTTCCTAGAATTCAGAGAGGGCTCTCTCTTTAAGATTTATCTTTGTTTTTTATTTATGTTTTTAGGCTAGTTATGATAGAAAAATTGGTTTTGTTTTTAAAGGTTTTGGTGGGAAAAAATCACTTAGAATTAAACTAGAGAGAAATCTACTTGTCCATTGGGCTATGGAGTCTAAATCTAGATAGCAATACTAGAAGTCAAGGCCAAAAAGGTACAAATGTATTCAGGGCAAGATTGATAACCCTCAGAGATTTGGAAAAAAGGTTTTTTTTGGTGAAATGGTATGATCGGGATAAAGGGCAATGAATGATCCTTTGATCCAGAAAATGGAAGAAGGAGGCAAGGGTCAAACGGGAGTAGGAGCAATGAAGGATTCCTAACACTAGAAATCAACAGAAAACATTGAAATGGTAAATTAGTTAAAAATAGGGAGCACTAGACTAGTCCTATAGTAATATTCCTAGTTACACATTTAGATTGAAAAAACATATAATGAATTGCATGAAACTCAGAAAATAAAACAATAACAAGAAGAGAGTACTTCACTTTTCAGCTTATTGCAAGAATCTTGAATTATGATGCCAATTTAGCTTTGTCCAGTTTGCTACTTCGAAATCAACACATGAAAGCCTCCAATGTATCAGAAAAAATTCTATAGTAATCTTAGCAATTTTATTCCACCCAAAATACTTTAAAGAGTGAAGTATTTATACAAATTCTAAACTAGAATATCTTGAAAAAATATCAAGATTGGTTTACAAATATCTCCAATTGTTTTACGTAAATAGAATTTAAGTAAAGGACACTCAAAACTAATGCATATATTTGGCACTATTTTTTATGGATAGGTGATGACAAATAGGAGAATTCGAATTTTATCTCAACTCTTAGTTGATGATGAGGCATCCAAGTCACTAACTGTTTCCTTTTTTTTGTGCATTCTGCTCCAGCAATTCTGCAAACTTTGGGTGCAATGATACCTTTGTATTTCTCAATATGAAATAGATATTTAAAAAGTGAAAGAGTCAATTTTAGATAAATATGTTTTTGAGATAAAACTCTCTCAGTTTCTTAAAATTTCGCTCCAGCTGTGCATAATAGGCTTTGCAAAAAGATGTGTAAAACAGAGCTTTACAGAGTTTGAAAAATAGGCTGTAAATATGCACATGTATCTCTCATTTTGTAATACCTGTGCACAAAGTGAGATAGGTTTTTGTAGATGGGTCTCTTAGGAAAAAAATCCTCCTTCAGTTTTGTAAGATGTATTTCTGATTGGCCACAATTTGCTCTGCAAAATGATGACTTAACAGGAATTTTCTACAAAAAGTGCTTTCCAATATTGTTTAATATTTCCCAATCCAGAATGGCTGTTAGAAAAGTGAGAGAGGTTTTTGTAGTTGGAAATATTAAGAACATAGAACTTCTTCAGTTTTTCAAAATTCATCATGGATTGGTCACAATAGTTTCTATAAAACAATGACTTAAACATGAAATTTCTGCAAAAATGTTCCTTCTTGTTATGTTTTCATCTTTTCACCTTTTTGTTCTTTTAATTGTTTTACTTTCACTTTGGATAAAATTCATTGTTGGTGAAAGTATTTTCATCTCTTTTTACCATGAATTTCTCTGTTTTTACTTTTAATTTTTACCTTGATTTCTCTGTAACTTTGTTTTAACTTTCACTTTGACTTTTACCTGATACACTTTAGTTGTCTCTTTTTCACTGTCACTGTGAAATATTACTTTGATTTTACCATTTACTGTGAAAATTTCATCATTATGATCTCTCTTTGATTTGATTGTATTATTTCTTTGTATACAAACTGTTTGTTGAATGAAGCTTTTGAATTAAAATATGAGAATTTGGAGCAAACAATTTTGTCAACTAGTATTGAAACTGTTGGCCCAATTTCTTATTCTGATAATAACCTGAAAAAATCAAACAATTTGTTAATGAAACAGAGGTCTGCAAGGAGGTGATTGAAGGCTTTTGAAAGACCTGTGGAATGAGATATGTCTGTGGAGGTTTAACTCTGTTTTTTAGGTATTTTGGCTTCTTTTGTAAGATTAAATGGTTTACAGAAGTAATTTACTTTAAACGGAGGGGTTTCTGAGAAATTTAGGCTAAGGATAATTTCAAGTGATATCTTTGCTCAATTTAGGCTTCTGAGAGATGAAAACTGGGCTAAGACATGAAACAAGGGTTTCCTGAATGGTTTAGACTGTAAAAAAGGATTTTTTAAGAAATATGTAGGCTTTAAACCCCTTTTTGTTTTGAAATTGATCTTCAGAGGTCGTAAGCTGAGGAAATTTGGCTTAAAAAGGCTTACAGTGGAAAAAAGGTTTCCTGGAGAAAATTGGCTAGGGTTTGGCTTGTTTTGGGCGTTTTTGGGCAATTTCCACAGTCAATTTTTATAATTGAAAGCTTGTGTTGCTTAAGGACGGTTCAAAATTGACTGTGAAGGGTTTTAAACTGATGAAAAATAACTCAATTTGCAGGTAATTTGACACTTGAAAGGGTTTTTGAAGCTTTTGTTTGTTCTTGCAGATGGGTCCTGGTGCAGAGAAATGGCTTTTAAAGTCTTCAAACAGGAGATTTGTGGTGAAAATAGGGAGTTTCCATGGATAAAATCGTGTTTCAGGGATTTTAGCACAGTCGGGAGGTTTGATGTAGTCAGGCGGAGCTCTTTACAGTCAGGAATGCGCAACTAAACAATCAAAATGATGTTTCAAAGGTTTTTAACCTTTGGAATTAATCACCATTAATGCATTGAATGCCAGTCTCATCAAAGGCAGGAGGCAGTTTGGATTTTGAAATGCGTAATCGGAAGTGGTTTTCGCATTGGATCTTGGTGGTAAGAAATTTTTGCTGAAACAAACGCGATCGAATGGTTTTTCGCCACGTCGTAGGAGGCAGGAATGGAAAAACCACCCATTTCGCGTCCATTTGGGATTTGAACGGGCAATCAAGTTATGGACGCGAAATTAAACCTGCCCTGTTGGATCTGATAATCGAGAGCGAAAGGCCAAGATTAAATGGGAAGGTGTAGTTGAAAGGTATGTGGGGCTGTGGAAAATGATATGCGCTAGGTAGTTGATATATGTAATGAAAACTTTGTAAAACATGTACTTTAATCAAATTTTTTCTTATGAAAAAGGGTTTATACCTATGCTTGGAGGCGCATGAGGTGGGGCTATATAATTAGCCCTAGGTTAACTTATGTATTGCGTAAGGCTTTACATAGCAGAGATAATATTGCAGGAAAGACTAAAGTGAAACATCAAACAAATCTTTAGTTAACCGGGATGGGACCTTGAGTTAAAGGCTTATCATGTATTGCAAAGGTTTTAGAGTTTAAAGTTTGTTTGAACTAAACTTTGGATAAATATAAAAGGCGAGGGAGTATGTTTAATTTCCAAATACATATGATACGCCCAAAAGCCTATTTGTATTTTTTTATTTTATTATATAGTTTTTAGACCATGGAGGGGTCTATAACCATAGGGGGTGGGGTATTAGATTAAGGTTAGTTTTAGACCAAAGGGGGTATAATTTGGGATTTTAATTCACCATGTGGATAATATCTTTGGTCAAAAATATTTATAATAATGGGTTTTAGGGGGTATTTTAGATAAAGGGAATTATATAGATAGGATAAAGTATTTTTAGGGAATTAATAGCATAAGTCAAAAGTTAATATGACAAAGGGAGTGGAATACACAAAAATACACTAAATGACTAAGTAAAGTGAGTAACTAAAGCAAAGCTTGTCATTTCATGATTTCACCAATTACTTAGGATAAAGTATTTTTGAGGGTTTTTGTATGTTTTCTGAATGAAGGAAGTTAATCAAATGGGGTTTTATGTTTCAATAAGTAAGAAAGTGTCTTTTCTTATGAAAAGAGTCAAATGTATGAATGAGGGATAAATAATGATAAATGGGGATTTTGTCATAAGAACTCAACATTTTCAACTATCTAGTCATCGAGCCTTGGGTTCAGTCCCAACAAAAGTCAGAGAAATGTTCTGAGCTTTTTTGACTGGTAGTATAGAATATTGAATACTTATAGGGGAGGGGAAATTAGTGATCTTTTCCCGGTGATGAATATTGCATGCTTTTTTCCACTGATTTCTACCTACCCAACATTATTCTAACATTTTTTCTTCCTTTTGGCAGGTGCATTTAATCTTGCTACCTTGAAAAATTTTATTATTTTGAAAGCATAAAAACTATCTAATTATACCTTATTTCATTCGAGGACTCAGATTAAACTGATGAGCCCCTCATTATTCTCTACCTATCTACTGATTTGTTAGAATTAAACTGTCTGACAAATCTTTATTCACTATCTAAAACATGGAAATTGAAAACATGACAAGTCAAGTTTAAATAGTTTAACTCATCATGGATTATGGCATTTATTGACACTCTGCCATAATCTATTGAGATTCAACAAGATGATGAGCTTAGTGAAAAGAGTCGCCTTCACTAAGTGGGCCTGTAGGTTATTTTTGGCGTAAAGTCTATTTTTAGACATGTCGATCATATTCTATGAGTTGCAGGATGCTATTTGTGGATGGTTGGTCAAGTTGGAAAAATAGATGGAATTATATTTTTAGACATTTTGGGCGAAGTCTATTTTTAGACTGCCAGTCTAAAAATAGACATGTCGGATGTTATTAGCTCCTTAATAATATTTGGACTCTATACATTATCTTATTCTCTTGGAGCACTGACATTCAATTAACAGATTGTTCAGATCAGCTAGCTGAAGGAATTACGCAATTCCTAGAGCTACTGGTGGTTCATGCATGGAGGACTTCAGTTAGAACTAAAGTGGCAGAGTTTGGTGGATTTGGAGAAGTAGTTGGTGGATTTGGTTTCTAGTTTAACTACACTTGTGGAGTTAAACTCAGTTGAACTGATTGTGTCTATTTATAAATGATTGATACTTTCAGTGGAGTTGAGTGAATTAATTATTTAAATTAATTCACTAAATAATAACTCATTATTTAACTGGATAGATACAACACTTAACTACAGTGCAGAACAGATCAGTGGAGACTCAATGGAGAGATTGGTGAAAGAGAAAGTGTGACTATCAGTTGTGACTATAGTGATGCATTGTTTGCATCCAACACTCAGTGGAGATTCCAATGAGGATTGCATGAGCAAGGCTAGAGAAATTCGAACTCATTCATAGCCATTCTTCAGCAGGGATTTCACAGTAGAGGCAGGCTATCAAGAGGGCAAAAATCAGTGAAAATTTTTGCTGATTGTTCTTGATTAGTGTGTAGAAATTGTATTGTACTAAGAGCTTGATATGATTCGCTTTGTATGAGGATTTTTACATGATCTCTATGAAATATATTATATACAGATAGTTGGGGTTTTCAACTTCAGGCTTTCCTGTTAAACAACTATGTTAATGTGTGTGAATTTTTATTGTTTCATGTGTGCATTGCAATCTTGATTTAATTTCCGCAAATGATCAATGGTGGAATAGATTCTGTATTTTGCATGAAGTTAAAATAGTGTGAGATCAGGAGAATATTGGACATATAACACATAATTTATATAATTTCTACATGGTATCAGAGCAGTATTGATCATTGGAGGAGATTGCAATTATTGAAACAATTGAGTTTTGTGCTAGTGGAATTTGAATTTGTTGCAGTGTTTTCTTGGTGTCGAAGTTGAGCATTAATTGAAATGTCTTTCAATGAATTGCGATTGGAGTATGCCCTTGATGGGAGCTCGAATTACATAGCATGAAAGGATAGGATGGAGGCAGTGCTGGATGATAATGGTTGAAGGAGTTCATAGATGTTGATATTCCGAAACCTGCTTTTAGCGATGCAGCCGTACTTGATGCATGGAAAAAGAAGGATTCTGTTGGAAGGTGTGAAGGACCACATTGTGTCTAGCCTTCATGGGAAAGCCACTCCATTCTTAATGTGGAAGGCTTTGACAGAATTGTTCCAAAGCAGAAGTGACTAGAGGAAGTTGGCGCTTAAAGACAAGCTTAGAAAAATAAAAATGGAGAAAGGTGACAGTATTCCAAAATACCTCAAAAAGTTTGTCCACTGCAAGGATGAGCTGGGAAGTGTGGGGTTACTATTGATGAAGAAGACTTGGTGAGCTTGGCTCTCCTTGGGCTTCCGAAGATTTGGCATAGCTACGAAGACTCTGTCAATGGACGGGAGAAACTTCCAGGATGGGAGCGACTTTGGTCAGATCTTGTGCAGGAGGAGATAAGGCGGGGTACCAAGCATGGATCTTCATCAAAGAATGAAGATGAAGAGAATTGCGCTTTGGTTGCTAAATCTTGGAAAGGAAAAGGGAATAAATCTTACAAATCCCAAGCTAAAGGAAAGAAGCATGATCTGTCCAAGGTGAAGTGTTTTCACTATCCCCAGCATGGGAATTTCACCACTAATTGTCCACAGAAGAAGAAGAATAAGAGCGTTGCTGGTTCTACAGTAGGAGAGGCCTTAGCCTCGCAGTTTGAGCTGGACGTTTCTTTGATCGTATGCTTGGTTTCAAGTGTTATGGGATCGGTGTGGTTTCTTGACAGTGGTGCGTCTTTCCATATGACCAGAGACAAAGATTTGTTTAGTGATCTGGAGGAAAAGGATCTTGGAGTGCACATCGAGATGGGTGATGATGGTAGATATAGTGCGACTGGTATTGGGACCATTTCCTTTGAGAGGGAGTTCGGTAAACCTTTCATCTTGAATGATGTCATGCATGTTCTAGGATTTAAGAAGAATCTGAACTCCGTGGCGATGTTGGAAGACAAGGGTTATGATGTTGTTTTTAGCAAGGGAAAAGCCTTCCTGCACCATAAAACAACTGGTCAAACCAAGAGGATAGGAATTCGAGTTAAGAATCTTTATCAATTGCAGGTAGATGGCTGCGTTGCAATGGCAGGCAAAGCAGAAGGAGTGGTGAGCCGAGATGAGGGCAAATTGTGGCACAGGAGATTGGGCCATCTTCACCATAGAACTTTGAAAATTTTGCAGCAGATTTCTACCGGGCTTCCCAAAGGTACACTTGCATAGTCAGATTAGTGCAAGGGATGTACTTTGGGAAAATTTGTGAAGACCACTTTTCATGAGAAGGATAGTCATGCTTTGACGATCCTTGAGAGAATTCACACAGACGTGTGTGGAACTTTCTCGGTTGCTTCAATAGAAAAGAACATGTATTAAGTGATATTTGTTGATGAATTTTCTCTTAAGTGTCGGATCTTCTTCATGCAAAAGATGAGCGAGACATACTCAAAGTTCTGTGAGTTCAAGGAATTGGTTGAGAAATATTTTGGGAAGTAAGTGAAAGCTATCCAGAGCAATAATGGTGGTGAATACATCTCTGGCGAATTCAAAGGCTTCTGTAGCAAAGAAGGAATTCGAAGAGAACTCATAGCGCCTCATAACCCATAGAAAAATGGGGTCGCTGAGAGGAAAAATAGAATGATCGTGGGTGCTGCATGGGAAATGTTGCATGATCAGGGCCTACCCATTCACTTGTGGGCGGAGGCATGCAATACTGCAGTATATGTGCAGAACCGTTGTCCTCACAAGATACTTGGCATGAGTACACCCGAGGAGGCGTTTTCTGGTAAGAGGCCTGATATTTCCCATTTGAGGATTTTTGGTTCACCTGTTTACATTCATGTGATGAAGGATGTCAGGAAGAAGCTGGAGCCGACCGCAGAGGTTGGGATATTTGTGGGGTACACAGAAACACCCCACAATTGTTGTGTGTATTTTCCAGACAGTCGAAAGACTGTTGTGCGACGAGATATCAAATTTCATGAGGAGAAAGCCATGAAGTTGTCGCTTAAGAGGGAGCTACCCTTGCATGCAGATGAGGAGCTACTGGTTCCTAAAGATGAGCCTCGAGATGTGGATCAGCCACAAGAGGAGTTTCATGGAGTGGAAGAAACCATTCATGCAACGCCAAAAATCAGAGGGCGGAAGCGCACTACAAAAGCTGAGCAACTGAATATTGATGCAGCGCAAAATGTAGGAGCACCTACATCATAGCGCAGACAGAGACAATCACCTGACCGATTTACTGGATACATGGCTCTGATGAGCAAGTGTATCGTGACATAACCATCCTCTTTCAAGGAAGCTGTGGAGGACCCTGCATGGGTAGATTCCATGGTGGAAGAGTATGATTCGATTGTCAGAAACAGTGCATGGGAGATTGTCCCAAGGCCAGAAGGGAAATTAGTGGTAGGTTGGAGATGGATCTACAAAGTGAAGCAAGCTGTTGATTGGAGTGTTGAGAAGTATAAGGAAATATTTTTTTATTTTTTTATTTATTTTTTTATTTTTTTATTTTATTTTTTATTTTTTTTTTAAATTTTTTTTTTTTTAATTTAATTTAATTTAATTTTATTTTTATTTTTATTTTTTTCTGGGGCTTCTCACAGATCGAGGGGATCGACTATGAAGAAACCTTTGCACCTGTCACAAGGTATTCTTCCATACGGACCATCCTTGTACTCTCGGCACGGATGGGTTGGCACATTCATCAGATGGATGTGAAGACTGCATTCCTCAACGGAGTCATTGAAGAGGAGGTGTACATTTAGTAGCCTGAAGGGTTCAAAATCTTCAGCAGCGAGTCGCATGTGTGAAAGCTCAAAAGAGCGTTGTATGGGCTGAAACAAGCACCTCATCCTTGGTACACATGGATAGACAGTTATTTCACCGGACTTGGTTTCGCCAAGAGTGAGGCGGATACAAACCTATACCAGATTGTAGTGGAGGGTAAGCTTTTGATCATTATGCTTTATGTAGATGATTTAATACTAACGGGTGATGAGCTGTTGATACATTCATGCAAGGCAGATCTTGAAAAGGAGTTCGAGAGGAAGGACTTGGGCCTCCTTCATTATTTCCTGGGATTGGAAATTTGGTAGCGGAAAGGTGAACTATTTGTGTCTCAAGGAAAGTATGCCCGAGAGATACTAGAGAATTTTCACATGCAAGGCTGCAAGCCTATCGACACTCCTCTTCATGGTGGTTGGAGGAAGGAGGATGCTACATCAGTAGAGGTAGTGGATGCCACTGTTTATCAAAAGTTGGTTGTTTTTCTCATGTATTTAGTGAATACACGACTAGACATATGCTATGCTATGAACCAGCTTTCACAAGCGATGGTGAAGCCTACCAAGCTCTTTTGGAAGGCAGGAAAGCATGTCCTGAGGTATCTGAGGGGCACATCTGAGTATGGATTGTGGTACAAACGATCCCGGATGAGGTGGTGCCGCCGAAGCTGCGAGGGATGCGAATTAGGCGAGAATCTGACAGAGCGAAAGAGCACATGCGGAGGGATTTTCAGTATCGGGTCGACAACAGTTTCTTGGTACAGCAGGAAGGAGAGATCCGTGGCACTCAGTTCAATAGAGGCCGAGTATATGGCAGTGATTTTGGCTGCATGCAAGGCTATATGGATGAGGAAGATCCTGGTCGTGTTGTTCGGTTCACACTTAGAGCCTACTGTGATTTATTGTGATAATTAGAGTTGCATCAAACTCTCGGTTAATCCATTATTTCATGATAGATATAAACACATTGACATCTGGTATCATCATATCAGGGATTGTGTGCAGCGGAAGGTCATGTTACTTTCATACATTCCTACGAAGGATCAAGATGCTGATATCTTAACGAAGGCGCTCACCAGGAGCACATTCGAATACCATAGAGAGAAAGTTGGGGTGGCCCGAGAAAATCCTACTACTCTTGTTGAAGGAGTGTTGAATTCAACAGATGATGACTTAGGTGAAAAGAGTCGCCTTCCTTGCGCGTGGGCCTTCGAGCTATTTTTGGCGCAAAGTCTATTTTTAGACTATGTCTATTTTTTAGACATGTCGATCATATTCTATGAGTTGCAGGATGCTATTTGTGGATGGTTGGTCAAGTTGGAAAAATAGATGGACTTCTATTTTTAGACATTTTGGGCGAAGTCTATTTTTAGATTGCCAATCTAAAAATAGACATGTCGGATATTATTAGCTCTTAATAATATATGGACTCTAAACATTATCTTATTCTCTTAGAAATTTCATCCCCCTCTTAGCCCCTTTAGAAACTCAACATCTTGTTGAATTTTATAGCTATGGCTGATCTTCATATTAATATATTTTTATTTATGTACTCATTCATGTGAAGCATTTTATTCATGCTCATAAGAAAATTAAATATTTTTTGTATTTACCAAAAGACAAATTTAAATTTTTGAATTTTTTTTTGGCACCACAAGTTGTCTAAGTTGGCCCTCTACTCTTCAAGTCGACCCAGCTATTCATGGCACTCATTCGACCTATGGCTAACTATTATTTGAGTCACTCATCCTCATCTCCAAACCATCATTCAATCTAAGTACCAAGAAATAGTATCTTCTAGCCATATGAAGCTAATCAAGGAGAAAAACCAAGAATAAGGAGAAAATAGAAGGCAAGTCAAACCTCTTGGAAAGGGTCGAATCCCTTTGTGGTATATCTCTATTCAATGAGGGAAAATATTTAAGGTTTATATTGGTACAAGGAGGCCAAATATCTATGGAGAAAGGAGGCTGAATCTCTGTGCAAGAAGGACGAATCTCCTCTGATCTAATTTTGTGGAAGAGGGCTGAAGTTATGTGGTTCGTCTCTATGGAAGAGAGCCAAAGTTCTGTGATTCATATTTGTAGAAAAGGGAGCCAAATTATCCATGTTATCTTTGTGGTTGCAATCAAATTAAGGAGGGATGACTTGGAAATTTGGTGTATTCTCTTACTGGTTAGTTTATCCATAACTTTGACTTTGACATCTCTTGCTTGGAAACTTGGTGTATTCTCTTACTGGTTAGTTTATCCATAACTTTGACTTTGACATCTCTTGCTAAATTGATTCTGTAATGGAATAACTGTTGGGTTTTTACCCCAAGTGGGTTTTCTATTGTGTTGATCTTGTGCATTGTGATTTCTTCTTTTCTCATTCTTGCATGGTTGGATTTATGAAGTGTAATTACTTGATGAAGAAGTTGTAAATGATAAAAGGAAGTTGAATATAATCATCAAAAGTAATTATAAGTCTCAAATTTTTTTGCTAGTTTACATTGTATTAGATTTTTTTGACATTCAAAAAGAAAAATTCAGCACCCACGCCTAGTTTCATTAAGCACCCAGACTAGGGTGGGGCCCACAGTGCTATTTTTGGGTGCATGTCTATTTTAGTTATCCCTTAATTAATATGGAAAATAAGCTGTAATACATTCTAAATGATGACTTGAAATAGTTAACTGAGAGTGATAAAATCAGTTAGCTAGTGGATTTCGATTTAGAGGTAGTTGGTGATGCATGTAGAGTAATTCTAGTTGCAACAGTGTTCAAAGTGCAGTGGTGCATTAGTTAATGTAGGTTGTAATCAGTTTAACTTAGTTAAGTGAGTTAAGCTTAGTTGTGCTAGTTGTAACTGTTTGATACACTAGTGAGAGATCAAGTGAATTAAATATTAATTAATTCACAATCAGTGATCTCACATGCAACTGAGGATTTACTATTATTAGTTGCATGCATGTCAGTTCCAGTGGAGACCCAGTTGAGATCTAGGTGAAAGGGAAGTGTAACTGTTAGTTGTGATATTAGCAGACTACCCAGGTGTAGTTAAAACACCACAAGAGGCCCATGATACTCAACGCAGTGTAGGAAGGATGGAATTCCTTGTGAAAAGGGATTGAATTCCTCATGAGTTGTGTGAGAAAGGCAGGCTAAAGATAGGCTGAGAATTGGCTGAGTATTGACCCAATTTATGTATGATAGTGTGAGACAATTATCTGAGTACTAGAGGGCTCTTGTGAGAAACGTTTTTGTATGTAATTGTTTCGTGATCCATTCTTAATATACAATAGAATATAGTGGGGTTTTTTAGCTGTAATATTTCCCCGAGAAATTATATGTGTTGTGGTTGATTTGATTCTTCTTCATGTTCATGTGATTAATGATTGTGTTTTTAATTTCAAAAAATATTTGTAGAAGTGATTCAGTAGTTAACTTTAGTACATTGCTAGATCGAGTGAATCCAAGATATATGTAATATTCCAAAATTAGCATGTAACTAATTGGAATATTAATTTTTTCTCATGTCTCTTAGGAGATAAATAAATGGGTAAGGAGGCCCATACATTTCAGAATAATGAACAAAATCCCTCATAGTGTGGAAAGGGATCATTAGAGGAGCTGGATTTCACACCCTCATGTGTGAATAGGGTCATTTGCATGTGGACAAGGTCAAGTTTGACCAAGTCAACAACGCTGGGGTAGGAGGTGGAGAACACTTAGAGAAACATCACAGTATGAATGGGAGGAGGTTTCTTTGGTGAAGGAAACCCTAATGAGTGGGACCCATGGTGAGAGGGATTTCACTTGTTTGAAAGGAGGGCAAGGTAGCCATTGTTATTTGTGTTATGGATTATTGATTTTATGGTCTGTTTAGACTTTGTGCATTCTCCTGCTGTTTAGTAGAGTTGCAGTGCTTCTTAGCACAAGGCATTCCTGTTTAGGAATTCCTTCTCCTTTCAAGAGAGGCATCTTGAGGGAGATTTCTCTTCATTTCTCCACATTCAGGTTTGAGGCCAAGCATCCTCCTTCAGCTACAACATTTCCTGTAGCAGGAAATGTTGTGTTGCAGGGTGTTGTAGTGGAGGTTACTGAACACCACTTCCTGTGCTTATTTTTTAGAGGAGGGAGCCTTATTTCCTTTGGAGGATTAGTAAGGAAGATCTCTGAGCATATATCACCATATTTGGCATCAGGCCAACAATTTCCACAATCTTCAACGTAGTCCCCCTCTTAGACCTGTGTTATTTTCAGTGTGTATCTGCAGTGAGGGTTTGCAGTATTGTTTGGAGGGTGAGATATTCAGTGATAGGATAAAATTTTCATTTGGAAGATCCATTGGAGGAGGTTCATTCAACTTGTGCATCATCTACATCCATCTCCATCCAGTTCTTGAGTTTCAACTGCTACTCAGCCCTGCTATTGCGACATTTTTTCCATTTTGTATATTTCAGCCAATCCTTCTAGGATTGACTTGATATTGTTTTTCAGGGGTTAGAGATTTTCTCCCCACATTATTTGAGCCATACATTTCCATATATATGTATTGAAATTATTTCTATAGCAGTGCCTCCTATAAAATGTGCAGTCATATCCTTGGGCTTCCCATATGTAGCAGTGTTCTTCATTTTCTTGTACATGTTTTATTGAGGCTTGCATTTCATAGCTTGAGTGATCATTAAATCAAGAATTTGTATATATTTTATGCTATAAGATAAATTTGATGGCTATTTGGATCTTCTCATGATTTGTGTATTGATATAACGTTGCTACTCCAATATGTGTTTTGACATTGCTGCATCTCCAACTTTGGAACATCTTAAGATGTTATTATTGTTGTAGAAATTCCCTATTTTGGGATATTATAGTGGTATCAGAGCATCATCTTGGCTCAACCTATGAGTTTCAGCCAAAGAAGATAGAAGAAGATCAGAATGTTGGAGAGGATGAGTTTTGTCTCATCATTATTCAGATCTATGAAGAACCTCCCCAAGGAGGATAAGCAAAAAGAAGAGGAAGTACCATGCACTTCCTATTCTCACCAGGAAGAAGACAACAAGCATGAGAGATACTTGGATCATTTGATTCTAAGTAAGTACCTTGTTGAGTACAAATCTCAACCTAGAGCCTTCAAAGAGACTCTAGCTCTTCCACAGTTCATTCAGTGAAAGGAAGATAGGATGTCCGATAACAAGAGAGGAATGAAAGGTAATAGGTTTCTATTTCCTATATATGATGGATCATCTACAACAAGAGCTTGGGCAAAAAATCTTGAGGCATTCTTCCTACTACATCTAGTGGTAGAGAGGGAGGCAGTAGAAGTTGCAGCGCTGCACTTGGAGGGTGAAGCCAATGTTTGGTGGTTCAGCCACTTGAGCCATGAAAGGGTGAATAATTTTGCAGAGTTCACTCAAAGGTTGATTAGAACCTTTGATAGAGAAAGATCAGAGGAGAAAAATCCCACATCACCATGGGAGGAGAGTTGTACCAACGCTATCACAGCCTTGGAGGAGCAGCCTTCTACATATAAAAATGGGGCAACCATTTCATTGGAGGAGAGAACTATTGCAGCCATACAAGGAGATCCCAAGTTCCATCATGGTATGAATGAAGTTCCACTTTCTATTTCAGAAAATATTTTGGAGGATTATGGAAACTCATATTTAAATGACCAAGAATCAACATACATTGCTGACCTAGAGCAACAAGATTGCACTGTGCTGTGCAAAATGGAAACATTCAAGGAAGAAATAAACCATCATCCTCATGAGCCATTTTGGATTGCATAACACACTTGACGTTGGGGTTTGAATACTTGAAGGGAAGGATGATAGATAGTAGACATCTTGAGATGAGAAAAACTTTCTCCTTTCCAGATGAAACTTTCTCAATGAGCACCTCTCAGCTCAAAGAGAGACTTCTACTTTCAGTAGATCCAAGACCTCATTGGTTTTGGAAGACTATTGATGAGAGGGATATCTCATGGAGAGATTTAATTGGAGGTGCACTTCAACACATCATGGATTGCAAAGTTCTTCAATAGTTTGAGGAGGTTCTTCCCTCCTCACACTTGGATCTTTATGGATTCAAGGGGGAGCAGATAGATGATGGAGGACATCTTAGGATGGATAACATATCTCATGTTTGTGTTGGACACTTATGAGCCCTACACATCATTATGGGAGGTTTTTTCCTACCACCTATTTGGATCCTTATGATATCAACTTGATCATTGAGAAGATTGCATTTTAATATCCCATGAAATGCCAAGATAGAAATCTAATTTGGGAGGATGGTAGTCTTCATGGGAAGGGTACCAAGATTGAGAATTAAGGGAGACATCCACAAATGGTTGAGTGGATGTGCATGAAGAGCAAGAGGTTGGTGAGCCACTTGCAAATATATGATTCCAGGCAGCAGGAGGCTTGGCTGCGTTGGCTACTCTTGAAGGAGTTTGGCCATCACTTAGCATGGGGGGAGGAGGTATGACATGATGCTTGCATCATTGAGCAGCAAAGAGTATGGATGCATGGTGTTGATGTGACATTAATATAATTCATTATGTCTTCATCACATGAATTTTATGATGAGAGCATGAGGAGGAAAAAAACACTTTTTTTTCTTGAGTTGTACTTGAGAGAGCAAGGGCAGATTTTCTCTCACACTTTGCATGATGTTGTAGGGGTAGGAGATGGCACTATCATGGTGTAAAGGGGCTACTCCTTGGCCTTAGATGATCAAGAGGTACTTCCACTTTGCAAGGAACTTCTTATGTATAGAGAAATTGTGGGAGATATCTTTGACAATGAGCATGTCAAAGAAAGGAGCTATGAGTTGGCAGGATCCTATTTGCATAGGCCAACAACGCTGTCACTTGAGAGCATGGGTTTATGGATGGAGTATCTCCAGGATCACTTCACATTTGATGCACTTGGTGGACGAGAAGGACGTGATAATGATGGAGTAGTGGATGGAAAAATCTATTACATTGGTATGATCTTCCTTGCTATGATCTTCTTGACTTGGATTTCCAAGCATAAGAAGGGTGATATTCATGCAACATATGATTCATTCCTCTTCATAGGAGTGTGTTATACCACTATGGAGGAATCATTCATATAAATATGCATCATATTTCTTTCAACACATGGTAAGGATATTTTTTTTGCATCCATGGATTATCTAACACAATATTTGGATACTCTTACCATTCATATTCAGTGCATTGCTTCACAAGAGGGCAATCTTTTCATTGAGCTCCATGGTCAACATTGGGCCAAATTGTATGATGGAGACATCCATCTCTTATATGGCCTTGGGCAAGTGTTTTCTTTCATGTATGTTCAGTTGATGTACCCAAACATTTGCTATCTATCAGTATATTTCATGACATACATAATTATCCATGTAACAAAAAACAACTTGCCATGTAATTTTCTGAAGCAGCAGTTTGGAAAACTGTGCTGTCACTATTGGGAAAACTCTTGGTACCTTCTTGCACCACATGAAACCTTCATAATTTTCCTCATTTTGTTGCTGATCATGATATCATTTTCTGATATTTATCTTATTTGTATTGGAAGCATGATTTGGAGAGAGACACATGAGTTGGGTGTGTCCTTTGGGGAAGAGGATTCCCACACTTTTTGCATTGCATGTTCTAATGGGAGCATGAGAGGAGATATGGCCACCAAAGCCAAAAACTTGTTTCATTTTGTTGAGGTGGGCCATGTGATTGATGGGATGCTATATGGTGATGATTTCCTATCCATCACATATGGGGCGATTTGGGCCAGCTTGATTCACAACGTTGGAGAGGAGATCTAGTCTTCATCTTGCCACTTGAGGGAAATTGTTTCACAGCCCAAGATCATAAAAAACTCTACAATTATCATAAGTGGAGAGGAGGAAAACATGGGTTAGGCTCCTATGTCTACCATGTTCGGATTTCCAGTCCACCTACATTGCATAAACTCAAAGTGGAGGAGAATTTTCTGGAGTTGCCATGTTGGGAGGTGACTCATTTTGTATGGATGATTTCTTGGGGATGGAGGATCCACCTGGGAAAGATGTTTTCCCAATACATTTCAGTCTCCATGATTTGGGAGGAAACTTCTCAGTTCTATCCTTACAGTTTCTTGAGGACAAGCAACATTTGGGAGGGGAGGACTGTAATATTCCAAAATTAGCATGCAGCTAATTGGAATATTAATTTTTGCTCATGTCACTTAGGAGATAAATAAATGGGTAAGGAGGCCCATACATTTCAGAATAATGAATAAAATCCCTCATAGTGTGGAAAGGGATCATCAGAGGATCTGGATTTCACACCCTCATGTTTTAACAAGGTCATTTTCATGTGGACAAGGTCAAGTTTGACCAAGTCAATAGCACTGGGATAGGAGGTGGAGAACACTTAGAGAAACAATGCAGTATGAATGGGAGGAGGTTTCTTTGGGGAAGGAAACCCTAATGAGTGGGATGCATGGTGAGAGGGATTTCACTTTTTTAAAATGAGGGCAAGGCAACCATTTTTATTCATGTTATGGATTATTGATTTTATGGTCTGTTTAGACTTTGTGCATTCTCCTGCTGTTTAGCAGAGTTGCATTGCTTCTTAGCACAAGGAATTCCTGTTTAGGAATTCCTTATCCTTTAAAGAGAGGCATCTTGAGGGATATTTCTCTTCATTTCTCCACATTCAGGCTTGAGGCCAAGCATCCTCCTTCAGCTACAACGTTATTCTTGTAGCAGGAAATGTTGTGTTGCAGGGTGTTGCAGTGGAGGTTACTGAACACCACTTTCTGTGCTTATTTATTAGAGGAGGGAGCCTTATTTACTTTGGAGGATCATTTAGGAAGATCTCTGAGCATATATCACCATATTTGGCATCAGGCCAACAATTTCCATGATCTTCAACGCAGTCCCTCTCTTAGACTGTGTTATTTTCAGTGTGTATTTGCAATGAGGGTTTGCAGTATTGTTTGGAGGGTGAGATCTTCAGTGATAGGATCAAATTTTCACTTGGAATATCCATTGGAGGAGGTTTATTTAACTTGTGCATCATATACATCCATCTCCATCCAGTTCTTGAGTTTCAGCTGCTACTCAGCCCTGCTATTGCGACATTTTTTCCATTTTGTATATTTCAGCCAATCCTTCTAGGATTGACTTGATATTGTTTTTCAGGGGTTAGAGCTTTTCTCCCCACATTATTTGAGCCATAAATTTCCATATCTTTGTATTGACATTATTTCTGTAGCAGTGTCTCCTATAAACTGCGCAGTCATATCCTTGGGCTTCCCATATGTAGCAGTGTTCTTCATTTTCTTGTACCTGTTCTATTGAGGCTTGCATTGCATAGCTTGAGTGATCATTGACTCAAGAATTTGTATAAATTTTATGCTATAAGATAAATTTTATGGCTATTTGGATCTTCTCATGATTTATGTATTGATATAACGCTTCTACTCCAATATGTGTTTTTACATTGTTGCATCTCCAACTTTGGAACATCTTAAGATGTTATTGTTGTTGTAGAAATTCCCTATTTTGGGATATTACAATATACATTCATGTTGTATAATTTCTACATGGTATTAGAGCACAGGAAATTGCAGAAGTGAAGCAGGAGCTGAGTTTATGACTGGAGAGAATATGCAAAAAGAATTTCTTGGTGCTACAACTGATTCAAGATCGAAATGGCTTTCAATGGCTTTAGGCTGGAGTATTCACTCGAGAGAAGCTCAAACTATATTACTTGGAAGGAAATGATGGAGGCAGTACTTGAAGACAATGGCTTGAAGGATTTCATTGACAATGATGTTCCTAAAACCACTGTGGAAGATGCTACAAATCTTGATGCATGGCAAAAGAAAGTGGAAAAGGCTAGGAGGATCCTGTTGGAGGGAGTATGAGACCACATTGTCTCAAGCTTCCATGGGAAAGCCACACCATATGCAATGTGGAAGGCTTTGACGGATCTGTTCCAAAGTAGAAGTGACCATAGGAAATTGGCACTCAAAGATAAACTCAGGAAGATCAAGATGGAAAAGGCGACACCATTCCAAAATATCTAACAAAGTTTGTCCAATGTAGGGATGAACTGGGGAGCATTGGAATAACAGTCTCTAATGATGATTTGGTGAGCTTGGCTCTCCTAGGAATTCCCAAGAGTTGGCACAGTTATCAAGACTCTGTCAATGGAAGGGAAAAATTTCCAGATTGGGAAGGTCTGTTGTCAGATTTGGTGCAGGAGGAGTTCAGATGGAACACCAGAGATGGATCTTCATCTAAGAATGAGGATGAAGAGGATTGTGCTTTGGCTGCAAAGGCAAGGAAGGGTAAGGGGAATAAATTCCATTCTAAATCCAAGTCCAAGAATGGAAATAAGCAGGACATGTCCAAGGTGAAGCGTTTTCACTGTCACGAGCATGGGAATTTTGCTACTAACTGTACACAAAAGAAGAAGAACAAGAAGGCTGGAGGATATGAAGGTGGTGAGGCCCTTGCCTCACAATTTGAGATTTAATTCTCATTGATCTTATGCATGGTGTCCAATGCATTGGTATCAATGTGGTATTTGGATAGTGGTACTTCCTTTCACATGACAGGAGACAAGGAAATTTTCAGTGACTTGGAGGAGAAGGATCTCCAGATGCATATTGAAATGGGAGATGATGGTGGCACAGTGCTACCAGGATTGGTACATTACCTTTCAGAGGTAGTCAAGTAAACCCTTTCAATTAAAATATGTAATGCATGTACCATTTTTTAAGAAAAAATCGGTCTCAGTCACAATGTTGGAGGATAGAGGCTATGTTGTTGTTTTTAGTGAAGGAAAATATTTGCTGAAACATAAAACAACAGGGCAAGCCAAGAGGTTAGGGATTCAAGTTAAGAATATCTACAAGTTGGAGGTAGATGGATATGCAAAAATGATGGGCAAGTTAGATCAAGTGGTGAGACAGGATGAGGGCGAATTATGGAACAAGAGAGTGGGCCATCTTCACTATGAAGCCTTGAAAGTCATGCAACATATTTCTACTGGTCTTCCCAGGGGTACACTTGTGCAGTCAGACACATGCAAGGGATGTTCTATGGGAAAATATGTAAAGGCCACCTTTCATGAGAAGGAAAATCGAGCTTCGAGGATCCTTGATAGAGTTCACACAGACGTGTGTGGTTCTTTCTCTTCTGCTTCGAAAAAAAAAACATAAGTACTATGTAATATTTGTTGATGAATTTTCTCGTAAGCGTTGGATATTATTCATGTAGAAGAAAGATCAGACATTATCTAAGTTCTGTGATTTTAAGAGTCAAGGAAGCAAGTGAACGCTCTTAGGAGCGATAATGGTGGAGAATACATCTCTAACGAATTCAAAAACTTTTGCAGCAAAGAAGGAATTAGAAGAGAAATTATAACACATCATAACCCACAACATAATGGTGTCCCAGAGAGGAAGAATATAACTATTGTGGGTGAAACACAAGCGATGTTGCATGATCAAGGCCTACCGATGCATTTGTGGGTGGAAGCATGCAACACAATGGTACATGTGAAAAACCATTGTCCTCATAGAGTACTTGGCATGAGTACACCTAAAGAGCCTTTCACTGGTGTTGTAGCTCCTAGAGACAACCTTGAGTTGCAAAATACCAATGCCTAGGACATCTTTAAATCAGAGGTTAAATGTGGAAAATTGTATAGATGCCTCTGATATAATATGGATCAAGAGTAATAATGGTTTTGGTGGTTTAGGAATGGAGAAGACCTTAAAATATGATTCATGTGAATTCCCTATACTATAAGGGGGCTCAGGAGGCTCTGAGGCTTGATGGCTTGGCAAGGCGGTGGGACCCAAACTCATATCGCATATCATAGATAAGAGATTTTACATATGAGCAACGAAGGGTAAATGTTAAGATTTGCGAGGTGCGAAGTGCGATGGGTGGAGGAGTGACGTGGCAGGACAGAGGTGTGGCCGCCCGCACATCGATAATCGCAAGGTTTACATGTGAGCGACGGAAGGTAAATGATATAAATTGTGATGTGCGAAGTGCGATGGGTGGTGGAGTGACGTGGTAGCACAGAGGTGGGGCTGTCTGCACATCGCAAATTGCAAGGTTTACATGTGAGCGACGAAGGATAAATGCTATAAATTGTGATGTGTAAAGTGTGATGGGCAGAGGAGTGATGTGGCAGGAAGGAGGTGGGGCCACCCACACATCGCAAATCACAAGGTTTACATGTGAGCGGCGAAGGGTAACTGCTATGTTTTGCGAAGTGTGAAGTGCAGGGTAAAGGTTATATTCTATGGAGTGTGAAATGCAATGAGTGGTGCGAAAAGTTAATTGAGTTCCGATAAAGGTTTTGAACGATAAGGTGTGGATTGATTACAATAAAGGCTCATGCAGGAAGGTGGTTCCCATTATATCGCATCGATGGAGTTATAAGTGGAAAATAGTGTTTTTAATGAGTTTGTGGTCTTACGATGCGGGAAGGTAAGGAAGGGGTAAGGTGCGGTCTATGCCATATATGTTATATATATATATATATATATATATATATCTCAAGCAGCCTAAAGTGGGGGGGGGAAAAGCTGCAAATAAATAAATGTAGCACGAAACTTTAGAAATGGAAAAATGAAGGATAAAAGAGAGTAAATGAAGGTAAAGAGGATAAATGAGATGAATGAGGGTAGAAATGAATTTTTCTCACCCTTAAACCTTATCAACAAAACTTTCCCCTTTATACGGAACTGAAAGGAAAATTGATTCCTTTGAAGCTCTTTGACAGCCAGGATTTCCCTTCCTTTCTCCTTCTCCACTTTGTGTGAGGTCACAGGCCAAAAACTGGTAAGAAACCTAATATTTCACACTTTAATATTTTTGGCTCATATGTTTATGTGCATGTGACCAAGGACGCTAGGAAGAAGCTGGAACCAACAACTGAGGTTGGGATTTTTGTGGGGTACACTGAAATACCCCATAGTTATCATGTGTATTTTCCAAACAACAGAATTACTGTTGTGCGACGGGATATAAAATTTGATGAGGAGAAACCCATGTAGTTGTCCTTTGAGAGGGAGCTGGACTTGCATGCAGATGAGGAACTGCTGGTTCCCAAGGTTGAGTCTCAAGATGTGGATCAGCTACATGAGGAGGTTCGTGGAGTGGAGGAAAACACTCATGCAGAGCCATCCATCAGAAATGGCAGAAGGCACACCACAGAATCTGATAAATTGAGACTTGATGTTGCAGAGAATGTAGGAGCCCCTACTTCACAGTGCAGATAGAGACAGTCTCTTGACCGATTCACTGGATACATGGCTCTTATGAGCAAATGTATTGTGACTGAACCATCTTCCTTTAAGAAATAAGTGCAAAAACCAACTTGGGTTGATGCAATGGTGGAGAAGTATGACTCCATTGTTAAGAACAGTGCATGGGAGATAGTCCCAAGACCGGTCGACAAATCAGTGGTTGGATCGAGATGGATTTACAAGGTAAACAAGCTGCTGATGGGAGTGTGGAGAAATACAAGGCTAGATTTGTGGCCTAGGTATTCTCACAGATCGAGGGGATAGATTATGATGATAATTTTGCACCTGTTGCAAGGTAATCTTCCATAATATCAATCCTTTCACTCTTAGCGCAGATGGGCTGGTGCATTCATCAGATGGATGTGAAAACTGTGTTTCTCAATGGGATCATTGAGGAAGAGGTGTACATAGAGTAGCTTGAAGGTTTTGAAATCTTCAATAGTGAGTTGCATGTGTGAAAACTCAAAAGAGCACTGTATGGGCTGAAGGAAGCACCCCGTGCTTGGTACACTTGTATAGACAACTATTTCACCGGACTCAGCTTCACCAAAAGTGAAGTAGATGAAAACCTGTGCCATATTGTGGTTGAGGGTAAGATATTGCTCATTTTTCTTTATGTTGATGATCTAATTTTGACTGGTGCTAAGCAGCTAATACAATCATGCAAGGAGGATCTTGCAAGGGAGTTCGAAATGAAGGACATGGGACTCCTTCATTATTTCCTTGGATTAGAAATATGGCAGTAGGATGGTGAAATTTTTGTGTCTCAAGGCAAGTATGAAAAGGAGATAATGGGTAAGTTTAACATGGAGAGTTGCAAACCCATGGATACTCCTCTTCCAAGAAATTGGAGGAAAGATGATGCTACTTCTGGAAAGGTAGTGGATGCTACTGTCTACAGGCAATTAGTGGGTTCACTAATGTATTTGGTGAACACGAGCCTAGACATTTGCAATGCAGTTAACTAGTTCATTCAAGCTATGGTTAAGCCTACCAAGCTATTTTGGAAGGCGGGGAAGCATGTCCTGAGATACCTGAGGGGCACATCAGATTATGGTCTATGGTATAGATGGATAGAGGGAGTGAAGATTCAAGGCTTCGCGGATGCAGATTGGGCGGGCAGTCCATCAGACAAAAATAACACATCAGGAGGGATCTTTAGCATAGGATCTGATAGCCCCCCTATGAAATTCTTGACAAGCAAGCTGGGGGCTATATCATTTTGGAGACCTTCAAGGAATGCATCTCCCCTGAAGACACATCATCCTTGAGGTCTCTCTGTGCTTTTCCTTATACAAGTCCGCTCTGCTGGTTCCTTTACCTAAAGGCCTGCATTTACCCCTTGTACCCCTACAAAATGTCCCCTTTTTCCCCCTTTTCCTCCTTCTGTCAAAGTCCCTCTTTTCCCCTTTTTATTTTCCCTATTAACCCCTAAATCCCCTCTAAAAATCCATACACCCTTTGTTTTCCCAAATTGCCCCTCCATCTCCCTATCGTTACCCTTTGGGCCTCAAAATACATTAAAATGGGTTAAAAACCCACTTTCGATCATATAATAGGCTTAAGCCCCCTTCCCCGTAGCCCCGCGCCTTTTTCTCTCCATATAACCCAACGCCATGACTGAGCGCTAGGAGGAAAGGCGTTTCTGCGGGGGGTTGCTCCAAAATTATCGTGTCCATACACCTTGGTCCCCTGCAGTTCATCTCCGCCGTCCATTTAAATCCGCAGATCAATGGTGCATAGCCCATCCGCCTTGTCGACCCCGCCGCGCACTATTCCAAACTTGCCTGGTTTATTCCGCACCACTTATGCACGGTGAGTGGTTTTCCTCGAGCACCTAGTGATTCCACTCAGCGCTTGACACCTGTCCTCTAGTATGATTTCAAAACTGCCAGCCCCGCTCGTTAACTCTATCCTTCGCGCGTTATTGTTCGGACACGAATGCCCAGCGAAATTCCTGAAGACCGTCTGATTTGGAGCGGGCCATCCGAAGGCTATCGCTCGTCGAAGATGCACGGTGTTTAATGTAGTTGCACGCGCGATAACCCATGCTATGGCCCGCCATCCGTCTCTCTCCACCGTTGATCCCCACTGCGATTGACGATCCAGTTTTTTTCCTCCGCCGTTGACTGTTCTGCTGTCTCCTGTTTCACCACGTCATCTCCACATGCACCCTCCGTACATTCTCCCTTTCCATTACGTTTAATTGGTTCATTTTCGTGTTTTATCATGTTTTTCATTCGTTTTTCCGCTTCGCTGACCACCACCTCCACCAGAGCGAATTTCAATTGTTCCTTTGCTTTTTTCCGCCATGTCACCGATTGCACGGCAATTTCCTCCATCCACACTGCATCCATTTCCCCCGTCCATGATTTTCTTCACTGATTTCATGTTTTGCAGGGTTGTGAATGATCGAAGACCGTCAGGACGCGCCATCTTTGCTACAAGGATAGAGAAATCAAAGAAGATAATTTACAGAGGAAAAATTTATATAAAGAATGACCCGGGAAGGTGAAGACAAGACTTGCATTAAAGAAAGGCAGAATCCAAACTTTAAAAATCTCCCAGCGCCATTAAAACCTGAGCTAACCTGTCAGAAGCAAAAATGAAGTGACAGAGTGTTCCAGGCAAAGCACCAGTTTGAAGACCCCAAGGATCAATCAAAAGGTCCTGAGCGCAAGTAAAGGTAATATCAGGGTTTATTCATCAGCATAATTTTTTTCTTCATCAAGTACAGGGCGCCCATACAGCTTTTATTATGCACATTGTCCCTAAAGGAATTTCCACCCTGACAGCAGTTCAAAGCAATTAGAACATTTATGTAATAGACTTCTCAGTAGTTCATTTGCCACAAGTACAGCACCACAGCTGAAATATGTCAGAATCATATCCGAGAAGATCACTCTTTCACAAAGGGGAGAAAGAGATTAAAAACTCAGTAGTCAAACAGAATGGGTTTCGGCCCTACATTCATTTCTGTGTTTAATGTTACATTTCGTATTCCCCTACCCCCTCAGTTGATCTTCTGCTCATCCTCTGCTATAAAACACAGAAGGAAATCATTGTAAGGGTTGTTGATGAGATATCAGAGAACTGAAAGTATTTTCCTCTTGAGACAAGTTCTCTGTGTAATATTGTAAGATAGGCTGAGGTTTGATGTATTCAGACTGAATGTTCAAGCTGTGGGCAATGATGTACCTGATTGGTGTTGTTTTTAATATGAAAAGCACATTTCTTTGGATCCTGATCTAAAGCAGCCGGTGATTTTTTCTTATCTCTGTGTTTGATTCCATTTCTACAGGCTCGCATCAGAAGTTTGGCATAAGATTTACCCTTGATAGGTACCTTATGTTGCCGCTCTCCCAGCCTTTTATGCTTTCTTCTTATATGTGTATCTGAATATTGATTTCAATTGGTTTAACCAGTGTAGTGGATGTTATTTCCTGCTCTCTGATGTATGAATTAATTAAATCTATGTTTAGATGTTCTTTTAGGGATTTAGTTGGATGAGTTGAGAACACTGGGAGGTCTAGAACCCTGTCTCTGCCTCACTAGGATCTTTCCATCTCAATTAAGCCTTTCTAAGATCCCTTGTCCTGCCTCTAATTTTTTCCAAGCAGGTATGGAGTTAAATGACCTCTGACCTGATCTATAGACAGGATTGGTTGGTTCCCCCTCACTCATTTTCAGTCCTTAATGTTCCATTCCATCAACCATCTTTTAAGATCCAAATGCTCTAGATAACTAGCCCAACTAAAAGCTTGCACATTGAACACAAGTAAATCATTTCTTGACTCCATTGCCCAATATCCTTGATGTTCTTTGATTTATCTACCTTTGCCTAAATTTCCTCTTTGCTCATCCTTGTCTTATACTAGACCCTTCCTTCTTGATTCCCAACAACCAAACTTAAACAATTAAACAAACAACCTTGAGCCTATAACGAGCCTAAAACCCTTAACATTTGAGCTTCAAAGATCTAAATCCTTTGACAATTATAGAGAGATCCCTCTCTGGGCCTAGGAGGGCTAGGTCCTAAGGTCCGAAAGTGGTTCTATGTTGTCTCATCTTTTGGTCTTGTCAACCTGGCCAAAACATGGGAACCCCAACATAATGGCGACTCCACTGGGGAACTGAGTGCATTACACCTTAAGAATACTTAAGCATTCGAAAGACCTGGAATCTCCGGTTAGGTTGGTAGTTAAACACGCCCATTCACACATCAACCTCTATACCCTTTGTTGTGTTCATCCTACTCTTAGACAGAGCCTGGACAGGGCCAGGTAGCCTCTGGATCTCATCCTCTTTTGGAGGTGACATATCTGGTAAATGCCCTCCCAGTCAATCTCTGGTTAGAGTTTGTTGTGTTCTGAGGTTATCCTTGAAAGGTGATAGTGACTGAGCACTGTGGTGGATAGTGTGACCCCTTAGAAATATCTTAAAAGATTCCACCTGGCGACTCCATAGTTCCTAAAAGATCAAAGACTCCACTGGTGATCAGTAGGCCTGCTGGTTATCTTGGTTTCACATAAGACTCCACTAGGAGACCTGCCTCCATAACAACATCAAACCACAACAGAAGTAACAAGTAGGGTTAAGCTGCTTGGCTAGGAAACAACATTCTAGCTTTTAGAACCATTCACACCAGAGCTTATCCCAATCCTGACCCACCTGAAATAGTTGACAATCCGGAGAGTATCCTCAAGGGAGCTCCTACACCTAAAATACCAACTATTTCCAGTCACATTCATAGAGCTAATTCTGCACCAGAAGACCTAGCATCTCTATCTCATTTCCCCCCTGACCTAGACCTACCTAATAGGCTACCAATAACTAGGTCATTCAATCATCTAGACCAGCCAGATCCTGAGTTTCACAGTTCACCATCTCATAGTGGTCAACAAACTAGGGACAGGGGAACCCCTCCATCTACACCACTTGATATCCATTTCATTCAGAACTTGGGGCTCTCCCACCCTAGATCTGCTCAAAAAACTTCTGCTGGTCCTAATATCCCTGTCACCCATATACCAGCTGCTCAAGTTAACCCTGTGCCCCATCAGAACAATACCATGGCAGCCTGGTATGCACCTTTGGTTTTACCTCAACCCTTGTTACCCTTACCCAATGATTATCAGTCAAAAATCCCACACTTCACAGCTAAAGAATCCATCACAACCCAGCAACATGTAGATAAGATGGAGGATTCTTTTGACTATATGGAAATTGACGATGAAACAATCAAAATGAGAATCTTTGCCCAGAGCCTGGGAGGTGAGGTGAAGAAGTGGTTTAAAAACCTACCTGCTGGTAGTATCCAAGATCTCCCTGCTCTATACCAGACTTTCATCAACAAATGGGAAACTAGGGCAAATCCTCGCCAACTCCTAGCTGAATACATGAGCCTTAAAAGAAACATGGGAGAGAGTGTCCATGATTACACAACAAGATTCAACAACATCTACAATGCTCTCCCTCCACATATGAAACCTCCATAGGGCATGGCCCTAGAAAAGTACCCTGATGGGTTTGATGCTGACATGGCCTATGAGCTTAGAGATAAAGAGTACAACACATTGGAGGACATGCAGAAGGGAGCAGTGAACATAGAGGCAAACCTGATTGAGAAAAGAGCAAGACTGAGATCTGAGAAGAGGGTAACATATAGGGATGACACTGTAGCTTCCACATCAGACCCAAACTATGACAGCCTATCTAAAAATGTGGATAAGCTGCAACAAATGATGGAGAAAATGGTTGTCATAGTTAGCAATCAGAATAGAAACCAGAACCAAAATCAGAACCAAAACTTTAGAAGGAACGAAAATGCTCCCAACAGACAAAAAGAATCAGATCAACAAGTTATTCCCCCATTCCAAAACTTGCTTGATGAAGATGAGGGAATCATAGAAGAGTCTGAGGGGAATGTGATAAACATGTTTGAAACAGAAGACTCAGTCCTTAACTGTGATTCAGGGGAAGATCAACCCTCACCTTCATGCTGGGATGAGGAACGGTTAGAAACTGAAGATTACAGGTTAGGATTTGAAAATGCCATGATGCAGGTCAGAGAACAATATGAACTTAGGAGCAAAAAGAACCAAGAAAATTCCAAAACTGAGACTCCTGAGGTTACCATCAAGAAAAGACATGATAAAACTTCTAAAGCATCTGCTGTAAATAGCAAATAAGCAGCTGAAAGTTCTGGGAAAAACAAAGAGAAAGACAACCAAGACACTGAAAAAAAAATCCAACCAACCAACAGTACTAGCACCGCAGTTAGTGCTCCTGATAAAACGATTCCTGACCCTGTGCATAGTGAGAAATCACGAACTGATTCAACTACTAAGGAAGTGACTAATAAAACAGAGTCAAGCATTTCCAAGAGTCAGTCCACTTTCAATTTGGAAAGTGAGATTGCAAAAATTAAAATCTCTGTCCCGCTCTCTGAGCTGGCCACTCAGGATGTATATAAAGGCCAAATTTTGAAAGCGTTGAATTTGGGGGAAAACAACGACACTATGAATTTGAGTGATGATCAACCTGCCCTCCTGTTTGGTCCAAAGATTGAGGGAAAGTTTCAGGAAGGGGTAGTTCCACCTTTTTATATCAGTCTCAACATTCATGACAAAATACTCCACAATGCCATGCATGATTCTGGAGCATCTCACAACTTAATGCCTAAGGTAGTGATGGAAAATCTAGGTCTAGAGATAACACGACCTTACAAAGACCTATATTCATTTGACTCTAGCAGAGTAAAATGCCTAGGCCTAATCAAGGACTTATGTGTGAGCTTGACCCAGATCCCAGCTAAATGTATGGTCATGGATGTGGTGGTAGAAGACGTACCACCCAAGTATGGCATGCTATTTTCAAGATCATGGGGAGCCAAACTGCAAGGAACGATGCAGATGGATGGCTCATATGCCACTATCCCCATCTTTGGCCAACTTAGAAGACTGTATAGAGAAACATAGATGAAATTCCTAGTCAGTAGCCCTGAGAAGCCTGAAAATTCACCATTATACTCTGTGCACACAGACCTATATTCTTTCATTCTTTATAACGACCAATCCTTAGGAGAGCCAGAATCACAACGAAGAGATCCAAGAAAGAACACAGAGCCCATGGATTTTAGCATAATGGCTACCCTAGAAGAATACGATGAAGAAAACCATGGGCAGGGTACTGAAAACGAAACGCTGAGTGAACCAGAACCAGAAACATAACCTAAACAGCAAGGTAGCCAACTCTCTGAACTCCACACATGTCATGAAGAACAAAACAACCCGCGGTCTAGTACAGACCCTGTAACGTAACACAATGGTGAACCTAGCTGTAGGGAAGGAAACAATGATGAAACAGAAAATGAACCCTTGTGGGAAATGAATTTCGATGGATCTTGTACTAGGAAAACTGCTGGAGCAGGGGTGTGGTTACGTAACGTAGAAAGTGATTATGCAGAGAGCCACGCTGTCAATTTGCATTTCAAATGCACAAATAATATTGCAGAATATGAGGCTCTTATTCTTGGCTTAAATCTGTTGAAAAAATTAGGAGCCCATAGGATAGCTGTGAGAGGAGATTCAGAGTTAGTTATCAGACAGGTGAATGGTGAATACACGGAAAAACACCCCAGGTTAAGAGCATACCGGAACGACACTCTGGATTTATTGAAAACATTTGTTGAATACGAATTAGTGTTTGTCCCTAGGGACCAGAATGCAATTGCAAATGGATTAGCTTGCCTAGCTAGTTCATATCCTAAGACTCCCCTTGACCAATGAATCATCATTCAGACCAAGTTCAGACTTGCAGTGCCAGACAACGAAAAATATTGGCAGGTCTTTGAAGGAGACAAACAGATTGAAGATTTTATGGTGGGAAGAAATGAGTTTGAATTTTCTGATTCCGACTCAAAATCTGATGACAGCTGCCCGAGTGAGGATTCCCCAGATGAACAAGCAACACGCTGTAACATAGAAATAAACGCCCTTTCTGAAGAAACTAGAAATCCAACCGAAAAATGTGAAAACACAGATAGTGAAGAAGTAGAGGTGCTGCAGGCCAAAGACAAGATAATACCCAGAGGCCTAGCACCATTAGAGGACCTTTTTGACTTTGATGATGTAGCAAAAAAGCCCACTATAGAACATGCAGACTTTGATGTTGAAGAATGCAACATAGGCACTGAAGATAAACCCAAAATGATCAAACTGGCTAAGTCTAAACCTCCAAACATGAAGAAAAAATATATTGACCTGTTTAGGGAATTCATTGATATGTTCGCATGGAGTTATGAAGACTTAAAGGCCTATGACACAAGCATAATACAACAAAAGATACCCCTGAAAGAGAATCAGAAGCCTTTCAGACAAAAAATTCGAAGAATAAATCCAAAACAATTGCTTGCTGTTGAAAAAGAGATTAAAAAGATGTATGACGCAGGTATAATTGTCCCTGTGAGGTTCTCTGATTGGGTATGAAACCTAGTGGCTGTGAGAAAGAAGACAGGGGAGATCAGACTATGCATAGAATTCAGAAATCTCAACAGAGCCTCGCTCAAAGACAACTATCCTTTGCCAAGAATGGAACACATCCTTCAGAGGGTAGTAGGCTCTAAAAGAATCTCCTTGCTAGATGGGTTTTCAGGGTACAATCAGGTCCTTGTACTCCCAGAAGATCAACTCAAAACAGCTTTTACCACTCCTTGGGGCACCTTCATGTATGTGAAAATGCCCTTTGGATTGATGAATGCTGGCGCCACCTTCCAGAGAGCAATGGATATAGCTTTCTCATATGAGATAGGACACTTCATAGTTATCTACTTGGATGACTTGACTGTCTTTTCCAAAACTGAAGAAGAACACCTGAAACATCTGAGGAAAGTTTTTGAAAAGTGTAGAAGGTATGGTCTGTCACTGAATCCTAAGAAAACTGTTTTTGGGCTGCAAGAAGGCAAGCTTCTTGGTCACATTATATCTGAGAACAGAATTAGGATAGACCCACAGAGAGTTGAGGGGATACTTAAAATCACACACCTGAGAAACATCAAAGAACTACAGTCCTTCATTGGGAAGATCAATTTTCTTAGGAGATTCATTCCCAACCTAGCTGAGCACCTTAGGAAAATGACTAACATGCTAAAGAAAGGTGCAGGAATTAAGTGGACTGTTGAAGCCAAGAAATCTTTTGAGTCAGTAAAACTTGCACTCACACAAACCCCGGTCCTGATCAGCCCAGATTTCTCAAAAGGTTTTCTGATCTTCTCGTTTGCCTCCCAGCATACTGTGGCTACATTTTTGTTACAGAAAAATTCAAAGGGAAATGAGCAGCCGATAGCTTTCTTCAGCAAGGCCTTGAGGGACGCACCCTTGAAGTACAACATTATGGAAAAGTAGGCCTATGCCTTGGTAAAGGCCTTAAAAGACTTTAGGGTGTACATTCTGCATTCTCACACCATTTCCTATGTGCCAAGTATATTGGTCAAAGATATCTTGTCCCAAGACCCTGACGGGAAAAGGGGCAAGTGGATTGCTACTATCTTAGAATATGACCTTGAGATAAAGCCCACCAAACTGATCAAAGGTCAAGGCCTGGCCCAATTAATGGCTGAATCTAATCTGCAGGCCCTTGACATTAACATGATAAATGCCTTAGATAAGCAGGAAGGATTGCCTGACCCCACTGTATAGGAGAAATTCCAAAACTCTCCATGGTATTTTGATATCCTTTATGTCCTCGCCAATCTAAACGCTCCTCCAGAACTGTCAAAAACTAAGGCCAGATTCGCAAAAATCAAAGCCAGAAACTACTGCATCTTGAATGAAAGCTTATATTGGAAAAATCCAAATGGCCTATTACTAAAATATTTGTCTGAAACTGAAGCTGAAAATGTTAAACAAGAGTTCCATGCTGGAGAATGTGGAGGCAACCTGAGTTGTAAAGCCACAGCAAATAAGATACTCAGGGCTGGTTATTATTGGCCTACTCTTTTTTATGATGTCCATAAAATGATAACTGCTTGCCACAAATGCCAGATCTTTGAAGGAAAAAGAAAACTTCTTCCCCTCCCTTTACAACCCATTACAATTGAGGGTACTTTCATGCAATGGGGTCTAGATTTTATAGGGGAGATTCATCCAACCTCCTCAGGACAACACAAATGGATCTTGACAGCCACTGACTATTTCACTAAGTGGATAGAGGCCATACCCACTAGGAATGCCACTGATTTAGTCATCATTAGGTTCTTAGAAGGTCATATCCTCTCTCGGTTTGGTTGCCCAAGGAAAATAATCACCGACAATGCTGCTGCTTTTGGATCCAAGAAAATGGTTGATTTTTGTCACAGGTACCATATCACGCTTGGTCATTCAACTGCCTATTACCCTCAGGGTAATGGCTTGACTGAATCATCAAATAAGAGTAGTGGCAATCATCAAAAAGCTATTAGAAGAGAACAAAAAATCTTGGCACAACAAGTTGGTACATGCTTTGTGGGTTGACAGGCTTACTACAAAAAAATCCATTGGCATGTCACCATTCCAGCTAGTCTATGGGATTGAAGCAGTATTTCCTACCCGCCTTGGAGTTCCAGTTATCAAACTTGTCCAGGAGATCCAATCAGAAGAGGACAGCATGATAAGAAGGATAAATCAGACAATCCATCTTCAGCAAACCAGGGAGGAGGTATATAACAGAGCTGTCAGAGTTCAGGAAAACATTAAAAAGCTATTTGACAAGAGAACCAAAGCTGCTGTTTTCAAAGTTGGGGACAAGGTGATGAAGTGGGACTCAAGGAGAGAGGATAAAGGTAAGCATGGAAAGTTTGACAGTTTGTGGCAGGGCCCATACATTATCCAAGCTACTGTGGGCCCAAATGCATTTTTTCTACAAGAACTTGATGGTACAGAGCTGTTTGGGGGTCCTGTCAATGGCAGGATGCTCAAGCATTACTTCTGCTAAATCTCAATTTCTAGTTTCATTCTTCATTGTATATACCATTGCAGTTTATTTCAGAAAAGAGAAAGGTGTTTCAAAAAAGAAAAAGAAAAAAAAAAAGAAAGGAAAAAGAAGACAGCTGGTCCTAACATGCTCAAAATCTGGGCTAGCAAAGAAAAGAAAAACCAGCTCTCATATGCCCAAAACCAGAGCTGAAATCAAAGAAAAAGAAGTGACTCTAATATGCTCAAAACCTGAGACACAGAGAAAGAAGGATGTTTCAAAACTACAGATTTCATGCCTTCACAGTTTTGTTTTCAGTTTTCTACAAGTCTTCACTCCAGCAAGTCAGACAGTCTAATCCTGGCTGGGCTGTTTTTTCAATTCCCTGTCTTAGAATGTAGGAGAAGAAATCTGTTGGACAGTTTAATCCCAGCAGATGTTAGATTAGGTAGAGAAGAATATGAGGTAAACTGTTTAATCTGGTCTCATGGAGCAATAAGGGTATATTTAGAATAGGTTTGTTATTTGTTTTGAAAATAAAATTTAAAGGGTCTGCTAGCTCAAATGCACCCCAAAAGAAGAAAAAATGCTGGGAGTGTAGTGTGGGTAGGTAGCTTGATTGGGAAAAATGTTTCTGCTGATGTAACATATTCATATTGTGGCAGCTGATCAAAGAAAGGGATGTGCCAAGCAGCAGGCAACTGGCCTACTCCAAAGATCATTTCTGGTTTCTTGCCTCCTTCAAGAAGAAGCCATCCCCATGTGGAGCCACTTTTAGCCCCCCTATGAAATTATTGACAAGCAAGCTGGGGGCTATATCATTTTGGAGACCTTCAAGGAATGCATCTCCCCTGAAGACACATCATCCTTGAGGTCTCTCTGTGCTTTGCCTTATACAAGTCCCCTCTGCTGGTTCCTTTCCCTAAAGGCCTGCATTTACCCTTTGTACCCCTGCAAAATGTCCCCTTTTTCCCCCTTTTCCTCCTTTTGTCAAAGTCCCTCTTTTCCCCTTTTTATTTTCCCTATTAACCCCTAAATCCCCTCTAAAAATCCCTACACCCTTTGTTTTCCCAAATTCCCCCTCCATCTCCCTATCGTTACCCTTTGGGCCTCAAAATACATTAAAATGGGTTAAAAACCCACTTCCGATCATATAATATGCCTAAGCCCCCTTCCTCATATCCCTGTGCCTTTTTCTCCCCATATAACCCAACGCCATGACCGAGCGCTAGGCGGAAAGGTGTTTCTGTGGGGGGTCTCTCCAAAATCATCGTGTCCGTACACCTTGGTCCCCCGCAATTCATCTCCACCGGCCATTTAAATCTGCAAATCAACGGTGCGGAGCCCATCCGCCCTGTGGACCCCGCCGCGCACTATTCCAAACCTGCCTGGTTTATTCCACACCGCTTATGCATGGTGAGTGGTTTTCCCCGAGCACCCAGCGATTCCACTCAGCGCTCGACACCTGTCCTCCAGTACGATTTCAAAACCGCCAGCCCCGCTCGTTAACTCTATCCTTCACACGTTATTGTTCAGACACGGATGCCCAGCGAAATTCCTAAAGACCGTTCGATTTGGAGCAGGCCATCTGACGGCTATCACTCGTCGAAGATGCATGGTGTTTAATGCAGTTGCACGTGCGATAACCCATGCTATGGCCCGCCATCCGTCGCCCTTCGACGTTGATCCCCACCGTGATCGACGGTCCAGTTTTGTTTCTCCGCCACTGACTGTTCCGCTGTCTCCCGTTTCGCCACGTCATCTCCACGTGTACCCTAAGTACATTCTCCCTTTCCATTACGTTTAATTGGTTCATTTTCGTGTTTTTTCATGTTTTTCATTCGTTTTTTCACTCCGCTGACCGCCACCTCCACCAGAGCGAATTTTCATTGTTCCTCTGCTTTTTTCCGCCATGTCACCAATTGCACGGCCATTTCCTCCATCCACACTGCATCCATTGCCCCTGTCCATGATTTTCTTCACTGATTTCGTGTTTTGCAGGGTTGTGAATGATCGAAGACCGTCAGGATGCGCCATCTCTGCTACAAGGACAGAGAAATCAAAGAAGATCATTTACAGAGGCAGAATTTATATAAAGAACGACCCAGGAAGGTGAAGACAGGACTTGCATTAAAGAAAGGCAGAATCCAAACTTTAAAAATCTCCCAGCGCCATTAAAACCCGAGCTAACCTGTCGGAAGAAAAAATGAAGCGACAAAGTGTTCTAGGCAAAGCACCAGTTTGAAGACCCTGAGGATCGATCAAAAGGTCCTGAGCGCAAGTAAAGGTAATATCAGGGTTTATTCATCAGCAGAATTTTTTTCTTCATCAAGTATAGGGAACCCATACAACGTTTATTATGCACATTGTCCCTGAAGGAATTTCCACCATGACAGTAGTTCAAAGCAATTAGAACATTTATGTCACAAACTTCTCAGTAGTTCATTTGCCTTTTGTTTATTTTCCACAAGTACAACACCGCAGCCGAAATATGTCACAATCATATCCGAGAAGATCACTCTTTCATAAAGGGGAGACAGAGATTAAAAACTCATCAGTCAAACAGAATGGGTTTCGGCCCTACATTCATTTCTGTGTTTAATGTTACATTTCATATTCACCTACCCCCTCAGTTGATCTTCTACTCATCCTCTGCTATAAAACACAGAAGGAAATCATTGTAAGGGTTGTTGATGAGATATCAGAGAACTGCAAGTATTTTCCTCTTGAGACAAGTTCTCTGTGTAATATTGTAAGATAGGCTGAGGTTTGATGTATTTAGAATGAATGTTCAAGCTGTGGGAAATGATGTACCTGATTGGTGTTGTTTTTAATATGACAAACACATTTCTTTGGATCCTGATCTGAAGCAGCCGGTGATGTTTTCTTATCTCTGTGTTTGATTCCATTTCATTCCATTTCTATAGGCTCGCATCAAAAGTTTGGCATAAGATTTACCCTTGATAGGTACCTTATGTTGCTGCTCTCCCAGCCTTTTATGTTTTCTGCTTATATGTGTATTTGAATATTGATTTCAATTGGTTTAACCAGTGTAGTGGATGTTATTTCCTGCTATCTGATGTATGAATTAATGAAATCTATGTTTAGATGTTCTTGCAGGGATTTAGTTGGATGAGTTGAGAACACTGGGAGGTCTAGAACCTTGTCTCTACCTCACTAGGATCTTTCCATCTCAATTAAGACTTTCTAAGATCCCTTGCCCTGCCTCTAATTTTGTCCAAGCAGGTATGGAGTTAAATGACCTTTGACCTGATCTATAGACAGGATTGGCTTGTTCCCCCTCACTCATTTTCAGTCCTTAATGTTCCATTCCATCAACCATATTTTAAGATCCAAATGCTCTAGATAACTAGCCCAACTGAAAGCTTACACATTGAACACAATTAAATCCTTTCTTGACTCCATTGCCCAATGGCCTTGATGTTCTCTGAGTTATCTACCTTTGCCTAAATTTCCTCTTTGCTCATCCTTGTCTTATACTGGACCCTTCCTTCCTGATTCCCAACAACCAAACTTAAAAAATTAAACAAACAACCTTGAGCCTATAACTAGCCTAAAACCCTTAAAATTTGAGCTTCAAAGATCTAAATCCTTTGAAAATTATAGAGAGATCCCTCTTTGGGCCTAGGAGGGCTAGATCCTAAGGTCCGAAAGTGGTTCTATGTTGTCTCATATTTTGGTCTTGTCAACCTGGCCAAAACATGGGAACCCCAACATGATCGACTACAGTTTCCTAGTATAGCAGGAAACAACGATCTATGGCACTCAGTTCAACAGAAGAAGAATACATGGCAGCAAGTCAAGATGCATGTGAGGCTATCTAGATGAGAAAGATCTTGGTTGGTTTGTTTGGTTCTAAGATGGATCTGATAGTGATTCATTGTGATAATAAAATTTGCATTAAACTCTCGATTAATCCTGTGTTTCATGATAGGTCCAAGAATATAGATATCCAGTACCATCATCTCAGATATTATGTGCAAAGAAGGATAATGTTGCTTCAGTACATTTCCATGGAAGACCAAGATGCAGATATTCTGACAAAGGTGCTCACCAAGAGAAAATTAGAATACCATAGAGACAGGATCACAGTGAAGGATAATCCATTTCTTGTTGAGAGGGAGTGTTGAGATTCAACAAGAAAATTTCAGCACCCACACTTAGTTGCATTAAGAACCTAGACTAGGGTGGGGCCCATAATGCTATTTTTGGGTGCATGTCTATTTTAGTTATCCCTTAATTAAGATGGAAAATAAACTATAATATATTCTCAGTGATGACTTCAAATAGTTAACTGAGAGTGATAAAATCATTTAGCTAGTGGATTTCGAGTTAGAGGTAGTTGGTGAGGCATGCAGAGTAATTCTAGTTGTAACAAAGTTCAAAGTGCAGTGGTGCATTAGTTAATGCAGGTTGTAATTAATTTAACTCAGTTAAGCGAGTTAAACTCAATTGTGCTAGTTGTAACTGTTTGATACACTAGTGAGAGATAAAGTGAATTAAATATTAATTAATTCACAATCAATGATCTCACATGAAACTAAGGATTTGATATTATTAGCTGCATGCATGTAAATTCCACTGGAGACCTAGTTGAGATCTAGGTGAAAGGGAAGTGTAACTATCAGTTGTGATATTAGCAGGCTAACTGGGTGTAGTTAAAACACCACATGATTCCCATGATACTCAGCGCAATGTAGGAAGGCTGAAATTCCTTGTGAATAGGGATTTCATTCCTCTTGAATTGCATGATAAAGGAAGGCGGAAGAGAGGCTGCGAATTGGTTGAGTATTGGCCCGATTTATGTATGAAAGTGTGAGACAATTAGCTGAGTATTGGAGGGCTCTTGTGAGAAGAATTTTTGTATGTAATTTTTCATGAGCCATGCTTAATATACAATAAAATATAATGGGGTTTTTTATCTGTAATCTTTCCCTGGGATTACATCTTGTTGAATCTCTCTCTCAATAAAGGAGTTTATTATCTCTATGTCCAATATTTATGAGCAAATGGATCCCGCATGCAAGGAAGGAAACAAGCTTGATGGCGAATCTAACTTCAAAGCATGGAAGAAGATGATTTATCTTGTCCTGGAAGAACATGAAGATATGTCCAAGGAAAATTACCTAAATGAGATAAAGACAATGATGTGGAGAAAGAGAAGTTTGGAAAGGGTGAGGTAAAATCTCTAAAAATTCTATTTGAATGATCCAAATGGATCTTGATTGAGTTTAGTCATATTGTCTATGTAATGTTTTGAGACCAGGATGGCCATAAGCTATGTATAGTCATGTTTTTGAAGAATAGGATGGTCATTGATTGCAGATGATCCTGACATGCTAAAAAATCAATAGTCTCAGATGCTTATAAAACCAGTGCCAAGTTGAAGAGCTCATCATGTTGATTCCGGTGGTATATTTGGTTTGCAAAATGGCCTTCACATGAGGAAGAAAACACACAATCAAAGTTCATGTCCAAGTTGGGAAAAATTCAAAGCCAATTGGTCAACTCATGGTTCTACTGGTCAAATCTCATGGTTCCAGTTGACACATGGAACATACAGATTATACCAAGTGTCTCCTTCTAATTATTGAATTTTTGACTTTGTGTTGGTTGGTTGTTTTTAAATTTGGAAAATAATGGAGTGCCACGTGGGCAAATGGATGGCTACCACATGGCCTCCCTGTAGCCTATTAAAATTTGTTTATGAGTCTACATGGCCTCTGGGAGATTTGAACCACAAACCTATCTATTAACATCAAATAACACCACCACCGTGCCAACATGTTACTTGTTAAACATTGGCGTAATTGTTATATTTAAATGTTAGTGGTATGACATATGTGGGGAAGGGTTGGCGGAGCCCGCCATCTCTTGCAGGTGCACCAAACCCAATGGTTGATATATCGATGCTCCAAATATTGGCTTTGGGAACTCCAAAGTTAAACCATATTGCAACTATATGTTAAAAACATATGCCACCTATCAGCATAGAGGGAGTTGGCATATACATTAATGTTTAAACCATATCACAATTTGAAATTCCACAAACGAAGGTATACCATTGGAATATTTGTTGTGTTAAAGCTTTGGGTATATATGATGTATACATATCATCATTGGATAAATACTGCAACAAAATTCTGTAGGAGTTAATAAATATCCAAAGTTCATATGGCACGTGGAGAGATATGTAACCACCAGAGTACTAGCATGGTTTACCACAGGACATCACCACCGATTTAATCACATGCCACAGGTTAAACAATGTATAGTCGTTGAATATGGTCATGTCCTTCGGTCCAATGGTACTAAACCATGGGTTCAACCAAATACTGCCGGTCAATAGATGATATGTATAATGGTGTGGGTTGTTTGAAACCCGTGTTTAAAACCATATGCGAACTCATATGCACTGCCAGAATATTTGCTAAGTTATGCCACAGGGAATTAAAACTATATATGGTATAGTTTATAACCTATCTCTGTTAGCACCATGGATATTGATATATCCTTTGGTCCAATTTTTTTCGACCATATTATATGGTATGATTATTATATCCAAAGTTAACAGCTACACATGCACCATAAACACAAACCATGATTAATTCATTTGTTATAACAAATTTCTATGGTAGAAATATTGTTACACCAAACTCTAAAGTTAGAGTTTGAAAACATTATAAAATGTATTTCCAATGCACCAGAGGAGGCAGAAGTGGTGAGGTGAGATCAGAATTTTTACTTGGCATTCCGAGGTCATAGGGAAGCCAAATTGAGCGTTTTAAGAACCAAAACAGGGGCTTTGGTGCGCTCCAGACACATTGGAAAGGTTTGTTTGTCATTTGCAATAGAAGATACTCACAGAATTCAGTTCATTGACATTTTTATCTCTATGTAAAGTTGAAGGAAGTATGATTTATGTCCTTATTGTTGAATGTATGCTCAATTTTAGTTGAGGTCTAGGGTCTTTGTAAGAGACTCCTTGTAATGCTAAAGTTTACATGGTGATTGAAGGTTGTCATGTTTTTTTGGGATATTTATCAGCATGATAATTTTCCTTGAAGGGGAAATAGCCACATTGTAATCAACATATTCATGTACCTCATTTTTAACACTGGAATATGAGCAGCCTAGCCTTTTGAGCAGGGTCTGGAGACGTAGCCCAGGAGGGGTGAACTTCGTCACCAAATTTTGTGTTTTCTGTTCTTTATGTATACATGAATTATAGGTGTTATGTTTATTATAATTACCTTGCACATGAGAACTAATTCATTGCTTGAAGGAACACCAAACAAAGATGTTGTTTTGAAGACCCATTTTCAAGCTTGCAAAGTGTTAGATGATGATCACACATTTTCAGATCATTATTGGTATCAGAAGGTTCTGACCATATTATAAGGATGGGTAAAAGCACAAAGAAGATTCATATGTAATAATTGGAAGAATTCAATCAACAATATCGACAGGAGAACAATTCTTTGCGATGCATGGTGCAAGCTTTGCAAGAAGAGAAACAAAGACTACAAGTGAAGAGAAAATCCATGCAGGGAGATAAAAAGAGTGGAACTCTCTCAGATTTAAGTCCATACATCATTGGAGACAATTAAGTACATCCACTTCATTAGTCGGATGAAGATAGTTCATCTCCATCTACTTCAAAAGCACAATCAGTGGAAGAAGCGATTGATAATTTTTCCTCACCTTCTGAGGAAATTTCTTACGTACAAGCATCTCATGAAAATGATTCAAAAACAAATAATGAAGAAGATTCATGTGATCATGATATTGGAACTTTCGAGAAACATACCAAAGGAATTGGTATGAAAAAAATGGGATATCAGCAAGGTAAAGGCCTCAACAAGCATGGAAAAGGCAGACTCCTCAACAAAGATTGGGATTTGCACAAAAAATTCGTGACTATTATGGAAAGAAAGGTCACATAGTAGATTGGTGTTGGTAATTACATCCCGAGAAAATGTCAAAAAAGCTACAATATCGTAAAGGTAAACAAACGAGTCATTATAGCAGTGATTCGAAAGGTGAGTCTTTCAATCAAAATTTTATTATGGAGATTGTTAAAAATAGTTATCCATGTACTTTCTGTGGAAGTAACAACCATTGTATAGTTGAATGTTGGAAGCATAAGGTTTACAGTGAGAAGGTGCATGCTACAAGTAGTAGTCCATGAAAATATGATGAAACACTGCAAGTAAAGAAAAGCCTAGGAAAGACTTTGATATAGCTAGGGAAGGACTCGACATCGTCAAAACAGGGCTCAGAGAATTCGAGAAAGAAGACGACCATTGTAGACTCAAGAGAGAGAGTTTTTTCACAATGTAAGCTGAAAAGACATTCAAAGATCACATCTACAATGCTACCACATGAATCGACAACAATACAATCAGGACAGCGGGGGGAAAAGAAAATTGGCAATGAAGAATGCAAGTCTCCAGATAAATTGCTTAGTACTTAGAATTGGGAAGATTTCATGCCTTATGTTTAATTGTGTGTCTATGAATTGTCATCACATCAGTAAGTCTAGTTGAGTTTTTAATAAGTTCTAGATAGTTTATGTACTGATGATTGATGTAATAAATTCCTTATTGTAATAAACTTTTGGCAAACCAAAAGTATTTTAGTTGGGATGTATGATCCAAATGGATCTTGATTGAGTTTAGTCATATTGGCTATGTAATGTTTTGAGACCAATATGGTCATAAGCTATGTCTAATCATGTTTTTTAAGACCATGATAGTCATAGATTAGGGATGATCACAACATGCCAAAATATCAACAGTCTCATATGATTATGAAACCAACGCCATGTCGACTTAGCTCGTCGCGCTGATTCCGATGGTATATTTGGTTTGTAAAATGGCCTATGTATGAGGGAGAATACACAGTCAAAGTTCATGTCCAAGCTGGGAAAATTTCAAATCCAACTAGTCAAAGTAAAAATTCAACTCATGGTTCTGCTGGTCAAATCTCATGGTTCCAATTGACACATGGCGCATTCGGATTCCACCAAGTGTCTCCTTATGGTTTGTTGAATTTTCGAGTTTGTGATTGGTTGGTTTATTTTTAAATTTGGAAAATAATGGAGCACCCCATGGGCTAATGGATGGATGCCATGTGGCCTCCCCATAGCCTATTAAAATTTGTTTATGAGTTTATCGGGCCTCCGGGAGATTCTAACCACGAACCTATCTAGCAACACAAGATCGCTCCACCACCGCGCCAACGTGTTACTTGTTATACATTGGCGTAATTATTATATTTAAATTTTAGTGGCATGGAATATGTGGGGAAGGGTTGGTGGAACCCTCCATCTCTGGTAGGCCCTCCAAACCCAACGGATGATATATCGATGCTCCAAACAACCCACCTAACTTGGCATGGGGAACTCCAAAGTTAAACCATATTAGAACTATGTTAAAAATATATGTCACCTATCAACATGGAGGGAGTTGGAATATACATTAATTTTTAAACCATATCACAAATTGAAATGTCACGACCGAAGGTCTACCACCAGAATTTCTGTTGTGTTAAAGCTTTGAGGATATATGGCGTATACATATAATCACCAGATTAATACTGAAACAAAATGCTGCAGGAGTTAATACATATCCAAATTTAATATGGCGCATGGAGAGATATGTGACCGTCAGAGTACTGACATGGTTTGCCATAGGACATCACTGCCGATTTAATCACATGCCACAGGTTACTCAATGTATAGTCACCAAATATGGTCATGTCCACTGGTTGAATGGCATTAAACCATGGGTTCAACCAAATATCATCGATCCATAGGTGATATGTATAATGGTGTAGGTTTTTTAAAACCTACGTTTAAAACCATATGAGAAGTTGTTTGAGCGGGGTCCCTTGAGGCACAATTTCTAATGTCTTTTTGTATAATTTTGTATGTGCACGTTGCAAAAAGGTAGCCAAGGGGATTTGGGGTGGGTCAAAGTCCCAAATTTTGATGTAAATGGTCTTAAGGGTAAACTATGGGCCTCAAACCATGGTTTGAGACCATAGTATCTACGGACTAGGCGAATATAAATAGATAGATTGTGTCTAGGATAAGAAGTAAGTTAAGTCAGTCTAAGTTGATGATATTTGGATAAGTTTATGTGTTTGTAAGGATTGTTGGGTTAGGTTAAGAGGCTCCTGCTAGCTTTGTGCGTGGCGAGCTAGTCCTGGCTATGTGCGGACTCCACTAGCTGTGTGCGCAAAAGGGTTTTGTACGAGAAATTTTATGTATTGATTGAAAAATCTAAAGCTAATAGAAATGAAATTTTTTTGCAAGTTCACTGTGTTATGCATATGAATTTTGTACTGCTTATGTTCTGTTAAAATCCTATTATATGTCTTACTTATTGATGATTGCGTAAGGATATCTGATATGATTATGAATGATTATTGATGGATAATAGATCTGGTATCTTGATCTGATTTTGTTCTGTTTATCTGCGCTAAGGTGAACACAAATTCTGTGTTATTCTGTTAATAACTATGCATTCTATGTGATTCTATTATATATTATTGCACGCATATGTTTACAAGTGATATAAATTTTCATTCGGTTTTGCTGAGGACCACTTCATTATTTTTTCCCTCATGGTGCGGAAACATTCCTTTTCCCAGTTCGGTGGGCACAGTTTGCGCAAGTAGATCACTGCCAAAAGGGCCAGTAGTTGGAGGGTTTTTTGGTTTATCGATAAACCCTAAACCTGGGTCAAGACCCCCAAGCCAAAAATGGTTCCATTGCTGGGACCGGGATCATTTTTAGGGAGATTTGATGTTGTATCATCCGTCACGAAATGAATTAAAAGATTGGATGAATAGAAAGATCCTTGAATTTGCGCTCCAAAAGAATATAATTACCAATTTATCTAATGAACAATGGGTACATAAATATATTTATACAGAAGTGCATGAAATTTTATTTTGTTTCTTTGTGCACGAATTACAGGAGTGGTTGTTGCACTTGGTTGAATTCCATCACTGCATAAAAGATGAAGTAGTCACTAAGTGGACTCTTGACTTGATCCAACAAGTAGAGAAGCTTGATAATAACATCACTCGCATGGTAGATCATTAGATCGATCACCTCTTAGAAGGATTTGTGACTGAATTTTCCATTGACCAATTTGTGTCATATTCTGAAGCAGAAATAAGGTTTTTCAAAGGCCCTAGAGGTAATTTTCTATGCTCATTGAAATTATTGCTGAAAATGATATTATGTGAACGGGGTTGTCTGTGTTAACATACTGAGAATGGATCAAGGAGGTTTAATTATACGCAGTGGAAGAGTTTACCACTAAGATTCTAAAAAAAATATTTATAGCCCTTTGAAACCTAGATATGATAGTGAAATTGAACCAGAAACTACTTTCTCAAGAAATTCTGAAGAAGAGAGCTCATCACAACAGAAACCCTTGAATATATTTCCCACCCCATCCACTCCAATTATAAACTCACATCACAGATCACCCACTCCACCGTGTAGTCCATCTCCACCATCACCACCACCTCCCCCTGAAGTAGATATGGTTGCATCAATGAAGTTACCTAATTTCAGAGGAATTGGAAATGATGACACTGATCAATTCTGGTTTGTGACTGAGGCCGTATGGCAGGCTCATCAAGTTAACAATATTTATTTTAGGAAAGCATAGCTGGCTACTACATTCCAAGATCGTGCATTAGACTGGTACATTAGGTACGCTCAAGAAAACCCTAATGCCATATTGGAAGAAATTAAAGTGGCCCTAAAAGAGCAGTTTACGAAACCTAAGTCATAAGCGCAGCTAGTGACAGAAATGAAGGATATTCATTAGGAGCCGAATGAATCTGTATGGGAGGCCAATAAAAGGTTGAAGCATACCATCAGAGATGGTGGATTTGTTATTGATGATACTCAACATAAGGAATGGTTCATTGCTATGTTGTTTCCACATCTGTGCCATCCATTAGGTCAGCAAAATTTTTTCACACAAGCTGAGGCTATGGAGGTTGCAATGAAACTAGAGGCTACCCCAACACCTATTGCACTGGGAACTCAATAGATTCAGAATCGGTTGGAAGCTATGCATATATAAATTCAAAGTCTGCACAGATCCAAAGGAAAGGAGGTTTCTGCAGAGGTGTGGTGTATAAAATGCAAAGCTTCTGGGCACCATAAAGACCAATGTCTTGTCTTCAACAATTATCTGAATACTAGAGGTCATAGTCCATTGAAGAATCTCATGTGGTGAAATATCTATCAAATTACTGGATTACATGACACAAATTCTTGCCCAAGGATTGGAAAATATCAACTTGACTTGAAGCATTTATTTTGAAAATTTTGTTCATCATTAGGGCATGATGAGCATCATTGTCACACTTTTGATATGATGTTGGATAAAGTAGAGATATATAGAATGCAGGTTGAGGTTTCCAAGGTAGAGGAAGAGGCAGAGGAGGCAGATCAGCTGGCTGAGGAAGAGGACAAGTCATTTGCTATAACTATGGTGATGTTGGCCATTATGCGAACGACTGCCTAAATCCAGCACGACAGTCATGAAGGTATTGTATAAAATTTGATTATGTTATAGAATATTGTCATATCTTGATTGCTAAAATGCAGGAGAAGAAGACGCAAACCCCAACGCAAAATATTTATATGGTTCACGCATAAACTCGTGAAGAAGATAGTTGTGTGAATGTGGTTACTAGGAGTGGTGTCGCTACCAATGAAGGTAAAGAAAGGAAACCAGCCACTGATGTATGGATTCGTAAAGCACCTTAAAAAAAATAAGGCTTTAATATTCAGCACGCAAAAGAGACCATTATTGAAGCACAAAAAAAATTTACAGAAGGAAGTACATCAACATCTGGTAGAACAGTGAAGGAAGCAGGAGGAGATGAGGAGATCAAACCATTTCTAAAAACATGCATAAAGCTGCTATGCAACAAGGAGGAAGTAAAAAATCTACAGGAATTGATAGATAATTGTGCAGAGAAAGAACAACCCATGGTAGAACAATGAGAAGTCAATAAAATATACAAGAACAAGAAGAGAATGAGTAGGGAGATGCAGATGACCGCATAAATTGGTGCTTATGAAATGGACCAAGCTATTTTAGATTTGGGTTTGGATGATAATGTTCTACCTAATAAAACATGGCAGTGCATGGGAGAGCCAAAGCTGAAGTGGTATACTATTCAACTATGCAAGGCTAATCAACAGAAGATCATTCCTTTAGGGAAGCTGTCACAAGTTGTGGTAAATATAGAGGGTGTTAAGGTGATGGAAAAATTTGAAGCCATACAAATTTTAGATGATAATGATCCCTATCTCACACTGCTAGGATTGTATTGGGCCATTAACATGGATGGTATTATCAATCTGAAGAGAAGGAGAATGGAATTTGAAAGCAATGGATTCAGGGTAAACATTTCGCCAGATCTTGCGGAAGGCCAAAGTTATACTGGACCAGTGCGCGCTAAGGACAAGATCGATAAAATATATAAGCTAAATTTTTGTGAGGAAGACTGTATTAATCCAATAACAGATGGGAATCTTAAGTGGGAGAAGGATAGCTCTTGTTTTTCAGACTCTGATGAAGAACTAGAAAATTGGCAGAATTGATTGCATGAGGTGTCTGTGTTGTGTTGTAATCGAGTGACCCGAGCTCTGAATTGTATAACATATGAGGTAAATGATTTACCACACTATGATGGCTCAAATGATTTCAACATGTTTATATGAGAACTGGAAATTATTGTGCCTGAAGTACAAAGATTCCATGATTTGGATCTTGGCTTGCGCACTACTCTAGCAACTGGGAGGAATGTGTGTGCATGATGAGGTTGCAGCTTGAATTCCCAGTTATTAAAATGGAGGATGTATACTCTGGAAAAGAGGATCCATGCATACATTTTTCCAAATGGAATCAGGTATGGGGTGTATAACCAAGACCTGAATGGGTCCATATGTTTATTCACACATTGGGAAAGGTGCCTACTGAATGGTACTTGGAGATAGAGCTGCGCAGAGGCACTAGTGAATGGTATACTCTTATAGAGAGTTTTATCCTTACGTTTAGATTTAAACGTGGATTTGATACAGTTGGTCAAGCCTTGCATAATATTAAAGAAGTAATATTTGATACCAGAAAGGCTGTAATTGAGTGCGCGCGACCAGTGTGGGACACACAGATGAAAGCCATTGTGAATTGCAGAAACTTGACATTGGAAGAAAATGATGAGGATTCAAGGAACATCATGATACCTGAATCTGAGGGACAACACAGAGTAGATGTGTCCTCAATCATCTCACTGGATGTGACCAAGCCTTTAAAGCTAAGACATGTGAATATTGGAATTGAAGAAAATTTAAGTTGGAAAAGATTGGAGACTACTAGGATGATGATACATTAGGCACGGTTGATAAGTTGCTAAGAGAATATCAAGATATATTCCCTACAAAGGTTTCAAAGTTGAAAGGAACCATTGGGGAACTTGGAGTTATGAAGATCACATTGAAGCCTAACGTGCGCCCAGTAAAACAATGCCCATACAGGCTGAACCCAAGATATAAGCATAAGGTGAAAGAAGAGTTGGAAAAAATGGTGGCAACATGAATCATTGAAACTATGGAAGAATCTGACTGCGTAAGTCCAATGGTTTTGAAAGAAAAAAAGCCCAAGGAAGAAATCAGAATCTATGTTGATTTGCACAAAATGAATGATACTTGTGTGCACAATCCATTCCCAACTCCATTCTCAGATGAAATTTTGGATAACGTTGGAGGTCAAGAATCATATTCATTTACAAATGGGTTTTCAGGGTATCATCAGATCCATATTGCACTAGAAGATCGAAGTAAGACCAAATTTTCTACTGAATGTGGATCCTTCCAATATACAATTATGCCCTTTGGATTGAAGAATTATCATGCCATTTTCTCGTGTGTGGTAGTTGTTGCTTTAAAATAATTTATACACAAGTTTTTGGAGGTATATTTTTATGATTGTAATGTCTTTGGGTTGTTAAAAAAACATGTTTCAAATCTGCTCTTAATGCTAGATACTTGTAGGATGTAATATACCAAAAGGGAGAATGCAGTAATATTAAAACACAATATAAGAACTGCAGAAATGTAAACAAATAATCTAAAGACACCATGAAAATTTACATAATAGTTGAGCCATTTTATTAATAGGAGGTGGATAAACCAGTAAAACAATGCTCAAAATATGAGTCACTCAAGCCAAAGAGATGACCTAGAATGACCCCTAAATGATCCCAAAAGAGGGTTTGCGTAATTTTTGGACTGTTGGAAGGAATACTGCGCTGTCTCTGTTGCAAATGCTGGGAATACAACTTTTGAAAAAATATAAGTGTAGATCTAGCAGTTTTGGAGCTCTGATGACACTGAAAATTTAGATCCAGGCTTTATCATGAATACCCAAGATAACCCATAAATGTTTTCCAGATCTGGCAATCTTGAAAAATCACCTTCTTAGGCCCTGCAACATATGTCTGCTAGGTATGTATATTTGAAGCAAGAACTGATAATAAGATGGCTGCAATGTGGTACAATAAGATCTATGCTTTAAGGGTTGATCCCTTCATTAGATCCTTAAGCTAGAAGCTCAAGATCTAGCTTCTCTATCCTCCTCCACTGAATGTGGCTGCTGAATACTCAACAACTGAAGTAAACTATGTTGTCAAGGAGGGAGAGTCTCAAGCCTGCATCTAGATGATGGAAATTAGCTCCTAAATGATGGAAACAATGAATACAAGGTGAGGAGATGGTCCCTCATAGGATTTCCAACTGAAATACTGGAAACTTCCTTCCTCCTTCATATCTACAAGACTAGAATACACAATCCCTTGGGGAATTACTGTTGCATGGGGGTATGAAATGATGGCCTTAATGCTGGATATGAATATGCTACTCCTAAAAGGCTGATATTGAAGCAAAAGGTGAAAGGATGAATCCTCCACCGATTTCCTAGCTGAAAAGCTAGAAACAACCACCACCTCTCAAACCCTCAAGCATGAATGCATTATTCTTGAGACTGAATGTTCATATGAGAGTGGATGAATGTGGGACCAATTCCTTATGATGTATGGTATCTCAAAGAAACCTTCCCAGAGTAGGCACTTGAAGTTCCCCATGGTTAAGGGTGGGATTTCTGCTTGGAAACACCCGTGTGCTAAACAACACTGCAGAATTAGCTAAAAAAAAAGCATGCATATAAATGTCCAAAGACAAATCCAGAATAAAAAAATCAGAAATAATAATCCAAAGCATCCTTCTATTTCTACCTTCATCTCCCTTATATGCTTTGTGAGCCTTCCATATCCCTGGCCCACCTCATAACTGCACTGCACATGTGGCCACCGTTGTCACTTCATGTTCTCCACCATCTCTGCATTTAATTCCAACTATCTCCATCATGTGTGCATTAGATGCACTACTTCCTCCACTATATCATCCTTAGTTCTCTATGATCTTACTTTGAATGCCCCCTGATCTCATTTGAGTTCCTCCATGATCTCCATGATCTATCATTAATGTGGCATGATCTCCACTCTTCCTTCATTTAAGAAGATGCTCCACTATTCCGTTTTGCATATCTAACTCTCAAATATCCACATACAAACATCAAAAGTGGATTTTATTCATCGATGGGGTTTGTGGGTCCCTACACCCTCTTATTTACTTATTTAATTAAGAAAATTAAGAACTCTAATATTCCAATTATTTGATGGAAAATTGGGAATATTATAGTCCTCCTTGCCAAAATGTTTCTTGTCCTCAAGCAACTGCAAAAGTGGATGCTACAAAAAACATCCGCCCTCCAAATGGAATCCTCATATGGAAGGCTTCTCCATCTGCCACAATGTGTCATGCATGCCCAACTCCAAATCTGCCTCTCTAGAATGTCTAGAATGGCCTCCAACAGAAAATTTAGATACCTTTCCTTATTAATTAATCTCCAAGTGGCAAACATATGATGTCTAAATATCTCCTCTATACATGAGACACATGAAATAAAGTGGTTTCTTCCCAAAGTGGAAAGTCCCAACTCATGAAATATCTCTCCAACCCATGTTACATAGAGTAGATTACATCTCTCAATGCTCTCATCATTAGCCCTATTGGCCTTGTAGGATCCAAGCATTTCATTAAAATAGTGCAAAATAAGAAGTAGAGGCATATGGGTGAACATGTACAATGTCAAACCATACTCTCCCAATAAAAACCACCGAAGAAAAGCCTTTTGCTGCCATTCTAGATCATCAAGAAAAAAAGTAAGAAATCCATACTCTCTCAATAGAAGCCACTGCAGAAATGCTTCTTGATGCCATGCCAAATCATCACCAATATAAATATGAGAGCCATACTCTCTCAAAAGAAGTCACCGCAACTGTTATCACCAAAATAGGACCTGATAGGCTACTGATCAGACCACTTCAGTGTAACTATTTCAAACAAATATTTTAGCTGAGACTTAGCCTCCTCAGCCTGAGAGGGCTCTCTCAAGGGTTAATGATATAAGATATATATAGATGGCTAACTCTATGGTTTGTGATTTTGTATGTTTATAGGTTGAAAGATGGAGACTTGCTACCATTGGGCTATGGAGTCAGTGATAGAGATAAATATAACAAATAAATCTTCTTATAAAATTGAGGCTTATATATACTTCAATGAAAGAGTGACACATTCAGAAAAGTCTCAATAACTTGAGGTTCAAAGGAAGTTAAAGCATGTGGTTCATGAATTCTGAGTAATGATACATCAAGGTATTGAAAAGGAAAGTATTAAAAGTGATTCATCAAAGCTTTAACACTTAAAGGAAGTCAAAGCATGAATGACCATGAATTCTGAGTAATAAGTATTTAAAACATTGAAGAAAATCTTTCAAAGGTAGGATTCAGAAAACCCAATTCACCATAGTTCAACACTTAAAGAAAGTCAGAGCATGTTCCTCCATGAATTATGAGTAATAAGAATTAAGATTATGGAAGTAAAACATATCAAAGATAAAAGATAAAACTCACTGAAGTACACTAAGAAGCTCAGGTATGCCAAGAAGAAAAACCCGTTTGCATTACTGATCACAGTCTATTACATAAAGCAGTAATTTTGCCAAAAATTCTTCAACTCCTGTAGAATTCGACCTCTTAATCATTTATATATGATTTACAATATAGGATAACATTATCCTCCACTAGATACCTCGAATTCCTACCTATGACACCTATCTTAACCATAAGACATGGTATTTATTACATAAGACAACTGCAAACCTAAAACAGAGTCCTATTACAAATAGGACTAAAAATCTTTAAATTGTATTCAAAACAACCTTATCTAGATTAAATTACATCATTTTCAAAGTTTATTCAACACATGGTTGGATTTGGACTATGGGCGTTAACTCTTTATAACCATATTTCTCTCCTCCACCAAAACAGGAAACAGTCCCCTATTTTCTAGGCATAGGGTCCTTTGAACTCTTGAGACATTCTGGCCATCATAAATGCATAATTTCGAGGTATTTTTGCTGTTAGAAACTGAAGTAACACCTTCCAAAATCCTCCCTAAGATCCGTCTATCCAAAACCATCTCAAACTCTCCAAAATTCATATGAAAAAGTGCAAAAAGACATCTTCAGCAGTTTCGTAACGCGCTACGAAACTACTGTGAAAGCTTATTTCAAAACAATCTTTAGAATTTTTTTTAAGTTGAGGATATTTACACTTTACAAGGACTGATATTATTTCAAAACATATAACTTATCCTCAAAAACATGTTCTTCATCAACATTTGTCTTTAGCTTAATGAAAAGCTGACTTATAGATTTGACCATTTTTCTGCACTGTTTTTATCTGAAAAATAGGTGTTGCGATAGAGCTTTTATCTCCTCATAAAATTGTATTTTGAGAAACTGAAGGAGGCTTTTGGATACCATGTTTTCGTAAAAAAAAACCTCTTGTTTTTTTGAAATACCTCTCCTACTGTCCATAAAATATCTTTGAACAACATGTGTAAAACTGGAAAATTCTGATTTCTAAAAATATGGCTTCAAAGAAAGCCTTTTATCTCCAAAATGGTAACACTTGTGAGGACAGTGAGGGAGGTTATTGTATCTGGAGGTTTTATGAAGAGAGACCTCTTTCATAATTCCCAAAGAATTTTTCTTGTAGCCAGAAAATGATCACGAAGTTGACAACTAAAACCAGAAAACAGAGTTTTTCTCTCAATGACTTTCAACAGTTTTATAGTGCAAGTTAAGTCATCAATTTCTCCCACCTCATAATGAATTTGAAGAAACTGAAATAGGTTTTTTTAGTTAGGTATGTTAGGAAGCAAAACCTCTTTAAGTTTTCAAAAATTCATTTTCAATTTCCCATAAACCTCCTTGGAAATTTACTACTAAAACTAGAAAACATAGTTTTTTTGATGAAAAAGGCTGCTTCAGCAGTTTCGTAGCGCACTACAAAAAATAGCAGCGTTTTCGTAGCACAAAACATGATTTTTACACTATCCGCACTATAAAAACGTGGTTTCATGGCTAGTTCCAATTTTTTTCAAATGGTTTAAGATATGGCTTCTAAAGAGGATGTGAGACCTTTAAGACATGTAATAAGGTTGTTAAACTTTATTTGGATATGAAAATGAGACTTTTGAGACTCTAAGCCTATCACTTACCCTTTCAATCATGAAATGACTTAAAACCTATCTAAGACCTCCTTGAAATCATGACCAAAAGCAGATTTGACACAATGATGTTTTGAGAATTTTTGGGTGATAACAGTGGCTCCACTTGGGATAGTGTGCCCCTGTGGTACTCTAAGAACCGGTAGCTCCATTGCTGCTATCCATCCTTTAAAATAAAACTCTGAAATTCTGTCCAATCTGCTTCAAAATTTTATGGCCTTCACCTTGGGCTCAAGTTTGATGATCTCTGCAAGAAACACTCAAACTGTACCTACTAAAAAAAATTGCTCAGTCAACCTTGAGCTTATTTTCACATACTCCTACCTACCCTAGCAACTCCAATCTCCATTTGTAGCTCAAGGAACATGAAACTTCCAATGAAGCCAATCAATTGTATTTTCTGATATATGAGGCTCTTGACTGCGCTCGAACCCAAAGTAAACATGATATTGAGATGACCAATGCCACTGAAAATGTATCTTACCTTCATAATAAAAATGAAACTGAAACACTGGAGAGTAAAACACTCCCATGTATTCAGCTATAGGGTCAAAGAAGACATGATCAGTTTGATGATCCTCATAACTTTCTGTAACTTCAGACAACTGATTCTCAACAACACAATATTTCTTTTGTATGCTTTCCAAATTCTTTTCAAACTGATTTTCAAAACAATGTATTCTTCCTCAAACTCAAAGGAGAAAGGTGGCAACACCCTCTCTTTGTTTTCTTGCATAAAAATCAATTTAAAAGACTGATCTTGATTATGAATACTATGAGATTGAATTTTATCTTTTGAAACTTGAATGTCCTTTTTAGTGTTCTCTGCAACTTCATCCACAAAATGAATCTTATCTACTGATTTGCACTCAAATTATTTCAGATTAGAGGACAAGGATAAAGAGAATTTTTCACCCACTTCTTAATCAATGTAATCATCATTTGATGTAGGCTGATGCAAGAAATGAATGAAGAATCAACTTCTTCCTATACCTGAGGATTGTAGCAAGCATTTTCCAATATTTCCTGTTGCTGTTTAGAATGATTCTCATACTCCTGATGATCAAAGGATTGACAAATCTGCTGCAATTTTTTTTCAAACTCAGAGGATGTAACATGATTTTCATAAATAAGCTCCTGCTGGGTTGCATTTTCATCCAAAAGAGATGCTATACTTTCTTCTTGGTGATGAAAGTTATTGTCATGAAGGGCCTCTAAAATTTCTTCATCCATGAACTTATCATCTTCATAACAATTCTCCAAATATTCAATAAAACTCACAAAATGTTTACAGTAGTCTTTGACCAGCAATAAAGAGGGTTGACACTCTTTATACATCACATAAAATACATCATGGAAATCAGCAAGAGAATATAATGAACCATTTGGAAAGCTTTCATACCAGGACCATGCTTTTCCTTCTAAAGTGTTCATAAACATCTTCATGAGACAATATTCAAGGAACTGAACCTTAAGACTGTGTACATGCATGCGGAACCTAACCAAATGAAGAGCAACTTTCTCTTTATTTTCATCTTTGAATATTGGATGATCATCTAACCATTCAACCTTTGGCATAGGGGTTGGAAAACCAGGGATATGAGACCGATTCATAGGGGCATACCTGGCATTCATTCTTGCAATGGAACTCATCCTGAAACTTCATCAAGCTACTGATCTTCAAGCAGTGGAGTCACCTTGAATCTATGAAAATTTTGAATTCTTCAACAATGGAGTCACCAAGGTAGTTGCATCCTCGAACAGATTCTGAGCTCCTGCTACCTTCAAGAGTTCAGCTTCTCTATTTCAGGAACGAATAATCTTTAGACTCCTGGAAGATGCACCAAAATTTTATCACCAAAATAGGACCTGATAGGCTGCTGATCAGACCACTTCAGTGTAACTATTTCAAACAAATATTTTAGCTGAGGCTTAACCTCCTTATCCTGAGAGGGCTCTCTCAAGGGTTAATGATATAAGATATAGATAGATGGCTAACTCTGTGGTTTGTGATTTTGTATGTTTATAGGTTGAAAGATGGAGACCTTATACCATTGGGCTATGGAGTTAGTGACAGAGATAAAGATAACAAATAACTCTTCTTATAAAACTATGGCTTGTATATACTTCAATGAAAGAGTGACACATTCAGAAAAGTCTCAATAAGTTGAGGTTTAAAGGAAGTCAGAGCATGTGGTTCATGAATTATGAGTAATGATACATCAAGGTATTAAAAAGGAAAGTATTAAAAGTGATTCATCAAATATTTAACACTTAAAGGAAGTCAGAGCATGAATTACCATGAATTCTGAGTAATAAGTATTTAAAACATTGAAGAAAACCTTTCAAAGGTAGGATTCAGAAAACCCAATTCACCATAGTTCAACACTTAAAGGAAGTCAGAGCATGTTCCTCCATGAATTTTGAGAAATAAGCATTAATACTATGGAGGTAAAACATATCAAAGATAAAAGATAAAACTCACTGAAGTACACTAAGAATCTCAGGTCTGCAAGAAGAAAAACCCCTCTGCATTACTGATCACAGTATATTACATAAAGCAGTTGTTTTTCCAAAAAGTCTTCAACCCCTGTAGAATTCGACCTCTTCATCATTTATAGATGATTTACAATATATGATATTCTTATCCTCCACTAGACACTTCGAATTCCTACGTACGACACATATCCTAACCATATGACATGGTATATATTACATAAGACAACTGCAAACCTAAAACAGAGTCCTATTAAAAATAGGACTAAAAATATTTAAACTGTATTAAAAACAACCTTATCTAGGTTAAATTACATCATTTTCCAAGTTTATTCAACACATGGTCGAATTTGGACTATAGGATTTAACTCTTCATAACCATATTTCTGTCCTTCACCAAAGCAGGAAACAATCTCCTATTTTCTAGGCATAGTGTCCTTTGAACTCTTGAGACATTATGGCCATCATAAATGCATTATTTCGAGGTCCTTTTGCTGTTAGAAATTGAAGTAACACCTTCCAAAATCCTCCCTAAGCTCCATCTGTCCAAAACCATCTCAAACTCTCCAAAATTCATATGAAAAAGTGCAAAAAGACATCTTCAGCAGTTTCGTAACGCACTACGAAACTGCCGTGTAAGCTTATTTCAAAACAGTCTTTAGAATTTTTTTTAAGTTGAGGATATTTACACTTCACAAGGACTAATATTATTTCAAAACATATAACTTATCCTCAAAAACATGTTCTTCATCATTATTTGTCTTCAACTTAATGAAAAACTGGCTTACAGATTTGACCATTTTTCTGCACTGTTTTTATCTGAAAAATAGGTGTTGTGACAGAGATTTTATCTCCTCATCCAAAATGTATTTTGAGAAACTAAAGGAGGCTTTTGGAGACCATGTTTTCGTGAACAAAAACCTCTCTTGGTGTTTTGAAATACCTCTCCTACTATCCATAAACTATCTTTGAACAACATGTGTAAAACTGGAAAATTCTGATTTCTGAAAATATGGCTTCAAAGAAAGCCTTGTATCTCCCAACTGGTAACACTTGTGAGGAAAGTGAGGGAGGTTATTGTAGCTGGAGATTTTATGAAGAGAAAAATCTTTCATAATTCCCAAATACTTTTTCTTGTAGCCAGAAACTGATCATGAAGTTGACAACTAAAACCAGAAAACATAGTTTTTCTCTTAATGACTTTCAGCGGTTTCATAGTGCAAGTTAAGTCATCAATTTATCCCACCTCATAATGAATTTGAAGAAAATGAAAGAGGTTTTTGTAGTTAGGTATGTTAGGAAGCAAAAATTCTTTCAGTTTTCAAAAATTTGTTTTCAGTTGCCCATAAACCTCCTTGGAAATTTACTACTAAAACCAGAAAACTTAGTTTTTTTGATGAAAAAGGTTGCTTAAGCAGTTTCATAGCGCGCTACGAAAATAGTAGCATTTTCGTAGCACAAAACATGATTTTTACATTGTCCGTGCTACGAAAACGTGGTTTCATGGCTAATTCCAAATTTTTTTCAAATGGTTTAAGATATGACTTATAAAGAGGATGTGAGACCTTTAAGACATGGAATAAGGTTGTTAAACTTTATTTGGAGATGAAAATGAGACTTTTGAGACTCTAAGCCTATCACTTACCCTTTGAATCATGAAATGACTTAAAACCTATCTAAGACCTCCTTGAAATCATGACCAAAAGCAGATTTGACACAATGATGTTTTGAGAATTTTTGGGTGATAACAACAGTAATGGCTCTTGCTGCCCCATCACATCATCATTATACCAAGTACAATGACCATAATCCCCCAACAGAAGCCAATGCAGTAAGGCCTCCTGTTTCCATTCTCCATCAATACCATGCAATGTATGCAAATAAATTAGCTCATACTCTCCCAATAGAAACCAAAGCAACAAGGATTCTTGCTGCCACCTTACATCATCATGTGGCAAGTCATGGAGCAACAACATACTAATGGACATGTGGAATGTCTCATCAGAACAATACAAACTAGCTCCCTGATGCCACATCACAGTAAGAGTTATTCCATGTCCCAAACCCAAGTACATACATGAACATGAGATACATCCCAAGCAAAAGTACATGTAAATACATGAGACACATTCCAAACAAATGTAAATACAAGGACATAAGATACACCATGTGATGTACAAAATCTCTCATCAATAACTAGTGTAGCCATGCCTCCTGCTGCTACATGTCATCAGTGATGTATATGAAATGGATCATGCAACTGTGAGATGTTGGGTAAAACCCATACTCTTCCAAGAGCAACCAACACAACCATGCTTCTTGCTGCACTGTATCATAGATCTGCAAGAAGGTAGGAAACATCCCGCTCCTCCTAGGATCCATTCATCCCAATGTGGACGATGAATCATGCCAAGCTCAATATTGGTATCCATCCAAGATGGAATACCAATATCCTCCAACTAAAAAGCTTTTCACTCCATGGTAGGTTGAAGTGAACGTCCATTGAGGTCTCTCCATGAGATCCTCTCATCAATGGCCTAATAGAACCCATAAGATTCCATGCATACTATAGGTAGAGATTCCTCTTTGAGCTGTGAGGTGCTCATTAAGGAAACTTCATCTTGATAATGGAAAATAATCTCCATCATAAGATGTGTACCATCTATCATCTGTCCCTCTAGTGATTCATGAGTGAAGTTGTGTTTGGGATGCTCCAAGAATAATGGGGCCCTGGTCTCATCACTATTACTAAGTGACAACACTGTAGATCTACATGGTGATACATGTGTTGTCTCATGGCCATATACAATGCTAAACTCATAGTCAGACACTGTACTAAATAAGACTGTGCTCCTCCCATCTTCTGAAACTCTACACTTCAACACAAAGTGTTGGGTGTATCTCAACCATGACAAACTGGGATAGAAATACATATTCTCCTTGATCAATTCAAGGGTCCTCTGTGCAGTGATAATTTTCTGCTCCAAATCAGCAAGGTGCTCTAATCCTTGGTTATGAAATTTCCCTGATGGCATGATCTCACAAATCTCAGTATGAGGTATTGAAATAATATGAGATGGAAGTATATGCAAACCTTGGAAAAGCAGAATCTTGGGAACATCTTTCACATCTACCAGATTTCCTCCAACTAGTTCAATGACCTATCAAAATACTGGTAATGATGATGGATGCATATCCTCTACTGTACTAGCATTGGTACCTACCTCCTCCTTATCATGCATCTCATGAATCATGCATGGGGCTCCTAATTTCAAGAGATCAAGACCATCTTGCAAAGATGAAAGTGTTCCTCCTCCTAATGTGAGTATCTGCAGCTAATGTTGGTGGTAGAGGCTCCTCTTCCTGAGTGATAATGAGGAAATATTCTTTAGGCTCTTCATGTACTATCTCCTCAATGATGGGAGATGTATCTATGTGAGATGTCTCTGGTTTCTTCCTACCAAACTTCTTCTTCAGTCTTTGAATGAAATCTGCATAAGCAGATAGTTTCATATGTGACAAATGACTGAACCACCAATCTCCTGCTTCACCCTCTAGGTGCAGTGCTGCAATCTCCACAACCTCTCTTTCTACTACTGGATTTAGCTGAAATAAGGTAGCTAATTCTTCCCTCGAAGCCCTCAATGTGCTTGTGGAATATCCATCAAATTTAGGCAAGACAAATCTATGCCTCTTTCTTCTATTGCTGTTGCAGGATCTCCTTTCCTCTTTGAGTTGCAAAAGCTATTGTAGAGAGAGATTCTCCTTCAGTGCTCTAGGTTGTGCTTTATACTCGGACACACATTTACTTAGGGTCTCATATCCCAAGTCTCCTTCATATTCACACCATTCCCCTCTCTTATCAAAGAAAGTGGATCTAGTAGAATGATGTGGAGCTCTTTGCTTCTCTGGTTGCTTCTTCTGCTGGTAGGAAGTGCTTGGACCTTCCTCTTTTTAAAATCTTCTTGGATCCTCCTTTTGCCTTTGCCTCTTCATTTGATTGATATCCTTGGATATATCTAAATAAAAGAGTGGCAAAACTAAAATCCTCCTTCATTGTAGATATCTACTATCTGCTTCTTCTTTTGATGCAAAATATGAAGTTCCCACAAGCTGAGCCAAAGTTCATGCTCTGATACCACTGTAATATCCCAAAAGGGAGAATGCAGTAATACTAAAACACAATATAAGAATTGCAAAAATGTAAACAAATAATCTAAAGACAACATGAAAATGTACAGAATATCTGAGCCATTTTATTGATAAGAGGTGGATAAACCAGTACAACAGTGCTCAAAATATGAGACACTCAAGCCAAAGAGATGGCCTAGAATGACCCTGAAATGATCCCACAAGAGGGACTGCGCAAATGTTGGACTGATGGAAGGAATACTGAGCTGCCCCTGCTACAAATTCTGAGATTGCAACTGTTGAGAAAATATAAAAGTGTATATATGGAAGTTCCTCAGCTCCGATGATGCTGAAACTTTAGATCCAGGCTCTATGTTGAATACCCAAGATAACCTTGAAATGATTTCCAGATCTGAAAATCTTGGAAAATCATCTTCTTAGGAACTACAACATATGTTTGCTAGGTATGCAAATTTGAATCAAGAATTGATCATAAGATGGATGCAATGTGGTAGAATCAGATCTATGCTTGAAGGGCTGATCCCTTCACTAGATCCTTAAGCTAGAAGCTCAAGATCTAGCTTCTCTATCCTCCTCCACTGAATGTGGTTGCTAAATACTCAAAAAATAAAGTAAACTACAATTTCAAGGAGAGAGAGTCTCAAGCCTGCTACTAGATGATGAAAATTAGCTCTTGAATGATGGAAAAAGTGACTACAAGGTGAGGAGATCGTCCCTCACAAGATTTCCAGCTGAAATACTAGAAACTTCCTTCCTCCTTTAGATCTACAAGACTAGACTGCACAATCCCTTGGGGAATTACTGTTGCATGGAGGTATGAAATGATGACCTGAATGGCGAATATGAATATGCTTCTCCTGAAAGGTTGATCTTGAAGCACAAGGTGAAAGGATGAATCCTCCACCGGTTTCCTAACTTAAATGCTAGAAACAACCACCACCTCTAAAACCCTCAAGAAAAATGTGTTATTCCTGAGACTGAATGTGCATATGAGAGTGGCTGAATGTGGCATCAATGCCTGATGATGTATGATAGCTCAAAGAGACCTTCCCATAGTAGGCACTCGAAGTCCCCCGTGGGTAAGGGTGGGATTTTCGCTTGGAAACACCCGTGTGCTAAACAACACTGTAGACTTAGCTAAACATCATAAGCATGCATAGAAATTTCCAAAGACAAATCCAGATCTAAACAAATTAGAAATAATAATCCAAAGCCTCCTTCTATTGCTGCCTTCATCTCCCTTATATTATTTGGCCCACCTCATAACTGCGCTACACATGTGGCCACTAGCCTCCATGAAGACTGCTTTGTCTCTCCATGTTATCCACCATCTCTGCATTTAATTCCCACTCTCTCCATCATGTGTGAATTAGATGCACTACTTCCTCCACTATGTCATCATTAGTGCTCTATGATATTAATTTGAATGCACCCTGATCTCATTTGACTTCCTCCATGATCTCCATGATCTATCATTAATGTGGCATGACCTCTACTCTTCCTTCATTTAAGAAGCTGCTCCACTATTCCATAATGCAGATCTAACTCTCAAATATCTACATACAAACATCAAAAGTGGATTTTATTCATCTATGGGGTTTGTGGGTCCCTCTACCCTCTTATTTACTTAATTAATTAAGAAAATTAAGAAATATAATATTCCAATTATCTGATGGAGAATTGGGAATATTACATAGGAAGTATCATATCTCCTTGAATTTGAATAAGTGTATTTTATGTGCACTATTTGGAATATTGTTGTGACACATTGTCTGCCAGTAGGGATTGATGGTGGAGCCGGCCAAGATTACTGTCATATTCAATTTGGAAGTACCTGAGAATATTAAGCAGTACCTCTCAATATTGGGGCATACTGGGTACTATAGAAAGTTTATTCAGGGATATGCACTGATAATTGCATCCATTGAAAAAATTCTCAAGAAAGATGAAATTTTCTACTGGGATGAGGACTTTCAAAATAATTTTGAGATGCTAAAGGAAAATATGGTCACTCCTCCCATCCTTTTCTTCCCAGATTGGTCCAAGGCATTTCATGTACATGTGGACGCCTCCTGTATTGTGCTCGGAGCTGTGTTAGCACAACCTGGAGCAGGGGAAATTGATCATCCTATTGCTTATGCAAAATGAAAATTTTCAAGCGCAAAGAAGAATTACTCAACCACGGAAAGGGAAGGGCTAGCAATGGTGTACGTGTTGCATAGGTTCCACCAATACTTGTTAGGAGGTCACTTTAAAATTTTGACTGATCATTCTTCTTTGAAGTACCTGGTCAACAAGCCTATGTTGGGGGGGAATATATATAGGTGGTTGTTGTTATTCTAGGAATATTATTTTGAAATTATGGTGAAGACAGGTTCGATTGAATGCTGGGCTAGACCATCTATCGCACATTGAAATAGGAGAGGAGCCCACAAATATAGACGATGGATTTCCAAATGTGTAGATTTTTGCGATAAAGGTGGTTGATGAGAATTTCCATGATATCATTCAGCTTCTGATTACTAGATGCATGCCTGAGTAGTATACAGTTCAACAAAAGAAGGAACTTGTGGTGCATGCAGACTTCACCATTATTGCTGGACAATTGTACAAATTAGGTGTGGATGAGGTCCTGCAAAGGTATTTACTAGAAAATGAGAGGCATGTAATCCTAAATGAAGCTCATGGAGGAGTTTCTGGTGGTCATTATGTAGGAAAGGAAACTGTGCAGAATATCTTGCGAGCTAGGTTGTGGTGGCCCATGCTCCACAATGATGCCTATGCACACTATCGTACATGTGATTTCTATCATAGGAAGAGAAAGCCTTCACGCAAAGATGAGATGCCCTTGAATCCGCAGATGGCATTTCAAGATTTTGAGAAATGGGCTATTGATTATGTGGGACCTATTAATCCTCTAGTAAGAAAGAGTGGTGCATGCTATATCATCACTGAGACAAATTACATAACCAGATAGGCTGAAGCCAAATCAGTGAAGGATTGCATTGTTGATACAACTTGCATTGCTGATACTGTTGTGTGGTTTATTTTTGAGAATATAGTGACTCAGTTTGGTTGTCCTAAGATTCTGATAAGCGATCATGGTATGCATTTTGTAAATGACACTATCGAAGTCTTGACTGAAGAATTCAAGATGTGTCATCATAATAGATCTCCCTATAATCCTCAAGAAAATGACACAGTTGAAGCTTTCGATAAGATTTTGGAGACTGCACTCACTAAGGTATGAAATTCTAACATAAATGATTGGGATGAGCAAGTGCTTGCAGTTATTTGGGCATATAGGAATACTTGCAAGAAGTTGACTGGAAGGACACCTTTTAGGATGGTATATGGGAAAGAAGCGATGTTTCACATGGAGTTCATTGTTCCTAGTCTGTGCATTGCAACATTTGCCAATATGGATGAAGAAGATGCTCTAGAAGACCAATTGTCGTAGTTGGTTGCTCTGGAAGTAGATCGCTTTATTGCAAATTATCACTAGTAGGTTCAAAAGGTGTGCAACAAATTCTGGCATGATAGGAATATCAGGGAAAAGGTGTTCAAAGAGGATGATTTGGTATTACTATATGACAACAAGCTTGTGCGCCACCCAGGAAAATTGAAGATGCATTAGCTAGGGCCCTGTGTTTCTAAGGAAACCACTGATGGAGGAGCAGTGCACCTAGCCACGTTGGGCAGTGAATAACTTCCTAGGTATGTCAATGGAAGTCGTTTGAAGCCATACAGGGATGACCCCATGCCTACCAAATGACTATATGGCCAGAGTATCAGACCTGCGCAGATGAGATGGTGAATGCATAATAATGTGCGACACGTGCGCGATATCTTCTCAAGGAGGTTGGCTGGGTCACAGAAGTGTCAAAGACTAGCCGTTGGAACAGTAAAACTAGATAAGGCAGATCTATTACCATTTTTGGGGGCATCTAGGATGCATTTAATGAAGGGATTTTTCCATATTTGAGACTGTTTTGTCAGTAGTCGAGCCTCATTAATGCACAAGGAGTCGTTGAAGATGGGCCACAAGTATAAATATGACCTATGGGGTCACAATAGTTCCCTTTGATTTTTGAGTGATTTTTTTTCTTTGAGCTCTTTGATTGACATCACATTTTCTATGCCTATGTCTGGTTTGGATCCAGGGTTTGAGGATGCATTGAGCCGAGCAGGGCTAGGGTACGCAATTCTTGAAAAGATGACAACCATGAGACCCAGTGATGACCCTGCTATGCCTGAAGTGCCTATTATGGAAACACTTGTCCTATCTAAGACTAAGAAGTAGAAATCCTTTGGAACGCATAGATCTCCCCGAGAGAAGACCCCAAGACTATGCCCTTCAGTGGGAGAAAATATGAAAAGAACAATGACAAAAGTCCCAGAAACCATTGAAGAAGGCGAGGAGGAGGTGGTCAAAGTGGCCCCATTTTTGTGGCTTCAAAACTACATTGCACTGTGCAAACCATCTGTAAAGGAACCTAAGCACCTGGATAAGGTGCACGCAAGTATCAAAGTACCCTTGATCCCTGTGAATGTGCCAATGGAAGGGGACATGCCCACAAAGATTTTGCAGATCCAATTTGATGATTGGGACATAAATAATGTCAAGAAGTTTCCAGAGCTCGTGCTAGAGCTATATTTTGATCAGGTCACTTATAAAGGAGGTGTTGTGTGCCTCTAGCCAATGAGGGGGGTGCTAGGTATGCTTAAGGCAGGCCTGCTCAGTTTTATTCAGATCCCTCATTTTGGGCACAACCCCATCAATGATATCTATGTTAGAAATTTACTAGCTCTAGTCCATGATAACGTGCTCTAGTTGGGAGAGCGCATCCCCATTGACGTAGAATTAATCCACAAAATCACAGGTTTGCTTGCTAAGGGGGAAGACCCTATTTCTGACTTCGATGGTAAGGTGCAGGAGAAGGCAGTTGCAGGTCAGATCAAGAAGAATTATGACATCATAAGCAAGACCAACGGATTCGTCATGGAGGAAATTTATGACCCAGTAGTGTGTTTTGGTACGCTCATATTGGTGTGAAAGATGATGTGTAAGTGTAGACTCAAGGAGGTTTCTGCGCATGTGATTGCACTCGCAGGACGCTGTGAAAAAGGCGTAATTTATAATTGGTGTAGTTACATGTGTAAATATTTTTTAGAAAATGTGTGCGAGGCACAAGAGGAAGGTAAGCCCTTCCAGTATGCTTGAATCCTCTTATTGATTGCGCTAATTAGCTAGAGGACCTCGGAAGACACACCGTTCCTAGATATTGAACCAAATTTGTGCGAAGCTGCATGCTACACGACATTATTGAGCTCTTATGACCCGGTGCACGTGAAAGAAAATACAATTTTCTCGGTTTTGTATGATGCTACATTAAACCAAGCGGTGTGGTCAAAGCCGCGACTGTCACCTACCTTGTATGATCAGTATAAGATGGCAGCGGATTTCAAGGCTACCTTCCATAATATTCATATTTGTGCAAAGGGCACCGCAGAGGGAGTATGGTATGAGTTGCCATATCTGGTGACAAAGGATGAATTAGTGCGAGTAATAGAAGAATGGCCACCAGCCTGGTTGACACCACCTACCCTGATGAAGCAGCACACTCTGACAGGAAAATCAACGGAGAAAGCACTGAGAAAACCACATAGAAAATTCTAGAGACAGTGACAGAGAAGGTGACAAAGAAAGCCAGTTAAAAGGAAACAACCCCCACCTCAACTGGCGAAACTGTCGAAACAAAAATAGTAATGAAAAAATGGATCGACGCCAAAGGAGACATACAAAGCTGAAACATCCAAAGGCACTAAGCATGACTCTAAGGCCGTTGGAGGTTCATGAAATAAGAATAAAGGTTCCAAGAAGGCAGGGTAGGAGGTCCTTATGCTGACAGAGGACGACTTAAATGAAATATCTAACACTGTCACATCTGCGACTAAGGATCGCTGGACATACATGGAAGTTCAGTACAAGTCCGTGCTGGAGTTTATACAACTTGGATTTCAAGAGCTAAAAGTATAGGTGAGCCAAATTCAAGAGAGCGTGATTTAGGTGAGCCGGACTAGTGCACAAGTCATGAGCATGCAACCACTTGATGTTTCCCCACCAATCTCTAGGGATGGATGCTTTGTTCAAATCCCCCTGCCATCTATTCATATGGATGCCAACCGACGTCTCCAATTTATAGGAACATGCGATGTGCACATTAATATTTCAGTGTTGCCTACAGGTAAACTCAAACTTATTCACTCCATGATAACAGACGAGCTTCAGTATAGAGAGACCACCACACATACATAGACAAGGGACGCCCAACATCAGGCTGAGAAAGCACACCAAAAAAATAAGAAGAAGAAGCAGCTTGCCATGAAGCAGAAGCCCAACGTGCTACGCTGGAGGCCAAAATTCACCAGGTTTGTAAAGATATTCCAGCTGTCCTCGCCACAGCTGCGGTTGTAGAGAAAATCGAAGGATTGGATACTGCGGTGAAAGCAGTATACGCGGAGGTGAAAACAGAGTATGAGTAGAAAATTGCAGATATTCAAACCAAGTTGCAGCCAAATACCCCACCAGAGGTGCATGTGCAGAGAGAAACAAAAGTAAAGCAGGCCCATGATGGTATCGCTGCCGTGCTCACTCAATGTGATAATATTCTCGATGAAGCTATGAGTTTTTGGAAATTTGTCCAAAATGATCCGGTAGTGCAGTAGCCGCACAATGCCCTCCACCAGAAGGACCAACAGTTCGAAGAGACCAGGATAATGGCACCCACATTGGTTCTTATACAACACCTTGCTCATCTGCAAAATTGCAGAACAATTTAGACTGAGATTATAGATCTGCGTCGAAAGGACCAACTACTGAAGGAATGCATGCAACCATGGGCCAAAGAAGCACTTCAACTGTCAGAAATGTTGGAAAACAAATTGAAGACCATCCAGTAGACTCAGCGCAGCATCGAGATGGCTACTGAAGGACTTACCACTGAAAAATTAGTTCAGCAAGCACAGGCTGTCGCAATGAAAAGTTTGGAATCAGTGCTCCCTCTAAAAACTTCGATCAATGCACTTTAGGCCAAGATCAAGGAGTAGGCACCTTAGTGACTAGGGATGAGTCACATGTTTGTGTTGGGGGTTTGTTGGAGTGGGGTCCCTTGAGGCACAAGTTATGATGTATTTTTGTATAATTTTGTATGTGTGCACTGTGCAAAGGGAGTCAAGGGGATTTGGGGTGGGTCAAAGTCCCAAATTTTGATGTAAATGGGCTTAAGGGTAGACTATGGGCCTCAAACCATGGTTTGAGACCATAGTATCTGTGCACTAGGTGAATATAAATAGATATATTGTGTCTAAGCTAAGAAGTAAGTTAAGTCAGTCTAAGTTGATGATATTTGGATAAGTTTATGCATTTGTAAGGGTTTTTGGGTTGGGTTAAGAGGCTCCTACTAGTTGTGTGTGCAGAGACCTAGTCCTGGTTGTGTGCGAACTTCACTGGCTACGTGCATGAAAGGGTTTTGTAAGGGAAAGTTGATGTATTGATTGACATATCTAAAGCTAATAGAAAGGACATTTTTTGGTTAGTTCACTGTGTTATGCATCTGAATTGTTTATTGCTTATGTTTCGTTAAGATTGTATTATCTATCTTACTTATTGATGATTGCACAAGGATATTTGATATGATTATGAATGATTATTGATGGTTAATATATATGTTTAAGTATCTGCATAGGTTAAGATCTAGATCTGGTTCTGTTATATTTATCTGTGCTAAGGAAAACAAAAATTATGCGTTATTCTATTAATAACTGTGCATTATTTGTGATTATGTTATATATTGTTGCGCCCATTTGTTGACAAGTGATATATAAGTTTTCATTCATTTTGGCTAAGGAACACTTCATTATTTTCTTCCTCAGGGTGCAGAAACCTAGTTCCATCACCCCCCCATACTTCTTTGGGTGAGACTTTGGTATGCGCAAGAAGATCATTGCCTAAAGGGCCAAAAGTTGTAGGGTTTGTTGGCTTATCCATAAAATCTGAACCTGGGCCAAGACCCCTTAAGCCAACAAAAGTCATATGCACCACCAGAATATTTGCTAAGTTATGCCACAGGGTTTTAAACTATATATGGTATACTTTATAACCTATATCTTTTAGCACCACGGAGATTGATATATCCGCCAGTCCAATGTTATTCGACCATATTATATGGTATGATTTTTATATCCAAATTTTACAACTACATATGCGCCATAAACACAAACCATGATTAATACATTTGTTAAAACAAATTTCTATGATAGCAATATTTTTACATCAAACTCTAAAGTTAGAGTTTGAAAACATTATAAAATGTATTGGCAATTCACTAGAGGAGGCAGAAGTGGTGATGTGAGAGCAGAATTTGTACTTGGCATTCCGAGGTCATACAGAAGCAAAATTGAGTGTTTTAAGAACCAAAACAAGAGTTTTGCTGTGCTCTGGACACACTGGCAGGGTCCGTTTGTCATTTGTGGTAGTCGATACTTGAAGAATTCAGTTCATGTACTTTTGTCTCTCTATGTCAAGTTGAGGGAAGTTTGAATTATGTCCTTATTGTTTCATGTAAGCTCATTTTCAGTTGAGGTCTAGGGAGACTCATTGTAATGCTGAAGTTGACATGGTGATTGCAGGTTGTCATGTTGTTTTGTGAGAGTTATCTGCGGGAGAAAGTTTCCTTGAAGGGGAAATAGCCACATTGTAATCAACATATTTATGTACCTCATTTTTAACACTGAAATATGAGCAACCTAGCCTTTTGAGTAGGGCTCAGAGACGTAGCCTAGGAGGGGTTGCCTCCATAATGAAACTTTGTGGTTTATATTATTTATGTCTAATCGAATTATATGTGTTATGTTTATTATAATTAACTTGTACATGAGAACTAATTCATGCTTGAAGGAACACCAAACAAACAGGTTGTTTTGAAGACCCATTTTCAAGCTTGCAAAGTGTCAGAGTAATATCACACATTTTCGGATCATTGAATATATTAAGGATAATTTATTTCTTTTGGTTTATAATTGGCTACATCAAAGGAAGTCTAGGACACTCTTATTAACTTGTACTTTATCAACAACATTGGTTTAAATATGTCTTTGAGGAATCAACTTTGATTAAAAAATGTTAATAGTTGAACTTGTGGCCTCCTAATTCATGAGAATTGAAACCATAAGATATCAACTACAAAGAATTGGTGAAGTGATTTATGAATTTGAATTAATTACTACAAATTTCAATGGACTACCAGATTTTTGGGATTCATTTGCTGTTGGCATATGTGATAGAAATGATTATCCAAGATTTGAAGAATTGTCTCTTGCACTCAAGAGGAATCCACGATTAAAGGAAAAATCCAAAGACATGATGAAGGATAAACTCAAGCCCTTGCTACAAGATCTAGAAGGAATAATGGTAATAAGAAGTTTGGTTTTCAAAATAAGAATGTAGGTAGAGGACCCAATCCTCAAAGAAAAAGAGACTTTTCTAAAGTCCAATGTTATGGATGTCACAAGTTTCGACATTGTAGAAATAATTGTCATGAAGCATCAAAGGATAAGAAGAGGAAGGGAAAAAATCATGCATCTACAATAAAATATGAGGAACATCCCAAGAAGGTCAACGATGAAAGTCACAAATATTTCTATTACTTCTATGCTTTTATAGGTTTTGTTGAAGAATATGAAATGTGGATGATTGATAATGGTGCATCAAGGCATATGACAGGGGAAGATGACCATATATCAACCATATAAAAAGGAATTTAATATCACAAGGTATAACTTGGAGACAAGAATACCTACCTCATCGAAGGAATTGGATCTACATCTATCAAGTTGGAGTTAGGAGAGAACGCTCATCTAAAAAACATACTCTATGTACCAGGTTTGAAAAATAATTTGGTTTCAATTTAATGTTTAGAAGATAAAGGTGACATAGTAGCATTTATTGATGGAAAATTAGTTGTATGGCCTAAAATATTTATTATATAAAATGATATAACCATTATTATTGATGAAGGAAGGTTGTATACTATATAGACTCCTAAGTCAACCTCCTCAAGTCTTGACACACATAGATATCAATCCATGTGAATTATGGCATAGAAGGTATGCCCATCTTCATTAGAATGTTTTACCTTCATTGAGTCAAATGGTTTCACACATGCCTAAGGTGCTGGTAGATCACAAGAAGTACGTAGAGGGAATTATCTTGGAAGGAGTGTTAAGAAATAATTCCCTAGTAGTGATAATAGATCCAAAGAAATTTTGGATCTAATCCATTCTGATGTGTGTGGTCCCATGTCTGTGAATCTCTTAGTGACTCTCTATATTATGTGACCTTTATTGATGAATACTCTAGAAATAAATGGATTTATTTCATGAAGATTAAATATGAAGTATTCAACAAGTTCCAGGAATTCAAGGTTGAGTTTGAGAATCTATCAAAGAAAAGGACCAAAATTTTAAGATTTGATAATGGAGGGGAATACACTTCAAAAAAGCTTGTTGCATTTTTTAAAGGAGCTCGGATTAAAAGGGAGCCAATAGTTCCCTATAATACACAACAAAATGGAGTATTTGAAAGGAAGAACATGTCTATTAAAGAATTAGACAAGGCTATGCTATATGATCAAGAGATTCCCCAGTTCTTATGGGAAGAAGCATCCAAGAAAATTTTATATATTCAAAATAGAAGTCCTCATAGAATTCTAGAAGACATGACTCCTAAAGAAGCATTCACTGGTCAAAAGCCAAGGGTTTATCATATAAGAATCTTCGGTTGCCCTATCTACATCCACATTTTTAATGACAAGAGAAAGAATCTTGACCCTTCAGGAAAGAAGGGAATCTTTGTTGGATATAATGAATCATCAAAATCCTACAAAATCTACATAAAAGGACACCATAAAATTGAAGTAATTTTAGATATCACTTTTGATGAGAACATTGCTTTTAAGAAGTCCAAATAAGTCCCCATGGATTCTAATGATGATGAATAACGTGATTCTCCTAAGGAAGAGAGTCCAAAGCCTCCAGAATCACCTATTGATCATCAAGAATAACTACTATGACCAAGTGAACATGTTGTAATATTCCTACATGAGCTTGCAGCTAATTGGAATATTAATTTTTTTTTTTGTCACTTAGATAGGTGAATAAAGGGGTAGGGAGGCCCATAAATATCTTTATGAAGAATAAACCCACTTCCCATGTGAAAATGGAACATCTTTCAATATCAATAAAGCACCCTAAGGTGTGAACAGGGGTTAGAACATGTGGACTGGGTCAACTTTGACCAAATCAACAACGCTGCCATGGAGGAGTGGACATTAATGGAGGGACATCACAGTTTTAGATGGAGACACATTGCATGGAATTAGTGTCATTAATGGATGGGGCTTAGGGTTTGGAAGCTCATATCTTATAAAAGGAAGAGGATGGAAGCCATATTATTCATCTTGATATTTTGATATTTTGATATATGGTCTGTTTAGACATATAGATTTCTTTAGCTGTTTAGCTAAGATTGCATGCGCTGCTTAGCACAGGGTGTTCTTGATCAGGAATCCCAACTCTTCCATTGAGAAAATCTTGGAGGAGTTTGCACTATACTTCCACATTCAGGAATTTGGCCAAGCTTCAGTCTCATGTACAATGCAGTTCTGTTTAGAGTTGGGTTGTGTTGCAAGGGTGTAGCAGTGGAGGAGAGAGATCTCCAATTTCTGAGCTAGTTTTTCATTGGAAGGATTATCCTTTCATCTAGAAGCTTGTGAGGAAGACTTCAGGGCTTCATTACATAATTTGGCACCAGGCCAAGTAGCAGTCATAAGCTACAACACAATTTCCCTCAAGGACTACATTATTTTGGAGAGAAACTGCAGCAGTGGGTTTATTGCCCTATTTGGAGTGTTTGGGTTTCCTGTGTGGGGATCAACCCTTCATTTAGGATATCTGTTGGAGGAGGATCATCTATCTTGTATATCAGGTCATCCATCTCCCATCATTGATTTATTTGCAGAGATTATTTAGCCCTAGGGCCAAATATGCTATGTTTTGTATAGTGTGTATTTCCGGAAACCTTTTTTGGGTTGTCTTGGAATTCTGTTTTGGAGCATGGATCTCTAGCCTTAGCATTTTTGGAGCATCATATCAACAAAAATATATTTTTATACCTTTTAGCTGCTATTCTCTCTTAGACATCGTAGTTTTTTTCATTCCTGTACTTCATTTATTATCATCATCTTAGGTATAGGTGTATGCTTTTATGGGAGGCTTGTTTGCCCACCTTGAGTGATCTTTTCCTCAAGATATTGTACCTATTTTGCTATTATATTCATAATGGAATGGATCTGATGTTGTCTCATGCTTTTATATATTATGTTTCTGCATATTTCCAACATTTTTCACTATATTCCTACTCTTCCCATTTGGGAATATTATAGTGGTATCAGAGCATAATCTTGGCTCAGCCTGTGTAATTCAGCCATTATGTCATCTAAGGAGGCTTCTCATAAGAAGCAGAAGATCTACAGAAGAGATGAAGGAAAATATTCATTATTAGGAGGGAAGGAGTTCTCAAAACTTCTTCTTCAAAATATGTAGTGCATTAGCAGAGACATCAAAGAGATGAGAATGGAGAGATGCAGAGATTCTCCAAGAGGGCTTGTACATAAAGAAAGCTCCAGATTTTCACATCATGGGTGTGAGCATTCAGCTACACCATTAGATATACAACGTGGTACCATGCCTAGGGTCATAGCAAGAGAGATGGAGGAAGTATATGTACCAAAGGACAAGACTCTTGGTGACTATCTTCAAGAGTATGAATCTCAAACTCAGAGATTTAGAGATCATCTAAACTTCCAAGGGTTTTTAAAGATCAAGGAGGATAGAAGACCTAACAACCATGATAGAAGAACAAGGTGCAAGAAACATGATGTGGGTATATTCTTTCTATATACTTTTGATGGATCACCTAAATGTTTAGCTAGGGCTTGGGTGGAGGAGCTAGACACCTATTTGCAACAACACTAAGTTTTAAAATATGAAGCCATTAGAGTAGTAGCACTGCACCTTAAAGGTAAGGCTTTTGCCTGGTGGTTTTATGAATCTTATTCATTAAAATATGTAAATATATATACTTATGCAAGTTTCACTAGGGGGTTAGTAAAAATATTTGATGAAAAACATTCTGAAACTTCCTTGGTTGAGCTAGCCAAGAATAAACAAACAAAACCTTTGCATGAGTTGGAAGGATCTATAAATCCAAATCCATTTCAGAAAAATATTGAGGGGGTTAAAAATTTATAGAATACCTTTCTAGAGGAAAGATCCCCACTTCAGAAAGAGCTCTCCTCTCAAAGGGAAGACATGGAGATCTCTTTTTCAAAAGAGGAACTAAACAAAGAACCTCTTAATGTTGATGAGATAACCTCCATTCATGATGAAGGGGAAGAGAAGATAAGAGGTAACAACACTGTCACAGCAGTAGCAGATCTAGTACCTCATGAAGAGGAATATGGAGCATTTTCTCCAAAGAGAGAAAATCTTGCACCCTTGCAAGGAGTTCCAAAGAATCTCACATGTGGAGATCAAGACACAATCCATGTGCAACATGTGCCATCATTGACAGATTGTGAGATCTTGAATATATAAGAAGGTAAAGGGGAGGACAAGAATCATATGATTAGGAGCACACACCCCTCTCTATTTCAGAATATTGATGCACAAAAGAGGCAGGATGATTTGTGTAGTGAGGACAGGGGAAAATCAGTCCACTCAAATATACAATCTACTCTAAGCCTTGATGTTTCATTACATGGAGGAATTCCACTAGGGAGACCCCTTGATTGGAAGGTGAACAAATATTTCTCTCAACATGGTGCAACATTGATATTTTTGGCTATGAAAGGAGCCTTGGGAGAAGCTGGCACAGTGCAGATAACCTTTGGTGGGTTCAAAGGAGAGGTGAGAAATTTTTTGATATGGACATTGCCATCTCCCACTCAGCTATTTGCACTGAAAAATGATGATTTAGAAATCTATGATGGCATGAGCATGGTGTCAAGGGGATACTCCATAGCCTTGGAGCAGAAAATGATACTTCCACACATGAGGAATTTTTCTAAATATGAAAAGAAGTTATTGACACTCTTGCATGCATTGGAAAAACTATGGAAGTTTTGGATGGGAAATACCTTCCAAGAGGAGGTTGACCTCCATGTACTTCAATCTTGTCTTGGGCAAGATCAGCTGCAAGGGAGGCAACAAAAGTGGGGTAAAAATACTCCAACATGTGGCTTTGGCATTGAGCATGTCAAAGAGGAGAGTTATGATGTGACAGGTGCTTCATTTCAGATTTCTACAACGCTGTCATTGTTGGAAAGCCTAGATCCATATTGGGAGTCCCAAATATTGGTGGAATATTCCAAGGACCTCTTCACATGTAAGGTTCTTGATGGGAAAGTGATAGATGGGAGGTATAGAGTGGTTTATGGAGTCATTTATTTCCATGATTAGATCTACTTGACTAGAGACTCCAAGCTCAAGGAGGGAATTCTACATGCAACATATGAGGCACTCTCTTCAGGACATACTTCATTGAGTCTTATCACACCATCATGGAGGGATTCTATTGGGAGGATCTCAAAGAATATGTGCACCAACATATCAGGAGACATGTAGCTTGTTTGATGCATGAGGAGGAGAGAAACCACCTTGCAAGGTTGTTAAAATCATCTTCCCTTTTGATGGAGAAATGGGAAGGTTCATCTATGGATCTCTTCACCAACTTGTCTGCAATATGTGGTAAAGATTGTGTTTTGATGCTTATTTATCAACTAACAATGTATGTGCACTCCTTTACCATGCATTTGCAGCACATTTCTCTACAAGAGGGCAAACCTCTTTATGGATTTCATGGTCCTTTTGGGTCTACATTCAGTGATGGGGATGACCACTTTATGGAGGACTTTGGGAAAGATATGTTTTGCTTGGATCATATTCAACCAACACCGAATGTCCTCTACTATTTTCAAGCTTTGGAGAAGCTTATGGCAGCAAGAAAGTGGTTGGATGGCCACTTATCATATCATATTTTGAGATAGCAAGAGGAAGAACAACACTGGTCTCACTTGAGGGACTATTATCACCATCCAACATGCTATATGACACATAGTCCATTTTCATTTTGGATTCCATATGGTGATGACACTCTATTCACTATATGTAGGATGGATTGGGCAAGAGTGATTCTTGGAACCAAAGAGTGGGATCATGAGAGTCCAAGTGTATTTTGGCTTATTAATGACCATATTATTACAGCCCAATATCAACAATTCCACATCTATCATAAATGGAGAGAGAGACAATGTGATTTGAACAAAATCGTCTCTCATTTTCAGCCATGCAGCCCCTATACATTGCAGAAGCAGGGGATTGGTGAGTTTTTCTATGAGCTACCAAGGATGGATCACTTTTTTTGGATGATAGCATGGAAATTGGAGTGTTTCATGGGGGTTGAAGCACCCAACATTTATCATCTCTCATGCCTTAAGGAGGCCAATGGACAGCATATAACTCTTTCTGTATATCTCCCACTTTGCATGATAAGAGCTATCCACCAAAGGAAAATTTGTATTCTTGGGAGGGGACATATCCATTAGAGATTTTGCAGTATCCTTGCAGTTTCTTGAGGACAAGAAACATTTTGGAGGGGAGGACTGTAATATTACTAAATTAGCTTGCAGCTAATTGGAATATTAAAGTTTTTTTTTGTCACTTAGATAGGTGAATAAATGGGTAGGGAGGCCCATAAATATCTTTATGAAGAATAAAAGCACTTCTCATGTGAAACTGGAACATATTTACAGCTCAATAAAGCACTCTAAGGTGTGAACAGGGGCTAGAATATATGGACTAGGTCAACTTTGACCAAATCAACAGCACTGCCATGGAGGAGTGGACATTAATGGAGGGACAACACAGTTTTAGATGGAGACACATTACATGGAAGTAGTGTCATTAATGGATGGGGCTTAGGGTTTGGAAGCTCATATCTTATAAAAGGAAGAGGATGACAACCATATTATTCATCTTGATGTTTTGATATTTTGATATATGGTATGTTTAGACATATAGCTTTCTTTAGCTGTTTAGCTAAGATTACATGTGCTGTTTAGCATAGGGTGTTCCTGATCGAGAATACCACCTCTTCCATTGAGAAGATCTTGGAGGATTTTGCACTATATTTCTACATTCAGGCATTTGGCAAAGCTTTAGTCTCATGTACAACGCAATTCTATTTAGAGTTGGGTTGTGTTGAAGGGGTGTAGCAGTGGAGGAGAGATATGTCCAATTTTTGAGCTAGTTTTCCATTGGAGGGATTATCCTTTCATCTAGAAGCTTGTGAGGAAAATTTCAAGGCTTCATTACATATTTTGGCACCAGACCAAGTAGCATCCATTAGCTACAATGCAGTTTCCCTCAAGGATTGCGTTATTTTGGAGAGCAGCTGCAACAGTGGGTTTATTGCCATATTTGGAGTGTTTGGGTTTCCTGTGTTGGGATTGACCCTTAATTTAGGAGATATATTGGAGGAGGATCAACCATATTGTATATAATATCAGCCATATCCCATCAATTATTTATTTTCAGAGATTATTCAGCCCTAGGGCCAAAATCTGCTATATTTTGTATAATGTGTATTTCCAGAAACCTTTTTTGGGTTGTCTTGGAATTCTATTTTGGAGCATGGATCTATATCCTTAAAATTTTTGGAGCAATATATCAGAAAAAATATATTTTTATACCTTTTAGATACTATTCTCTCTTATAAAACACAATTTTCTGCATTCCTATACTTCATGTATTAACAACATCTTAGATCTAGGTGTATGCTTTCATGGGAGGCTTGTTTTCCCAACTTGAGTGATATTTTCCTCAAGATATTGTACCTATTTTTCTGTTATATTCATAATGGAATGGATCTATTATTGTATCATGCTTTGATCTATTATGTTTCTGCATATTTCCATCATTTTTCACTATATTCCTGCTCTTCCCATTTGGGAATATTACACCTGTGGACCCCATTATTGTTCCTTAAATCAAGAAGAGACCAACATGGCTTAGATATACTCTTAAATAAGTAGGAAACAACTCCTCGTGGCACATTTAGAGAAATCAAGAGATCAAAGAAGTATTTTGGGTATGCAACTTTGATCAATAAGCTCATCAATTATGAACCTTATACTTATGAAGAAGAAATAAGTTAGTAAGTTTGGAAGGATGCGATGATGGAGGAGTATAAATCACTAATAAAAATGATGTATGGCATATTTTATCAAGGCCTAAAGTAAAGTTAGCCGTGACCTCCAAATGGATATACAAGATTAAGCACATAGCAGATGGGAGCATTGAAAAATACAAGGCTAGATTTGTGGCTAGAGGATTCTTCTAGAAAGTGGGAGAGTATTATGATGAAACCTTTTCTCCAACTGCCAGGTACACAACTATTAGATCTCTTGTTTCTATTGAAGCTTATATGGGATGGAATATACATCAAATGGATGTGAAGACAACTTTCCTCAATGGAGTAATTAATGAAGATACGTACATAGAAAAACCTCAAGGGTTTGAGGTTCATGAGAAAGAGTCTCACACATGAAAATTTAATAAATCATTGTATGGATTGAAGTAAGCTCCTAGAGCTTGGTATTATCAAATTGACACTTATTTTACAAGGCTTGGTTTCATCAAAAGTGATGTTGATATGAACCTATACATCAAGGTTGTGAAGAATGAGGTTTTGATTCTATTGCTATATGTGGATAACTTGTTTATGATTGTTTTGGATCATATCATTCTTCAGTGTAAGATGGATTTGGCCATTGAATTTGATATGAATTTTCTTGGATTAATAAACTATTATTTTGGACTAGAAGTGGAAAAAAACTAGCAAAATATTCCTTGTTTAAGGGAAGTATGTTATCAAGATCCTCTAGAAGTTTGGCATGATGAGTTGTAAACCTATGGCAACTCCTATGATAACAAATTTGAGGAGGCTAAGGAGTTCTAATTATAATATCGTTGATCTATCGATATACCAACAACTGGTTGGTTCATTTATGTAGTTTATTAATACTAGTCCAGATATTTTCTTTGCTGTGAACACATTACGAAAATTTTAGATGGAACATAATCATGATTAATGGATTGAAACAAATCATGTATTGAGATATATTTATGGTATTGTTAATTATTGTTTAACATATGTTGCAAGAAATGAGGTTTTACTATAGGGATACCTCGACTCTGATTGGGTTGGAAGTGTCAAAGATGAGAAAAGTACAACTGGTGGTTATTTTAGTCTGGGATATACGATGGTTTTTTGGATGAGCAAGAAATAAACATCCATTGCGCTCAACAATATAGAAGCATAATATATGGAAGTATGTTCAGTTAGATGTGAAATAACTTGGATTTGTAAATTGCATACAAGTTTAATTTATGAGGTGCTAAAAGCAACCATGATATATTGTGACAATCAAAGCTATATAAAGCTTTCAGAAAATCCTATCTTCCACGGGAGGTCAAAGCACATTGGAATCAAGTATCTGAGTCATTTGGGACATGGTGCAAAAGGGAAACATTAATCTCTAGTACATCTCCACTGATGAGAAGATTGTTGATATTTTTACAAAGCATCTTTCTAAAGTGAATTTTTCATACATCTGGGACAAACTTGGGTTTGTGGAGAATGCCTCTCTCATTGAAAGGGAGTGCTGATTGCATGATGGATGTAATTTCTCCCCATGTCAAGCAATTTGATAGAATAATTATCCTTATGTTAAGTACATTGACTTGAATTAGGTAGAATAATTTGATAGATTAGATAACATCATGGACTGAAATTCTTCTTATTTGATGTACTTTGACCTGAATTAGGGAAGCTATGATTGTTTCAAGTACATTGACCTGAATTAGGAAGAATGGTCTGATGGACTAACTTAATCCCTATGTTTAGTGATTTGACCGGAATTAGGAAAGATATCTCTGTGTCAAGTACATTGAATTGAATTAGGGAGAAAGGTATGAAAAAGGACTCATAATCCCTATTTCAGTTGATCTTGGGTGGATTATGGTCCTAGAGGCTACTTAGTTGAGTTGGAGCCTCCTAACATCATGCTCTGATCTCTTTCTAGAGTGAGCTTGTTTTTTTTTTCATCTAGACTATGTCTATAGTTGTTTGATGGTGAACCATGATTATGTATGGTTGGTGAAAGTGATTATTACATTGGAGATTCTTATCTTAATCTTGATCTTTACTTGAGAAATTTTTAACTTTAGATTATCTTGATAGTCATTATGAATACCTCCCTAGCTAAGAGGGATTTGTGAATGTTGTAGCTATGGTTAGTGTTCATATTAATATATTTTATTGATGTACTTTTTCATGTGAAATAGGTTCTTAATTCTCATAAGAAAATTAAATTATTTTTTTATTTATCAAAAGGAAAATTTAAATTTTTGAATATTGGTTTTGGCACCACAAGTTGTACAAGTGAACCGTCTACTCTTCAAGTCAACCCAACTATTCATGTCACCCATTTGATCTATGGTTCACTACATATTTGAGTCACTCTTCCTCCTCTCCAAACCATCATTCAATCTAAGTTTCAAGAAGTTGTATCTTCTATACATAAAAAGAAAATCAAGGAGTAGAACGAAGACTAAGGAGCAGACAGAAGGCTAGTCAAATATCTTGGAAAGGGCCGAATCGATTTGGAATATATCTATGTGAAAAGAATCCAAATATATAAGGTTTATCTCGATTCAAGGAGGATGAATATATATGAAAGAAGGTAAAATATCCTATGATCTAATTATGTGGAAGAGGGCTAAAGTTATGTGGTTCATCTCTGTGGGAGAGGGCCCAAGTTCTGTGAATCATATTTGTGGAAAAGGGAGCCAAATTATCTATTTTAAATCTATGGTTGCAGTCATATTGAAGAGGGGTGACTTGGAAACTTGGTGGATGCTCTTACTGGTTAGTTTTTCCATATCTTTGACTTTGATATCTCCTATTGAATTGATTCTCTAAGACAAAAATTGCTGGCTTTTTACCCTAAGTGGGTTTTCCTAGGGTAAATATTGCGTTGATCTTGTGCATTATGATATCTTCTTTTTTCATTCTTGTATGGGTGAATTTTTGACGTATAATTACTTGATGAATAGGTTTTAAATGATAAAAGCAAGTTTAATATAATCATCACAAGAAATTACCAGTATCATAAATTTGTGCTAGTCTACATTATAATATATTTTTCAACACATCTCTCACAAGCAAACTCGGCCTCCTTGCCAATCAATTCACTCTTGGTATCGCTAAAGATAGCTCCACCTCACAACTCATTTTATTTTCCAAGATACCTGTTCTCATTGAATCTTCAACTCGTGCTAATTAATTATGTCTTCACCTCAACACATAGGCTCAATTTATAACTTTTATAAGTTAAGATGGATGACCAAAATTAAGTTGTCAAGTTAACTGAAGATAAATTATTTATCTTTAATTAAATTTCTTATATTTAGATGTATTTAGTTTAAATAAAGTACGGGTCATAAATTTAGCTTGCATTACATGCATATTTCATGCATGCCACATGTAACTCATCCACATGCATGCAACTTCGCATCTAGCATGTGACCCACTTGCACACTCTGCATGTCACATGCAATCAACATGCAAAATCTACATGTCACATGCAATCAACATGAAAAACCTACATGTTGTATGTAACTAACATGCATTCTTTGCATGTCGCATGGAAGCTCTTATCGAGGAAAAACAAGGTCCTTCTAGTTAAGGCACAAGGCTAGAAGACATTCTGTATCTACAAAAATAAACACTTCCTCTTAGCAAGTATGGTGTTCTGCACAACACCAAAGCTTATCCTTGAAGAATACAAAATTTCCCTTCATCAAAGTCTTGGTTAATTGTTTTCTACCTGCTCGCCTGTAGGAATGTATTCCAGCTTCACTGTCCAATTCTACACACAATCTATAATGAAGTGATACTTGATCTAAAAGTGATTCAAATTGTCAAGAAACACTGGATTCTCAAAGAGGTTGATGTAACTCTAATTATCACAGAAAATGGCAATTGAATATAGCTCCTAATAAAAAATCCCAACAAGAAGTTTCCGAATCTAGATCACCTTGCATGTAGTCATATTGGCTGCCATATACTCGGTCTCTACAGAACTCAGTGAAACTTCCTTCTGTTTTTTGCTGTAACCATTAGAGAATTTTTGAGGTCTAAAATGGGCCTAAAAAAATATGTACAATCAGAATAAACTTTATAAGAACCAATAGGATTCTATATGATGATGTCAACCATGGGGGATGATTCACCTTTTTTGAAGTAAAAAAGTAAAAAGGTTAAAAAAAATAATACCATTTTTTCAACTCATATTTTCAACTTATCTCCCTATGGTTTTACTAAAATTTCGAGCTGGAGCACTCGTTGGATGAAAAATTTATTTCCTAATCCAAGTACCCATGTTGCATAGTTTTGATGGACCCTACTACATGGAAAATGAGAAATACATGAAAAATGTGATTGCAATCATGTTTGTTCATGTATTTTTCTTTTTTTGTGTAGTAAGGTCCATCGAACATGGTCCTTGGATGAGGAATTAAATTATGCATCCAATAAGAGTTCGTGCTTGAAATTTGAGTAAAACTTTAGGGGGATAAATTGAAAATAAGAGTTGAACGAGTAGTTTTTTTTTGTTTTTGTTTTTTTTTTTTTGCTCTAAAATATGATGATGTACTATAATCTTATTTTATTATTTCCACTATTATTTTATAACATTTCTTAGGAGGCCCATTTTAGACCTCAAAATTTCTCTATTGGAGAGACTACTCTTGATCCCAAACTAAAACTGCAACCTAAAGTACTTTTCTTGTGAGTTGTGCTTCCTGCATAATCCGCATCGGTGTACCTCTTGAGCTTCACTCCATCCTACTAAATATAACTCAACCCAAAATCAACTATGCCTTAGAGATATCTCACAAAATTCTTCGTAGCTACCTAGTGCACTCGCTTAGGCTCTATCATAAACTAACTAAGGAAGTTTACTACGAAACAAATATCTAGCCTAGTGTTAACTAGATACGTAAGAGAGTCGATTAACTATATTTATAAATTCGGGTCCACTGCATCTAATCTGGAAACATCGATCTTATTTTAGTTGGTCATAAGTGACATGGACATGGGCTTAAATTCCTCAATCCTGAATCACTTCAAGATATCAACTGTGTACTTACCTTGTCCAAGGAAGATTTATCCCTCTCTCTAAGACACATCCAACCCCATAAATTAGTGCATAAAACCCAATTCCTTCATATCAAACTTTCCTACAAGATCCCACTTGTAATTTTCTATGAGCTCTGTTACCGCAAAATCTAGCAGGTCTTGTATAAGGGTATTGTTATGAATGTAAATAATAAATCAGAATAATATATTAACTACCAATATTAATTGTTATTATTAATTCTTGTCGGCTCTTTTTATTTTTGTTCACCATTAATTCCTGACCTAAACCCTTCTTTCAATCTTTCATTCAAAAATTTGTCTTGAATATAGATCCTCGTTGGGATTTGAAACATCGAAAATTTTTCTTTAACACTATGGATAATCCAGAAAGCTTTTCAATAACTGATAACCACAGGAGCTTGAAAACCATAATGAATGTAAATAATTAATAATTAATAGTTAACAATGATTAGTATACTGAGGAGACATGTCTTAAAAGACATGAATAGTCATGAAGGGTACCCACCTAGGTATATATATGAGACCCTCAATTGTAACCAAATAATATTCTCATTCATACAATTTAAATACATACTCATATCCTCAATGGAAATATTCATATTCCAAGTGTTTTGGAGTATTTAACTTATGAGTATGAACTTTGTTTGTAACTTTTGGTACTCCGATTTTGGCCTTTGGTCATGAACTCTCAATTAGATTCATTGTCATTGTGACCGAAGCGTTTCAATACATAGTTTTGGAGATTCTCCATTTTTTTGTCAGAACTTTTTCCATTAAAAATATATATATATTAAAATAAATAAACAAATTAAAAAAGGAGTTAAAAAAAATGAAAAAAAAAAAACGAAAGAACAAAAAAAAAATTATTGAAAAAAATATTATCCCACTGCAAATTTGAAAGAGAAAAAAGAAATAAAGAACACCTCACCATTTTACTAGTTGTAGAAAATTTCAAAATATGTACATTCACATGCAAATGTAAACAAACCACCGTATCGTTGTCATACACTTGATATAGCTACAATTGGATCCACTACTAATAGAGGCAGTCACCAAAAAAATAGTTTGTAAGTATGCCACCATATCATAATTCATATAACACAGTCTTCTCCAACAAGCTACCCATACAGTGGAAAATTAAAACCATCATTTTTAAAACTTGTAATTGATAAGTATACACTTCCAAATGTGGTATTTTGTATGTATGGATAACTTCCCAACCAATACAAAATCAATGAGACATATATGTGATCCCAATAAATATATTTGTTTGTACAATTGGTGTAGGGAAGAAGCAACACTGAAGAAGACTACATGATCAATCACGAAGGCAGTTTTCAAAGAAGTCCGTAGTCAAGAGAAGTGGGTCGCATAGATGCTGCAAAATTTCAACACCGCCTAAAACATAATAGCAGCAAAGATCAAGGGAAAATGAAGCTGAGTGACTCGGGACGAGTCACATGTGAGTGTTGGGGGCCTCTTGGGTGCAACCCAACTTGGCCTCGATTTTGGTTAAGTCTCGACATTCAGAGGCATGAAACATGAAGTATACTGCGAAAAAAAATCATTTTGGATATATCGTGCAGTATCCTAGGGGATTTAGGGTGGGTCGAAGCCCCTCCTTTTGTAATGGGATTGGGCTAGATTTTCTTATATTTTGGTTAGCCCATGGTATTTAGACCATGGTTTTGTAACGATGTAATGCTATATAAAGTGATGTAATGCTAAGTCATAATAATAATCATGGATGAATCATTGTAGTTCTATGGTCATAGGCTAGTTGTATTTTTCTTTTGTAGCGAAGGAAAGACTTTTCGACTGAGTGCGCAAAGAACTTGGAAGAGTCTACAACTTAGTGCACATACCACCTACAATTGTGTGCACAGGTCAGAGAACCGATTGTATTGAAAATATCCATATTAATAGAAAGGAAGAAGTGTTGTGAAGATATTATTTTTCTTATGTATTCTTTACTATTTTCTTAATATCAGTTGTTGCAAAGTTATTGTTCTATTTATGTGCTATAACAGTGTAGTTTATGGTATTTTTTATATGTTCTATTGAATGTGGTGAATTAAGTGAAGGGTTTAATACAACAAAGTAAGTTTATGCATGTTAAGGGATAATAGTAGCATATTAGAATAGCAACCTCGGGTAGTCCCTCAAGGTTGTAGAAACCTGGTTCTATAACCACCCATAAGTCATCTTGGGTGAGACTGTGATCTTCATGCAAGTCATTTCTAAAAGGGCCGGTGATCAAGGGTTTTGTTGGTGTGAAGTGTTATCGTTATGTAATTTAAAATATTGGGAGAATAAACACAGAGGACAACATCAAAACCACTTTGGAAGCTGAGATCTAGCCATGCTAGCTTCAGAGAGGGATCTCTCTATATAATTTAACTTTGTTTTTAATGTATATTAGGCTAGTTATGACTATACTTGGTTATTTTTTTTTTTTTGGTTGTTTGGTTGATTAAGTGACTATATTACCATTGGGCTAAGGGGTCAAAATGTAACTGGTTTTGCATTAATATTTAAAAGAGTTATAACAGAGCAAGCTAGGTTGCATTAACTGTATCCTTTAAGATCTTAAATGGATTATGGAGATGGAAGAAAAGTGAATTTCAGTAGAGATTGAAAAGCAATTAAGTATTCTTCAATTTAACTTCAGTAGAAAACATATAAATTGTAAAATCAACCATAATAAAATGTTTTTATTAACATGTCCTATTCATCACACTTTCTGTTTTACAATTAAGATTTTTCAGATATTTACAGAGAAAGGAAATACAATGAAAAAACAAAGTTACAATATAAGAACTTCACTAGTGAATACACCACATGAATCTAGTAATAAGTCCCTGTATTATTGATGATCCATCAAAACGTGGAAAGTTACAATGCTCAGTAGGAAAAATATATTCAATAACCAACCTAGAATATTTCGAACAATGAAGTATTTATACTAATCCTTTACAAAACTAATTACATTAATGTTGTCTCAACAGATTATTAGAAAAACTTGAATAATAAATTCTAACTGTGACAAAAAAGAGGCTCAGTGGAGGTGATCTGGAACACTGGTACTATTTTAGAGGAAACAATTGCTGAGTGGACCTATTTATGGGCTATCCTGGCTATTGTGTTGGCTAATGTGATTGCTGCAAATGACCTTTCTCATTTACTTTTCACTCTTATAGTTCACATAGTTTATCCTATCAATCTTCATCTGGGATAGTTAACTTTATTACCTTTCGGTAAATTTCATCCACTTCAGTGTATTTGGAAAAAGTAGGTTTTACCAAGAAGATGTTGTTTACCTCATGTTGAATGAAAAGATCATTGCTCATTTCTTCCAAGAATTCTTTACCTGTCATGGTGCCTTTGATATTAGAGAATTTGGCATTGTCCATGGCAATTTACCTTAGCTTCTTCACATAGTCTTCATGAGTTATCAACTTATCATTAATCACAAACAAAGAATTCATACCCTTCTATGTTAAAGGATCTAACCTGTTGAAAAAATTGTTCACTGCTATATCTAAGCTGTAGCATTTCTATTCCAGTTGAACAATCATATTCTTCTTTGTAATAATATTTTTCACTTATAAAATGGTCTTTTTTATGTCATCCACTCCCAAGTCATCTACCTCATATATATTCTTGGAGTTTAAGAACTTGATGATGTTATTTTCTATGACAGACATATCTCCAAGCTCTTCTTTAATTTTTGTGATGGCATCATTTTATTTCTTAATCAATTCCTTCTGTTCAAAAATGATTTGGATGCAGGGTTGGATATCATTAATGGATTCAATGACATCTGCCCAAATTATTTCTTTAACTTGGCCTAATGTTTGTCCAATGGATGATTCTCTCTTTGAATTATGCAACCTCTCTATCATTTTCTGAGCTCTCTGTGCTTCAGCTGCATGAGAAAATTCACTTCTTGATCTCTGGTCTTGCAATAGTTTGACTTGATCCTACAACTTCTTGATTTCCTCTCTCTCGATAGATAGATTCTCCACTGCCTTTGCCAACTGTTCTGCACCATCTATTGTCTGTGTTGTAGAAGTTGTAGCTGTGGGGATGGATGTAAGACGTACAACCTCCAAAGGAACCATGGAAAATTTTGCAGCCTTCTCCCTCTATTTAATCATATTTTCCATTTCCGTCTCCATTTGTATCAATTGGGAATTTTGCTGCATGATGAGCTTCATCATATCTGACTTTTGAGACTCCATTTATTCAATATATTTGGTGATAGGATCTTCTGTGGTTGACAAATTTAGTTTTTTCCTCACTGTTGCTATGTCCACATTCTTCTTATTTATTATTTCTTCTGCACCATTCATGTTGGAGGGGTCATATCCTATCTTGACTACCAAGTCCTCCAAATATTTTATCCTTGTAACTTTGGCAAGAGAGGATATTTTATCCATCTTTAGCTGTGACTGAATGTTTTCCAAGGAAACCTGCAATTTAGATAAACTCATGGATGTATTAGTTAAGGTAGAGGAAATCATTTCACCTATTTTCTTTTGCATCTCCATTTGATCAATGGGATGAATGTCTTTGATGTAAAACTCAATTGAAGATTTCTTGTAATCAACTGTTGTCTTAGGCTGTGAAATTTGTGCCTCAAGAAAGGCCATTTGCATTTTACCTTTCACAGAATCAAATGCTGACAACAACCTACTATGAGAACTAGAATTCTGCTTCTAGAATTGGCTGTATGTATTGTTCTTCAAAATCTCATTCTTCAGCTTAATTTCCCCGAATGTATCAAATACTGTCTTTTCTTTCTCCCCTGGGATAACCTTAGTTGTCTGAATAGCTTGTTGATGATCTTGTGAAGCTGTATAAATATTAGGAGAAAGGGTGGATTGGCCACCAACTTGAGGGGATGTAGGTATCTCCTTAGTAATTATGAAAACCTCCTGTTCTAAATCTTTATTTGGATTAACTTTAACATTGAATTTGGTTCCTTTCCTATACATTATCTTGAACTCTTTTCTTGTAGTATCAATCACTGAAGGTGAATCTTCTTCTCTCAGTATTTTTCGTTCTTTTTCCTGTGGGACATGATTCTATGATGTAGAAGTAGAGACTAGATGCTCCTCAGCTTCCTGCAAAGTGTTTTCAGTCCACTCCATTTGGTTCATGTACTTCTCTATTTCTAGCCTATGAGAATGTATATAAGGAGTAGTCTTGTTTTATACCCTTAATTTTGAAATGGTTCACAATGGATCATAGGACCAGGTAAAGCTGAGACTGAACTTGATTTCCTTCAAGATCCTATCTGCTTCCTCCTCTGCTGACCTGTTGTTGCAAATGAATGGCCCAATCTATGTTTTAAATCTCAACTCTGTGTAGTTCTGTTATAAATACCAGTGACTTGTCTTGGCTTGATTTGATAGATGTAGAATCCTTTTAATGTCCTCACTAACTCTTGTTTTAGTTGTACTGCTAAGAAGGCTCATTTCTAGATTTACAAACAGTTCAATGAAATTTTTGTATGAATACTCCTGCTCTTTCATCACCATTGTGGTCCAAAATATGACTGACTGCTAATTGCCATAATCATCCAATTTCTGCATTGCAAATTTAAATATATCTCCCTGAAAATATAGAAACATGTAAACTAGAACAGAGGAATATTACCTTTTCTGTTTGAAATTTGACAAAATGGTCATGAATACTATATGCTAGGAATTGGCTGAAATTGAAAAGGATAGATGGTTTAGAATCAGTAGAAAATATGGAGAGGAAACCTATGATTGGCTCATCTAACCATTGGTTAGAATAATATCCAAGGAGGTATGAAATGACTGTGATTATCTGATTGGCTCTGTCATGGAAAATTGAGGAAGAGTAAGGAGGGTTCTTTTTAGGCAACTGAGTATCTTCAGCTAGGAAAATTTCATGTGTTTTAGCCTTTTTGGAAAAATCTAGCTTCTGATACAATTCATTAAGGGCTTCTTAGGAGAAAGGGGTTCCATTTTCTATAGAAGGGGCTTGCATCATTTGATCGATGGATTGTGCAGTGATAGTGAAGATAATTTCACCTGAGGGGGAAATTATGGCTCTCTGGATAGGTATGTAACATTCCCGACATTTCCAGATGAATTCATCGGTATTGTGGGTATGGGGAAAATATAGTGAGGTAAGTTTGATTCCCATAGTCTAATGTAATCTGACTCATCTATGTATTTTTCCTCTAACGAGAAATACTTCTTGAAAATTTAAAATTCACATAGATTTTCATGAATTTTATAATCTCTGTTAGCTAGAGGGATATGGTCTAGATCAACAGGAGGATGGATCAATGTGTTAACTGGTTCCTCTTGGCTTTTATTCTTAGGAGGCATGATTCAATTTGTTTCAGAGAATTGAAAAGGTTCATAAAAGAACAGGTTTACCGGGACCGTGATGCTTTGGATTGGCAAAGAAGGCACAATAGACGCAGTGCTAGGATTGGTAATGAACTAATGAATCTATCCAGAGCTCTGTAAATCTGTCACAAGAATGGAAACTGCAAAGAAATGAGCAAGGTAAAATTTAAATAGGTTTAGAATGCATGGTTTTATACACATTTGGGATTTTTCCATTGATTGTGGCGAGGATACGTTATATTAATGGTCATTTATTTAATTAAATGCATTAACGAATGGTTTTTTGTGGGAAGGGGCATAATTAGCAACGAGAATATGCAAGCTGACATGACAAGATTGGTGGGCACGATGGATAGGTGAGCGGTTTCAGTATTGCAGGGGAAAGAAGTTTTTTTTTTAGGGGGGGGGTATGAGGCTGTAAGAAGTATGAGCAGAGGGTGGTGAAAAACGTGAAGGAGCCACCACGTTGATGTGGGCCCGAAAGCTGAAACAATTTTTTTTGGACCCCCTCCACAATAAAGCTTGAATGGAGGGGGGGGGGGATGAAAAAGGATGTGGACTATTAGATTAGGAGTGGAAGAAATGATGGGAGGATAGATGAGTGGAGTTTAAATTGATGTGAATTGATGGATTGTTGGGTAGCAGCAGGTTTAATTGAGAATAAAACTTAGGATATATGGTAATATGCCAAGAGTTTTTCATTAATGTGCCCAAATACTTAGAGTTAGGATAAATTAATACTATCCCTTTTTCGGTTCATATGCATAGATACATTTGGAAACCACAACTTGGGATAACCAATTTAATTCTTTTTAAGGCTCCAAAACACTTCTACCTACCCATGAATTTCATTTATTTTGCTAAGCTAACATTTTTTCTTCTTTTTTCTTAGGGTTCATATAAGCTAGCAAACCCACATCACTTTTTTTTATAAAAAATCTAACCTAGTCTATCACTTATTTATCCTATTGATTTAGATTAAAGGGTTGAATCAATTTCATTTTCTACCTAACTACTGATTTTACCAGATTAAATTGTTTAGAAAATCTTTATTCACTAACCTAACTAACAAAAATTCACAATTTTTCAACCATGATTAAATTTTATGATTTGAACAAAAATCTAGTCATTGTGTCATTTTTAAATAAACTGTACACACTATTATTTGATGATGACGTAAAGAAAACTAATCTATCAGTAGCGGCATTTGAATTTGCAACACTTTCAATGTTATGTTTCTATTTTTTCTTTTGTGGGGTTCTTATTTTCTTTTATTCTTTGCAAATTTATTTCTTTTTGTCTTTTTCTCTGTGTTCATTTTTTGACATACCCTCTTTTAATTTTCTTATATATATATATATATTGGAAATAATTTGCATTTTGAAAATTATTCACAATGTAAAATAAAAAATACAAAAAACTCAATCACCTTGATATCCTATAAATTATAGGACCCTAACAGTGGCTCCAGCTAGGGATGGCACTTCTCCATGTGAAGTGTCAAGAACATATGATTAGTAGCCTTGATTATCCCATGTATGTAATGTCTACATTTGATTTCTTTCGCTATTGAATTACTTATGGTTTCTTATCAATCAAGGCTTAGGGCCTTCTTTGTGGGCTTCAGCTTTTTTCAATAAGTTACCCAATCAAAACAACAAAGACTATAATATTTACAACGATGTAAGAAACAATATTTATGCTAAGAAAAGTAGTGCTTCAACATCCTTCCATTGACAAGATCACCAAGTATCTCTGCTCCATCTAGATCCTTGAGGAATAATGCATTATGTCCTCTGAGGGCATAAATGATGTATGGCCCTTTCCAAAGGTTATAAAATTTCCCATGTTTACTTTTTTCCTCTCTCCTGGAATCCCACCTCAAAAAATTGTCCCCAATATTGAAGTCATCAACTTTAGTCCTTCTGTCAATTTTTTTTTTTGAAATTTTCCTGAATAACTTGGTTTTTTTTGTATACTTCCTCCCTGGATTGTTGTAACTGAATAGTCTGATTAATTCTCCTCTGTGTATCATTAGGCTCAACCTGTAATTCTTGAATTATCTTCATGACTAGAATTCATAAAGAGGATGGAAAAAAAAAATCCATTCCATAGACCAATTGGTATGGTGACATGACAATTAACTTCTTTGTAGTAAGTTTGTCAGCCCAAAGTGCATTAACTAACTTGTTGTGCCAAGTCTTCTTGTTGTCCTCTAAATTTTTTTTAATGATATTTACCAAGCTCTTATTTTAGGATTCAACCAAACCATTACCATGAGGGTAATACGTTGTTGAATTTCCCAAATTAATGTGGTATTTATTATAGAATTCAATCATTTTCTTAGATTTAAAGGTTGCAACATTATCACTAATAAGTTTTCTAGGACAACCAAATCTAGAGAGGATAATGGTTTCAAGGAATTTAACGATGACAACATCAATGACTGATCTGGAAGGTGTGGCTTCAATCCACTTAGTAAAGTAATCAGTGGCTGTGAGAATCCACTTATGTTGGTCAGATGAAGGTGGATGAATTTCACCAATGAAATCTAGTCCCCACTGTTGGAAAGGGCATTCAAATGATAAAGGATTTATGGGAGGGGTAAAATCTTTATTTTTCCTTGAAATATCTGGCATTTATGGCATGAAGTTACTTTCTTATGAATATCAGGAAAATGTTAGGCCAGTAAAACCATCTCTGAGGATTTTGTTGCCATTGGTTTTCCAGTAGAGATGTCCACCGCAATCACCTTCATGGAACTCCTGCATGTTTTTTTCTGCGTCTTCCTTTAACAAGAACTTAAGTAAAATACCACCAGCCTCTTTCCAATATAAAACATTTTTTATGATACAAAAATTAATTTATTTTAACTTTATAAATCTTGCCTTTGTTTTGTTAGACTAGGATGAACATTTAAATTGAATAAAACATATAACATGTCTACATATCGGGGTGAGTTCAAAAATGCTTCATAATCTGTGGAGTCGCCTGTTCTTCTTGATCATCTAATGCATCAACAAAGCTGATGTCCAATGCATGGAAATTTGACTTAGACATCAATTGGGGCAGTCCTTATCCTTTGATTAACTTGGTGGGTTTGATTTCTAAGTCATACTCAAGAATGACAACAATCCATTTACCTTGTTTACCATTAGGTCCATTCCGTGTTAAAATATCCTTGACCATTGAATTTGTTACATAAGTAATGATATGGGAAAGTAAGATATATACTATAAAGTATTTAATTGATTTAATCAATGCAAAGGCCTATTTTTCCATAATATTATATTTCAAAGATGCATCTCTTAAAGCCTTACTGAAAAATGCAATGGGCTGTTCAAATCCTTCATTATTTTTCTGCAGCAAGACAACTACAATAGCGTGTTCAGAAGAAAAAGAGAAGATAATGAAATCTTTAGTAAAATATGGAATAATCAACATTGGTGCTTTTGTCAGTGCCTGTTTAACTAAATCAAAGGATTGTATAACCTGAATACCCCATCTAATTTTTGAATCCTTTTTCAACATATTTGTTATGTTTCTAAGAAGTTATGCAAGGTTATGAATGAATCTCCTTAGGAAATTAATCTTGCAAATAAAAAATTGAAGCTCCTTAATGTTTCTTGGGTGACTGACTTTTAATATGGCTTAAATCCTACTGGGATCAATCCTAATACTATCCTTAGAGATAATATGACCAAGAAGCTTTCCTTATTTAAGGCCAAAAAGTGTTTTCTTAGGATTTAATGAGATGTCAAACCTTCTACACTGTTCAAACACTCTTCTCACATGTAACAAGTGTTCCTCATCAGTTTTAGAATAGACAGTGATATCATCCAGATAAATCATAATAAAATGACCAATTTCATTAGAAAATGAAATATCCATTGTTCTTTGGAATGTGGACCCAACATTCATTAACCAAAAGGGCATCTTCATATACATGAAGGTCCCCCATGGAGTAGTGAAAGTTGTTTTATCCTGATCATCAGGATGCACTAAGACCTCGTTATAACCTGAGAAACCATCCAATAAGGAAATCCTACTAGACCCTACTACCTTCTGTAATATATGATCCATTTTTGGCAGAGGGTAGTTGTCTTTTAGGGAGACCTTGTTAAGATTTCTGAAATCAATGCATAATCTAATTTCTCTATTTTTGTTCCTAGTAGGCACTATGTTAGACACCCATTTAGAGTATCTGAGAGGAACTATGATTTTAGCATCATACATATTTTTAACCTCTTTCTCAATCAGAGGCATCCAAACTGGATTTATTCTACGGAGTTTCTGTTTGAATGGTTTCTGATCTTCTTTGATTGGGATTTTATGTTGTATGATACTAGAGTCATATGCTTTGAGATCCTCATAGCTCCAAGAAAATACATCAATGAATTATTTGAATAAAGATATGTATTTTTTTTTGAGCAGCAAACAATGATTTTGAAAGTTTTATCATTTTAGGATTCTGTTAACTACCTATATTACATTCTTCTACATCTGCCCCTATGGGCTCTATTTTTTGTTTTTTTGCTACATCATTAAAATAAAAAATCTCTTCTAATGGAACTAGACCTCTAGGTAAAACATTGTCTTTAAGCTGAAATATTTCAAATTATTCTTTTTCTGGATCAATTTCATGCAATTATAATTTATGTACAACTTCATCTACATAAATATTTACATCTGGTTCATCCAATGGTTTTCCTACATTAGCATGTACAACTATATGATTTTTTACTTCACATTCTAAATCTATGCTATTTTATTCATACTCATCCTTGGACTGCAAAATTTTTTCAATCTATTTTTCATTTCCAAACACCTACCAATACCTTATATTATCTGGTACAACTGGATGATGTTTTACTTCCACTATATATTTTCTCTTGGGATGAGGCTTTTTGCATGTGCTGGCTGAAAAAGCCAGACAATTAGCAAGGATATTATGATTTCTAGGAATAATAGCAAGATCATATCCTACAAAAGTTTCTAGAAAATCAAGCACTACGTTTCTATATGCTCTCAGTCTAGGATGATTTGCAAAATATTCTCTTTTAATCTGTTTTATAATCAATTCAGAATCTCCATGAACATATATTCTCTTAGCACCTAATTTTTTCAATAATTTAAATCCTAAAAGAAGTGCTTCATATTCTACTTTGTTATTGGTACATTGAAAATTTAGTTTATATGAATGACCTTCTGCATGATTATTTCCTAAATTTGAGACCCACACACCTACTCCTAACCCTACTCTGCTACAAAAGCCATAAAAAATCATGTTCCAAAAAGGTTGAGGTTTAGTGTTTTTCTGCGCAATTTGTGTTTTATTTTCATGTGTTTCACAAATTTCATTCTTAGCATTGGTGGCCTGAGCATCAATATATCCATCATTGTAAAGAATGAAGGAGCCTAAATCGGAGTGAACAAAGTAAAGGGGATAGTTATGTGGTTTCTCCTAACTACTCACCATGTATTTCATTAAAGTTTCCCTATATAGTCTTCTCTGCTAACCAAACATTGGTATGGTAGCACAAGTCATATCCATTTATAGGGTCCCTTGTAATTTTTCTCCCCATGAGTGTGAAAACAACATGTCATACTTGGGGGAATATCAACAACCACTATATCCATTACTAGACTCTTAGCTAGGATTTGGGCTAAAGTAACACATAGATCCTTAATGACACCTAAACATCTTACTTTTATGGAATCAAATGAATATAAGTCTTTGTAAGGCCTAGTAATGTCAAGACCAAGCTTCTCCATAACATCTTTTGGCATCAAATTGTGCAAAGCACCTGAATCTAACATAGCATTATGGAGAATCTTATCATGAACGTTGAGACTAACATAAAATGGAGGAACTCCTCCTTCACGTGGTTTACCATCTACCTCTAGACCAAATAATAGTTTAGGTTGATCATCATTCAAATTGACAGTGTCAATGTTTTCCCCTATGTTTAGAGCCTTCATAACCTGAGTTCTGTACAATTTTTTTTTCATTAAATCTGATAAGGGGATGGGAGTTTTTAAAATTTCTAGTTCATTTTCAATGTTGAATCATGTTCGAAATTTATTTAAGTTTAGAAAGTTAGATTTATCAGCAATTTCTTTTGACATAGGTTATTTTTGGTGACTGGTGGTTGGAATATCAGTTTGAGTAGTTTTGGAGTTACTGTTAACAATATTTTTGGCAGGGATTTCTACTGTCTTTTTGCTAGAACTATCAGCAGTTTTCTTAGCAACATTTTCTAGAGATTTCTTTGCAATGGTGTCAGAGGTTTTCTTGATAGGATTTTCATTATTATTTTTATTTGGGGCATTTGATGTATTCGTACTCCTAATATTATATTGTATATAGACTTCCTGAATAGTATTTTCAAATCCCTGCATGTAGTCATTTGATTCTTTAGAATCAAGTTCAGTTTGGGATAATTAAAATAGTTCCTGTTCTTCCTGAGTTAGAAACATAGTTTCATCATCGTTAATACCCATCAAATTAATTTGGTTCTCTTCTAAATCTTCTACTACTTTCGCATCATCATCAACATAATTTTCCTAAAATGGAGGCCTAATTTGCTGATCAAGGCCCCTCTCTTCTCTTTTTTTGATTTGGGAGGATTTCTCTTGAGATTTTGATTATGATTTTAAGGTGCAGGTTGATTTTCTCTGGGAGTAGCCCTTAGATTAATCCTTTCCATAATTATTTCTACTTTTATAACTAATGAATCATTTTTGGCATCAACAGAAGAAGTAGAGGGTTCTTCTTTTATGGTCACTCTTCTTTCATTCCTATTTCTAGCTCTCTTTGCTAACATATTTTCTTATACACTCACTATATCCCTTTGAATTTATTCTAATGTTGATGATTTTCTTTCTCTAAGTTGGTAAGACATGTCTGCCTCAAATCCATTTGGGAATTTGATTAAGGCTAAACCTTATGGTGGTTTAATGTTAGCAGGAACTGTGTTGTATAAACTGTTAAATCTAGTGCAATAGGCCTGAACACTTTCCCCTGGTGCCCTCCTAATGCTTTCATACTCAGATAAAATCTAAAGAGGGTTATTTTTAATTTCCCACCTATTAAGAAATGTTTGATGGAATGCAGGGATATCATGAATGCTAGCAGCAGGTAATTATTTAAACCATTTCCTCACCTCTCCAGTTAGACCTTGTGCAAACAACCTCAATTTTATGTTTTCCTCATCTACCTCCTGAAGGTCAAAACTATCATTCATCCTATCTACATGCTGTTGGGCAGTGATAGGTCTAGTTCCATCAAATTGTGGAATCCTTGTTTGATAATCCTATGGCATGTTTGCCAAAGGAGCATGAAGCACAAGAGGAGCATATTTGGTTGCCATTATAGGAATATGAGGATGAATAATTTGTGGATTGATCACAGGTGGTTTTTGGATGAAAGGTGGAGGTTGAATCAGGGATAAAGGTTGAACTGAAACCTGGGGTTTTGGTGGAGATGAAGTTGGATTGTGGTTTAGGATTGAGGAGAAGAAGGAGTTTTAGTTGCTTGATGAGAAAGTACCAGAGTAGCTGTAGAGACTACAGAAGGGGTAGGACTTGCTAATCTAGGATGCATAGATTGTGATGAAGTGGATGAAGTTGCATAGGAAGTTAGAGCAGATATTTCTATAGACTGCTGAACATAAGCCTCATGAACAGAAAGGTCAAGACCTGAGACTAAACCCTGTAATTTATCAAAATCGTGAATAACCTGAAGGTATATATAAGAAGGGGCAGACTGAGCTTCAAAAGAATGACACCTTAATGTATCTTGACCTATCACTATTTGATCTACCCAATTGGTGTTGAAGTTTGCAACAAGAAACAGTGAATGAGGCATCCTGAAACATCATCCTTGATCCTATTTGGAAAATAATCACCTAAACTAGGTGGGGCCCACACAGGTTATTTTTAGGTGTATGTTTATTTTTAGACATGGTGAGAATATTCTATAAGTTGCAGGATGCTATTTGTGGATAGTTGGTAAAATGTGAAAAATAGATGAAATTATAATTTTAGAAGATTGGGCGAAGTCTATTTATAGATCGTCGATCTAAAAATATATGCATGTCGATTATTATTAGCTCTTAATAATAATCAGACACTAAACAACAACTTATTCTCTTGGAGCACTTTATTTCAGTGAACAGATTTGTCAAATCAGTGGTTGAAGGAATTACGAAATTACTAAGGGTTTACTGGAGTTCATGGATGGAGGAATCAGTTAGAACTGAAGTGGAAAAGTTATGACAAAGTTGGAAGAGTAGTTCATGGAGTTGTATTCAGTTTAACTCAGTTAGACTCAGTTGAGCTAGTTGTATCTAGTCTAACTGAATGATACACTAGTGAGAGTGGAGTGAATTAATTAGTTAATTAATTCACAAATAATAACTCATTAATCAACTAAACAATACAACAGTTAACTACAGTGCATGGCAGTTCCAGTGGAGACCCAGTGGAGAGATAGGTGAAACGGCAAGATGGACCATCTGTTGTGACCATAGTGATGCATGAATTGCATCTACATATACATTGAAGTTTCCAATGATAATAACGCAGTCAAGGAGAGTGGGATTGTATCAAATTGGTCTTTGTAATCAGCTTGGATTGTGCAGTGGAGGCAGGCTACCAGGGGGCAGATATTGGTGCATGGATTTGCAGATTTCTTCTATGTTAATGTGTGACGATTGTATTGTACTGAGAGCTTGATGTACTAAGATTTTTATGATATTGTTACATGATCTCCATGATACATAATATATGATAGTTGGGGTTTTTAGCTTCAGGATTTCCCGTTAAACAACTCTGTTATGTGTGTTTTTATTGCTTCATGTGTTTTGCAATTGTTGATTAAATTTCCGCAAGAATTATAGTGGAAGGATTCTGTATTTAGCAAGAAGATAAATAATGTTAGATCAGGAGAGTCCGGATATATACATGCATATTGTATATAATTTCTACAATTGGATGACTTAGGTATATATAAAATTTGTTCAAAAGGTAAGTCAAACTCAATGTCTTGTAGAGTAACAAAGTTTTTTGGGAGTGATTCTGCTCTATGGGGAGGATTGATACTTCCTTGGCTCTCTGTTCTGCTTTTTCTTCTAAGCAGTTTTTCAGGGTCATCTACAATTACTGTAGGCTTTGGATCATGATGAGATCTAGTGTAAGCTCTTTAGGAGCCATAGTTAAAATATAAGGTACACACACACTTATTATTTACAAAAATGAAAAGGAAACCAATCTTATTGAAGTATTCCTATCATACAATGTTTTAACCAAGGTTATGAATTCGAAAGGAGTTACAATTTTTTCAAAATTTTCCCCAGTGTGGTTGCCACTATGTTATCGTTATGTAATTTAAAAGATTGGGAGAATAAACACAGAGGACAACATCAAAACCACTTTGGAAGCTGGGATATAGCCTTGTCAGATTCAAAGAGGGATCTCTCTGTATAATTTAACTTTGTTTTTAGTGGATATTAGGCTAGTTATGACTGTACTTGGTTGTTTTTTTTTTTTTTTTTTGGTTGTTTTGTTGATTAAGTGAATATATTCCCATTGGGCTATGAGGTCAAAATGTAACTAGTTTTGCATCAATATTTAAAAGAGTTATAACATGGCAAGATAGGTTGCTTTAATTGGATCCTTTAAGATATTAAATGGATTATGGAGATGGAAGAAAAGAGAATTTTAGTAGATATTGAAAAGAAATTAAGTATTCTTCAATCTGACTTCAATAGAAAACATATAAATTTCAAAAGCACCTAGAATAAAGTGTTTTTATTAACATGTCCTATACATCACACTTTCTATTTTACAATTAAGATTTTTGAGATGTTTACAAAGAAAGGAAATACAATGAAAAAAACACAGTTACAATAGAAGAACTTCACCAGTGAATACACCACATGAATCCTGTAATATGTCCATGAATTATTGATGATCCAACAAAAGTATTTATATTAATCCTTTACAAAATTTATTACATTAATGTTGTCTCAAAAGACAGTGTATTATTAGCAAAAATTGAATAATAAACTCTAACTGTGACAAAATATAGTCTCGGTGGAGTTTATTTGGGATTCTGGCACTGTTTTAGAGGAAAACATTACTAAGTGGACCTATTTGTGGGTTGCATTGGCTGTTGTGCTGGCTGCAACTAACCTTTATCATTTACTTTTCACTCATGTAGTTCACACAATTTATCCCATCGATATTCATTTGGGATAGTTAACTTGATTACCTTTCGGTAAATTTCATCCACTTCAGTATATCTGAAAAAGTAGGTTTTATCACGAAGATATGGTTTACCTCATGTTGAATGAAAATATCGTTGCTCATTGCTTCCAAGAATGCTTTACCTGTCATGGTGCCTTTGATATTGGAGAATTTGGTAGTGTCCCTGACAATTTACCTTAGCTTCTTCACATAGTCTTCACGAGCTATCAAATTATCATTAATCACAAACAAATAAGGAAGACCGTTCTGTGTTAAAGGCTCTAACCTGTTGAAAAATCTGTTCACTGCTATCTCTAAGCTATGGCATTTCTCTTCCAGTTGAAAAATCAGATTATTCTTAGTAAGAATATTTTTCACTTCTAAAATGGTCTCTGTACTATCATCCACTCCCAAGTAATCTAGCTCATATCTGTTCTTGGAGTTTAAGAACTTAATGGTGTTATTTGCTGTGACAGACATATCTCCAAGCTCTTTTTTAATCGTTGTGATGGCATAATTTTCTTTCTTAATCAATTCCTTTTGTTAAAAAATGATTTGGATGCAAGGAAAAATATCATTAATGGATTCAATGATATCTAACCAGATGATTTCTTTGACTTGGCCCAATGTTTTTCCAATGGATGATTCTCTCTCTAACTTATACAACCTCTCTATCAGTTTCTGAGCTCTCTGTGCTTTAGCTACATGAGAAACTTCACTTCTTGATCTCTGGTCTTGCACCAATTTGACTTGATCCTACAACTTCTTTATTTCCTCTATCTTGGCAGATATATTTTCCATTTCCTTTGTCAACTATTCTGCACCATCTGTTTTCTGTGTTGTAGAAGTTGTAACTGTGGGGATGACTATAAAAGGTACAACCTCCAAAGAAATTATGGAAAGTTTTTTAGCCTTCTCCCTCTCTGTAATAATCTTTTCCATTTCCATATCCATTTGTCTCAATTGGGAATTTTTCTCCATGATGAGCTTCATCATATCCGACTTTTGAGACTCTATTTCTTCAATATCTTTAGTGAGAGGGTCTTATGTGGCTGACAAATTTATTTGTTTCCTCAATGCTTCTATGTTAGTATTCTTCTTCTTTCTTATTTATTCTACAACATTCATGTTGGAGGGGTCATATCCTATCTTGAATACCAAGTCCTCCAAATATTTTATCCTTGTATCTTTGGCAAGAGAGGATATTTTATCCATCTTTAGTTGTGACTGAATGTTTGCCAAGGAAACCTGCAATTTAGATAAACTCATGGCTATATTAGTTAAGGTAGAGGAAATCATTTCACCTATTTTCTTGTGCATCTCCATTTGATCAATGTGATGAATGCCTTTGATGTCAAACTCAAATGAAGTTTTCTTGTAATCAGTTGTTGTCTTAGGCTGTGAAATTTGTGCCTCGAGAAAGGCCACTTGCATTTTACCTTTATCAGAATCAAATGATGACAATCACCTACTCTGAGAACTGGAAGTTTGCTTCCAAAATTGGCTGTATATAATTTTCTTCAAAATATCATTCTTCAGCTTAATTTCCCTGAATGTATTAAACAATGTCTTTTCTTTCTCCCTTGGGGAAACCTTAGTTTTCTGAATAGCTTGTTCCTGGTCCTGTGAAGCTGTAGAAATAGTAGGAGAAAGGGTGGATTGGCCACCAACTTGAGAAGATGTAGGTGTCTACTTAGTAATTATGAAAACCTCTTGTTCTAAATATTTATTTGGATTAACTTTAGGATTGAGTTTGGTCCTTTTCCTGTAAATTATCTTGAACTATTTTCTTGTAGTATGAGTCACTGAAGGTGACTCTTGTTCTCTCAATATTTTTCCTACTTTTTACCGTGGGACATGAGTCTACAATGTAGAAGTAGATACTAATTGATCCTCAACTTCCTACAAAGTTTTTTCAGCCCACTCCATTTGGTTCATTCTCTATTTCTGGCCTATGAGTATGTATATAAGGAGTAGTCTTGTTTTCTACCCTTATCCTCCCTTGATGACCTGTTGTTGCAAATGAATGGCCCAATATTTTTTTTAATCATGAACTATGATTTATTCTTTGCTGATAGAATGTGGATTTCATCAGCATTCAACATCTGCTTGATGTACTCTAAAGAAAAAATCCTCATTGGGAAAAATTTTGGAAGCTTGTAAGGATCAAGCTCACAACCATAAACTCTCAACTCTATGTAGTTTTGGTATAAATACTAGTCACCTGTATTTGCTTGATATGATAGATGTAGAATCCTTTTAATGTCCTCATTGACTCGTGGTTCAACTGTACTACTAATAAGGCTCATTGTTGGATGTAAAAACAATTCAATGAATCGCTTGTATGAATACTCCTTATGCTCTTTCATCACCATTGTGGTCCAAAAGATGAATGACAACTGATTTCCATCATCATCCAATCTGTATTGCAAATTTAAATCTATCTCCCTAGAAATATAGAAACATGTAAAATAGAACAGAGGAATATTTAAACACCTCTTCGGTTTGAAATTTGACAAATTGGTCATGAATAAAATCTTCTAGGAATTTGATGAAATTGAAAATGATAGATCGTTTAGAATTTGCAGAATATATGGAGAGGAAACCTATGACTGGCTCATCTACCCACTAGTCATAATAATATCCAAGGAGATATGAAATGACTGTGATTATCTACTTGGCCCTACAGGGAAAATGGAGGAAGAGTAAGGAGGGTTCTTTTTAGGAAACTAAGTATCTTCATCTAGGAAAAGTTCAAGGGTTTTAGTGCTTTTGGAAAAATCTACCTTCTGATACAATTCAATAAGGGCTTCTTGGGAGAAAGGGGTTCTATTTTCTATATAAGGGGCCTGCATCATTTGATTGATGGATTGTGCAATGGTAATGAAGAGAATTTCACTTGTGGGGGCAATTATGGTTCTCTGGCTAGGTATGTAACATGCATGATATTTCCAAATGAATTCAAGGGCATTGTGGGTATGGGGGAAAATATAGTGAGGTAAGCTTGATTCCCACAGTCCAATGTCATTTGAATTATCTATATATTTGTCCTTTAACCATAAATACATCTCGAAAAGTTCAAATTCACAGGGAGTTTCATGAATTTTATAATCTCTTTTAGCTAGAGGGATTTGATCTAGATCAACAGGAGGATGGATCAATGGGTTAAATGGTTCCTCCTGGATTTTATTATTAGGAGGCATGATTCAATTTGTTTTAGAGAATTGAAAGGGTTCAGAAAATAACAGGTTTATCAGGACTGTGTAAAGCTTTGGATTGGCGAAGAAGGCACAGGAGACACAGTGCTAGGATTGGTAATGACATGATGAATCGATCCAGAGCTTTGTAAACATGTCACAAGAATGGAAACTGAAGAGAAATGAGCAAGGTAAAATTTAAATAGGTTTAGAATGCATGATTTTATACACAGTTCGGTTTTTTCCGTTGATTATGGTGAGGATCTGTTATATTAACGATTATTTATTTAATTAAATGCATTAACGGATGGTTTTCAGCGGGAAGGGATGTAATTGGAAACATGCATATGCAAGATGGTGTGACAATGTTGGTGGGTGTAATGGATAGGTGAGCAGTTTTTGTATTGTGGGGGAAAGAAATTTTTATGGGGGTCTGTGGCGGTAAGCATTATGAGCGGAGGGGGGTGTGAAACGCGGAGGATCCACCATGTTTCTGTGGGCTCGAAAGCTATAACAACTTTTTTCGGACCCCCCCCCCAGCAGTAAAGCTCAGATGGAGATGGGGGGGGGGGTGAAAATGGATGTGGACCGTTAGATTGGGAGCGGAGGAAATAGTGGTTGGATAGATGAGCAGAGTTTAAAGTGATGTGAATTAATGGATTGTTGGGTAGTGGCAGGTTTAATTGAGAATAAAACTTAGGATATATGGTAATATGCCAAAATTTTTTCATTAATGCGTCCAAATACTTAGAGTTAGGATAAATTAATATTATCCATTTTTCATTTCATATGCATAGATACATTTGGAAACCACAACTTAGGATAACCAATTTAATTCTTTTCAAGGCTCCAAAAAACTTCTACCTATCTATGAATTTCATTTCTTTTGCTAAGCTAACATTTTTTCTTCTTTTTTCTTAGGGTGAATTTAAGCTAGCAAACCCACATCACTTTTTTTTTTTTTTTTTTTAAATAAAAAATCTTACGTACTCTATCACTTATTTCTCCTATTGATTCAGATTAAACAGTTGAATCAATTTAATTTTCTACCCAACTACTGATTTGCCAAGATTAAATTCTTTGGCAAATCTTTATTCACTAACCTAATTAACAAAAAATAACAATTGTTCAATCATGATTAAGTTGTATGATTTGAACAAAAATTTAGTCATTGTGACATTTTTTGAATAAGATGCACACAATATTATTTGATGATGACATAAAGAAAACTAATCTATCAGTAGTGGCATTTGAATTTGCAACAATTTTAGTGTTATTTTTCTATTTTTTCTTTTGTGGGGTTCTTATTTTATTTTTTTCTTTTCAACTTTCTTTCTTTTTGTCCTTTTTTCTGTATTCATTCTTTGACATACCCTCTTTTAATTTTCTTATATATATATATATATATTTGGAAATCAATTTCATATTGAAAATTATTTACAATGTAAAAACACAAATAAAAAATACTCAATCACCTTGAGATCCTATAAATTATAGGACCCTAACACGAAGCATAGATCGAACCTGGGTCAAGCCCAAACTAACCAAATTTTTTCTCAATCACTGAAGCTCCATAATTTGTGCAATAATTTCATAATACCTTGTTCATTTATTATCCAATATTTATCCTCCTATAGCAGGGAGAAAGTCCCTAGATTGTCTAATCCTCCAAATCTTCATAAGCTGCTCAATATTCTCATAATATTCTCCAAAATAAATAATATTAGGAAAAAAGACGCAATTATCTCTAAATATTAATAATGAACATATTGAAGCTAAAAACATGTAATCTAATGCAAAAATTAGAGGTTTAATGTGTTGAAGGATGGTCATAAGGGCCTTAATTTATGTCTAATTTGAAGGGCCATCACCTTCCATGCCAGATCAGGAAGATGAACAATTCGTACCTTCTGTGGAGGATTTGGCACTAGATGCTCAGGAAAAGTTTACAGAAGATACAATTTTTCAGAAGATTTCCATAACTAAAAGACATGGGCATCATGACCTTTGGAAGATTGGGTTGAAGGGATATCTTCCAAGAAAAGCTAAATGGTACACTAGAAAGAAGGTGGAGGAAAAATTTCATCACCTTATTTAGTAGAAGCTTTTGGGGACCAAAAAACTCCAAAAATGGGGAGGTGTGATCTAGATTGGATCATTGTATTTTTTTTCATCCATCTCGATGCATTTAGAGTGGAAAAAGTGGAGGAATCATCTCACGGGACCGTTTTTACTGGCGGGACCCAGTTTGGAAAAACAAGGTCTGAAACCTTCCAGGAGAATTTTTAAGCATCAAAAAATGTTTTTTGGAGGTAAAAATTTTCTACTTTAGTGTGAACCATTTCATATTATTCTACACACAAATATATTTCTAACGATGCAAAAATCACATCAATTGGATTCAACATACAAAAGCTATGCCACTTAGAAGTTGAACTTCCTGTTTTCTCACCTACAGTTCGAGAGCATACTGCGTAAACCCCCATTATTCATGGAAAAGGGGCTAGACACGTGATTATGATGTAAAGTACTCTAAAAGAGTCTATATTGTAACTCTAGTTAAGAGTTTATGTAGTCTAAATTAACCATTAGTAGGCTATTGATCTGTGTTATAACCGAGCCACTAGGAGGAAGAGACATGCCATTATTTCGAGAGAATTTTGTTCCACAACTAAGAAAAGATAGCTAGGAGATATAGGAGATATAACAAAAAGAGAGGATATGTGCATTGTAGCAGCTCACGGGCCACACACTATACTTATTTTTTACCTGTAACCATATTTCCAGACAGAGAAAGAGAGGGAAGTGACCTCACCTTCTAGTTGGGTTTTCTCCCAAAAGGGTTTCCCAGAGTGCATATTTTGTGTCTTATGTATGCATGTGAGCTTATTTTTTCGTTCTCTATTTTCTGCATAATTTCCATTCACATGCATTCACTAATTACAATTAAATCTAGAAATCTATAATTTTAATAAAACTGTAATAGTGTAAAATTTCAGTTTTTTAATATGTTATTATCATATCCATTGTGATGATATGTCCAATGGAATATCCACATTAGTTTATAGATCAATCATGATATGAAATTGGTGTATTTTTCATGGAATAAGGAAACCCTCTTTCCCTTGAAAGTAGTAAACTTAAAGGAAAGAAATTACTTAGACCCGTCTATGAAAAAGAAATGTCATACATACTATATGCAATTAAGAAATGTTATCCATACATGATAGGAAGACACCTCAAAATAAAAACAAATAATGATAGTTGAAAGTAATTCATGGAACAAATACTATCTTTAGAAGAGAAACAAATGGGGTTACAAGGACGCTAGGTCATGACTTTGAAATTAATCAAAAAATGGGAAAGAAAACAATGTGGTAGATGCACTCTCAAGGAAAGAGGAATACACATAAGGTTTGCTATGCACTATTTCCATTCCACAATTTATCTAGGTGGAGAAGAAAGAATAGAATGGAAGCACGATGACAAGGCATGTAATATCATTCAACAACTATAGGAAGACCATGATACAATATAAAAATTTACGTGGAAGAAGGATTTTGTGTCGTATCAAGATCACTTATACTTATGTAAGAATAATCAAGCCAAGAAAAAGGTCCTTTTGGAATTATACACTTCCCTTATAGGAGGAAATTCAGGGTTCTTGAAAACATACCTTAGGATAAAGAATTAATTTATTTGTGAAGGTATTAAATCATATGTTCAATGTTTTTAGATAAATATATGGTATTCCAAGAAAATAAGGGAGACATTATCAACACCCTAGGGCTCCTCCAAAAAATAACCATAACAAGGAAAATATTTTTCAAAGGATTTTATTATTAGGCTGCCCAAATCTAAAGGAAGGAATATCATTATGGTAGTGGTAGATTTAATAAAAAATATGTCCATTTTTTATCTCTTTCTCACCCATTTAAAGCAAGTATAGTGGAATAAGCATTCATGGAAACAATACAAAAGCTACATGGAATACAAAATATTATTGTAGCTGATAAAGATCTAGTTTTTATTTGATTTTTTTTTATTGAAATTATTTTTTTATTGGGTGCTCAATTGGCTCACATCTCATCTTATCATACTTAATCTGATGGAAAAAATGATATTTCGAATAAATATTTATAAGGATATTTGTGTTTCTTTGCATATGATAAATAAACAAAATGGGTCAAATGGTTTCCCTTGCTAGAATGGTGGTATAACACATCCTTCTATACTTCATAAAAAATGTCCCTATTTATGGAACTTTATGGATATCATCCTCCATCAATCACATCACCCTTGAAAGAGACTGTGAAGGCTAAAGTAGTATAGGACCGCATAGAGCACCAAGAAGAGGTTATCAAACTATTGAAGGACAAATTGGTTATATAAAAAAATAGGATGGAACAAAAATAAGATCAAAATTGTAGTGAAAGGGAATCTAGAGTTAGGGATTGGTCATTTGTGAGACTACAAACATATAGATATATTTACCTCATGTAGAAAAATATGGAAAATAAATTAGCATCAAGGTATTATGGCCCATGTATGATGTTGCAGAGGATTGGAATTACAACTTACAAATTGGGGTTACCTCCATCTTCACATACACATCTAGTCTTCCATGTTTATTTATTAAAAAGAGGTAATGAGTAACAAGATCCTTGCTTAAATGGTTTTACCTAAGATTAATGAAGAAGGGAAAATTGTACCATAACTAGAAACAATTATGGAAATAAGGATTAAGAAGCTCAAAAATTGAGAAATTATTGGGAACCTCATCAAATGGAAGAACCTATTAATGGAAGACATGACATGGGAAGATGAGTTTTTTTATGTGGAAACACTCACAGTTAGTAACTAGAAAAAAATATGGAAATAAGGATTAAGAAGATGAGAAATTAAGAAATTATTGAGTATCCCATCAAACGGAAGTTCCTACTAATGGAAGAGGTGACATGGGAATAGAAGTTGTTCATGCAAAAACACCCGCAGCTATTTAGGTATTGAGGAAAACACTTTTTGAAGAGAAGGGGAATGCTAAGCCATATATTAGCTCCATATTAACTGTACAAACCTCTCATTAATTCCTATATATTGAATTATTATATTTCTATTGTTATATTGTTATAATGGCTATAAACTTTCATTGTATCATTTCTTTGTAAGTGTACCCTTTGTCTCCTATATATACGCTAAGGAGAAATAGCCTTAGGATCATCAAATCTTGCCTTATATATTTTATGCATTATAAAAGGAGGTTTCCCCCTCAAAGTGGACTACAATTATTGGTTTTTTATCAATTTAAATGTGCATGGTTCATAACACATGCATGCATACATATGTGACAACATCTAAAAATAATTAAAACTACCTAGATCCATCTTAAACTTGTATTTATCAAGTTTTGATAGGCATCAAACTTGTTATCGTGAATTTTTTTAAAGAGAATGGATGCAAGAAAAATAAAAATATACCCATAAAGGGAAATAGAATTACATGTTCCTTAAGATACATCAATCCCTTCATTGACCCCAGTATGAAAAACAACCTTTACAACTAATCAACTTGAATTCTGGTTTTACTTATTAATTGTCAATGGTAAATGCATAAACAATTATCAATGCATAGGCAATTAGTGAAACACCCATACAAGAAAAAAGCTTTATTTAGTCACTACTCATATTTCCAAGGAGATAATGACTACCCAATGATGTTAAGATTAGAAATAACAATTATTACTATTTAGGTTTAGAAATAATAATATGTAATATTTGTGATTGAATGAGACACTCACTAGTCATGAAACTTAGGAATTTTGGTTATGCTCTTAGTGAATTATTAGAACCCCTCTTCCAAGAACATCAATGTTGTTAGGGAAAATTTTAGAACTTTATCACAAAATATAGAAACCTTGACTAACCCTGTTAGTCCCCAATATGTAAATTTTAAAATGTTTGGTGATATTTTTGTGAAAACATTCAAATTTTTAATGATTTACATATGTTTGTATAAAATGTTGGCAATTTTGAAGGTTAAATAGTTTTATCCTATAAAATTTGGGTGAACCATTTTTAGAAAAGATGGAAATTAATGATTTTTTTTAAAGAAACATGGAAAATTAGTCCATTTGTAAGGTTTAGCTCCTAAATTTTTCCATGGGTGTTGTTATTATTATTCTTAATTCATCGTGTATTATGTCATTCTCATAATGTCACTTTATATAATATGAAAGTCCACAAAAAAAAGAAATGTATTACCTTTTGATTGATGAATTTGATGGAAAACAAGAAAAGGAAACCCATTGATGACATAGCACATAAAATCATAGAAATTAGATGATGGTTGCTTACAAGAAGATGGCAAGTTTAAAGGGCTTGAATTTATTTTGGAAGAGTGACTATCCATAAGGAGCGGATGAATATAACAAATAGGCTTAAGAACAGTGATTCTTTGTTACTCATATTGCCTCATAATTTTATTTTGGAACTCTATACCTGCCTCATAATTATCAACTATTTAGACTCTCTTTGTGTTTAAAAAAAAAATCCTTGATGAAGCATTAAAACTTGAAAATTATACACCATGATATTGGAAATAAATAAATTACATAAAGATAATATAACTTTTTTCTATAGCCCAAGTGTATGGGATACATCCAGGAAGAGCTAGATTTGTTCTTTATCCCAAGTGTATTGGATCAATCACTTCTAGTGAGTGGTATTAAACTTTAGTTTCAAGAATGTAGACATTTAATTCCCTTGATTCTTCTAAAGGGCATGTGATGTAGAGGAAGATCATCTTGTATTTGTGTGTATTTTTTAATATGCTTGCAAGAACCTGAAAAATTAATAGCTACATAGCTTAAATTTTGGTCATTCTATGATAGGTGTTTGGTCGACAAGCCTTATGTGTCATTGTCATAGTAACACATTGTTGGAGAAACACAATAGTGCATTAGATAAAACTTGGAGACCTAAGGATTCCATTTTCCATGTGGTAAGGCATAAAATATCCTTAAGTGGCCAAAACTTGTGTGATTATGGGAATAAAATTATTCCTATTTTTCAAAAAAATTACACTACCAAAAAGTACACTTGATCAGTTTGGATGGGGAATAGTATGGGGAAGATTACTATAGAAATCCTTCTTATCTTCATAATATAAATTAATTAATATATGACATGGATGTAAATGATAAAATAGTTTACACATTAAGAAAATTGATCCCTCTTGATATTTGGTAGATTTGGTCGATAATATTATTCTTATAAATCATGAAATATTAATTTTATTTTATATTTAACACAAATGTTACATATTATAATTATGTGTTGGAATAACAATTTGATCCTGTTAGCCACCGATAAAATTTTGTCATACCAAATGGTGGCTAAATGATTTTGGAGCCTTCAAGAAACAGATTTTATTGCAAAAGGTGTTACCTCTTGAAGTCTCATGAAGACATCAGGTCATTAATCTTAAAACTTTACTATTGTTTCCATTTCATACTCTGAAAATTCTGCTATTTTCATAAGTCAAAACACTGCTGCAAAGACCCTTTTCCTCCTTCCACCACAAAACTAACCTTCACTTTTTTACCACTTTCTTCCATAAAATTCCTCTATTTTTTCATGAGTTTCCTTCTTCCATTCATGAAAATCCACTTTGTAAGGTTAAAACCCACTTTTTAGCCTTACCGAAACCCTCGATTCCCTTTAAAAAACATTGAAAACTCATAAAAAATTCATGTTCTTTATTACAGGCTTTAGCCCCTTTGACTAAGCCCCCTAACCACTTCCCCACATGTGCCCTTGCCATAAAAACCAAGCGCTAACCCCTTTCAGTGCTAATTGCATCGCAAAAATCCTAGCGCACAAGTTTGTTTGACATCTTTCAAATGTTCCGATGCGATTAGCCCTCTGTTTCATGACCCCGATCGTATTATTATATTATTTTTTCATATAAACTATGGGCCTGCCTTCCGTGCTTAAAACCTTGTAAATAATCCTTTTCGATCACATTTTTCCTTTGTAAAACCCAAAAACCCATTTTTCCAAAGTTTTAATCTAAAAAGCCAAATCACGTGTTAAATAAAAAATGGGTAGATTAAAAAGACTGATCGTGCTATCGCATCGGAAAATTTTTAAATCGGTTCATTGAAAAGCCCAGGCCCGAAGGCCTGACCCAGATTAGCCCCTATATACATGAGCCTAGGGGTTATCGGAGGTCTATATAAAACCAATCCCCGCAACCGGGCGCCCAATCGCATCGGAAATTTTCCTTGGTGCGGTTTAAGTGTTTACCACCGTCGATTGCGATGGCCCGGTCGTGCAATCGCATCGGCCCTTCTCCCAATCGCGCAATTGCATCGCTTCACTTCTAACTTCCGATTGTGATCTGCCGATTAGATCTGGATCGTCCACGTGTCCAGATCGGACGGTCCAAAATCACCCTGCCTCATTCATTCCCCCGCTATTTTTTAACCCTTCCAAAATAAATCTCCACCGTTGGATGCTTTCATCCAACGACCGCGCTCCTCCTCGAAGCCTCCGAAGCAGTTAAACCCAATAAACGCAGGATTTTATAATTTTGTGTGTTTTTTGCAGGATCTAAATGGATTTCGAATGTTTTAAAGGGAAAATCAAAGCCAAAGGATGACGATCCTTCAGACTTTGTTTATTAAAAGGATCCATTTAAAGGTTTCAACACCATGCTCAGGCGACGCATCATGAAGCGCTGATACCATAAAAAGACCTTCGCGGATCTGCACATCAACAAGACACCGTGAAGAGTAATATGATTAAAGAGTATCAGACCGACAACACAGAATCAAAGTGGAAATTATTTAAAGACTGTTAACAAAGTTTGGAAGGATTAAGACATAAATTTGACTGAATCAAGAATCTGATTCACGTTTAAAGAAAGTTTGAAGACCAGAAGACAGAGATTAGGCTTAATTAAAGACTAAAACACATAATTCAAATATACTACAGGTGTTTTAGGTCAAACAACCTACGCTGACACATGGGAAAATTGAATCCCCCAGCTACCACAAAGCCACCTACAACCTCAAAGCAATCAAAAGTAGGCCGAGTTATTGCCTGACCAAGAGAGTTTGCATCAATGCAGCCGAACAGTTATTTCCACCAAAGGAACTTATTGTAAACTGACAACATAAGTTATTATGAGGATGACGAAGAGCCTTAAAGTCAACAAATTTTTTCCAGCAAGCTTGGTAGTTAATAGAAACCAATTAATACAGGAAAAATATCAGAATGTTCTCCATTAAGCCCCTCAAAGGCCGAGAGACAGCAAACTGTATTAATTGAACTTAGAAGATATTTTATCCCATTCCACCTCCTCATTTCTTCTATAAATACTTCTGAAGAAAATGAGATAGGGGTTGGTTGTTGTTTGATCACCAGTTGTAATACTGAAACTCTCTGAAATAAATACATAGTCCGTTGAAGTTGAAGAAGAAACTGAAGTCTTAGAAACCTTGATGATGTTGTTGCATGCTTGTTCCTGAGAAGGCTCTATCATTGGATCCATGAGCTTGGCTGTTGGTGAAGTATTCTGAATTGTTTTATGTTTTTCCCCTGTTTTCATTATGTTCCATAATTTCTTACTATAGTAGGTTGAAATTTTTAGGCTAAGAAATGACTCTTGGAAGCACCTTAGACCTATTCATCCTTCACTGTTTCGTGTTTTCTTCTGCTGAAGTATTTTAGAGTCTTTAATCTCTCTCTTTAGTCTTCATGTTCATTTATTTCCTTAATAGTTCGAATATTTGGTTTCAACATGATTTATGGTTCTCCCTGCTTGTCTGCTGCCACTTAAAAATTGTTATTGAAGTCTCCCTTTGAATTTTTTTGCTTACAGTGAATCAAAGAGGTCTGTTTTGATCTTGCCCTTTGTCCTCACTTAAATAGTTGGCTTAAAGGTTGTTATAATTATGATCATAGATGTTTTTAGGTGTTCCCTCTTCTATGAATTTAATTATCAGTAAATCTTTTATGTTTCTAAGTCCTTTAAAATAAATCTTTGAGGAAATAGGGTGTTCCCCGAATCTTAGATTTCATTTTAAAAGTTGTTTTGAAATAATTATTTGCTTAAAGGTGTGATTTGTAGAATTTATGGTTAGCCTTGTCTATCAAAGAGCTCTTTATTGTTCAAATTATGCTTTCAAATTTCCCTCTGTTGAGAATAAAACCTCTCTTTCCAAATCATTAATGTTCATCTCATTCCAAAAACAAAAGGATCCTGTGGCCAAGTTAGATTTTCCCTTTGATATCCCATATCCATTGATGAGTTTGTTATGACCTTTTCTTGACTCCATTTCCCAATGAACCAGATATTTCTCTGTCCTATATATCTTTCCTAGGCCTTTCATGTTCTGTTGTATCATTCCAACCAAACAAACAAACAAATAAACACTTGCACTTAATAACTAGTCTAAAACCAATACTCAAAGCACACAAGATAAAACTTTGCAAACAAAATTTTGAGAGATCCCTCTCTGAGAACAAGAGGACTAGATCCTGTAACTCTAAAGATTGGTTCTGATGTTGCCTTGTCTTTTTATTTTCCAAACTATCAAAACACGAGACACCAACATAATGGCGATCATGGTGGGACCCTGAGTAAAATGTTTAAAATTAAACACTCACTGTCTAGCATAACATAAGTAACCTTCTTCAAGCACTACCAAGAATAATGGTAATAATGATAGGACCTTTTGAATCAGTGACAAACTAAGTAACCCTTAGGATTCTCATAAAGCCTTATCAAACATTGAATATTTCAGTTACCAAGCCATAAGAGTGAACTCTGTACGATTTGATGCCCTAGCTAAGTGTTAAATCAGAATTAGAACACTCTCTTAACCTATAAGACCAAAATCACTCAGAAAAACCCAAAAACATTTCAGTTTGGCTTCATAATAAACTTGGTGGTGGACCATAAAACCTTTTACCTCTAAAAGAGCTAAAAATTCCCACTTGGCGACTCCACAATCCTAAAAACAGACCTTAAGACTCCACTGGGAAGACCCAAAGTCTTAATAGCATCATACAAACTCAGCTAGAAGGCTTTAAGATTAAAATTTTCCTTCTTCTAAAAAGATCAGTTAGCCTCTTAAAGATTGTCATATTTGGTTAAAATTTTCTTTTTAACTGGGTCTGAAAAACATAGCATAGTGGCTGCTAGAAAGATTCATACTAGAGCCTACCCTGACCCAAGCCCACCGGAAATAGTTGAAAACCCTGAAAGTATACTTAGGGAGTCCCCTAAGATTAAATTATCAACTGTTTTCAGATCACCCTTGAGAGCTAATTCAGTTCCTGAAAATCTTTCAGCTCTACAACAATCTCAAGTTGACTTATTAAATCCATTTAGAACTAGGTCTCTTGGTGATTTAGATCAGTTAGATTCTGAGTCTTCACTATCATCTCCTGAAACAAGTGAACCTCTTGGTAGCATAGAAACAACCCCTCCTGATTTACATTTCCTTCACAACTTAGGTGTCTCTCATCCAAGATCATCTCAACAGTCTATTCCTGGTCCATCCACTTCTGCTCACCCTACATCCATTGTTCAAACCACTACACCTCAGCCCACTGTTCCTGTTGTTAATCCGATACTTGTGAATCCACCCCCACCACCTATCATGGCAGCATGGTATGCTCCCCTGGTCCTTCTTGTACCATTAGTCAATCTTCCACAGGACTATCAATCCAAAATTCCATTATATGATGTTAACAATGCTACAACTGCATCACAACATGTGGATAAGATGAATGACTACTTCGACAGAAATTAAATTGATGATGATTCTGTCAAGCTTAGGTTATTTTCTCAGAGTTTAGGGGGAGAAGCAAGAAAATGGTTCAAAGGCCTAGCCTCCCATAGTATTAATGATCTCCAAGCCTTCCATCAAATGTTCTTAAACAAATGGGAAGTAAAGAAAAACTCTCTCCAAGTCCTTTCTGACTACAAGAACCTCCATAGAAACACTGGGGAAAGTGTGCAAGATTACTGAAATAGATTCAATAGTGTTTATAATGCACTATCCCCAGAACTAAAACCTCCATAGGGCTCAGCTTTAAACAAGTTTCCTGAAGGGTTTGAATCTGACATGACCTATCAGCTGAGAGAAAGAGATTTTTCAACTCTCGAAGATATGCAAAAGGGTGCTCTTTCCGTGGAAGTCAACTTAATGGAGAAGAGAGCAAGAATGAAAACTGAGAAGAGAGTATCTCTTAGAGAGGAATCCACTCCTTCTACTTCAAGCTAAAAAATGGAGAGAATGATGGAAGAAATGATGAAAGAGATGAGCATAATTAAGAAAGCACAAGCAAATCAAAACCAAACTACTCCTCAAAATAGAAACCAGAACCAAAACCACAATTTTAGAAGAAACCAACCTCCAAACAGACCTAGGGAAGATGATCAGCAGATCACTCCTCCTTTTCATCAGAACTATGTAGATCAATATGAGGAAGATAGGGAGTTGGAAAGGTTGGAATAATCTCATGTAAACTTGATTGGATCAGACAGTGGAGATGATGTTTTCCTCACTGAGGAAGAACAAGGTTTCTTCTCTTATGATCAAAATACAAACACCTATGAAGACTCTGATAACTATAGATTGGGTTTTGAAAATGCAATCATGGAGGTACACAAACAATATGATCTTAGGAGCAAGGGAAGCATAGATAAATAAAAAGATAAGAACACTAATACTGCTGTCAAGAAAAACACAGAAACTCAGTCCAAAAAGGCAGCAGAGAAAGCCAAAATTTTGGCCAAGAAACCCGACTTAAACAAAGACAAAGGTGTCCAACCAAATATTGAACACAGTACCCCTAGCACTTCAGCTAGTGGTCCTAATAAAACTATCCCAATTACCAGTCCAAATAAGGTTCAGCAAATCAAAATTGCTGAAAAGAATTCAATTGAAAAGAAAGATGTAAATATCAAAAAATCAATTATTCCTTTCAGCCTTGAGGGAGAGATTGCTAAGATAAAAATTGCCATTCCCCTAGCTGAACTAGTAACCCAAGAAATGTACAAAAACCAAGTTTTGAAAGCTTTGAACTTAGGAAGTGATACTGACACCCTGAACTTGACAGATGACAAACCTGAGTTGTTGTTTGGCCTAGAAGTTGAAGGAAAATACCAAGAAGGGGTTTTCCCTCCCTTCTATGTTAGCTTGAACATACACGAGAAAATTTTACACAATGCCATGTTAGATTCAGGAGCTCCACACAATTTAATGCCCAAGGTGGTAATGGAGAACTTAGGCCTAGAGATTACTAAACCATACAAAGATTTGTATTCTTTTGACTCAAGCCGAGTCAAATGTTTGGGTTTAATCAAAGATTTATGTATTAATCTAGCTCAGATCCCCGCTAAGAGTCTAGTTATGGATATAGTTGTAGCTGAGATCCCCCCTAAGTATGGCATGCTCTTATCAAGATCTTGGGGGGCCAAACTTCAGGGAAGCCTTCAAATTGACATGTCTTATGCCACCATCCCTGTTTTTAACTAAAATAGAAGACTATACAGGGAATCTCACATGAAGTACATGGTGAGAAACCTAGACAAACCAAACAACACTCCAATTTATTCTACTCAATCAAGTTTAGATTCCTTTATCTTATGTAACGAAGATGAAATTACTCAACAAGATAAAGAGAACATAGACCTAACTGATTCACTAGAAAAATCAAATCTTCTTTCGAATCAACTTCAAAACATCGACAATCAACAACAACAAGAAAACGAAAATGAGTCAAACATAATTTGGACAATAAACTTTGATGGATCCTGTAATAAAGCAAGCGCAGGTGCAGGTGTTTGGATCCAGAATACGAATCAGAGTTTTTCATATAAATTGGATTTCCCATGCACTAACAATATTGCTGAGTACGAAGCACTTCTCCTAGGTTTACAATTGCTCAAACAATTAAAAGCCCAAAAGATAACGATCTTAGGAGATTTTGAACTTATCATAAAACAAATCAAAGGAGAATACTTAGCCAGAAATATGAGGCTTAGGGAATATCGGAACACTGCCCTCGATTTATTGAAAACCTTTGAAAAATACGAACTTGTTTTCATTCCTAGAGCGTTTAATCATTTAGAAAATGAACTCACTTTCAATGCCAATAACTGTCAAATACCTGAGATAAATGAACAAATTAGCGTAAAGGTAAAACATAGGCCTGCAGTGCCTGATAAAAAAGATCACTGGCAAGTGTTTGATTTTGACCAACACATAGACGATTTCTTTAAGTCAGAAAATGATTTCACCATACCAACGTTGGAATCTAGCCATAATGAAAACTGTCCATATATCGAAGAAATCCCAGAAGCTGAAATAACACACTCTATTGGTATAAGTCAATATGAGAATCTGTTTGAAGCAGAGTTAATTGAAAACATGGCCCAAAAAGACCTGGAAGTTTTAGAATGTAAAAACGATTCAATGCCAAGAGGTCTCTCACCTTTGGAACACCTTTTCGACTTTAATAATGTAGCCAAAGAACCAAAAATGGAGCCTATAGAAACAAACGTAGAACACAAAATAGGCTCCCTAACAGAACCCAAGATGATTAAATTATCCAGCACTCTTCCAACTCACATAAAATCTCAATACATTGATATGTTTAAGGAGTTTAAGGATGTTTTTTCCTGGGCATACACAGATTTGAAGTCTTATGATACCAGCATCATTCAGCACAAGATTCCCCTGAAGGAAAATCAAAAGCCCTTAAAAAAAAACTAAGGAGAATAAACCCACTTTTATTACCTTTAGTTAGAGCCGAAATTGGAAAGATGCAAGATGCTGGTATTATAGTACCAATTAGATTTTCAGAATGGGTATCAAAATTAGTTTCTGTTAGGAAAAAAACAAGGGAGATCAGACTCTGTATCGACTTCAGAAACTTAAACAGAGAATCCCTAAAATACAACTACCCATTTCCAAAGATGGATCATATACTTCAGAGGGTAGTTGGGTCAAAAAGTATATCACTCTTAGATGGGTTCTCGGATTACAACCAGGTGTTAGTGCTCCCAAGTGAGCAAATAAAAACTGCTTTTACCACACCTTGGGGCACCTTTATGTATGTCAAAATTCCTTTCGGGTTAATGAATGCAGGGGCCACCTTCCAAAGGGCCATGGACATAGCCTTTTATGAAGATATTGGCTATTTCATAATTATTTACCTTGATGACATAACTGTCTTTTCAAAAACTGATGAAGAACATTTGACTCACTTAAGAAAAGTTTTTGAGAAGTGTAGGAAATTTGGCTTGTCATTGAATCCCAAGAAGACACTCTTTGGTCTCCAAGGAGGTAAACTTCTTGGACATAAAATTTCAGAAGAGGGAATCAAAATAGACCCTACAAGGATAGATGGAATATTTCAAATCAACCATCCAAGGAGCCTCAAAGAATTGCAATCTTTCATCGGAAAGATTAATTTTCTAAGGAGGTTCATTCATAATCTTGCTGAGCTATTAAAAAACATTACAAACATGCTTAAGAGAAATGTCGGTGTAAAATGGAATTTACCAGCTAAACTATTGGAACACCTAATCCTACATGGGTAGGTGTGGAATATGAAAAGTCACAATGGAGTCCAAGTGACCTTGGAATGTGAAACCAAGAGTCACACCATTGTACTATAAATGTACATCTTTGTATAATGGAAAATAAGAAAGCCTCATGCTTATCTTTCATTGTGTGTTGATTCTTGTGTGTGTGTGTTCTCTTCCTCATACACCATGTGTGTGTTTCAACATGGTGTTTAACATGGTATCAGAGCAGGCGATTTCTGGCCCTGCTTCAATTTGAGTGAGCCATTTGTGTTTATGGCCTGCATATCTGCGAAAATCCTTGGCATTTTTGCAGCACTCAGAAATTGGGAGCAGCACTGCACATCTGAAGCACTCAGAGTTTCTGCAGCAGTGTTTTTGCCGCATTCAGAAAGCGGTTTTGGAGAAAGAGCAGCATTCAGACATTGGCAGCATTCAAAAATTGGCAGCATTCAGAATTTGTTTTGAAGAAAAGCAGCAAGCAGCACTGCACATTTGAAGGTTTTCATCCTATTTTTCTCTGCAATTTCTACCCATTAAATTTTGTTTTGGAGAGCTGTTGGAAAAATTGTTTAAAGTTGATTTCTGAAGAAGTTTCGGGTTTTCACTGGAAATATTTCTGAGTTTTCATTGGAAGATTTCTGAAAAATTCTGGGTTTTTCTACTGCTGCGCTATTGGAAAAATTCTGGGTTTATTTGCAATCTGCTCCCTGTATTTCAGAGCTTAGAAATCTGCTGTTTCACAGTCTTGGTCTCAGTTTTTCTCTCATCTCTGCTCTCCGCTGTTATAAAAGTTAAAAAAAAATAAAAATAAATAAATAAATAAAAAAACATTTTACTGCTCTTGCGCCTTACTCCCTCTCCACTCGGCTTTACCATTGGCCTCACGACCCTCATCACTCCACTAACCCGCTCTCACCAACGCACCCTCCTCACCTTGGCCTACCCCTCTCGACCTAACGATTCCCACAGCTTCCTATCTGCGCTACAGCACTCAATCCCTCGCCATAATTCCCATTCCCTTTTATTTCTATTATAATCCCTTTTCCCATGTATTTCAACAGTAAAACCATCATTTCGATTTTTAAAATCTCTTACTCCGCCCTCAATTTAACTCCCTCATCGACCTGCGCCTTACTGCTCTGACGCACTCCTCTCGACCTTACAACACTCCCTTACAATACGAATTGCTCCTCCTCAAAACGAGTTCGATTCACCCTACCCCATTACTTGATTCACTAACTCGACCTCTCGCTCACTGACCACGGCCTCTGGCCGGCCCCTCCATTGCACAACACACACCCGTCCCTTCCTAACGCAGGCTCCTTCTCCTGCCTACAGATCCGCCCTCCCTCACAGCGTACAGCTGTCGCTACCAATCCCTTCATCTCGGCCCTCCCACCGTTTTAAAATTTCTGTGTCAGTTTTTAAAATTTTTTAAAATATTTTTAATATTCCGCCCAATTAAAAATCCGCCCATTCTTTAATATGCATCCCTACAGTTCGACTCTCCCATATAATTAAATCCGCCCTCACCTCACAGTTCGACTCTCCCATATACCGACCTCACCTCACAGTTCGACTCTCCCGTATAATTAAATCCGCCCCCCATTTTTAAATACCACCATTTCTAACACTGCCCCCCATATCATTTCCTTTCCCTCCCTCCTCATTTAAAATTCCATCCCTTTTTAATATTGCCCCTTCATTAAATTCCTCTCCTTCATATTCCTCCCCTCCCCCTCCTCCCCCCCACCAATTAAAATTTCCTCCATTTTTAATTAATTTATTTTTTAATTAATTTTCAATTAATTAAAAAAAAAAAAACAATAGAGAGAGAGAGAGGAGAGAGAAGATTTGAACAGCAGAAATAATGAGGAATTGACATTGAAGATTTGACATTTTATGAATTGTGGCTTATATAAGAGGATGATTTTTTGAAGAAATTTACACTTGAAGACAAGTTTGCCATCATTTGACCAGCTATTTGAAGAGAAATTTCAGCTGCTTTAAAAGGCCTCTTGCATGTTGTTTTTGCTGCACATTCATACAAATATTTTGCAGAGATTTTGTATTGAACTCACATTGTGAGTGAATTTTCCTCTTCATTCATAGTTGGAATCAGTGAATTTGAGTTGTTCATGTAAGTCATTGTTGATTGCCCTCCATCATTTGAGGAGCACACTTTGTACTTTGAGAATTTATTAAGTCATTTGTATTTGTTGCATCACATTGTAAACGGGTGCATTTTCGGTTGTAGCCGACACCCTTTCATTTTTTGAGCCTAAGTTGTTGAAATGGCCAAAATCAATGAGGCATTAGTGTTGTTGAATGACCTCATTCATTCAAATGTTGATGACATGATAAAAATGAGCAAGGATGCTCTTTGTAACATTCAGAGTTGTTTGCTAGATGCACAAGAAAAGATTGAGTTTTTGCAGTTGGAATCTCAACTCCAACAAGAAGAACTTCAGCAAAAGAGTCACCATTCTGAACCTGTTTCTGTTCAGAAGATTGAGAAAGACTCCCATCAGCAGCAAGTCAGCAAAGTTCCAGTTGATCCCCATTCAGTTCCTTGTACTAGAGCAGATTTACATGCAGATGCAACCACTCAGCCTACACTTCCTAAGCCCATCATCAGACCTTGGGAAGAGCTTGTCCACAACAAGCACCGAACTGGTCTTGGATATGACAAGGATGTGTCCCTTCATATTCCGGACTACACCAAGCCCATCATATTTCAGAGTGTCGGATTCATGTATGACAATTCATCTGCAGCTGTTCCAGATCCTATTCCACTTCCACAACAGATTGAGAAATGCCAACACTGTGATCGAGTTGGCCATATGAAAGATCACTGTTTTGATCTTCATCCATGCAAGCACTGTGGTCGGCACACTCATTCTTCAGACAGATGCTTCAGACACAAGCCTCCTGCAAGAACCAAGATTCATCTTGGATGGATTGCTTCTTGGCAATGGGCATCAGCAGCCAAGAAGATGTTTACGACACATGTTAGAACTTGTTCACGGATATTGAGCAAACTTGCAGTTGAGTTTTCGCCATCATCTCACCTTGTCCCTGACAGGGGGGAAAATGGTGGTCATGTACGAGCTTCGACGTCAGATCAAGCGAGCCTGAGCCACAATCTCTCATTCCATGTTCAGAGTTGTAGCCAGCAGTTCAAGCGAGCCTGAGCCACAATTCGTCATTCCGGATTCAGAGATGTAGCCAGGGACACGGATGCCCATGAGCATACCTTCGGTTGGTGGATAACCTAAAACCATCATCTTTGGTTGGTGGATAACCTAAAACCATCATTTTCGATTGGTGGATAACCTAAAACCATCATCTTTGGTTGGTGGATAGCCTAAAACCATCATTTTCGGTTGGTGGATAACCTAAAACCATCATCTTTGGTTGGTGGACAACCTAAAACCACCACAGGTAGTAGACCTCCCTTCTTTTAGGTCGAAGGTCTCCCTTTTTTATGAGGGACAATTCCTCTGGCAGAAGCCTTCAGCTTCTTGCCAGTTTTGGAAGAGTTCCGGGAACTGCAACAAGTTTTGCATTCCAGTGTTTGTGGTCATCCTAAAACCACCTCTTTTTCCAACATTTCAGAGAGTTGATTCAGCCCAAGTGCTGCCATGTATACTTTGCAGATTTGTATTACAACTCTTTTCTTGGACTCACACATACCCCTTCGGATTAAGGGGGATGTTGGAACACCTAATCCTACATGGGTAGGTGTGGAATGCGAAAAGTCACAATGGAGTCCAAGTGACCTTGGAATGTGAAACCAAGAGTCACACCATTGTACTATAAATGTACATCTTTGTATAATGGAAAATAAGAAATCCTCACGCTTATCTTTCATTGTGTGTTGAGTCTTGTGTGTGTGTTTCAACATGGTGTTTAACATAAACAATCATTCGAACTGGTCAAACAAGCTCCTACTCAAACACCAGTCCTGATTAGTCCAGATTTCACCAAAGAATTTTATATCTTTTCTTTTGCATCCGAGCATACCATAGCTGCAGTATTACTTCAAAAGAATGACTTGGGGCAAGAAAAACCAATATCTTTCTTTAGTAGGGCTTTAAGATATGCCCCTCTCAAATATAACATCATGGAGAAGCAAGCCTTAGCATTATTGAAAGCTTTAAAGGACTTTAGGGTTTACATTTTACACTCTCACATAATTTCTTTTGTTCCACATATTTTTGTCAAGGACATTATAAGTCAAGACCCTGATGGTAAAAGGGGAAAATGGATTGCAACTATTCTTGAGTACGACTTAGAGATCAGGCCCACCAAACTAGTTAAAGGGAAAGGATTAGCAAAACTTATGGCCGAGTCTAACTTCCAAGCACTAGACATGAATATGGTAGATGTGTTGGAAGAGATAGAAGAATCTAATGCTCCTTTTATTGAAGAAACATTTCTAAATTCGACTTGGTATGCTGGCATTATTTATGTGCTTTTATATTTAAATGCCCCTCCTTCTTTGTCTAAAACTAAAGCTAGATTCTTGAAAAAAAAGGATTTGAGTTTTTGCATCTTGGATGGAGTATTATATTGGAAAAATGTTGTTGGAATTTTGCTTAAATGTTTACTTGAAGATGATGTAGGAAAAATCATGCATGAGTTGCATGACGGAGAATGTGGAGGCCACCTCTACTGGAAGGCCACAACAAAAAAAATTCTTAGATCTAGTTACTATTGGCCTACCATTTTCCCAGACACTCAAAAGTTGGTCATGTATTGCCATAAGTGTCAAATCTTTGATGGCAAAAGAAAACTCCTTCCCTTACCCTTACATCCCATCAGATTTGAGGCACCTTTTCAACAATGGGGTTTAGACTTCATTGGGGAAATTCACCCATCCTCCTCAGCTCAACATAAGTGGATCCTCACAGCCACTGAATTCTTTACCAAGTAGATAGAAGCTATACCCTCCAGAAATGCTAATGAATTTGTCATTATCAAGTTCCTTGAAACAAATATCCTATCCAGATTTAGTTGTCCCAGAAAAATCATAATAGACAATGCTGCTGCTTTTAAATCTAAGAAGATGGTTGATTTCTATTACAAATACCACATAACCTTGGGCCATTCCACTACTTATTATCCCCAAGGAAATGGATTAGCTGAATCTTCCAACAAGAGCCTCATCAATATCATTAAAAAACTGTTGGAACAAAATCAGAAATCATGGCAGAGTAAGCTGGTTCATGCCTTGTGGGCTGGTAGGTTAACTAAAAAGAAATCAATAAATATGTCCCCCTATCAGTTAGTTTATGGCATGGATGCAATTTTTCCTACCTCATTGGGAGTTCCAGTCATGAAACTCCTTCAAGAAGTGCATATTGAAGAGAATGATATGCAGAGAAGGATCAACCAAACAATCCATTTACAACAGACTAGAGAAGAAGTTTATGAGAGAACACAATTAGTCCAAGAAAATATGAAGAAACTATTCGATAAGAGGACTAAGGCAATAAATTTCCAAATTGGAAATGTTGTTCTTAAATGGGATTCAAGAAAAGAAGAGAAGGGAAAACATGGCAAGTTTGAGAACTTGTGGAAAGGGCCATATATTATCCATGCTGAGAGGGGTCACAATGCATTTTTCTTGAAAGAATTGAATGGAGAATATCTGTATGGAGGTCCTGTCAATGGTAGGATTCTCAAGCATTACTTCTACCAAGAATCTTAAGTTTCAAAGCATTTTATTTTTCATTGTAAATATCATAGTCTAACCATTGCATTCAAAGTTAGAAAAATAAAAAATACAAAAACAAAGAAAGAAAGAAAATAGGGCAGATTGTAAAAACAATAAAGGTATGGCCCCATACCAAAAAAGAGAGAAACAAATCTGAAAGTGTGCAAGCTTAAATTCCACCCCTGAAGAACACACTTCTAGTTAGTCAAACAGCCTAATCTTGACTAACTAGTTTTAAATTTTCTTCTGATAGGATAGTGAATTTGATTTGCCAAACTGTTTAATCTTGGCTTATCAGTAGATAGATTAGGATAGAAATCAAAGGTTCAAACATACTCAAAATCTGAACCTAACATTTCAAAAAGAGAATGACTCAAATCTGTTTTGTTTTCTGAGTCAAAAAGGATAAAAATTTGGTTCTAATTAGCTCAAAATATGAACCAGATGGCAAAGGAGAAACAACTCAAATAAAGTCAAAACAGAGCTATAAAAAGATGAAGGAAGTGCTTTGAATTTTCAGATCTTAAGCCTTCATCATTTTGATTTAATTTTCTACAAATAATAATCTATGTGCAGCTTGTTTTTATGCCATAGATCAGCATCAAGTTAGACTGTTCAATCCTAACTTGTATGCTTTTTAATTTCTGCTTTAGCAATTAGAGAATAAAAATATGTTAGACTGTTTAATCCTAACATATTAGTAGATTAGGTAGAGAAGCATATGGGCTCAACTGTTTAATCTGATTTCATGAAGAAATAAGTAGTAGAAATAGATTAGATTTTTTGCTTTCAAAAGAATAAAATGTTGAAAGAGAGTTTGCCAATCCAATTGCACTCTAAGGAAGAAAAAATGTTAGATTAGTAGGATTGAGTAGGTAGAAAGCTTGTTGATGAAAGATCCATTGTTTTCCATGGCTATTAGCATTTAAAAAGAAAAAGAAGATCATTCAATCAAAGAAAGGCATCCCAATGGATGAGGCAACTGATCAACATCTCAGAGAATGCAAGTTTGAAATTCTTGATGCCTTCAAGAAGGCATCATCCCCAAGTGGAGCCACTGTTCGCCACCGATAAAAAATTTTCATACCAAATGGTGGCTAAATGATTTTGGAGCCTTCAAGAAAAAAAAATTATTGCAAAAGGTGTTACCTCTTGAAGTCTCATGAAGACATCTGGTCATTAATCTAAAAATTTACTATTGTTTCCATTTTGTACTCTGAAAATTCTGCTATTTTCATAAGTCAAAACACTGCTGCAAAGACCCTTTTCCTCCTTCCACCAAAAAAATAACCTTCACTTTTTTACATCTTTCTTCCATAAAATTCCTCTATTTTTTCATGAGTTTCCTTCTTCCATTCATGAAAATCCACTTTTTAAGGTTTAAAACCCATTTTTTAGCCTTACCGAAACCCTCGAATCCCTTTAAAAAACATTGAAAAATCATAAAAATTTCATGTTCTTTATTATAGGCTTTAGCCCCTTTGGCTAAGCCCCCTAACCACTTCCCCACATGTGCCCTTGCCATAAAAACCAAGCGCTAACCCCTTTCAGCGCTAATTGCATTGCAAAAATCCTAGCGCACAAGTTTGTTTGACATCTTTCAAATGTTCCGATGCGATTAGCCCTCTGTTTCATGACCCCGATCGTATAATTATATTATTTTTTCATATAAACTATGGGCCCGCCTTTCGTGCTTAAAACCTTGTAAATAATCCTTTCCGATCACCTTTTTCCTTTGTAAAACCCAAAAACCCATTTTTCCAAAGTTTTAATCTAAAAAGCCAAATCACGTGTTAAATAAAAAATGGGTAGATTAAAAAGACCGTTCGCGCTATCACATCGGAAAAGTTTTAAATGGGTTGATTGAAAAGCCCAGGCCCGAAGGCCTGACCCCAATTATCCCCTATATACATGAGCCTGGGGGTTATCGGAGGTCTATATAAAACCAAGCCCCGCAACCGGGCGCCCAATTGCATCGGAACTTTTCCTTGGTGCAGTTTAAGTGTTTACCACTACCGATTGCGATGGCCCGATCGTGCAATCGCATCGGCCCTTTTCTCTGATCACACACATCGCATCGGTCCTTTTCTCTGATTGCACACATCGCATCGGCCCTTCTCCCGATTGTGCAATCGCATCGGCCCTTCTCCCGATCGCGCAATTGCATCGGCCCTTCTCCCGATCGCGCAATCACATCGCTTCACTTTTGACTTCCGATTGTGATCCGCCGATTGAATCTGGACCGTCCACGTGTCCAGATCGGGCGATCCAAAATCACCCTGCCTCGTTCATTCCCCTGCTCTTTTTTAACCCTTCCAAAATAAATCTCCACCGTTGGATGCTTTCATCGAACGACCACGCTCCTCCCCGAAGCCTCCGAAGCAGTTAAACCCAATAAACGCAGGATTTTATAATTTTGTGTATTTTTTTGCAGGATATAAATGGATTTTGAATGTTTTAAAGGGAATATCAAAGCCAAAGTGATGTAGATATTGGGGGGAGGTCCCCAAGATCTAAAAATTTGAAATGGATCTGACAAAATCTGCAAAATTAGAATGCCAGAAAAAAGAGAGAACACAAAGAAAATAAAACCACAAAGAAACTTGTTTTATTAAAACAGAGAATAACTGTAGAAGCTACATTGCGGCAGACAATCTATCCTTTTACAAACTGAGGCTTACTATTTATAGCCTTTTTTGAGTTACAATACCATGCGTAGATACCATGGGTCAATACCATGGGTAGATACCACTTACAATACCATTGGTAATTTCCATGTGTGGATGAATACCATGGGTGAATGAATATCATCGATAGATGTCACTTACAATACCATGGGTGAATAAATACAATGGGTAGATGAATACCATGGGTCGATGCCATTTACAATACCATGGGTAAATTCCATGGGTGGATGGATAACATGGGTAGATGAATACCATGGGTGGATGCCATTTTCCATTCGATTCGACCGATTTTTTTTTAAAACTTGGGTGATTTTTCAAGAGGAGCTCAGATATATGTCCATTTTTCTGAAATTTTGCACTGAAAATTGTGAAAAATGACAGGAGAGCCGCCGTCCATGAATTGCCGTTAGAAAAATTGCTTCAACAATGCTGATTTTGAATCAACGATATCTCCCTCATCCGAACTCCAATTTGGCCGATTTTTTTTTGAATTTGAGTATTTTTTCACAAGGAATCCAGATCTGGTCTTTTTTTTTGTAAATTTTTCACCAAAAATTTCAGATCTGATCTGAAAACTCGCCACCCAAAAAAAAATCATGGATTTTTCTGAAGATTGCTGCCAAAAATTGAAACTAAAATATGCTTCAAACCCTCATTCTCATGGATTCGTAACCTAAATCTGATACCACTAATCTAGATCTTGGGGGGAGGCCCCCAAGATCTAAAAATTTGAAATGGATATGACAAAATCTGCAAAATTAGAATGCCAGAAAAAAGAGAGAACACAAAGAAAATAAAACCACAAAGAAACTTGTTTTATTAAAATAGAGAATAACTGTAGAAGCTACATTGTGGCGGACAATCTGTACTTTTACAAACTGAGGCTTGCTATTTATAGCCTTTTTTGAGTTACAATACCATGCGTAGATACCATGGGTCAAAACCATGGGTCAATACCATGGGTAGATACCACTTACAATACCATGGGTAGATACCACTTACAATACCATTGGTAAATTCCATGTGTGGATGAATACCATGGGTGAATGAATATCATCAATAGATGTCACTTATAATACCATGGGTCGATGCCATTTACAATACCATGGGTAAATTCCATGGGTGGATGGATAACATGGGTAGATGAATACCATGGGTGGATGCCATTTTCCATTCGGATCACAAAGGATGACGATCCTTCAGGCTTTGTTTATTAAAAGGATCCATTTAAAGGTTTCAACACCACGCTTAGGTGGTGCATCATGAAGCGCTGATACCATAAAAAGACCTTCGTGGATCTGCACATCAACAAGACACCGTGAAGAGTAATATGATTAAAGAGTATCAGACCAAAAACGCAGAATCAAAGTGGAAATTATTTAAACATTGTTAACACAGTTTGGAAGGATTAAGACATAAATTTGACTGAATCAAGCATCTGATTCACGTTTAAAGAAGTTTGAAGACCAGAAGACAGAGATTAGGCTTAATTAAAGACTAAAACACATAATTCAAATATACTACAGGTGTTTTAGGTCGAACAGCCTACACTGACACATCAGGGGAAAATTGAATCCCCCAGCTACCACAAAGCCACCTACAGCCTCAAAGCAATCAAAAGGAGGCCGAGTTATTTCCTGACCAAGAGAGTTTTCATCAATGTGGCCGAAAAATTATTTCCACCAAAGGAACTTATTGTAAACTGACAACATAAGTTATTATGAGGATGACGAAGAGCCTTAAAGTCAACAAATTATTTCCAGCAAGCTTGGTAGTTAATAGAAACCAATTAATACAGGAAAAATATCAGAATGTTCTCCATTAAGCCCCTAAAAGGCCGAGAGACAGTAAACTGTATTAATTGAACTTAGAAGATATTTTATCCCATTCCACCTCCTCATTTCTTCTATAAATACTTCTGAAGAAAATGAGATAGGGGTTGGTTGTTGTTTGATCACTAGTTGTAATACTGAAACTCTCTGAAATAAATACATAGTCCGTTGAAGTTGAAGAAGAAACTGAAGTCTTGGAAACCTTGATGATGTTGTTGCATGCTTGTTCCTGAGAAGGCTCTATCATTGGATCCATGAGCTTGGCTGCTGGTGAAGTATTCTGAACTGTTTTATGTTTTTCCCATGTTTTCATTATGTTCCATAATTTCTTACTATAGTAGGTTGAAAGTTTTAGGCAGAAATGACTCTTGGAAGCACCTTAGACCTGTTCATCCTTCACTGTTTCATGTTTTCTTCTGTTGAATTATTTTAGAGTCTTTAATCTCTCTCTTTAGTCTTCATGCTCGTTTGTTTCCTTAATAGTTCGAATAGTTGGTTTTAGCATGATTTATGGTTCTCCCTGCTTGTCTGCTGCCACTTAAAAACTGTTATTGAAGTCTCCCTTTGAAGTTCTTTGCTTACAGTGAATCAAAGAGGTATGTTTTGATATTGCTCTTTGTCCTCACTTAAACAGTTGGCTTAAAGGTCATTATAATTATGAACATAGAAGTTTTTAGGTGTTCCCTCTTATATGACTTTAATTATCATTAAGTCTTTTATGTTTCTAAGTCCTTTAAAATAAATCTTTGAGGAAATAGAGTGTTCCTCGAATCTTAGATTTCATTTTAAAAGTTGTTTTGAAATCATTATTTTCTTAAAGGTGTGATTTGTAGAATTTATGGTTAGCCCTATCTATCAAAGAGCTCTTTATTGTTCAAATTATGCTTTCAAATTTCCCTTTGTTGAGAATAAAACCTCTCTTTCCAAATCATTAATGTTCATCTCATTCCAAAAACAAAAGGATCCTGTGGCCAAGTTAGATTTGCCCTTTGATATCCCATATCCATTGATGAGTTTGTTATGACCTTTTCTTGACTCCATTACCCAATGAACCAGATATTTCTCTATCCTATATATCTTTCCTAGGCCTTTCATGTTCTGCTGTATCATTCCAACCAAACAAACAAATAAATAAACACTTGCACTTAATAAATAGTCTAAAACCAATACTCAAATCACACAAGATAAACCTTTGCAAACAAACTTTTGAGAGATCCCTCTCTGAGAACAGTAGGACTAGATCCTGTAACTCTAAAGATTGGTTCTGATGTTGCCTTGTCTTTTGATTTTCCAAACTATCAAAACACGGGACACCAACAGATCCGAATTTATGTAGGAACACAATAGAATACACATATAACCATAAATACAAATATGAAGCGGAAATAATACTTCATTTCATTAATATCAAAGAACTTAAATTTGTTTACAGACATAATGTAAATAAACTAGCTAGGGTGCTGATAGCTTATCTATGAGAAGAGATGTGGTGGCTACAAGTCTCTGAACTATGTTACAATGATGCTCGAGAGCCTATTTGTTATTGAGAAATAATGGAAAACCCTAAACATCAAAAAACCTAACACTAGGAGATCAAGCGCCAAAACTATGGGCTCCATTTGGGTAAATCAATACATCGACTTCCTGGGGACATAACTTTGGCATATGATCTCCGTTTGATGCACGCAATAACTCATCAGAAAGATCTATCAGAGGAATAGAACTTTTGATGTGAGAAACATTGAAGGAAATTCCATGTGATTTCCGATTTTCCCAAAAAAACCTCGTTTAGGGCCTCAAAACAGATCCAAAAGTTTAGGACCCAAAAAAATACTAAAAATAGTAAACTGTGCTACAATTAAGAAAATTATGCTGAACTTGGTCCCTAGTGAACCACTTACCTTGGTGCAGTAGTTGGCCAACTTTGACAACCTGATATAGTTGTATCTTCTACTGGCGAGTGTTCTTGATTTGCATGTCCATGATACGATCTGTGGTGGCTTGTTCCATGTAGTCTAGGTTTAACTCTATTGGTGTGAGTTGTTCTGCAATGTCAGAGGTGTCCAGTAGAGGTGGGAAGTAAGGCTGAAGGCAGTCCACATTGAAAACTGGGTGTAGACCAAGGAATTTTGGAATACTTAGCTCGAAGGCATTGGCCCCTACAACCTTGGTGATGGTGTACGACTCATATTAGAGTGGGCGAAGCTTGTGGTGGGGTCTAGCGAGGCGCTCCTTCTAGAAATGTAGCCACACTTTTTCACCCACCTAGAAGTTGTGTGGCACTCGATGTTGATCATGTCGTTGCTTGTAATTAGCATTACTTTTGTCCAATATGTCATGAAATTGTTGGAGGATATGCTCAATGCGCTCACTTTGTCAACTCTAGACTGGACATGAGACGAATCGGTCTGAGTAGCTGCAAATGACATGGCTACGTTAATGGGACATAATGTTTGGAATCTAAAGCCCACCTGAAAGTGGCTGTGTTCGGTTGATCTGTGGAGAGCCCAATTATAACTGTGTTGTAAATATGGAAGGATCTCATCCCATGTATGTGGATGCTTTGAATTGTACATGCGTAGGATGTGTACAATCGTCCTGTTGATGACCTCTATCTAGCCATCAGTTTGGGATGGAAAGATCTGGACTTGGTGAACTTGCTATCTAGCATTGACCAAAGGTTGGACCAAAATGTGTCGAGGAACCTACTATCCCGATCTGAGATGATAGACTGTGGGATCCAAAAGTGCACCCACACTCATTCAAAGAAGAGTTTAGCAGTGGCTTTTGCTGTGATATTATTCTTGCAGGCCGCCATAATGGCCATCTTCATGAATCTGTTGATGACGATGAAAAAACAGTCATTTACATGCTTAGTAGAAGGAAGGCTCGACATGTAATCCATGGATATGGATTCCCAAGGTCGACTAGGGGTAAGTATCGGAGTATAAAGTCCTTGATTCTTGATGGTCAGTTTGGAAATGGTGCAAGCAGTGTAGGATCTGATGTACTTCTTGGCATCCTATCGAGGGTTCGACCAATAGAAATACTTTTGCATTACTAGCACTATTTTCTTGACCCCAAAATGCCCAGTGACCCGACTGTAGTGCGCTTCCCAAATCATCTTGGCATCCTCACTTGAAGGAAAACAAAGGTGTCCTAGATGACAGTAGTGAATCGTAGAGGTGAGAATTTGGAACTTGTGTACCCTCCAAGAGTGTCTTGTATGTGTGTCCTACTTCCATATTTATCTCGTAGAGAAGTGGCCAATCAGAAGACTCGTGCCCACAAGAGTTGATAATGATGGTTAGCGCCATGATCGGTGGTCGGTTGAGGAAGTCTGCAACAATGTTGGTGCTGCCCTTCTTGTAATTGATGTTCAAATGAAACAGTTGCAGATATGTGGACCACTTATGATGGCGATCATTCTACAACTTCCCTTGTGTCTGTATGAACTGCAGGGGTTGGTGGTCTGTGTGGATGACCATTTCCTCCCCAAAATGAAATTCTTCTATTGTCGGGAATCCTGCACAATGGAATAAATTTCTTTGTCATAATATTAGGTCCCTATATTACTAGTATAGTCCCTTATTGTTTTTATTGTAACCCCCTTATTGTTATTATTGTACCCTAGTAACCCCAATATTGTTATTATTGTGCCCTTACATTATTATTATTAGGTCGGCTAGGATTATATTGTGATCCCATGGACTCCTATATATAGAAGGAGGTTTTGGTCATTTGTATCATCCAAGAATTGTTCATTTATGTAAGGTGATGCAGGAGCATCAAGCACCTAGCCAGCAATGTGACATCTTGGTCACATGTTGTGGCTAGTTAAAAAATAAATTAGACTTAGAAATAGTTTAAATAATATATTTTATTAAATTTGTTATTTATTTTAGGAGAATTGTTAGTTTGTTTTATATTTAATTAGATTAGGCATAATAATAGAATTGGTTTCTTTCCTTGTGTGGAATAGAACCAAAATAGGGATAAATGCTAAATAATAGGGAGGTATTAGTTTGTTGAGAAACTCTAGAATAAATCTATTCTGAGAAGAATAGTTTCTCATATTGTATAAATTAGAGAAGCTGGAGGTGTGAAGGTGTGTGAGAGAATCTGAATTATTTATTGGAATTGATGAGGGGCAGCTAATGCTTATTCGCCCATGCAATATTCTGTTGATTAGAATTCTAGCTCATTCATTTATTTCTGTATAGATCGATTTCTGTGTGTATTGTGTACGTATCTGACACCTTGCAGGTAGCAGGCGCAAGGATGGAACTATGACAGCGTTTTTTTTGGGGTTACAAATCGTAGTATTGTTGTATGGGCCTGCAGTCACTTGAAGGAGCGCCGGAGGAGAACAAAACTTTGCGTAAGCCTGGAACATCCTCAAGAAGAACGCTGTGTGCTTCAGCTGTGTTTCATATTAAAGACCGTGGTGATAAGATGAGCCGGCATTGAATGGCATTCAGTCAGCGTAATGACCAGTGTTGAACAGTGGCACGCATTGTCAGATGCAGCAAAGGTAACGCGCGGTTCAAGATTTGTCAATGACTGTGTTTGATTGTACGCTGAGTAGAGAAATCGATATAAATATCTAGCCATCGATTCTTTGCTGTGGTAATCGATCCAAGTTTGGACTCTTTTCTATGATGATTGATTGTATTTAACGCATATTTCAAAGTCGGATCGATTGTGGTTAGTTTGATTGTAAGAATCGATGCCAAAGGAAAAATCAATACAGATTTTCAATTAGCGCTCGTTTGATTGCTGGGCATTCAACCAATCAACGACTTCAGTTTGCCTTATTATATATTTAAACAAATCTGCTTTACAATAGCGTGGAAGTGTTGTGAAAGGATTTTATAAAACCATGATGGTTATATATATACGTAGACAGAAGCGCTACTTTGTTATAGCAGGTTTTGAAACCTTGGACATCACTATCTTCATCGACTTGGTAACCGGCTTCAGTAATAACTGTGTTTTTCATTGTGCGCTGCACAACTTTAAATCGAATTTGAATTGATGTTGAGTCCCCACGCTATTTGGTTACGTTGTGGGATCAGGGATGTATTGAATTCTATGAGCATGAATTCAAGGTGTCTGTGGGGCGACTATTCTTGGGCAGATTTGAGTTTTAAACATTTAAGCTGCTAATACAACCTGTTGGAGGCATATATGTTAGTTAATTGTATTTCATGGTGGTGGTTCATGCCATTAGAAATCATAAAATGTGTGTCTAAAGTCCATTTTGGGATTTTGAGGAATTAATTGGACCTTGTCATTAAAGGGTGAATAAAGAAAAAGTCAATCAAATTCAAGCATAAATTTTGCCTTAGTAAAATTATACATTTTACTACAACGAACAGATTGGTAGGAATAGTGTGTTGTTTATTCCTACATCATTTTGGTATCAGAGCTTGTTAAGCTGTTTTGGAGTATTGCAGAGAATTCCGCCCAGAAGAGGAGCTGGGATAGGTCGAGGGAGACCTATAGCAAACGCAGTTTTGCTAGATGAGATCCGGCATTTGCGCACGAGACTGGCTACAGTAGAAACCACTCAGAGGAGAGCAGCTGATGGTGGAATTGCCAGTGCCGATGAAGAAGAGACCACTGACGAAGAAGTGGAGGAAGAGAATGAAGCAGCTAAGGTCATGAAGATTCTAGTCAAAGCCCGCAGTCGACCAAGAATAGAAGTACCTTTATATGATGGAAGTCTTAGTGTGGAGGTGCTAATGGACTGGATCAGTTCATTAGATAAATACTTCGACTATGAAGAAGTCGATGACAGGAAGAAAGTAAAGTTTGTAGCCACGATATTGAAATGCCATGCAACCTTATGGTGGGACGAATTGCAGCTATCGAGGGAGCAAAAAGGGTAGCCCAAAATCAAGAAATGGGACAAAATGGTAAGTAAGCTGAAGGGTAAGTTTTTGCCGAAGGATTACCAATTAAATTTGTTTAGACAATTGCAGAACTTAAAACAAAAAGGGATGACAATCAAGGAATATACTGAAGAATTTTATAAGCTGAGTATTAGATCTGGCCATGTTGAAGATGATCTAGAAAAGGTAGCTAGATATATAAATGGTTTAAGGTATGAAATATAGGATGAGATCAGCTTATTGAATTTGAAGTCGATTGAAGATGCCTTTCAAGCAGCCTTGAGGGCGGAGGAAAAACTGTTGCGCAAACAAAACCAGAGGAATAGAGGTAAGAATCCGGCAAAAGAAGGAGGGACATTTGAATCCAAAATTCAACACTCTTAGAATGAGGCAGGGAGTGCGAGCAATAGAGCACCACAAATAAGAGATTCTGGCCGTGGAAGGTTCGTGCCCAAAGGCAGAGGGTGAGGAAGAGATGTCCGGTGCTTTGCATGTGGTGAATGGGGACATGTACAATGGGATTTTCCTCATCAGAGATTAGAAAACCAGCGCAGCGTGAATGTTACTGAAGCTAAGGAGGAGATTCCTCAACCTGAAGCTAAAGAGGAACCACCAGAAGCAGGAGAATCTTTGTTGTTGAAAAGGGTATTACTTGAAGAAGCTAAGGAAGCCAAAGAACCAGTTCAAAGAAAGAATTTATTCAGAACTGTATGTAAGTCCAAGGGTAAGTGTTGCAAATTGGTAATTGATAGCGGTAGTACTGATAACCTCGTTTCTACAGAGATGGTGGACAAGTTGAAGTTGGAGAGAACAGTACACCCCACTCCTTATAAAGTATCGTGGCTTCAGAAAGGCCATCAAATTTTTGTAACTGAACAATGTCAAGTTGAATTTTAGATTGGCACTTATAAGGATGTCATTTTATGTGATATAATTCCGATGGATGTATGTCACATATTGCTAGGGAGGCCTTGGCAGTTTGACCGAAATTCCATACATGATAGCAGAAGAAATACTTATACTTTGGAGAAATATGGGAATAAGCATACACTACTGCCGTTGAAAGCTGAAGCTGATAAAGAAGCACTTGGAAACAGCGTTACGTTGATGAATGAGAAGATCTTGTTGCAGGAAGATGAGAAGGGTAAGAATATGCATTTTTCTAGTGTTGGAAAACCCAAGGTAATTTTAACCTCTACAAATTTAGAAGATTTACCTGAAGAAATTCAGAATTTTTTGAATGATTGTGCTGATATTGTTGTGGATGAGTCGCTGCCCATCAGGAGTATTAGTCACCATACTGATCTAATACATGGAGCCAGTTTTACGAATAAAGTAGCCTACAAGGTAATGCAGGAAAATGCCGAAGCTGGAAAACAAGTGCAAGAGTTGATGGATAAATGGCTAATCAGTGGAAGCCTTAATCCATGTGCTGTGCCAACAGTACTCAGTCGGAAGAAAGAAGTTGAAAGGCGCATGAGTACAGATTCTCAAGCCTTATATAAAATCACCATCAGGTTGATGAATGAAGGTTTGGAGGAATATGCAGTCTCTAAAGAAGAGTTTAAATTGGATCCGAATAAAATCCAAGTAGTTGTGAATTGGCTAACTCCTAGAAGCATATTTGAGGGAGATGTCAAAAGTAGATGGCAGGAATGAAGTAGCAAAGACAAGCAGCGAGCAGATATGAAGAGGCGGAAAAATGAATTCCAAGAAGGTGACTTAGTCATGTATTGAAAATTGGTAGCTATACTAAAAGCCAGAAGAAGAACCACAAAGAGACACCATAACAGACGAAAGCCCAAAACAGGAAAAATTAAAAAGAGAGTGCTAAAGAGAACCAGGAGTCAAACTCATTATCGGTATTGAAAAAGTGGAAAGAGCAACCAGTAGAAGACGCCAGTAGAGTTATAGAGAATGGGGATCAACTCCAAACTACTACCAGATCAGTTTTCTTCCCTGGGAGTCTGATGCAGGAGCATCAAGCACCTAGCCAGCAATGTGACATCTTGGTCACATGTTGTGGCTAGTTAAAAAATAAATTAGACTTAGAAATAGTTTAAATAATATATTTTATTAAATTTGTGATTTATTTTAGGAGAATTGTTAGTTTGTTTTATATTTAATTAGATTAGGCATAATAATAGAATTGGTTTCTTTCCCTGCGTGGAATAGAACCAAAATAGGGATAAATGCTAAATAATAGGGAGGTATTAGTTTGTTGAGAAACTCTAGAAGAAATCTATTCTAAGAAGAATAGTTTCTCATATTTGTATAAATTAGAGAAGCTGGAGGTGTGAAGGTGTGTGAGAGAATCTGAATTATTTATTGGAATTGATGAGGGGTAGCTAATGCTTATTCGCCCATGCAATATTCTGTTGATTAGAATTCTAGCTCATTCATTTATTTCTGTATAGATCGATTTCTGTGTGTATTGTGTATGTATCTGACACCTTGCAGGTAGCAGGCGCAAGGATGGAACTATGACAGCGTTTTTTTTTGGGGTTACAAATCGTAGTATTTTTTTATGGGCCTGCAGTCACTTGAAGGAGCGCCGGAGGAGAACAAAACTCTGCGTAAGCTTGGAACATCCTCAAGAGAAGAACACTGTGTGCTTCAGCTGCGTTTCATATTAAAGACCGTGGTGATAAGATGAGCCGACGTTGAATGGCATTCAGTCAGCATAATGACCAGTGTTGAACAGTGGCACGCATTGTCAGATGCAGCAAAGGTAACGCGCGGTTCAAGATTTGTCAATGACTGTGTTTGATTGTACGCTGAGTAGAGAAATCGATATAAATATCTAGCCATCGATTCTTTGCTGTGGTAATCGATCCAAGTTTGGAATCTTTGCTGTGATGATTGATTGTATTTAACGCATATTTCAAAGTCGGATCGATTGTGGTTAGTTTGATTGTAAGAATCGATGCCAAAGGAAAAATCAATACAGATTTTCAATTAGCGCTCGTTTGATTGCTGGGCATTCAACCAGTCAACTACTTCGGTTTGCCTTATTATATATTTAAACAAATCTGATTTACAATAGCGTGGAAGTGTTGTGAAAGGATTTTATAAAACCGTGATGGTTATATATATACGTAGATAGGAGCGCTACTTTGTTATAGCAGGTTTTGAAACCTTGGACATCACTATCTTCATCGACTTGGTAACCGGATTTAGTAATAACTGTGTTTTTCATTGCGTGTTGCACAACTTTAAATTGAATTTGAATTGATGTCGAGTCCCCACGCTGTTTGGTTATGTTGTGGGATCAAGGATGTATTGAATTCTATGAGCATGAATTCAAGGTGTCGTTGGGGTGACTATTCTTGGGCAGATTTGAGTTTTAAACATTTAAGCTGCTAATACAACTTGTTGGAGGCATATATGTTAGTTAATTGTATTTCATGGTGGTGGTTCGTGCCATTAGAAATCAGAAAATGTGTGTCTAAAGTCCATTTTGGGATTTTGAGGAATTAATTGGACCTTGTCATTAAAGGGTGAATAAAGAAAAAGTCAATCAAATTCAAGCATAACATTGGCCTTAGTAAAATTATACATTTAACTACAACGAATAGATTGGTAGGAATAGTGTGTTGTTTATTCCTACATCATAAGGTAAAGGAGGTTTCCCCCTCGAAGTGGCTTATTTCTAAGGGTTGATTTGTCTTTTCTTCTATTTTTGGAGCTAGTTTCATAACATTTGGTATCCGAACTTTGGGTTCTAGGGTTTCGCTGCTCTAAACAGGTCATTGTGGAATTTTCCCTATAAAATTTTTTCTACGAAGTTTAGAAAGCTGAAATTTCTATAGAGTGAAGAAGAAATCCTGAGGAATGTCGTGTAAAAATTTCAGATCTTGGTTCGCAATATTTTCGAAGGTATTCAGGCTTTTGAATTTCACCTGAAGTAGGTCAACGTGGAATTTTTGCTATAAAATTTTTTCTATGAAGGTTTAGAAGCTAAAATATTTATAGAGTGAAACTGAAATCCTGATGAACTTCCTGTAAAAATTTCAGATCTTGGTTCGCAATTTTTTCTGAGATATGATCTGTGGAAGTTAGGGATTTTTTAGGCTCCCAAATTTCATCTCAAAGAGGTGACCGTGGGAAAATCGTCATAACTCTCTCTCTGAGTGTCGGATTGGAATTATCTAAAAATTGTCTGCAAGTAAATAGACTATAGTTTCCTATTATCAATTTCAGAGCCGAAGGAGGAAACAATGACATGTGGCACGTTGTACAAGTTCACTCTATAGAACCAATCCATAATTAGGTCATTGTGGAAGAATGGGCATAACTTTACCTTGAAGAATCCAAATCAGGTCAGACCTATGGCATTAGAAAGAATATTCAAAGGGCTACTAAATCGCCAAATTTTAGATATTTAAGATTCGAAATCATAGAGATAATTCAGTTTCAATATTGAGCTCCTTAAAAGAAATAAAAATGTGTGGTTTTTTTCTTCGAATTGCATAAGTCTTGTGTGAAAAATAATTTTGAAGTGATTCTAAGGGAATATTGAAGCATAGATATTAGTATTAGGTTCTAAAATTCCACCTAAAAATAATTCAACACCCATCAAGTCTTCAGAAGGCTCTACTATGACTCATGAAGAGGAAGAAGCGCAACATGACATATCAAAATTACAAGAGCAAGTGCACCAAATTTCTCTCTCGCAAAGAGCAACAAAAATGAAATGGAAGTTTTAAAGAAAAGCGTGGAAGTTAAGATGGGTGATTTGAAGAAGGGCATGGAAGCTAATATGGATGGTTTGAAGAAAGGCATGGAAGCTAAGATGGATGGCATGGAAGCTGACATCGAAGCTAAGATGGATTACATGGAAGAAAAAATGAAAGACAACATGCAAAACGTGAAGAATGATCTAAAAGAAGACATAGAAGTGTTGACAAAGTTGATATAAGAAATGTTTCCTAATGGTGAAAAGATAATAGAGGAAACTCATGATGAGAACAAAATAAATGTTAATCATGATTTCATAAACTCTAATGTTGGATGGAAGAATCACCTATTCCGAAGATGGATATGAGGAAGTTTGATGGCAAGGATCCCGTAACATGGTGTTGTGGTAAAACACAACCCCCCTATTTTTTCACTTATTTACTTCAAATAATGGGGACTCTTTCTACAAATTTTTTGGCCAAACACTTTTTAGAATTTTCATTAAGTTAATTATTCTATATTTTTGTCATTTTTTCATCTTCCTCGGAATTTTGTTTTCATTGCTTTATTGAATCCGTTTTTTCACAAGCTTTCCAACGATACCTGTTTTGCTTCATTTGGTCAAACAATTTGTAAATGGCACTCTTTTGAAGTTTTGATTATTTTCTCGCTTGGGTTAAAAATGTGTAAATATACCAATATTTTAATTCCTGTAGTTAAAATAATTATTCATTGTAAATATTAACTGTTAGTTCATTTTTATTATTTTTTCATTTTTCATTTTTTACTAAATGATCCTGCAAAATGACCCAGCTAAATTGTACAATAGACGAAAATACATTTCAGGATCTTGATAATATACTCTAACTTGTTATTTTAAAACAAATTGCCAAATCCAAAAATGAAAATTGCATTGTGCTTGTAGTCTAAATTGTAGGATAGTTAATCCATGTGGGCCCCATTTCTCACCACACTCACTCTTCCTAAAAATCCCAATTTCAAAAATGCTGAAATAAAAATGCGCCCCAAAATAAAATTGCAATTTTCAAATATGCGATCGGAAACAATATTGTGATGCAATATTGCAATTGCGAAACATCGCAAATCGCATATCGCAAATATTAAACTTTTATTTTATGCATAGATTTTAAAAGAGTCGAAACTCCGATGTGATTTGAAAAAACATGCGAAGGGTTTAATTTATTTTTAATATAAGGTTTGTTGGCCGCCTTATGCCTCCCGACTCATTTTCTTCACATCACCCTCACGCCACTCAATATCCACCTTATAACTCCCGCTTACCTTATGATCCACTCCTCCCTTATCCATTCTCTCTCTTAATATTAATACTCACCGCTCCACTCCACTCCTCCTCTCTCTCTCATGTGGATTTTTGGTTTTAAAATTTTAATTATTTAAATATATAACAAATATTATATTTTTATTATAGTTTTTATATTTTAATTATAATATTTTATTATAATTTTAATATAAATAAATTATAATTTTAATATAATATATTTATATTTTAAATAAATTTTAAATAATTTATTTTTATTAATTCATTTCTATTTATAGTAAATTCAGATTAATAGCATAATTGTAATTAATTAGCATTAATAAATTAATAATCATAATCTAATTTAAGATTGGAATTTAATTTAAAAATTCTGATTTTTAGCCCAAGCAACAAAAAATTCCAGATTTCTTGCAATTTTAATACACCAACTTTAGAAGCTCATAAATGGAGTTTTACTTTGCCAAATGAGGCCTAGGATGGCTCATTAGATAGATAAGATCATGGAGAACATTTCTGAAGTTGTTTCATTTTCAGATTTGATCATTTATTGAGTCTAAAATTCAGCAGAAGACCATGCTCTGAATTTTTAACAAAATAATTTTTCCGAGTTTTATTTTCTGCATTTTAATTTGCCCACAACTTCTTATGAGTGAAAATCCATTCGTCTATGTTCTCCTTGGCCAATTATATCAGCACATAAATCAAAATAAAGTTTATATTTCCTTTTTCAAATTATTTATTTAATTAAGTTTTGCTTTGATTTATTTTAATTTCTTTTTGCATTTTGATTTTATTTTTACATTTTAATTTTGTTTTGATTTGTTTTTGTAGGAAAAAAGTTGAAGAGATGAGAAGAAGAAGATCTCAATCAATGAGAAGCCTCCAACAATTGAAGAATATGATTTTAAATCAATGAAAATTGATGGAGAAAAACCACTCTTCAACAAACTTTCCTATGAATAATTCTTTTGTAAATATTATAAATAACAGATTGCAAAATGTAATAGGGGTTGCTCTCCTCTGCAATTCTAGAATTCTTGATGGCACTATTGTCTAGAGGATTTAGAGGGGTAGGTTGAGAGGAGAAGAATCTCAAATCTAGAGATTATTGAGGTTTTTCTTTTACATTCTGAGTTATGTATAATGAACAGAGTCTTGCACTACTGTAGCTATGATTTTGAAAGCAGAAGTTCTGGTAATATTGTAAAAGACTGTTAGAGACCGGAGATGGAGAAATGGACTTAATAAATTGGTATTTATAATACTATTATTTTAAATGCTGGTTTCATTTTATGATAATATGAATATGTCAATTTACTTGCATACTTGTGCACTTCTTTCGGTATGAGTAATTTGTCTTAATTTATGTTATTATTTATCTCTACTCTTATGGGCTGAATTCTGATTTCTGAGTAACTATTTACTTAGAAATCTGTCTTATAAAATTGATTTATTGAATAGTGATATGTTGTGAATTATTTCTACATGTTATTGTTTAATTATTCAAGTTACTAATTAAATAATCAATATCACTTTGAGAACTACTTTCTAAGTGTTGTTGATTGGTTATTTCAGTTAAGAGGTCTCTAGATAGAATGTGTTTGGTATTCACAATATCAGTTAATTGAACTATTTATTTCGCTTGATATTCATTTAAAACAAACATATTTAAATCTCAATTATTTAAAACATCTTGCTCCCAGTTGGGATAGATCTATATCTGCCTAATTGAGATAGGATTAAAATAGTTTCTTTTTTTTTTAACTTAGAATAATATTGCATATAAATTAAATTATACATCCTAAGAAGTTCTCTTCTCAAAGAGGAAAAACTTTAGTTGTGGCCTGGCTAAGCCCAAATTAGCTTAAGGATCATTTTCTTGTCCGATCTGCAAGATAAATGATTTGATGTTTCTTTTTCATTGGTAGAAAAAAGTCATATTTTAAGACAATGGAGATTGAGAGAAGGTAACTGGACCAAGTTAAACCAGTCAGAGCCACCATTCTAAATGGATAAGGAACTGCTTTAAGGTCCAGATCAGGTGGTCATCCCCCATGTTTTTGTATCGAATTTCGAGGCCTCAACATTTTTGGCGCTAGAAGGAGGGATGAGACTTGTTTTCCTTTGGAGTCTTTGTATTCTAATATTTTATTTTTATTTTAATGAATCCTTTAAAACTTCCAATTTGGATTTGTATTTTTGGACGAGCATTTTCCAATACTTCACCAGAAATAGTAAGACATTTGTCTCAGGATTTTTACTCTTACATTCTTGGAAAAAGCTATAAGCTGGTGTAAATCACTTCCAGTTGCCTCAATCCACACTTGGAAACAATTTATCACAATATTCCTTTGTAAATTTGATGGATATATCTTTGAACAGATATGTGACGATTTTGAAGATCTACGAAGGTTTGAAGGTGAGTCTTTAATTGATTTTACCATAAGGTTTCGTTTAAATTGTTTAAAATTTAAAACTGAAGATAAACCTTTGAAAGAAAAATTATTAGATTGGTTTGAACATATTTTCCCTCTTCCTTCCATTCATAACCCATGTGAAATTATTTCAAACTTTGATCAATCTCCTTCTAATTTCATTGACATAAGTAAGAATTCAAAAATGGAGGTACAAACAAATGATGATGAAATGACCTCTATTTTGTATAATCAATTTCTTCAATTTCAACACATTTCTTACAGTATTGAAAAAGATCAGGTGCACCTTCACATGTTAATGAATTTCAATCAAAAAGCTTAGAAAATTTCACTAATCAACTACAGGAAGATATCAACAACACTCTTGAAGAAAATACCGCTTTAAAATCTGAAAATAAGTATGAGTTAGAATCAGAAAATCATATCATAATTTGTCAAGTACCAACAGCGATTAAAGTTTCCAATAAAACACAATCTACTGTACAAAATTCTGAAGTCTTTCATGATGAGCAAATTTGAAATTCATATCAACAAAGCAACATTATTCAAGAAAGCATAAGTAGCCAAGAAAATGATCTTAAATTTGAAAATTGCAAGGAAGAAAATACACCAGAGTGCTCAAATAGAGACATTTTCAAATGCAATGTTTCAGATTTGTATTTTTCCCTTTATCCTGATAATTTTTCTAATAACAATTTATCCTCTCTTCACGTTAAAGATATTTAAAAAAAAAAAGGGGTTGATCTAAAAGAATTACCAATTAGTTTTTATCAGGATAGAGAATTAATTATTGATAATTCTTCTGGCATTAATAAACATGAGCTTAATATTCCTTCTTGTTTTGATACATTGAATAAGATCAAAATGAATTCTAATGAATGTCTTAAGGTAATTTATGATAACTACTTTGACATTGAGGATATTTATTTGTCTTCTTTACAATTGAATCCTCATGATCAAAGTCTAATCACATGTGAAAATGAAAAACAATCTAATTTAAAAATTGTTCCAAATAGTTCTCATTTTCAAACTTATGATTTCAGCATTCAAGAAACCATTCAAATCTGTGATATATATGATGATCAAGCTCACATTCCTATTCAGAGTTATATCTTTCTCTCTAATTCACAAGTGGGTATCAACAATTATTCTAATTTCATTATTTTGTCCAATTATTATGAAGAGTAAATTACTTTAAGTCACTCCCAATTGTGTTGTAACAATAATTGTAACACTAGTGTAAACTATCATTCAATTTTGTTATTATTTCAACATTTATTTTTAACTTCATATTTATTTTCTGTCTTTAGTTCTAGAATTTTAGATACTTTGTGCTGGCATATTGAGAAGCTCAATATTGAACACCCAATTGATGCATTACCTCAAGTGAAAAATGAATATATAAATTATAAATGTAAACATCAAAAGTTATTAAACTTTCAATTTCAATTGATGTTCATTCCTTATCAATTACTTCTTACTTCTCAAGAGCAGTGCCAAAAAGAGAGTGTATTTTCACTTTATAACCAACAATATAATTCAATTAATAATCTTTTGTTGGATTTATTAGACTCCCATACATTTTTCATTGATCAATTTGAAATACATTTGGAAATTTCTCCTTCACGGAAGACTATTAATAATTTAACACTTAAACATAACACTAGCAAAATCACACAGGCCATTGTTTCTAAAAGACTATTTCTACAACCTAGCTTGTTATCTTCTCTTTTAAACCTCTTCAACTCAATAATGGAAATCCATTCAGATTTCTATGATCCAATTGAGATTCAGTTGGAAAATATATTTCAAGAGAAGGTAATGGTGAATAAGCTACTAACAATAAAGATATATTTTGCTTTCATATTTATTTTTTGTAGTTTAACTATATTTACATTTCTACTAATGTGTGACATGTACATACGTGCAGGAATTAAAATGCTTACATGGTTTCATTGGAAGTATGACTATACCTAGTCATGTTTCCTTCATTGAGTTAAAAATAGGAATAGATTAATTTTCTTTTATATTTGCATGTATTTCATTATTTCAGAATTCCAATAAAACAAGTAATGAATCCAATTTCTTTTGGGCATCCCATTTCAATTATAGAAAAGCAGCCTAGAGCATTTTAGAAGGTCTTGAATTATCTGATCATACTTATTTGTCAAGCCTTCAACTTTCTTGTTTTTTTTCAAAATTCATAATATTGATCATACATGAAGAAATTCCAAGAATCTTCTACTACTTGACAATTGTTTATTCACAAGTAATTCTAAGAACTCGTTTTTACCACTCTTGTCTTCTGATTTAATTTTGGAAAGGATGTAATTCGAAAAAATTCATTACTTAGCACTTTAGATTAAAATAAGAAGATGATGTTGAACTTATGCAAATTTTGAGAAAATTTGGGAGAACTTGAAGCTTCAAAAAGGTAAAATTTACAATAAATTATCTTCCAAGTATGTGTTTACAGGTTCATCATCATCTATTGTTTATTTTTTCTTTCGAAGGTTGTTTCTCATTTCTATTTTTTTTTGCGTGCAGATATTCATTAACTTGATTATGTAGATCTAATATAAGCAAGTAGCCAACCCTTGTTTCCAAAATCTGCAACATGTTCAGGGAACTATTTATGATTTCACCTGAAATTTGAAGGATATCTAATTTTTTTTAATATTGAAATCTGGATAAGTCTTAAATAATTGTCAGAATAATCATATCAGATCATTTTTTTCACAACTCTCTTTATAAAAAGTTCTGATAAAATTAATTTCCAATTAAAAAATTTCAACAGTTAATTAATTATTAAAGGGTTATTTATTTTAAAGCAAAGTTAAATTACTGAATTTCTTTTTTGAATTGAATACTTTAAAGAAATCATCGACCCCACATATGGCTCATTGTATATCAAAAATCTCATATTGGAGGCTCTGAAATGCGCATACACCAAATATCTCTGATCTCCCAATATTCTCATTCCCTCCGATCTCCAATGATTTTTCCGTCTGATATCACATCATCCATATCACAACTATTTGAATCGCAATATTCCATCATAAGAAACTCTTAACATTTACTCATAAATTTTTTTGATACAATACCTTTGATGTTATTTTTCACTCATTCTCTCGCATATCACATTTCGCATTTCATATATCTGATAATTGATTTCTACAAATATTGTGATGACCACACCATTTTGGACCTGATCTAAAATTTAAATCGAGTTGATAAAAATATCGCATCCATTCAATCACAATAATGGTAGGGGCATAGTTTTAAAAAGTCTCGATGTCCTGGACCCGATAAGAGATTAAATCCATATAATAAAAATATCGTGTCCATTCTCAATCGGCATATCAACACACAATAAGTTATTGGAATTGCGATACGAAGCAGAGAAGTAAGGGAGTAATTAGGTTCGTTAGATATGGGTGAGATCAATGGTGGAGTTTAAATCACACCCAGCAAGGTTTCACATATCGAAAATTTTAATGGTTATTTTTAAGACCTCGCCCGGTAAATTATATTAGTTGCGATGCGATAAAAGATAAGGTAAGGATATTCCATTGCGATGTGATGACACACATATCACATATCACACGAGATAATTAATATGTTAAACAATAAAACTTGCAATGAGCGATGTGGAGTTTGCTGCAAATTTCGCAATCGCAAAATTGAAAAAGTGTTAAGTTTTGAAATCTGCATGAAGGTAAGATTTAAAATATGCGAAGTGAAACCGTGCGTGATTGGTCACCATTTTTTTTGGGATGTAAAACCAAAAGTTTCGCACATATATTTTGATATTTGCAGTCACATTGCATCAATCATTTACCACATTTTCATTATTGAATCAATTATATCAGTGTTTCAGGTCATTCACAAAATTTAATCTGCCGATATGACTATTCTCCGATATCGCATTCATCCCTTTGCAATTTCCCATCACACATACTCATCTTGCGACATTGCCATCACAGTAGTTATATCGCATCACTAAACTCGAATGAAGCTTTTTCTTCAAGATATTTTGATGCGATAAACTTTGATATTTGAATTTCCATAATTTTATTTTAAATTATTATGGAAAGAGCTCAATTGCATATCGGTAAAAGTGGAAGTCACATATTTTAAGTTATGCATGACAAAGAATCTCGCGATGTGAAAAAATTCAGCATGATAATGTGCTGATGATCAAATTATATTTTTAATTTTCTTTTATTCTGAATTTCTCTCCATACTTATCATATAGAGATTCAAATCCTCTTTATATTCTATTACATTATTCAGGATTTTGAATCAATTTTAATACTTTGGAGCTGATATAAATTCATAATGGAAGAAGCAAAAAGAATATTCATCGTTTCAATTCATAAAGAAGCACATCTTCACCCTCATTTCTAATGGATCCGATTTATTTTTTATTCCTTGAACATGAAACATTACTTTCTTTTAGTTTACTTCTTATTTTACTTTAGATTTAATAAATAATGATTTTGGGTCAGTAAAACTTCTTCATGCTTTTAATTCTAATTCAAGAAATAAGTTAACTTGCATTGAAGAAAATCATCTTTCTCAAGTAGGATAAATGTAGTTCTTCAATGGTAAGTTTCATGTGCCCACTTTCATTTATTTTCATTTCTTTATTTTTGTTTTATTTTTGCTGATCTTGAACTATGTTTCTTCAGGTCTTCATAATCCTTTCACACCTCTACCAGATCGATTTTCGAAGTTCATTTTCTTTTACTCTTTGAGATTCTTGAAAGATAAGAAGTAATGAGCCTCATCAAATCAACTAGACTGGGGAGTTTCTGAACCTTTAGTCTATTTCTTTAAGCATTAATTTTATCAGAAAATAGTTAAGATGCTTTTATGCAAGTTTTGTCTTGAAGAAGAACATTTGCAACAAACAAAAATTTCTCATTCAACATATTATTTATCATAACTGCTAGTCACCTTCTATATTTTGAGAGCCTCATTTTTATATAACTCTGCAAGATAAAAAATTAAAATCTCAACATAGGAATGAACGTACATATGCTTATTTCTTTTATAAATCTTTGTTGAGAAATTTATATAAGCAATCTTGTTAGAGTTTAATTTTTAAATTTTGTTTTTATTTCAATTTTTCTTTCTTCAGTTTTATTTTGTTGATTTCTTTTCTTATTTTAGTTTAGGAATTATTTTCCTTTTGTTTTCAGTTTTGATTTGATTTTTATGATTTTTTCATGATTTATGTGAAAAGAATTTTTCTTACCTTACAGTTGTTGACATACATGGGAAATCTTTTACTCTATCCATTTAAGTGAATTTCATTTATCATTAAAGACATATCTTTATGGAACCATAAAGTTATCTTACTTTAAATATTTTTCATGGAGGAACACACATCCTTTCTAAGTGATTGAGTTTACTTTTCCAAGGAAAGAACTGATTTGAGTTTAATTCAATGAATCACTCCTACCCCTCCACATAAAAATCCTCTGATTGATAGTTGCAGGGAAAGAATTTGGAGCAAACATTATGAAAGTACTATGTCCATTAAACATAAAATCTCCATTTTCCATCTCACCTCTTTCACTCAAATACATCATAAATAAAAATATTGCAAATGCGCTTATCAAAAGAGTGATAAAAAGAGGAAGCATGGGAAATACAAGTAAACCTGTCGGGGCTATGGATGCTCGCTGGCAGCGGGACTAGGCTTGTATGGCATAAAAGAGAACTTTGTCGGGGTACTGTTCAGGCTCACTGGCAATGAAGCAATGTCAGAGACAATCTTAAAATGGATATATGCTTTATAAAAAACTCCTATCTCTACCTTCTTCTATTTTTCACATAAGGAAAATTTAACAAACAAATTTCCCCAAATTTAGATTCATCACTTTTACTTAAGTTTGTTTTAAGTACTTATCTTTACAAACTCACATTGCTTAATCTATATATGTGGGACCTATAAAAATGTTTTACTGTTAGACGATTTCATGATTTCCATTATTTTTATTTTTTGGATAAATTTAAGTTCATTATCTTTAATCAGAGATAACTGGTTCTTCTCCCGCATGTCGCCATTGTTGTGGTAAAACATAACCCCCCCATTTTTTACTTATGTACTTCAAATAATGGGGACCATTTCTACAATTTTTTTGGCTAAACACCTTTTAGAATTTTCATTAAGTTAATTATCTTATATTTTTGTCTTTTTTTCATCTTCCTCAGAATTTTGTTTTCATCGCTTTATTGAATCCGTTTTTTCACAAGCTTTCCAACGATACTTGTTTCACTTCATTTGGTCAAACAATTTGTAAATGACACTCCTTTGAAGTTTTGATTATTTTCTCGATTGGGTTAAAAAAGTATAAATATACCAATATTTTAATTCTCGTAGTTAAAATAATTATTCATTGTAAATATTAACTTTTAATTCATTTTTATTAATTTTTCATTTTTCATTTTTTACTAAACGGTCCTACAAAATGACCCGGCTAAATTATACAATAGACAAAAATACATTTCAGGATCTTGGTAATATACTCTAACTTGTTATTTTAAAACAAATTTCCAAATCCAAAACTCCAAAATTACAAAGTGCTTGTAGTCTAAATTGTAGGATGGTTACTCCACGTGGGCCCCACTTCTCACCACACTCACTTTTCCTAAAAATCCCAATTTCAAAAATGCTGAAATAAAAATGCGCCCCAAAATAAAATTGCAATTTTCAAATATGCGATTAGAAACAATATTGCGATGTGATATTGCGATTGCGAAACATCGCAAATCACATATCACAAATATTAAACTTTTATTTTATGCATATATTTTAAAAGAGATGAAACTCCGATGCGATTTGAAAAAACATGTGAAGGGTTTAATTTTTTTTAATATAAGGTTTGTTGGCCGCCTTATGCCTCCCAACTCATTTTCCTCACATCACCCTCACGTCACTCAACATCCACCTTATAATTCCCACTTACCTTATGATCCACTCCTCCCTTATCCCTTCTCTCTTTTAATATTGATACTCACCTCTCCACTCCACTCCTCCTCTCTCTCTCTCTCACGTGGATTTTTGGTTTTAAAATTTTAATTATTTAAATATATAACAAATATTATATTTTTATTATAATTTTTATATTTTATTATAATTTTAATATAAATAAATTATAATATTAATATAATATATTTATACTTTAAATAAATTTTAAATAATTTGTTTTTATTAATTCATTTCTGTTTATAGTAAATTCAGATTAATAGCATAATTATAATTAATTAGCATTAATAAATTAATAATCATAATCTGATTTAAGATTGGAATTTAATTTAAAAATTCTGATTTTTAGCCCAAGCAACAGAAAATTCCAGATTTCTTGCATTTTTAATACACCAACTTTAGAAGCTCATAAATAGAGTTTTACTTCTTCAAATGAGGCCCAGGATGGCTAATTAGATAGATAAAATCACGGAGAAAATTTATGAAGTTGTTTCATTTTCAGATTTGATCATTTATTGAGTCTAAAATTCAGCAGAAGACCATGCTCCAAATTTTTAACAAAATAATTTTTCTGAGTTTTATTTTCTGCATTTTAATTTGCCCACAACTTCTTATGAGTGAAAATCCATTCGTCTATGTTCTCCTTGGCTAATTATATCTGCACAGAAATCAAAATAAAGCTTATATTTCTTTTTTCAAATTATTTATTTAATTAAGTTTTTCTTGGATTTATTTTAATTTCTTTTTTCATTTTGATTTTTTTTTACATTTTAATTTTGTTTTGATTTGTTTTTGCAGGAAAACAATTGAAGAGATGAGAAGAAGAAGCTCTCAATCAACGAGAAGTCTCCAACAATTGAAGAATATGATTTTAAACTAATGAAAATTGATGGAGCAAAACCGCTCTTCAACAAAATTTCCTATGAAGAATTATTTTGTAAATATTATAAATAGTAGATTTCAAAATGTAATAGGGGCTGCTCTCCTCTGCAATTCTGGAATTCTTGATGGCACTATTGTCTAAAGGATTTAGAGGGGTAGGGTGAGAGGAGAAGAATATCAAATTTGGAGATTATTGAGGTTTTTCTTTTACATCCTGAGTTATGTATAATGAGCAAAGTCTTGCACTAATGTAGCTCTGATTTTGAAAGCAAGAGTCTAGGCATTGTAAAAGACTATTAGAGACCGGAGCTGGAGAAATGGAATTAATAAATTGGTATTTATAATACTATTATTTTAAATGCTGGTTTCATTTTATGATAATATGAATATGTCAATTTACTTGCATACTTGTGCACTTCTGTCGGTATGAGTAATTTTCCTTAAGTTATGTTATTATTTATCTCTACTCTTATGGGACGAATTTTGATTTCTGAGTAACTATTTACTCAGATATCTGTCTTATAAAACTGATTTATTGAATAGTGATATTTTGTGAACTATTTCTGCATGTTATTGTTTAATTATTCAAGTTATTGATTAAATGATCAATATCATTTTGAGAACTACTTCCTGAGTGTTGTTGATTTTTTATTTCAGTTAAGAGGTCTCTAGATAGAATGTGTTTGGTATTCACAATATCATTTAATTGAACTATTTCTTTAGTTTGATATTCATTTAAAACAAACATATTTAAATCTCAATTATTTAAAACATCTTTCTCTCAGTTGGGATAGATCAATATCTGCCTAATTGAGATATGATTAAAATAGTTTCTTTTGTTTGCATCTTAGAATAATATTGCACATAGATTAAATTCTACATCCTAAAAAGTTCTCTTCTCAAAGAGGCAGAACTTTAGTTATGGCTTGGCTAAGCCCAAATTAGCTTAAGGATCATTTTCTTGTCCGATCGGCAAGATAAATGATCTGATTTCTCTTTCCCATTGGTAGACAAAAGTCATATTTTAAGCCAATGGAGATTGAGAGAAGGTAACTGGACCAAGTTAAACCAGTCGGAGCCACCATTCCAAATGGATAAGGAACTGCTTTAAGGTCCAGACCGGGTGGTCATCCCCCATGTTTTTGCAGCGAATCTCGAGCCCTCAACACATGGATACTACAGTTGGAGCAATATTTTGACCTCAATAATGCGCAAAACACACAAAAGGTATGCATTGCAACTTTACATTTAGAACAAAATACATTTGTATGGTATCGATGGTTTTTCTCCCGTAAAAAAATTGTCACTTGGTCAATTTTTATGGAGGAAATGATAGTACATTATGAGGATACACAGAGCAACACCTTATTTAGCCAATTGATAAAACTCAAACAAAAGGGTTCAGTGGGGGAGCATATTGAGGACTTCCAAAAATTGAATATAAGGGTAACTAATATTCTAGAGGAACATAGGATTGATGTCTTCATAGGGACTTTAAAGGATAACATCCAACATGAAGTTTGCGTTTGGGAACCTAATTCATTGGAGAAGACATTCAGGTTGGAAACAAAAATTGAATGCAAAATTATGGCGACAAGGAAGCCTACTACTCATATCTATAAAGATGGAAGTGTTGCTACTCGTAGACTTCCACAACCTACAAGGTTGACACCACAATAATTGGAAGAAAAAAGAGTAAAAGGGCTTTGCTACAGTTGTGATATCAAATACACTAAAGGTCATAAGTGTGCTAAGAAGAAATTATTTTACATATATTGTGAAGAGGAGGAACAAAATGAACAAGAAACTTCAAAAGAACATGATATACACTAGGAACCAACCCTAGAAGAAGAAGAAATGAGTCTGACCATATCATGTAATGCATTGGCAGGAATTACCACTCCTCAAATTCTCAATATAGAAGGACATATCAAGAAGAAAAAGGCAATAGTGTTGATTGATTCGGGTAGTACCCATAATTTTATCCAGTGTAAGGTAGCCAAGGAATTGAATTGTTTCCTATACCCATCACTAGAATGTCAAGTGATGGTTGCAAATGGAGGAAATATAAATTGCTCTAGAAAATGCCATAATATCAAGCTAACCATGGGGGAATATGTATTGAATAGTCCAATGTTTTCCATTCCAATGGGAGGTTTTGAGGTTGTACTAGGAGTGCAATGGTTACAATCTTTGGGGATGGTAGCTTTTAATTTTCAAGAAAATTTCTTAAAAAAAAATTCTGAAGGAAAGGAAATCGAATTACGGCGTATCGCAGGGAAGCCAGGAAAGATAATAAGCTCTAATTTCATGACAAAGGTTCTGAAGAAAAAACAAGGAGGCGTAATTTCACAATTATGCTCACTAGAAGTTCCAACATCAAAATCATCCATTTCTCCAAATCTCCAAAAAGTCTTGGACAATCATTCCAAGGTGTTTGAAACTCCCAAATGAATCCCACCTGTTTGTGATCATGATCATGCTATTCATTTGATTCCAAGAAGTGTTCCTCCAAACATCAGTCCTTACAGATATCCATATGTCCAAAAGAACAAAATTGAACGTATGATTGTAGATATGTTAGAGGCTGGTATAATTCAACCTAGTCAAAGTTGTTTCTTTGCTCTAGTAGTATTGGTGCATAAGAAGGATGGATCATGGTGCATGTGTCGGGATTATAGGGAGCTCAATAAGCTCACTATTAAAGATAAATTTCCCATTCCTGTGATTGATGAATTATTGGATGAATTACATGGAGAAATTTATTTTACCAAGTTGGATCTTCACTCAGGATATCATCAAATTATAATGAAGACTGAAGGTATTTTGAAAAAAACATTTCAAACTCATGAGGGTCACTATGAATTTTTGGTCATGTCTTTTGGCCTTAACAATGAACCTTCTACATTCCAAGGGTTGATGAGTTCCATTTTAAAACCCTTCCTTAGAAAATTTGTACTAGTATTTTTTGATGACATACTAATTTACTACAGGTATTGGAAGGATCATGTTCAACATGTTTACAGGGTGCTCAAACTATTGGAGGAGAAAAAATTGTATGCAAAAACATCCAAATTTTTCTTTGGAGTACAAGAGGTGGAATATTTGGGTCATATTGTATCTCACGAGGGTGTTAAGGTAGACCCTAACAAAATTAAAGCCATTAAGTAATGAAAAGTCCCCACAACCATAAAGAAGTTGTGAGGATTTCTCGGGTTAATAGGGTATTATCGCAACTTTGTTAAGAATTATGGGAGAATAGCAGCATCTCTACAATCGTTATTGAAGAAATATGCATTTTCATGGACTCCTAAAGTAACTAAGGCATTTGAACATCTTAAAGAGGCAATGTGCCTAGCACCAGTCTTAGGCATACCAAACTTCACAAAAACCTTTATTGTGGAATGTGATGCCTCAAGAAATGGAATTTGTGTTGTTTTAATGCAAGAAGGAAGACCCATTTCTTTTGAAAGTCATCCAATCAAAGGAAAGTATTTATAAAAATCTATTTATGAGAAGGAAATGTTGGCAATACTACATGCACTAAAGAAATGGCGACCTTACCTAATGGGAAGACACTTCAAGGTAAAAACTGATCATGATAGTCTTAAACACTTTTTGGAACAAAAAATATCTTCAGAAGAGCAACAAAAATGGGTCACAAAGATGTTGGGTTATGAATAAATCATCTACAAAAAAGGGAAGCTAAATGTTGTTGCAGACGCACTCTCAAGAAAGGATGAAGAGGTGGAAGCATTGCTTTGTGCCATTTCTATTATCCAACTAGATTGCATAACCGAAGAAAGGGATGAATGGAAGAAGGATGAAGAAGTGTGGACACTCATTCAAAAGTTGCAGCAAAATCCTAGTACATCTGATACATTTAGTTGGAAAAATGGTTCCTTATGGTACAAATATCGCTTATATATTTGTAAGAATTCCCAACTAAAAAAAAAGAATCTTTTGGAATTGCACACTTCTTTAGGAGGACACTGAGGATTTTTAAAAACTTACCATAGGGTGAAGAAATATTTTTTTTGGGATGGCCTTAAATATAATATTCAAAAGTTTGTGGCGGAATGTTTGGTTTGTCAGCAAAATAAAGTTGAGACAATTAATACCCTGGGTCTTCTACAACCTTTATCCATTCCAAGTCAATGTTGGGAGGATATTTCAATGGATTTTATCACAGGTTTAGCTAAGTCCGAAGGAAAGAGTGACATCATGATGGTAGTTGAGAGAAATATCAAGTATGCACACTTTTGTGCATTATATAATCCATTTAAAGCAAGTACAGTTGCTACTACATTTATTGAAACAATTCAAAAGCTACATGGAAACCCAAAGATTACTGTAAGTGATAGAGATCCCATTTTTACTGGAAATTTTTGGACATAATTTTTTCATGTTTGGGTACTCAACTAGCTCATAGCTCATATTATCATCCTCAATCCAATGGTCAAACAGAGATAGTGAATAAATTTTTGGAAGGATATCTTCATTGTTTTGAATCTGATAAGCAAACACAATGGGTCAAGTGGTTACCTCTCGCTGAATGGTTGTATAACACTTCTTTCCATACTGCAGCAAAAATGACCCCATTTATGGCACTTTATGGATTTCATCCACTGTCCATCACATATTATTTAAGAGAAAATTCTAAGGTTCAAGCAGTGGAATATCACATCAAGAATCAACAAGAAGTTCTCCAACTCTGAAAGGATAACCTAAATTTGGCACAAAATTGAATGAAAAAACCGGTAGGTAAACATTGCAGTGAGAGAATTTTTGATGTAGGAGACTGGGTATTTCTACAGCTACAACCATACAAACAAATGTCCCTCAAGCAAGCTAAGAAGGATAATAAATTATCGCCAAAGTACTATGGTCCTTACAAGGTGTTGCAAAAGATTGGTACTATGGCATACAAATTAGAGCTTCCTGCTTCTTCGCTAGTTCATCCAATTTTCCATGTTTCATGCTTAAGGAAGGAAAAATCATATTGGAAAATGAAGTAGTCACGGAAACAAGTTGGAAAATGAAGAACTCGACAGCTACGAAATCAATCAATTTCAGAGTATCTCATAAAGTGGAAGAACTTACCCACTGAAAATTCTACATGGGAGGATGATAATTTTATACGGAAGCATCCAGAGCTACTCAAGAATTGAGGACAACACTTTTTTGAAGGAGAGGGGCATGTTAGGTCCCTATATTACTATTATAGTCCCTTATTGTTGTTAGTGTAAACCCCTTATTGTTATTTGTATACCCCTGTAACCCCAATATTTGTAGGTTTTAACCCTGTATAGGAATTATTTGCAAACGAATCTTAAAAACAGAAAATAAACAATAGCAAGAGCATAAAACATAAGACAGATATACACAAAGATTTTCCCCTGGATCCCAAATCGGGATGACCAGCTTGATTTTTCATTATATTCATTTTAGTGTTACAACACATATATATACATGTCGAAGCATACATAAAACCCAATCCATTAACCCTAGATTAGATCATAACCGTAGTTCCCTTGACTGGATCTACAAAATACCAGGGGCTGAAAACCATCATGCCCCAAAACCATGGGCGGGTCTGCTCACCGAAAAATAGGGTCCAATTTTTTTTTTCTCGGGGGAATGCCCTAGACCCTGAATAGGGGGGGTTGCTGCCCCACCCTGTGACCCCCCTGCTGCACTCGGTGCAACATATAGGGGGGAATATCATGCCCCCTATGACCCCCCCGCACGTGAATAGTCATGGAAAGAATATAACACATACCCAACATTCTCCCACTTGTTGTTTCATTTCCTTAAGGGGCCACAGGAGAGCTTAGTCATTAGCCCAGCTATGCAACACCCATTGTTTCTCTACACCAAGAGAAATTCTGAGTGCTCACAGACTTCGTCAATGCATCTGTAACATTCTTCAAAGTTCCCACCTTTACCAGCAACACCCTTTTATCCTCAACCATATCTCTCACAAAGTGATATTGAACATCAATGTGCTTTAAATTTGAATGATAAGTAGGGTTCTTAGCCAAGAAAATTTCACTTTGGCTATCATAGTCTATCCTTATAGCTTGCTGCACCAACCCCATACTTGAACACAATCTTTGCAACCAAACTTCTTCCTTGCTTGCATGAGTGCCTGTCATGTATTCTGCCTTTGTAGTTGAAAGAGCCACTACAGACTGTCTACTCATCCAAATGAATGCACCTCCAAATAGGCTAAACACATACCCACTTGTAGATATTCTTTGGTACAGATCTCCAGCCCAGTCTGCATAAAAAAAACCACGAATGTCCAACATTCTTTCCAATCATGGTCTTCCCTAGTAGCACAAGCCATAATCACTAGTGCCACACAAATATCTAAAAACCTACTTCATTGCTGTCCGATGCTCCTTCCCAGGGTTTGACATAAATCTGCTCAATACTCCCACTACATGTGCAATGTCTGGTCTAGTATAGACCATTGCATACATCAGTCTACCCACTTCACTTGCATATGGAACAAGGGACATATCCTCTTCTTCTTCTTGTGTCTTGGGACACTGTTCAACAGAAAACTTTACACCTACAAGAATTAGAACATTCACTGGTTTACTATCCTACATATAGTTTAACCAAAGCTTCTTCTTTGTCTGATCTCTCTTAATTTCCATGCCCAAAATATAGTTTGCAGCACCAAGATCCTTCATGTAAAATTTGGAGAACAGTTGGGTCTTCAAATCTTGGATAATTTCTTTGTCATTTCCAATCATCAACATATCATCCACATACAAGACCAAATAAATAACACATTCACTAATTAATATAAAATAAATACAGTGATCCTCCTTGCTTCTGGTGAAGCCAAGTCCCCGTATATAGGTATCAAATTTCTGATACCACATCGTTGATGACTGTTTTAACCCATACAAAGACTTCTTTAACCTTCATAACAATTATTTCTTCCCCTTCACCATAAAGCCTTCAGTTTTAATCATGTAGATCTCCTCTTCCAAATTCCCGTGAAGAAATGATGTCTTCACATCCATCTGTTCTACCTCAAAATCAAATGCAGCAGCAACAGATAAAAGTTATCTAATAGAAGTAACTTTGGCAACAGGAGAAAAAATATCACCAAAATCAATTCCTGGCACCTGGGAATAACCTTTTTCTACCAAAAGAGCTTTGTATTTATCCACCTTGCCTTCTACATTCATATTCTTCTTAAACACCCATTTTCTCCTGATGGGCTTCCTTCTAGCTGGCAACTCCACCAGATCCCGTGCCTCATTTATGCAAGGATGCCATTTCATCAACCATGGCCTCCTTCTAGAGTTTTCCATCCTCTGAATCTACTTCCTCCCTGATGGTTTTGGGATTATCATCAGTTATATTTAAAGCAAAATTTGAATAGAAAGCAGATGGAATATACCTTTCTGGTTGTCTTCTTCCCGAAATGATCTTCTCACAACTCGAGTTTGTGGCTCTTCCTCTTCTGAGTCTTCTTATGTTGAGTCTGATTCATCCTCCTTTAGCTCAAACTCTATCTTCTGAGGTTCCTTTGGTAGGAATTCATGTTTAACAACATATTTCACCTCTCTAAACACCATATCTAGGTTGTACACAACCTTCCTTGTTTCCGGGTTCCAAAGCTTGTAACCCTTTAAACCATCCTTATACCTAATAAAGATGCACCTTTCAGATTTATTATCCAACTTGGTCCCTTTCTCCTTTGGAACATGTACATATGCATTACATCCAAATACCCTCAGATGTGAAAGAGAGGGTTCTTACTAGTCCATACCTCATGTGGATTCTTATCCTCCAACGCTGATGAAGGTGATCTGTTAACCAAGTAACATGCAATCTCCACTGCCTCTGCCCAGAATTCTTGTCCTAACCCGGTACCACTGAGCATGCTTCTTGCCTTTTCCATCAGCGTTTTGTTCATTCTTTCTGCAACTCCGTTTTGTTGAGGTGTGTATGGAGTAGTCTTCTGCCATGCTATACCACACTTCTTACAGAACTCTTCAAATTCCTTCCTGTAGAACTCCCCACCATTATCTTTCCTCATCACCTTTATCTTCTTCTCTATCTAGTTTTCCACTAGAGCCTTAAATTCTTTAAATATGTCAAAGACTTCAGATTTATTCCTCAAGAAATATATCCATGTATTCCTTGATAAGTCATCTATGAATGAAACATAGTACATAGACTTACCCAGTGATGGAACCAACATAGGTCCAAACACATCACCGTGCACAAGCTCTAATATCTTGTTCGCGCTCTTAGCACCAGAAGGAAAACTCACTCGATTCTGCTTCCCATATACACAATTTTCACAGAAATCAAAATCCAGATAGCTATTAGACATACCTTATACCATACCATTTCCATGCAGTATTCGAAGGCCCTTCTCTCCAATATGTCTAAGCCTTTGATGCCATAGCATGGTCTTTTCTCCAGAGACTGCTAGGCTTTCTGCTCCACTTTCAAGAACCACAGAACTGTTGCACCCATCAGTAACAGTGCTGCCCTGAAGCTTGTACAGAGTTCCAATCTGAACTTCCCAAATTAATACCAGTGCTACCTGAACCATCTTATAGGTATCTTTCTCGAACACTGTTTTTACATCTGCATCATCCATCTTGCTTACAGAAATCAGATTTTTGGCCAATGCAGGAATGTTTAGAACACCAGGAAGTCTTCTAATACTTCCACTTTGCAGCTTCATCTTGAATTTTCCACGTCCGATGATTCTGGTCTTCCTATCATCACCTAATAAGACATCACTACCATCATATTTCTCATACTCGTAGAACCACTCCCTATGGGGAGTGAAGCAAAAGGATGCACCCGAGTCAATCAACCATGACTCATGATCTATATGTGTATTTGAAGAAGAAGCCAAATACACATCCCCACCTTCATCCATGGTGGTTTTTGCCTTTGTAGAAGGAGAATCATTAGATCCCTTTCCTTTCTCAAGAGCTTTAGATATGCAGTCCCTTTTGTAGTGCCCTTCCTTTCCGCATTTCTAACACACCTTTACAAAATTTCCAGGAGATTTAGATCTCCCTCTAGATTTAGATATCCCACTCGAAACCTTATTATTGCTTTTGTTCTGGGACCTTCCTCATACAGATAAGGCATCTCCATTCTGACCCTCCATATTTCTCCGTCTCATTTCCTCCAATAGAAAGGCTGAGACAATGTCATCAAAATTCAAGGTAGTTGTATTGCTACCTATTGCAATAACCAGACTATCCCACAAGTCTAGTAGAGAACACAACAAACTGAAGTACTTATCTTCCTCTGAGATTTTAATATCAACAGATGACAATTGACTTACCATAGTATTGAAAGCATTTATATGCTCTGTCACTGAGTCTCCATCCTTCATCCTTAGGTTATAAAAAATTTTCCGCAGGAACAATTTATTCACTAGAGACTTAGATTGGTACAAAGTCCCAAGTTTTTCCCACAAATTCTTCGCTGTAGCTTCCCCAGATACATTCAACAATACTGAATTTGAGACACACAACCGTATTATGCTCTTCACCTTCTGATCCAAATTTTTCCAGTCTTCATCTGACATTTCCGTTGGTTTAGTACCTGGATCTACCGCGATCCACTGATATTTATCCACCAGTAGATCCTCCATCTTGAGCTTCCACAACTTAAAACTCTGACCATTAAATTTCTCAATCTCTGTCTTTCCACTACTCGCCATATTCTTTCACCGCAAGAATCGATCTCGCAGATCTCCCACTGAATAGGGTCTACCACATGCCCGAGCAAAAAACCCCTCAACAGAAAAGGTGTCCCCTTAAAGCCGAAACAACTCTGATACCAAATGTAGGTTTTAAACCTGTACAAAAATTATCTACAAATGAATCTTAAAAACAAAAAATAAACAATAGCGAGAGCATAAAACATAAAATAGATATACACAGAGATTTTCCCCTGGATCCCAAATTGGGATGACTAGCTTGATTTTTCATTATATTCCTTTTAGTGTTACAACACATATATATATACATGCCGAAGCATACATAAACCCCAATACATTAACCTTGGATTAGAACATAACCATAGTTCCCTTGATCGGATCTACAAAATACCAGGGGCCAAAAACCATCATGCCCCAAAACCATGTGCAAACCTATGCACAAAACCATGGGCGGGTCCGCCCACCGAAAAATAAGGTCCAATTTTTTATTTTTTCCTAGGGCACTGCCTCAGACCTTGAACAGGGGGGCTGCCACCCCCCCTGTGACCCCCTTGCTGCTCTCGATGCAACGTACAAGGGGGGATATTGCCCCCTCTGTGACCCCTCCCGTGCGTGACTAGTCGTGGAAAGAATATAACACATACCCAACAATATTGTTATTATTGTGCCCTTACGTTATTATTGTTAGGTCGGATAGGATTATATTGTGATCCCATGGACTCCTATATATATAAGGAGATTTTGGTCATTTGTATCATCCAATATTTGTTCATTTATGTAATGTAAAGGAGGTTTCCCCCTCAAAGTGGCTTATTTTTAAGGTGTTGATCTCTCTTTTCTTCTATTTTTGGAGTTGGTTTCATAACACATAAGTGGGATACTGCGGACTATGTTAGACAATGTATCACTGTGATATGCCACTGGATGCCCCTGTTGAGTAAGAAATGCCCCGATAGCATAGTTAGAGGCATCTGTCTCGATCTCAAATGGTTGTTACAAATTTGGTAATGTGAGCACTATGGAAAAGCAGAGGTGATGTTTCAATTCTACGAATTCCTTCTGTTGAGATTCCAACCAAAATAATTTTTCTTTTGCTCCTCCCTTAGTGACCAACCATTTGAAAAGGCCCTCCTTGGCTTTGAAAGAAGTCTTCCACACATTAGAGGGTTCGATTGGTACCTGGTGATACCCAGACTTCAAGTCGATATTGCTAAAATATTTCACCTATTTGAGTTGGTCCAGAAGGTCATCAATCTATGGGATCAAGTACCTATTCCAGACAATGATCTTATTCAACGCCCGATAGTTAATATAGAGTATCCAAGTCCCATCATTCTTCTACACTAACATGATCAGGTTCCCATAGGGTGATGTAATCAACCGGATGTGACCTTTCTTCAATAGCTCATGAATTTGCCTCTTGATTTCATATTTCTCTAGAACAGAGAACTGATAGATCAGTCCATTGGGTAATGATGCACCTGGGGTAAGATTGATGGGGAGCTTGACCCGACAGTGTACATGCACCCCTACAGGTTAGGTGAAGATGTACTCGTAATCCTCCATAACCTTGTCCATTTTTTGTTGTCGTGCGGAGAAACTTTATCTAGAGGTCGTGGCCATAGCCTTCTTCTTTCCTTGAGGGAAGATCACCAGGAAATTTTTTTTCCTAATTTTGGAAATGACCTTACTGCATTATTTTGCAGTAACCAAAGAGATAGCGATAGTCAGTGGTACCTCTGGTATCCTGTACATCTTATTTCCCAAAGTAAAATAACAACACGAGACCGTGATTCTTACAAAACATGTTGCTTCAACAAGTATGGTTGGCCTAATAATACATCACAAACATCAAGAGGAGCAATGTCACATAATACCTCAACCATAAAGGGCTTGATGCTGTAGGGAAGGTGACACTGCTAGCTGACGCGGAGATCTCGTCCCTGGTGAAGCCACCTGATGGTGTACTATTGTGGGTGTGTTGTGGTCGGCAAGACCAACCGATTCACGAAATCTACTGAAATGATGTTCTTTTGGCTCCCAATTTCGATAATGAACTGTAGAGGGGAACCCTTTACCCACATATGGGAGTGGAAGAGACACTCCTCCTCTGGATCTTTTGGTTCCTCCTTCTGGATCTTCGTGGTGGAAATTGTGGCATTGGGATCCACATCGATAATATACTTCTCTTTGTCATTCCCCTTGTCGGGTTATGATTCAAAGTGAGAGCATGCATCTAATTCAAAAGCCTTCATCGCGACCACCAATGACTGCATGGATAGACACTCACTTGTGTTGTGAGTGGAGTTCTTATGGAACTCACACCAATTTCCCATGTCCTTCTTCAGCTTTGCAGTGTTTTTATTTTCTTATGGCTTTGGTAAGTTGTCTTGGGCCATCATGCCTTGGCATTTTACTTTTTTCTACGGTTTGGGAGTACCTTTCCCTTGCTTTTTATTCACAGATCCAAAGTATCACTTCTTTTATTTGAATTTCTGCTCAATCTTGGTAGCATACTAGTATGCCATACCAAGCAAGGAGATGTTGAGGAACTCCATTTTCTCCTGAATGTATATGTGCAGACACCTGCGGTACTTCAACACCAAATGTTTCTCCAAATCTTTGATACCCAACTTTGTGCACAGGGTATGGAATAGATTCATCAGCTCATGCACATCTTGATCCCTTTGTTGTCACAGTGTAGTCCATTGTATGTACTTGTCCTCATATCTCCCCACAGGATAATATTGTTCCTTGATGGTGTATCAGAAAGAATTAAAAGTGAGTATGACCAAGAATAGAGAGGGTTCCCCCTTGACCTTTTTCACAGTATGTTTCCCACCAGTCCTTGACATGGGTGGCAACTTTGAGGAGTGCAAAAATAATATTCTCAGGGTAAAAAAAAGTCATGAACCGAGAAATATCCTTCTAATAGATTCAACCATATATCTATGGTGTTTGCATATATTTTTCCCTCAAATATAGGAATGTAAAATTTTACTTGTACCTTAAAAAGAGTTGCGCCTCCAAAGTGGCTACTAGATTTAGATGCGCCGCCAGTGGGAAGTCATTGAAGGATCTAGGAAAATTTATCCATCATTGCATTCCTTTGTTTTTTGAGGGCCTCCTTGAGAAATATTTTGATAGGATCTCCTTCTCCCTCATCTTTCTTTTCGTTCCCCATGGGTGGCCGTCGGGGTTTGCGAGGCTGATCTTGCAAAGGTTCAACCAGATCAAGCCCTAACTCCTTATACCTTGACCTCATTGGGGGCATACAAATAAGTATTGAGAAGGAAAAAATTGCTCTGATACCACTTATACGAATTTATGAAGGAATGCAACAGAATTCACATATAACCATAAATACAAAGATGCAACAGAAATAACACTTCAATTCATTAATATCAAAGAACTGAAATTTGTTTACAGAAAAAATGGAAATAAACTAACTAGGGCGCTGGTATCTTATCTCTGAGAAGAGATTTGGTGGCTACATGCCTTTGAACTATGTTACTGTTGGAATAGGGTCTCCTAACAAGCTGCGAAACTGGTCCATTTTGAATATTTTTGATTAGATTTAGTCTAGTGCAGGGGTTTTGGGGTGGGTCAAATCCCCAAACGTATTGTAATGGGTAAAAGGGTAAACTAGGGGTCCGAAACCATGGTTTGTGGACCATAGGAAAGTATAGGCTAGGTTGTTATAAATAGAGAAGCATTTTGTATTATAAATGATAAGAAATGATGAGCTATTGATGCGATTTGTGGTTTAAGCTATTTGTTTGGGTTTTTGGGGAAAGGACTTCTGCTGGCTATGTGCGTAGAGATCCAAGTCCAGCTGTGTGCGCAAGTTGGGAAGGGAATTGTAAGGAAGAATTGATGAATGAATGAATAAGAACGATTGATAGAGAACTCAATCTGTAGGTAATCTTGTGCGAATTGCTGATAATTGATGTATTGTGCATTTTCTATCTTTAAGCTGTGAAGATCTGTGTAAGTGTGTTTCTGGATCTGGATCTATTTTGTTTTGTTTATGTAATGCTGTGTTATTATCATCAAAGCATATAATTATAGATCTAGCACATGTGGATGCGAACAAAGACCTAATTAAACCTGCGCAGAACAAGGTAATCTGGGAATTACAGGGCTGAGCGCAGCTCTTCTTGCCTTACCCATCCTTTCTCAGGGTGCGGAAACTTGGTTCCAACACCCACCCATACTACTTCAGGTGATACTTTGACCTGCGCAAGCAGGTCGCTGCCTAAAGGGCCAGTAGTATAGGGGTTTTTTGGCAAACCTTGTACACCGAACCTGGGTTAGGACCCCTCAAGCCAACAAATGGTTCTGTTGCCAGGACCTAAGGAGTTTGAGAAAGGGATCGGGTACTGAAAAGGGAATACTAGAGAAGGGAACCTACAATGGGCCCCTAGGAAACCATGACGGTACACTTGAAATTACCTACCTTCAAAGGCATGGCCGATGAAGACATGGAGCAGTTTTGGTTTGTGGCGGAGTCGGTATGGGTGGTGCAAGGCATGGTGAGAGACACTACGAAAAAAGATCAGCTATCCTTAGCCTCTGAGGGAAGAGCTTTGGATTGGTATATGGGGTAAGTATCGTAAAATAAAGGCGCAACTATCCAGAACATCAAGGATGCCCTGAAACAACAGTTTCAGAACCCTAAATCCTACTCTCAGGTCGTAGCAGAACTAAAAAATTTCAAGCAGGGGGAAACTGAGTTTGTATTGGAAGCATATCAACACCTAAAAAAAGCTATCAGAGAAGGAGGATTTTGGTACGATGACATACAGCTTACGGAATGGTTCATTGCCATGCTACTCCCTCACCTACGTGTACCTATGGGTCGCCAGACCTTTGAATCAAAAGATAAGGCCTTGGAAGTTGCTATGAAATTAGAAGCTATGCCTCTAAAGGATGCTTCATTAGAGGTACAACAAATCCAGGTGTAGCTTGAGGCTATGCACCAGGAAATTCAGAATCTGCAACAAGAGAAAGGAAGAGGGGCTGGCACGGAACTAGGTCACGCAGCAGGCCACCCAGGATCAAGGGCACATAGTATGGAGCAGCAGGGCTCAAGGGGACCTACGCTCTGGCATGGGGAGAGCTGCACAGCTGGGTTGCGTAATATCAACCGATGGCCCTATCCGAGCACCCCTGTTTCTGAATCAAAGAGACGCTGGTGCCGATTTTTCTGGTTGGTTGGCCATGAGGAGCAGGACTGCCGAATCCATAATGAAGTAATGGAGAGGGGAGAAGACCCTACCTCACCAAAAACCCCCTTGGGTAGGGATGACTCCCCTGGAAGAAGGGATGGGAGCCGAAGCGAAAGCGCAGGTCAGGGTCAAGGCCAGTCGATCTGCTATAACTGTGGGGGCACGGGGAATTTTGTGAAGGATTTCCTGAATCCCTTATGATAGTCCTGCAGGTATTGTAGATAGTTGGGCCATATGCTGGAATATTGTCCAACCCTAAAAGCAAAGATACAGGGAAAGCAGTTCCCATCTGCCCAGAAGGTGTGAAGGGTCCAGACCGAGCTGAGGGGTAAGGATACAAAGGTAAATGTGGTAACGCGCAGTGGATTGGTGACTGGGGGAGCTAAGGAGAAAGAAGAAACTGACACACTAATCCGAAGGGCAGTTAACAACCAAGAAGGAATGGACAGGGAAAAAGCAAGGGAAAAATTTATGGAAGCTCGAAAGGACTTCCTTGAGACTAACGTTTTTCCATATACACACCTGGGAGATGTGGAAGTACATGAGGAGGTTAAACCTTTCTTATAAGAATGCATGAGGCTGCTGTGCAACCCCCAAGCAGTACAAAATCTGTAGGCTTTACTAGAGAGCTGCGCAACACGCACTGCCCTGTCACCCGACATTAAGGATGTGCATAAGTTATACAAATATCAAAGATGCACTGGCAAGGAAATGCGGCTGACAGTCCAGATTGGCAACTATGAAATCGATCAGGTTATCTTAGACCTCGGATCAGACACCAATGTACTACCTAAGCACACTTGGAAACACATGGGGGGACCCAAGCTGGAACTACCCACCATCCCGCTTCGAATGGAAAATCAACAAAAAATTCCTTCGTCAGATAGTAGTCACCCAGAGCCAAGATTCATTTTTCGTGCAAGGATGTCGGCTCCCACCCCTGCCAAAACATCCACCCCAACTGAGCCTAATGTTGAAGAAGTCCTAGAGGATGAGCCTGAGTTAGAAGAAGTACCCCCTCCAAGGTCCACGAGGAAAGGCAAGGAGAAAGCACAAAGCTCAGGGAAACCCCCACAAGCAGAAAAAAAGGCTCCGAAGCTCCCCAAGATGTGCCAGGCCCCCTCCCTCAGAAAAAGATGACAAGGAGGGTGCTTGCTGGCTAACCCGATCAATTGGTTACCTCCCTTTGTTCGCCCATAAAGGTCATCTACACGAACGCCGAAAAACTTGGATGGCTTGATCACCTACCTGCAAACCCTGCTTACCCCATGAGAGGTCCCCATCCTCAGTGATCCTTGTGGACGCCTCCATGAGGTCAAGTTCGATGATCACGACCTAGCGGACCATGACGCCCTCCCGGAATTAGCCCCTGCATTATACTTTGATACGATCCATGAGAATGATGGAATCATGGTAGTACCTCAGCACTGGGTATGCGGCTTGGCAGGATCCGAACTCCTGAATCTGCTCCGAATGCCCCACTTCGACCATTACAATGTCACAGATCGGTTGGGTCACCAGTTGCTTTCCCTCATTCATGATGGCTACCTGTGGATTCGTGAGAGAGTCCCTATTGATGCTATGTTGATCCACAAGATTACAAGCCTCCCGATGCAAGGATTGCACCCGCTAGCGCAGGTCGGAAAGAAGTACGAAGCCGCTACCACTCTATTTGTCCGGGAGACCTATGCAGTACAGCGAAATCAACGGGTATTTGTGATCCAAACCATCAATGATCCTACTACGCAGATGGGTAATCAGCTTTTAGCCTGCAAACTAATGAGGAGGTGCCAGGTTGCGACTGTCTCCGCCTATGTGATCCAGCTAGCCGGACAGTGCACGAAGGGTGTTTTTTTCAATTGGGCTCAGTACTTGTGCGATGAAGTTCTAACTAATGTATGCAAGTCTCAGGAGCATGAGATGTATTTTTTATATTCATGGTTATTATTCCTAATAGCACTAGTCACCTGGGACAAACCAGAGGAGTCAGTCATTCCTGAGCTCCTTGATGGGATGTGCGAAGGTGCTCGGTATGCTCACTTGTGGGACTCTAAGGATAAGAAGCTCATCGAGGATAACAAGGTCTTTTGGGTCCTCTTCCAGAGCAGCATCACGACTGCCATAAACTCTCGACCTCGGTTATTCCCCACCATATATGACAAATACAAGCATATTTTCTCATTCCAAATCACCATGCACCATGTCCAGATTTGCAGCCTTGCCAATAAGACGTGGATGGAATTTCCTTATATGGTAGCCAATGAAGAAATTGACCTGCTGATCTCACCGTTACCCCTCGCCTAGAAAAAAGGCCTCCCTGACACTCTTAGGGAAACCACAACGCCCCCCCAGCCAGCATCAATTACATCCGAGCCTAGAGGTAACTCGTTGCAGTAGCCTGATACAGCTCCGACCCAGCTAGACATAGCTACCACCCTTCCCCTAGGTACTAAGAGGACAGGGGCATCAGAATCAACACCAAGAAAGAAACAACATGCCCACCGCGAGCAATACGATGCAACAGTCACATTAACGAATGGTGACCTAGAGAAAATCGTGCACACAGTCACCATGGCTACGGAGGATAAGTGGACACTTATCGCGACCCAGTGGAAGGCAGGGGTTGAAACTCTTCAGGATGACCTCCATGCTCTCTAGATCAAAATGGATCACCCCCCAATTAGTGAAGGCTAGGAACAACCCCTGTTAGTCGACAACAGCCTGACACCACTCAGGAAAGCCAGTCATCTCTGGGGTATCCCTAACAGTGCCTTGGTTGGAATGCAGCTCCTGGAAGCCACATGAATTCAGCTGGACTTGGCTCAGCTACCCTACGCAGCCTTAGAAAGCCTTAATCACGCTATCTCTTGGAAGATTAGTCACCGCACTCAATCCATAACCCAAAAGCTTAAAACAGCCCAGCGCACCATTGCACAGTAGGCTGTTGACGTGATCCAGGTCGTGTCACAATAGGCGGAGCTTGAGATTGTGATCCACCAGCTCTGCACGAAAGTCACAGAGGAAATATCGGCTGAGGATACATCTAGGGATAAGGTGGAAAAATTGGTTGCTGCTCTCAAAGCCTTTCGGTTGGAAATACACACTATCAGGACTCGGCTGGAACAACAGATTTCAGACTTACAGGCTAGACTACAGCCCGACACACCCCTAGAAGCTCGTGCCCAGTGTGTTGCCCTGATAAAAGATTCAACAACGACAATTACGGGGAAACTTTCTCAAGTTGCCAAGCTGCTGGAGTCAGCCATACAGCTCTGGACTCGGGTCCAACATGATCCAGTCCTCCAACAAATCAATCAGGACTTACGACAAAAAGAAGAAGCTGTTGAAAAGATCAAGGCTATGCTGCCTACCTTGGTGTCTGCCCAACGCTTGGCACAATTGAAGACCAGCAACGACCTCCAGGATGAGATTGAGAAACTCTGGCATAAACAGCACATCACAGCTAAATGTCTGAAGCCCTGGACTACTTCCGCCCTCCGATTAACACAAGACATTGATGGCGCAACCAAGCACCTTAATCAGCTTCTTGAAAGTGTTACCACGACCCCTGAAGATCTGCCTTCCCAGAAGCTTGTCAATCTTGCACAAAATGTTGCTGCCCAAAGTCAGGATGTACTCTCTCAGCTCAAAGTTCTCTTAATACCTTGCGTGCGCAAATAGAAGCCGCACCACCGTAGTGACTCGGGATGAGTCACAAGATTGTGTTGGGGCACTGTTGGAATAGGTTCTCCTAACAAGTTGCGAAACTGGTCCATTTTGAATATTTTTTATTAGATTTTGTCTAGCGCAGGGTTTTTGGGGTGGGTCAAAGCCCTGAATGTATTGTAATGGGTAAAAGGGTAAACCAGGGGTCCGAAACCATGATTTGCAAACCATAGGAAAGTCTAGGCTAGATTGTTATAAATAGAGAAGCATTTTGTATTGTAAAGGATAAGAAATGATGAGCTATTAATGTGATTTGTGGTTTAAGTTATCTGTTTGGGTTTTTGGGGAAAGGACTCATGTTGGCTGTGTGCGCGGAGATCCAAGTCCAGCTGTGTGCACAGGTTGGGAAGGGAATTGTAAGGAAGAATTGATGAATGAATGAATAAGAACGATTGATAGAGAACTGAATCTGTGAGTAATTTTTGAGATTCAACAAGATGATGAGCTTAGTGAAAAGAGTCGCCTTCACTAAGTGGGCCCATAGGCTATTTTTGGCACAAAGTCTATTTTTAGACACGTCGATCATATTCTATGAGTTGCAGGATGATATTTGTGGATGGTTGGTCAAGTTGGAAAAATAGATGGACTTATATTTTTAGACATATTTGGTGGAATCTATTTTTATATTTCCAGTCTAAAAATAGATATGTCAAATATTATTAGCTCTTAATAATATTTGAACTCTAAACATTATCTTATTCTCTTGGAGCACTTCAGTTAAGTGCACAGATGTGGCACAGCAACTAATAGAAGGAATTACACTATTCATGAGGGTTTACTGGAGCTAATGCATGAGGAATTCAGTTAGAACTCATGTGACAGAGTTTGGTGGAGTTATAGAAGTAGTTGGTGGAGTTGTATTTAGTTTAACTTAGTTAGACTCAGTTGAGATAGTTGTATCTAGTCTAACTGATTGATACACTAGTGAGAGTGGTGTGAATTAATTAGTTAATTAATTCAATAAATAATAACTCATTAATCAACTGAAGAATACATCAGTTAACTACAGTGCATGGCAGTTTCAGTGGAGACCAGTGTAGAGGTAGGTGAAAGAGCAAGTGTGACTATCGATTGTGACTATAGTGATGCATTGATTTCATCCAACACTCAGTGGAGATTCCAATGAGGATTGTGTCAGCAAGGCTGGCTGAATACGAGTTCATTCAGAGCCATTTATTCAGCAGGGATTGTGCAGTAGAGGCAGGCAGCTAGCAGGTGGCAAAGATCGGTGCATGGATTTGCAAGAACGGGCTTGATTAGTGTGTAGCAATTGTATTGTACTGAGAGCTTGATATGATCAGATTTGTATGAGGATTTTTACATGATCTCTATGACATATATTATATACAGATAGTTGGGTTTTTTAGCTTCAGGCTTTCCCGTTAAACAACTGTGTTAATGTGTGTGAATTTTTATTATTTCATGTGTGCATTGCAATTGATTTATTTCCACATGTGATGATCAATGGTGGAATAGATTCTCTATTGTGCATGAAGTTAAAATAGTGTGTGATCAGGATAATCTTGGATATATAACACATAAGTTATATAATTTCTACAGTAATCTTGTGTGAATTGCTGATAATTGCTGTATTGTGCATTTTCTGTCTTTAAGCTGTGAAGATCTGTGTAAGTGTGTTTCTAGATCTAGATCTATTCTATTTTGTTTATGTAATTCCATGTTATTATCATCAAAGCATATAATTATAGATCTAGCACAGGTGGATGCGAACAGAGACCTAATTAACCCTGTGCAGAATAAGGTAATCCGGGAATTACAGGGCTGAGCGCAGCTTTGCTTGCCTTACCCATCCTTTCTTAGGGTGCGGAAACCTGGTTCCAACACCCACCCATACTACTTCGGGTGATACTTTGACCTGCACAAGCAGGTCACTACCGAAAGGGCCAGTAGTATAGGGGTTTGTTGGCAAACCTTGTACACCGAACCTGGGTCAGGACCCCTCAAGCCAACAATTACAATGAGGTTCAAGGGCCTATTTATTATTTAGAAACAATGGAAAAGCCTAAACTTCCAAAAACGTAACCCTAGGAGATGAAGCGCCAAAACTATGGGCCCCGTTCGGGTAAATTGGTACATCAACTTACCGGGGATGTAACTTTGACATACGATCTCCATTTGACATGCACAATACCTCGTTAGAAATATATATCCGAGGAATACAAATTTTGATGTGAAAAACGTTAAAGTAACTTCAATTTTGCTCCTGGTTTTCCCAAAAAAAATGTTGTTTATGGCCTCAAAACGGCTCTCGAAGTTCAGGACCCAAAAAACTGCTAAAAATAGTAAACTATGCTACAATTAAAGAAACTGAAAAAATGAAAGAAACAATGGTGGGGCCCCAAGTGGAATAGGCGGGTGGCCACCAATATCCACCTGGATAAAAATTATATATATATATATATATATATATATATATATATATATATATATATATATATATATATATAAGGTGAAAATTTTTATTACCTTTGGAAATAGAATTTTACAAAAGGTAGCCTCGAGGGTTAGCTCAATTGGATGATTTCCCATCGCTAAATTACCTCTCCAATGGGATTTCATGGGGTCAATTATCCTCGATGCTCTTGGGGTTAGGATCTAACAGTTTGGCTGGTAGGATGTGATCCCTTCAGGTTGATACGACTTGATTTTTCTCGAAAGGAAAAAACAACTTAGGTCATTTTGTCACTGTGAAGACCTAAACAGATACAAAATTTCACTCTATAGAAGGAGAAGAGAGTTATTTGAGTACAAGATGAGCTAAATATAAAAAAAAATAAACTAGATACATTGTTAAAACCATCTCTATATACCTGAGTCAACATCATATGAAACAAAACATATAGAAATAACCAAGACTAAATACAATTGTTTGAATCAAAACCTGCAACCTGTATGGACTCCTTGGATTGCTCAAATGTTTTCCCGGTCGATGGAGGAATGTCTAGAGGTTGTTAAATTCTATCCATGCATTAATATAAGTCTCTCAAATTTCAGTGAAGGTTCTCCAAGGAGTGAATAGCATTGGTTCAGTGCTCATGTCTATCTAGGAGGGTGTGTCCAAAAAGGAACTTCATTTGCCAATAAAGATCCATGGTTTGCATGTATAGGTTGAAGTGTTGTCTTGTGTGATCGAGGTTTGGAATCCAAGAATAGCATTTAGTGTGGACCTTTATGTCAGAGAGGGCATGTCTCTACATAGAAGTTTCTCCCTTTGCACATGTGAGTTCCTCTTAGATATGACTTGGCGCGAATTCACGATAGTGTGACAGAAATTTTGTAGCACCATTTGTGTTAGCCCCTAATTTTATAATGATAAATAATGACTGTAATTGTAACATAAGTTTATATTTGGCTGGCCTGAACAGTTGTACAAACAAATGCATGAACTAAGGGAGATTCGTGAGTCATATTGGCTGGCGTAGTTAAACACACACCACCAAATAGCTATCAAGCAATGATAGGGTAGAGGATGCCCATGTGTCCTCATTTACATGACATGGAGGGAATGGGAATTAAATAGTGATGTGTGGGGGAATGAATATCCTAGAGGAAAAGAAGGGAGGTAAGAAAAACAAAAGGAGAAGAAAAAACAAACAAAAGATTAAGGTACTAGGAGAAAACTGCTAAACATACAAAGTGAAAAAACTATGCTGGAAACCAGGAAAATACTGATAGGGGAGGGGGGCGGGGTGAATCAATATTGTAGCAATTTTACCAATTTAAGATTTATTTTCTATTTATGTAATAGAAACAAGAAAATAAATAGAAAATTTAGAAATTAAACAATTAGTTCAGAAAGAAATGGAACATAAACAACTTCAATTGCTTCTTAATATTTATTAATAGGGAAAGTTACAACTTGCAATTACAATTCTATGGCTACAACCAACAGAAAGTTGAAAATTACAGATTTTTTAGTTGCAACTAAATGGATCTACAACCCCAAATAATTCTCTGGCACCAACTAAAAGGAACATCAACCCCTCAAGACACTCACCATTTCCATATTTCATACATTTTCATATTCATAAACATGAATTCCCTTTCTATTTTTCAAGACAAGAGAATATCTCAACCACCAACACCTTCAACAATCCATGATCACTAAAAACACCATACCAACAACTCGTTACAACAAAAGCCATGTCTCAAAAAAATTGCATATCAAATTCTGTGTGACTATCCCTGTTTATATAGATTTTCCTTTTGCTATATTTGGCTATTAATTTATGCATGAAGCCATATTTTTTCCTTTGTCTTTCTTAGACTGGTCTTCTAGAATTTTTCTCCAATTCATATGGAATAAATAACCTTTTTTTGCACGTCAAACCGAGTATTTTTGTTAAAACCATGCATTCTGGATTTTTTCATAAGTTGGAAGTCTGCTTGCTAAACTTAGCTCGTGCTAACTTTGGCATTAACTACCAAAAAATAGAAGCTTCGAAATTTCTTCCTTAAGCTCCCTCCGTGGGCTCCTTTCCCCTTTTTTAGAAATAGGATTGGTCTCTAAGCTTAAGCTCTAAGGGTTAAGCCTTTTTTGAACTCTGTTGGGGCCTCTTTTTCTTTGTTAACAACTTCGTGTCATTGGTCACAGTGCTTAGCTATTTAAGCCCTTTGTGGGTCTTTATATTTTTCGATGCCCATGGTCCTCCATCTATTTCATGGGACCTTCCGTGGGCACATAGCCCATAGATACCTTTCACCCAAATTTTTATTTGTGTCCCTTAGTGAACTTGTGGGGGTTCTTTCGTTGGGTGGACGTATCTGTGGGGACTTCCCAACACTAACACCATTGGATGTCGCTCTATCCATTGAGCCTATGTGTCCCAGTCCATTTAGCCTGACACCACTACCAAAAATAACTTTAACCATTCCATTTAGTTAGGTCATTGCAGGATTAGTTGTCCTAAGAGGTCCTCCCAAATCCTCTTTGATTGGTTACGGTCTACCAAAATGGAAACACCGATGTGTCCCAGCTCCTCTGTTTCCCGATGATTTTGTTAAGTGCTTTTTTGATAAACTACTAAGGTCCAACCAACGATATGACATCACCATGATGTCACTTTTTCCATGTGTCGACCTTTGGGTGGTGACACATCTCACCTAGAAAAGGGCCACTTGGTTACCCGAAAACATCATATATGCATGCCAAGTGTACCTGTTGATGTCAGCCTCTGACGTCATCTGATCCAACCTCGTTCCAACACATGTCCTCCTAGAAGACAAAGAAAAGGTCCTATAGATCTCTATAATGTGGCATTTTCCTTTTTATTTTGATTTTTGGCCTACTCAATCAACCTTTTTGAAAACCGCCAGGTTCAAGCTTTCTCTCCTCGAAACCACTCTTGAGTAGATTGTGGTTTCTGGAGGAGTGAATGCGAGCTACACCATAATCGTTGATTTATGCAATTAACTGTGTTAGAAGACCACTTTAATGACCGCAAATATTGTGTATAGGGAAGTCTCTAATGTCGTCGGATATCTGCCACATATCTCGACACTTTACTCTCAGTCGCTTAGACTTGAGAATCAACATAATTTCATTTGGGTAATTCCTCTAAGCTATCCCTATCGGGTGGGATTCACCCGCTCAATTCCCATTGAGCAGTGATATGATGTAATTTCTAAGTCTTCTCCACCTAGACCTTCCATTTGTGTTCCAAAGGATATGCGACGGGGTTAACCCACCGAGATATTACCTCCGAGCCAGCTTTTTTTGTGGGCCTCCTCTTATCTAATCAAATTTATCCCCGCTGCTTTTGTGGCTTCCACGCAAGCCCAAAGTTCTCACTTATAGGATCCACCATCCATATCCACTGCATTTAGAATTTTTCTAGCTTTAACTAAGCACCAAAGACTCCACCAAATTTATTTAACTCTGTTACGAGGGCTTTAGGTTCATATAGCTTTGACCAACTCTAAATTTCAATCCAGGAAGCCATTTTGGGACTTCCATGTGTCGTTGGAAATATATTTAAGAGATCTATCCAAATTGCTGGCTTACAAATTTTCCTGAGATGATCTGCTGCCCCAAAATTTTCTTCAAAGCCTCTACACCTATTTGATGACATTGTGTCATGCTTCCTTCATGGACACATGTGCTGCATCTTGACATTTAAGAAACACTCTGTTTCCATCACACTGTTTCCATCATTGACAAAATACCTAAAAAATATCCCCCTTTGGAATTTATGGAAACACTTAAAATAAAACACCTTTTTCTCTTTTTGAAGTTCTTCTCACCCTCAAATGAAAATATTTTTCCTTCTTCTGTTATGGTATTGTTGTTGTGCATGATCATTATATAACTCTCCCTTTGTTGTTTGATTTATTTATACCTCTCCCCCTTTGAAATCGATGTCAAAGAAACCATTATTCTCCCCCTGGCACCATACCCCATCTTTAAACATGCTTTATTTACCATATCACTCCTTATGTGTAATATCCCAAAATGGGAAAATCAGCAATACTTTCACAAAAAACGCATTTTTCAGAAATATGAGCATCAACAGAAAAGTGCAGCCCATGGATCCATTATATCTGACATTATTGAACTTAGATCTAAGAGGAAATTAGAAACAAATGACTTTTTCCTAGTTAAACAGGCCTCCCATGCTCAAAACAACTTAAAAATGATGAAACCCCAAGACTGCAACACACAAAAATTACTGCATAAAGAGACAGTGTAGTTATTGGAGGGTTGTACTCAGAAAATGGAGAGAAAAATCAGATCTTTTATTAGATTAATCAATGAGGCATAAAAAAAGAGATCTAATCTCTTTTTACATAGATCCAAGATGACCCGGCAAGGGTTTCTTGACAGAAATGATATACAAGAAATAAATGTTGCAGATATATGGTTGAATCATGCTGTATAGCTGAAGCTCTACATAAAAATGGTTGAACATGCAAAGAAATGGCTGTAGACTCTCCTAATAGCTTTCCGGGAAAAGGTTGATCGTCCTCCTGGGAAACTAGCTCATAAAAGTGGGGTTTTAACCCCTCCCACTGCACACCTTAAGAAATAACGTAGTTTCTGCAAGGGAATATGTTTTTTCTAAAGGTAACTTCTTGTCATAACACTAGATAGTGGAAAATGCAGCTCAGAAAGCTCCTCTTAGATTTCTTAAACAAGATCTCCAAGAAAGAGTAGGGAATTCCCGCATGAGAAAACCCTTGCACTAAACAGTGCAACAAACTTAGCTAAATATCCAAAGTATGAAAAGAAGTCTAGACATACCACATACAATATAATCTTCCATCCTCCCATATTTTTTCCATTCCCTCCATTATATAGTTTAGGAGCTTCCTCACCAAGGGTCGCACCTAATTATGAGGTTGCTTCCATGCAAAGGTTCCTCTTCCAAAATTACGCTGTCTCCATGTGCCTTGCTCATATTTTTACAGCGTTGTTTGATTTAGTCAATCTTGACTAGATCAATCAACCTTGACTGGATCTTCATGCCTTGTCTCCTTTCACACTCAATGTGTCTTCATTTTGACTAGCTAGATTGATCTTCATTCACATTAAGATGTCTTCATTTAGGATCCACTCCTCATATATAAATGTTGTTGACTTGGTCAAACTTGACTTTGTCCACACATTTTAGACCCTGTTCACACATGCAGATGCTTTATCTAGTTATTACATGATCCCTTTTCACATTATGAGGGATTTTTATTCATTCTTAAGCAACTTATGAGCCTCCTTGCCCATTTACTCATCTATCTAGATTTTAAAAGAAAAATTAATATTCCTATTATCTGCATGCTAATTTAGGAATATTACATTCTTCCCCTCCCAAATGTTGCTTGTCCTCAAGAAACTGGAAGGGTGCTACAAAATCTCCCCTTCTCCTCTTGTGGCCTCCTCATTCAACAGTCTCCACCATTGCTTCAAATTTTCTGCAATAATTTTGTCTCCCAATGGTTCCTCCCAAGTGTGCAAGTTGGCCTTTGGTGGATAAACCAAATGGCTCTCATCATGGAAGAAAGGAAGGTATATATGGAAACCTTCTTGCTGATCAATGGCCTCCTCAAGATAGAGTGATGACAAACATGGGGAATTTCATCATCAATGAAGGACTCCCACCTCCATGCTATCATCCAAATGAAATGAATCACCTCATAGCTTGGTAATTAATAGTAAAGCTCCTTCCAAATGTTCATGAGAGGCATGTAAAAAGTGCTCCAAACAATCATATGGCCTACCTCATAAAGAAACACTTGATCTACTATGGTAGCCATATCCTTTCCCATGCTCCCCTTGAAACATGTAGTGCAAAAAGTGTGGGAAATCTCTTTCCCAAAGGATACATTCAACCAATGTGCCTCACCTCCAATCATGTCCCTAACAAAGATAAGAACATATTCAACATATGGAATCATAATTGAAATCATGCTAGCTGCCATATGTAATAACAGAGAAGGATAATGGTCTCTCATGTGCAACCAACGCAGTTTTACCCCCAATTGCCATAGAATATGGTATGACAAGTGTTTTTCCCAACACTTTTTTGCTGCCCCATCCTTCTTGCATGCTTGGAGAAGGTGTATCATAGTTGGTGCTAATGAAGCACACCATGAAGAATACAATATATTCCCAAAATATCTTGGGGGATGGTGAACACACGGATGGTGAACATCTCCATTGTTCATGGCCCAAAGTGGCTCATGAAACCCATAAGAAAGAGTGCCCCCTCTTGGAGCCAAGACCTGCACATGAGTGTTAAGAAAAATCAAGTATGATATGTTCATGATATCCATCTAAGATATTATGATATGTTATGATGAAACCAGTGGGTTTTGAAAGCAAGATCTTATAGGCTACATTAAGTAGTTTCTCCTTGAGCTTAGAGTCTCTAGCCAAATAGATATGATCATGGGAATAAATGAATCTCTCAACTACTTTATACCTCCCATCCATCACTTTCCCATCAAGAACCTTACATGTGAAAATTTCCTTGGAGTATTCCATCAAGAGTTTGGAATCCCAATAAGGATCTAGGCTCCCCAATAATGATAGCACTATAGAAATATGAAATGCAGCCCCTGTCATAGCATGGTTTTCCTCCTTGACATGATTGATGTCAAAGTCACATGTTGGAGTACTATCAACTTCCTTTTTTTTCCTCCTGTGCAGCTGATATTTCTCAAGACAAGATTGAAGTAGATGGAAGTCAACCTCCCCTTGGAAAGTCCTTATCTTCCAAGACTTCCTCAATGTGGCCCATGCATGCAACAGGGTTGATATCCTCTTGTCATGTTCAAAAATCTCTTTTGTGAATGAAAATATCATTGGCTTCCCCAAATATATGGATTTTCCATATGACATCATGTCCATGCCATCATAGACTTCTGAATTCTCCTTTTTCAGCACAAATCACTGAGTGGGAGATATCAATGTCCAATTTAGAAAATTGCTTACCTCTCTTTTGAATCCATGAAAGATTCTCTGTGCTGTGCTAGTTTCTCCCAAAGCTCCTTCCTTAGCTAAGTATGTATATACTTCCCATAGTTGAGAGAACACTTTAGTTTTCCTCCCATCAGGAGGTCTTCTCGGTGGAATTCCTCCATGTAAAGAGACATCAAGGCATAGAGCAGGATGTGTATGTGTGTGGATAGATTTGTCCTTGCCTTCATTACATAAATCCTCTAGCCTTATTTGTATATCAAAATTATAAAATAGAGAGGGTATATGCTACTCATCATGTGATTCTTTCCCTCCTCTTTTCCTTCTTCCAACTTCAAGATCTCATCATTTGACAATGATGGCACATGCTGCACATGGGTTGTGCCACAATCTCCATATGTGATATTCTTTGGAACTCCTTGCAAGAGTGCAAGGGTTTTTCTCCTTGGAGCAAGTGATCCATATTCCTCTTCATGAAGTCCTAGATGTGCTCTTGTCATGACTGCGTTATCATCTTCAGCCTTCTCTTCCTCCTCTTCAATAGTTGAAAATGCCTCATCATCAATAAGAGACCTTAGATATTGGTCTTCCTTTGAAGGAGGAATCACCATTTCTTCTTCTTGAGAAGAAAGCTCTTCATGAAATGGGGACTTTTCCCTTGGAAATATATCATACAAGTTTCCATCCCCCTCAATGGTTTTCTGAAATGGAGGTGAACTTAGGGACCCTTCCAATCCATGCAAAAGTTTTGTTTGATGTGGTTTGACAAGCTCCATAGAAAGTGTTTCATAATATTATTTATCAAACCTTTCCATTATTTTTCTGATGAAATTTGCATAAGTAGTATTATTTGCATTATTTAAGGAAAAATATTCAAACAACAACCAAGCATAAGCCTTACCCTCAAGATGCAGCACTGCTACTGTTATCACCAAAATAGGACCTTGATAGGCTGCTGATCAGACTACCTCAGTGTAACTATTTCAAACCAATATTTTAGCTGAGGCTTAGCCTCCTCAGCCTAAGAGGGCTCTCTCAAGGATTTATGATATTGATTAATGATAATATAGATAGCTAACTCTATCTTGGTTTTGTGTGTTTGTAGGTTGAAAGATGAAGGCTTGCTACCATTGGGCTATGGAGTCAACAAGTCAATAGATTCAGTGGCAAGGTTTCTGGACATGGAAGCTGAGGCAAATGGGGTTTTTAAACAAATGTAATTCACTCAAGGACATAGGTAAACACAGTAATTCCATTACTAAAGGAAGTCAGAGCATAGGGTTATGAATTCTAAGTAATAGCAATGGAATCTACTGCTAATGGTTCAAAGGTAATTTACTCAAAAAATGCAGAAAAACACAGTCATCTCATTACTAAAGGAAGTCAGAGCACATGGTTGTGAATTCTGAGTAATAGAAAATAAGATCTACTGCTAAACACAATAATTCCATTACTAAAGGAAGTCAGAGCACATGATTGTGAATTCTGAGTAATAACAATGAAATTTATTGCTAGGGTTTGAAAGGTAGTTTACTCACAAGATACAGGAAAAACACAGTCATCCCATTACTAAAGAAAGTCAGAGCACATGGTTGTGAATTCTGAGTAATAGTAATAATATCTACTACAAGTAATTAAAAGTAACATATAGATCAAGAAAACATTAAACCCTATGAGAAACTCAGATCTGTTCAGAAAAAAAAAAAACCTCTTTGTATTACTGATTATAGTCCATAACATAAAGCAGAAACTGGGCCAAAAAATATTCAACCTCTTGCTTCATATATAGCTTTTAAAATATTGGATTCTATGATCCATCATCAAGAGAATTCGAATTTCTATGACTGACACCTATTCTACTCTTAAAGCAGACTCTTAATTACATTGACAAATAACTGTCTCTTCTAGGAGTCCTAATACAAATAGGAGTGAAACTCCTAAAACATGTTTCAAAAAACTTATCTAAGACTTAAATACTTCCTTTGATAGCTTCAACCTCATTAGGTCGAATTTGGTGATGCCTCTAGCCTTGTTATGAAATCTTGCTGACTCGTGTCTTATTTGCCCTAAAAACTAGGAAACTTGTTTTTTGCAATTATGCCTTTACCTTCATTGATGATCTTCAAAACATTTTGCTGGAAATTTTGAATTCTTGAGATAAGAGTCATGTGTTGTTACCTCCATGGATCCATGCCTTCCACCTGTAAAGAAACCAAGCCTTTGAAAAAGTAAAAGGAGAGATGTTATGGCTGCGCTACGAAATGAGCAGTTGTTTTTGTAACAAAGAATTTGTATCTTTGTAACCTCTCTCAATGATCCAATTTATTTTGCTTTAAGACTTGGAGTTTCATTTATGAACCCTTTCCAACCACCAACAGCAAAAAAATTCAGAAATGAAGCTTTTTTACCATTTGAAACCCTTATAAAATGTTCAAAAATGCACCTATAGCAGTTTCGTAGCACGCTACGAAACTGATGTGTATATGCTTTTTACACAATATTTTCATAATATTCAGATATTAAGAGTATTTACAACACTTTAATGATTTTCTTGATGCTAATAGACCTTAACAATAAACACAAGTCAACTTTTCAATGTTTTCAAAAAGTGGTGTCCTTCCCAAAACAAAACTGTATTAGGGATTTGTCACTTACTGCCCTGTTTTTATCTGAAAAATAGGTTTTGAGACAGAGCTTTTATTTTCTCACCCATAAATTATTTTGAAAAATTGAAGGAGGCTTTTGGATACCATGATGTATTTAACAAAAACCTATTTTTTTTTTTTTAAATACCTCTCCTACTGCCCAAAAACTGTCTTTGAACAACTTGTATAAAACTGGAAAATCCTGATTTTTGAAACTATGGTTTCAAAGAAAGCCTTGTATCTCCCAACTGGTAACACTTTTGAGAAAAGTGAGATAGATTATTTTAGCTGGGGATGTTATGAAGAGAAACCTCATTCGGAATTCCAAGAGACCTTTTCTTGTGGCCAGAAACTGATCATGAAGTTGACTACTAAAAACATAAAACAGAGCTTTTCTCTCAATGACTTTCAGCAATTTTGTAGCGCAAGTTGAGTGATCAATTTATCCTACGTCATAATGAATTTGAAGAAACTGAAAGAGGTTTGTATAGGTTAGTATGTTAGGAAGCAAAACCTCTTTCAGTTTTCAAAAATGAGTTTTTAGTGGCTCAGGAACCCCTATGGAAAAAGACTACTAAAAACAGAAAAACATGGTTTTTGCTGAAAAAGGCTTTTTCAGCCATTTCGTAGCACACTACGAAAATAGTAGCATTTTTGTAGCGCAAAACAGGTTTTTTACACTGTCTGCACTAAGAAAACGTGGTTTCATGGCTAATTCCAAAAGTTTTTCAAAATGGTTAAAAACTTGACTTTCTAAACATGGTATGAGACACTCAAGGTATGAAATAAGGTTGTTGGACTTTATTTTGTAAATGAAAATGAGACTCTAACCCTATCACTTAACACCTAAAAAACTTAAAATGACTCAAGGCCTACTTGAAACCATGACCAAAAGCAGATTTGACACAATGATGCTTTGAAAATTTAGGTTGTGATAATAGTGGCTTCACTTGGGATAGTGTGCCCCTATGGTATACTAAGAACCGATAGCTCCAGTGCTACTATCCATCCTTTAGAATAAAAATATGAAAATTTTCCAAGCTTATCCTCAAGCTTTAATGGCCTTCACCTCGGGCTCAAGCTTGATAATCACTGCATAAGAAACAAATCTGTACTTACTAAAAATATGCTTAGTCAACTTTGAGCTTATTTACACACTCCTACCTACCCTATCAGCTGCAATCTCCATTTGTAGCTCAAGGAACATGAAACGTCCAATGAAGCCAGTCATTGATCTGATCTGACACTTGAATCTCTTGACTATGCTTGAAGCAAAAATAAACATGATACTGAAATAACCGAGGCAACATGAAATGTAACTGATCTTCAAGATGAAAATATAACTGGAAATCTGAACAGTAAATATTTTCCATGTAGTCAGCTATAGGGTCAAAAAATACATGATTAATTTGATAATTCTCATAACATTATGGTCGTTCAAACTAATCTTCAAAAATAGTGTACTAGGGTGAAAATGTGAAGCTGGGTTACACTTTTTGCCCTTTTTTGAGAAAAAAATTTCATTTTTTTCGGTTCTTCAACTTTCTGCAAACTATAACAATTTTTATGTGTAGAATTTCATTTTGCGATAAAAATAAAAGTTGTGAGAAATTTTGTTAGCTTTCTATTACTTATTTTTTGAATTTTTTTTATGCAGATTTGATATGTCAACTTAGCGTTTCTTTGAGTGTGTGTTTCTTAACAATCAAAGAATTCATAAGAAGTCATGTTATGTGGCAACATTGTATTCATTGAAAATTTGTGTTTTTGAAAAAACAAAATGTGTTACAACAATCTAGACAGAGTCTACTTTGGTTTTGTCATATTTACAAAGCCAATGGATGCATATCATAATTACTAGAATTTTTTGAACTGATCCAATTACGAAAAACTGCGTATTTTGGATATGTTTCGCGTGGCGAAAAATTTCTTAACATATAAGTTATAAACTAAAAATCTAAAAGCTACCCATTAGAGTTGACGGACCAATGTAATGCCCCATAATTTTTTCAATTTTTTTTACAATGTATTTTGGGAGATACAAAATTTTGATTTCACTGAATCACAATGACCCTTAGAAATTGTTCGCACCCATTTTTTTAGAAAAATAATTAAAATTAATAAACGTTTACAAAATTCCATAAAAGTTATATTTCCTTAAAGTAGATTCAATTCTAAAAATTCTTTTCTTAGTTCCGACAGTTAATTAACAACCTTTCATGGAGTTTAATCAGTCCAAAGTTGCAGAACCGTTTTCAGAGCCTGGTTTTTGCGTAATGGTGACGCGTTAGTTCGGCCAAACTTTGAATACAAGTTCGGCCGAAATATGTTTTCCGCTTCAAACTCGCTAAATCTAACGTCATGATAGTTCGGCCGAACTCTTTATGAAGAGTTCGGCCGAACTATTGTGTAACTCTCCGTCGACCGGAAAAATTTTCGGAGCCCCCACTAAAAACACAATTCGCGTCAATATAAATTGGCGCGAAATGATTCACAATTTTCGCACATTTCGCACTTCATCTCATTTTACAAAGACTTGGTTTGGGTTCAAAAAATTTTCTTCTTGGTTTGGGTTTAAGGAATTTTTTTGGAGGACATTTTTTGGAGGCGGCGTGATTTTTCTTGGAGTTAGTGATTTTTCTTGAAGGTATGTACATGTTTTGTGTTGAAGTAAATCTTTTGAACTTCTTTGTTCAAAAACTTTTCTTATAAGAGCATTTCTTTTGAGCTTTTTTGGAAGACATTTTCAATTCAAAAACTTTTCTTCAAATTTTGGGTTTAAGAGCATTTCAAACTTTTCTTCTTGGTTTGGGTTTAAGGGATTTTTTTGGAGGACATTTTTTGGAGGCGGCGTGATTTTTCTTGGAGTCAGTGATTTTTCTTGAAGGTATGTACATGTTTTGTGTTGAAGTAAATCTTTTGAACTTATTTGTTCAAAAAATTTTCTTATAAGAGCATTTCTTTTGAGCTTTTTTGGAAGACATTTTCAATTCAAAAACTTTTCTTCAAAGTTTGGGTTTAAGAGCATTTCTTGAAAGTAAATTGATTTTACAATTTTGAGTTTAAAGAATTTTTTTGGAGGACATTTCTTGGAGGCGGCGTGATTTTTCTTGGAGGTATGTACGTGTTTTGTGTTAAAGTAAATCTTTTAAGCTTCTTTTCATTTTTATAAGACATTTTTCTCTCAAATTTTTTAAAGTGTGTTTTGGATTGGAGTACGTATTTTTTACAAAAAATTTACACTGATTTTTTTTAAATTAAATCTTTTGTGATATTTTTTGTAATTGAGTTATTGTCTAATTTTTTGAAGGAAATTTTTTGAACTTCATACCCTATTATCATGGGAAATTGAAGAAATTGTACGAGAAAATTTGATCGAAAAAGAGACCCTGAGGAACGTAGAGAAGAGACGAGACAATATCGCAAAAGAAAATTAGAAGCCCTCTCAAATATTGAAGAGGAAAATCAACCTCAAGCAGATATTGAATCAGGTATGTAAATGTAAATATTATGATCTATTGATATATATTTAAAATTTTCCTAATGTAAAATGTGAAGCTTAATTTCTATTTGATGCACTAGTTTGAAAAATATTTTGTTTGATGTAAACAAATAGAGATATTCCTCAAAATATTGAAAAAGAAAATCAACCTCGAGCAGAAATTGAAGCAGGTATGTAAATATAAATATTATGATCTATTGATATATTTACAATTTTCCTAATGTAAAATGTGAGCTTAATTTTTATTTGATGAACTAGTTTGAAAAATATTTTTTTTAATGTAAACAGACAGAGATACTCCTCAAAATATTGAAGAAGAAATCAACCTCAAGCAGAAATTGAAGTGGGTATGTAAATGTAAATATTATGATCTATTGATATATTTAAAATTTTCCTAATATTTATTGACATATTTATTAATTTAGTAATTTATTGAATATGTACTATTTTTTTGAATATGTACAGATGAAATCACTATCGATAATGAGGAGTTAGAAAATGTCGACACTCACACATATGGAGATAAAAAACCTGACCATTTTATACGATATCGTGTCCATAAAATTTTTGAAGAGTATTTCAAAAATGAGCAGGTGACAGTTCAAGCTCAGATGTTGAAAGGTCTCCTATCATCAAGGAAATTAAAAGAAGCGACGACACTATTGGGTATTTGAAAATCAACCAAAGATATAAAAATGAAAGAAGAGGTAATAAAAAATATGAGTAGTGCTATAAAGTTAATTAAGAGATCTAGAGATAAAGATGTTTCAAATATACGTAGAGGAATACATATGGCAATGGTTTCACCAAGTACTCAAGAGAGTCGTATGATAACATCTATGGCACGAGCATTGGGAACCTCGCGAAAAACTCTGCACAAACATCGAAAATTTCGACTGCAAATAGATGTAAATGATGAACTCGCTTGTTGGAGAGCTATTTGTAGGCAACCATACAAAGATAGACTTGGAGAAGATGTTAAAAAAATAATATATGAATATTGGAAGAACAATTCGCGTGTTTCACCAACTGCAAGACGTGATGTGAAGAAGAATAGCACGAAATCAATAAGAAGAACATGAAAAACATCTCTTGGAAACCACTCAGATAGAGTTATTCAACAAGTTCAAAGAAGAGAATCGTCAAATTCATGTTTCACTCAGTGCTTTTGTTCAACAAAAACCATGGTATGTAAAACCTATCACCGTACGCGACACTTCTTGTTGCCATTATCATGTGGAATTTGAGTTATATTATGACACATTCCTCGATTTCGGTAGAACATTATGGAAGGATTCACCTCCTCCTTCCACTATTCGTGAATTCATATCTCAAATTCTATGTGAAAGAGAAAGCGATGAACTATTTTACAAAAAGAAGTGTGTTGGTGGTAAAGAATGCGATGATTGTGGAAATTTGACTAAATTTCAAAACAAATATCGTATTGATATAAATGATCAATCATTGTCCAACATGAAAGTGAAATGGAAGAGATATGAATATATAGGTACATCGATTCAAGGTGCAGATACTGTTAAAAGAATCGAATTACGAGAAGACGAAATTTTTTTGATAGATTTTTTGAGAAAGTTTGAGGCAGAAATTTACAAATACACCAAGCATTCCCATAGAGCTCGATGGCAAGACTTGCAATTCAAAAAATCTCGTGAAGTTTTTTCACTAGGAACCATTTTGTCAGTGATTGATTTTGCAGAAAACTACACATTTTTTCCACAAAAAGAAATTCAGAGTGAATACTATCACTCTGACCAAGTCTCCATGCTCGTCCATATTCTATATAGACATGCTGAACAAAATGTCGATCATATAGAAAGCATGAGTGAAAATCGACATATCATTAAAGTGTAGAAATTTGAATAATTTGATGAATTATTCACCGAGATTCTCCTGATCACACACTATTTTAGCTTCATGCATAATACAGAATCTCTTCTACCATTGATCATCACATGCGGAAATAAAATCAATTGCATGCACACATTAAAGCCATAAAAATTCACACATATGAACACATTATTTCATGGGAAAGCTTAAAGCTGAAAACCCCCAACTATCTGTGTATTATACATGTCATGGAGATCATGTAACAATCATAGTGCAAAGCTCTTTGCAAGCTCTCATGCACTACCTTCCATGCTACACACTATCAAGCTAGATCTAGCAAAACTCATGCTCCAACCTTTAGCCACTTGATAGCCAACCTCAATTGCGTGTTTCAATGCTATGGGATGGCCTCTTTATATAGATAAACCACCTGGATTGAACTGCACAATCCTCATTGATTACTCCACCTATCTGTGTGTTGCAAATAGCAATAGTATAGTCACAACCGATAGTTAACCTGCTCTTTCACCTATTTCTGCACTGGTCTCCACTGAAACTGTCCATGCACTGAAGTTAGTTGATGTATTCTTTAGTTGATTTATGAGTTTATAATTAGTGAATTAATTAATAATTAATTCACACCACTCTCACTAATTGTATCTATTAGTTAACTTGGATACAAAAAGCTCAACTATGTTTAGATTAGTTAAACTGAATACAACTCCACTAACTTCCCCAATCAACTCCACCAAACTCTGTCACATGAGTTCTAACTGAAGTCATCATGCAATAGCTTCACTTAAACCCTAGGAAAAGCGTATTTCCTTCTGTCAGCTGCATGTGCCACATCCAGGCATCAAACTGAAGTGCTCCAATAGAATAAGATAATGTTAAGAGTCCAAATATTATTAAGAGTAAATAATATTTGACTTCCATATTTTTAGGAGAGGCAGTCTAAAAATAGCCTTTGACCTCTTTGACCTAAAAAATAGAGTCCCATCTATTTTTACCAACATGACACATACTCCAAGAATCTCATACATGCAATCCCTGAACCATGCTCCATATGTCTAAAAATAGACATAGTCTAAAAATAGATTTTTTCCGACAAAAATCACGTGTGTGGTCCCCACCTAGTTTAGGTGATCACTTTCCAACTAGGATCAGGAAAGATGTTTCAGGAGGCCTCCTTCACTGTTTCTTGTTGCCATTTTCAACACTCCCTCTCAACAAGAAAGGACTGTCATTGCATGCCACATGCAACTCCATGCATTCGCCCTGCAACCTTCACAAGCGCCATGCAACTCCATGCATGCGACATGCAAATCCATGCATTCGCCATGCACACTTTGCATGTGCCATGCAAACTCATGCATGCACCATGCAACTCCATGCATGTGCCCTGCACCCTTTGCAAGCGCCATGCAACTCCATGCATCTGCTCTGCAACTCCTCTGAAACTGAATAGGCTCCAAACAACTCAATCAGTCTTGATGCATCTAGCATCTATCATCAAAGTCTTCGACTTCTGCTTGGCCAACTGCACATGTCATCAGGAACCACTGCGCTGTTGAACTCTTGCACCCATGCACTCTTGCACTTTCTGTCAACTCTGATCCGCGCTCCAGTATCCGACACTGTCACTTTGATCTGCCTGCATCACTCCAACTGATATTGCTACTGCTGCAATGTGGGCACCTCGTAGCCAGGTTCAACCTATGAGATCCACACCATCTCATGAATCTGCCCAGAAATCTCTTCATGGGATTAATCATGCATGTCGCCCCACCTCACACCTGGTGGTATAGCTGCATGCACTCCCTTTGCCCGTCTGGCACGAAATTTCTCTGCATGAGTGGTTTCTTCCACTCCATGATCCTCTTGTGGCTGCTCCACATCTCGAGGTTCACTATCACCTGCATGCAAAAATTTCTCCCTCTCAAGCTTTATTTGCATGTCTTCCTTCTGCTTCCCAACAGTAGGAAGCTCCGTAGAAATCCCATCTACATCAAATCTATAAAGATTCTTCTGCATCTCCAGTTGTGGCTGCTTCACAACCTTCTGAGACTGCTTCTCACGCTGCATGTTGAGAGGATCCCTCTCAACCACCAAGTCACTAACCTCTGCTTTGCTCTTCAAAGCTTTGCATGCATCTTGTACCTCAGTGCATGTAGATTCTTGGCTTGCGCACATTGCAATTGTCCCGCCGTCGCAAAATTTTCTAACAAAAAGAGTTGATTTTAAATCGATGATATCTCCCTCATCCGAGCTCCGATTCGACCGATTTTTTTTTTCAATTTGGGTATTTTTTCGCAAGGAATCCAAATATGCTATTTTCTTCTGAAAATATTTCACCAAAAATTTTCAGATATTCCCTACAAACTCGCGCACCCAAAAATTCTCGCTCTCATTCCATGTAGAAAATTATATACAATATGCATGTATATTTCTGGCTTTCTCCATCTTTATGTTTCTTGAGTTTATCCTAAAACTCAACCGCTTTAATTCTTTTCAATTGCTCCAATGATCAATATCGCTCCGATACCATGTAGAAAATCTATAACACGACTTTGATACCATGTAGAAATTTGAATAACTGATATGTTATCCACCGAGATTCTCCCGATCACACACTATTTTAGCTTCATGCATAATACAGAATCTCTTCTACCATTGATCATCACATGCGGAAATAAAATCAATTGCATGCACACATTAAAGCCACAAAAATTCACACATATGAACACAGTATTTCATGGGAAAGCTTAAAGCTGAAAACCCCCAACTATCTGTATATTATACATGTCATGGAGATCATGTAACAATCATAGTACAAAGCTCTTTGCAAGCTCTCATGCACTACCTTCCATGCTACACACTATCAAGCTAGATCTAACAAAACTCATGCTCCAACCTTTAGCCACTTGATAGCCAACCTCAATTGCGTGTTTCAATGCTATGGGATGGTCTCTTTATATAGATAAACCACCTGGATTGAACTGCACAATCCTCATTGATTACTCCACCTATCTGTGTGTTGCAAATAGCAACAGTATAGTCACAACTGATAGTTAACCTGCTCTTTCACCTATTTCTGCACTGGTCTCCACTGAAACTGTCCATGCACTAAAGTTAATTGATGCATTCTTTAGTTGATTAATGAGTTTATAATTAGTGAATTAATTAATAATTAATTCACACCACTCTCACTAATTGTATCAATTAGTTAAACTGAATACAAATAGCTCAACTATGTTTAGATTAGTTAAACCGAATACAACTCCACTAACTTCCTCAATCAACTCCACCAAACTCTGTCACATGAGTTCTAACTGAAGTCTTCATGCAATAGCTTCACTTAAACCCTAGGAAAAGTGTATTTCCTTCTGTCAGCTGCATGTGCCACATCCAGGCATCAAACTGAAGTGCTCCAAGAGAATAAGATAATGTTTAGAGTCCAAATATTATTAAGAGCTAATAATATTCGACTTCCATATTTTTAGGAGAGGCAGTCTAAAAATAGCCTTTGACCTCTTTGACCTAAAAAATATAGTCCCATCTATTTTTACCAACATGACACATACTCCAAGAATCTCATACATGCAATCCCTGAACCATGCTCCATATGTCTAAAAATAGACATAGTCTAAAAATAGACTTTTCGACAAAAACTACGTGTTGCTCTTCCAACGGGTTTAAAGATCACTTTCCCAACCAGATCAAGATGTTTCAGGAGGCCTCCTTCACTGTTTCTTGTTGCCATTTTCAACATAAAGAATATCACTTTTATATCAGTGACGATCGTACACATGATACATGTTTTGTACAACATTGTTTTGGAAGAATTTATGATTCATTGAAAAATCGTGGAATAACATTCAATGAACATTGGATATGGTCAGACGGATGCGCAGGTCAATTCAAATCTGCACGATCATTCTTTTGGTTGTGTTGTCTTCATAAGAAAACATGCATTAAACATTGGTTGGAATTTCTTTGAAACTGGCCATGGAAAAGGAGAGCATGACGGTGCAGGAGCATGCATAAAATGAGTACTTCGAAGATATCAAATGAACCACTCTGCACACCGACTTGTGAACGCTGAAGAAGTTGTTCAATGGTGCAACAATGCTCTAAGCCATGAGATTAACCCATCAAGAGAAGTGAAAAGGTACATTCAATTTAATTTATATTGGAAATCTAATTTTAAACATTGTACATTTATCATGCAATGATTATTTTTTAATGTTTTTTGATGATTATCATGCAATGATTATTTTTAATTGTATCATATTTACAAATTCTTTTTTTAATTTTCCATATAAAGGTTTTTCTGGCATATTGGAATCGGAGACGTAAATAGATCAATTGGAAATGACGTTGGAACAATAAAAGGGACTCGAAAATTGCAGTCAATTCAAACAAAGTCGTCCACAAATGTGTTTGCATTGGATAAAAGAAAATATTCTTGTTTTTGTGATGTTTGCATAGACAACACAAAATCCAATGACGTTTGTGAAAACAAAATGTATGTGAACGATTGGAAACATACAGAGCTAAATACAAAGGGAAAATTTCTGTTGAAATGATTAAAGAAATGGAATCAGAGGAAACTACAATATCATCCGATGGTGATCGAGTTTCTGATCTTGTTAGAGAAGGTAACATTTGAATTACTTTCTAATGATTTAAAGATCTAGAAATAAATTTAAATATGCATAATTAAATGTTATATTTATTTTATTGTGCAGGAGATGTTTTTCTGTAATTGCACCTATTGACAACGATGAAAATGTGAAGTATTATTTGATGCGTTGCACTGAACGAAAAATTAAATTATTACAAGACTATAATGATCACGGATTTCAGTATGACATAGGGTCTATTATACTGAAAGGTTATTTTTTCAAACAAATTCGTCAAAGTGGAGACTTTCTTTACTTTGAAGACTATGAACCTGATTCCATAAGTTGTCAATATAGTCACTTGGTGTGTGTAGCATGCATAAAGTTGATAGAAGTTCAATCAAAGAAAAAATCGAAAATTAAAAAATGGAAAATGTCAAAATCCGATCATGAACGGATTATTGAAGATGGAATTCCATTAGAATTTTTTTGAGTGAAGTGTCCAACAATTTATTATCTTTGGATTAAATATGTTTTAGAACTTCTAGTACTCAACTAAAAATTGAGGTGCTTATGTTATTTGTGATTTTCACATGTTACAAATTGTTTGAGTACAAGCACGTGCTCTAGTATCAACTGAAAGTAGTTTTTTTTATACATGTGCATTGATGAAAAATGCTATATATATATATATATATATATATATTCTAGAATGAAATTAATTGTTCTTGTATATTAATTGTTCTTGTATATGTTCTCCGACCATATGGTACAAATTATTTCACTTTATTTTGTAAGGTCAGATTCGGTCCCCATATGGCCTAGCCTCCAAGGGACGAGATAACAAGTGGTTGTCCCCACTTGCCCGAATCTCAACTTTCAAGTACAATTTTACTGTTTATGTCAGGCATCTTACATGATGTCCTAGCCAAAGATAGATTCTCTTTGTTTCAAGTTTCCAGTAAAATTTGTCACCGAATGACTTGCTCGAACTCTTGTAGTAAACACCATACCTTATCTCTGTTGCTCTCCAATATTATTAGGTTTAATTATTATAACACAAAAATCGTTCTACATTATCAATAATTTTTTGCGCTTACACTAAAATCAATGAACACTATTAATCCAATGTCTTTACAGGTAATGTACCATCATACATGCAATTATATCAAATTAGAAATCAACATATACAATGAAATCAATGGGGATTGTCTTGTTACAAGTAACATAATTTCAATTTACCATATGTGCAAATGTAGGTTGAAACCATCCAAAACTTTAAGTTGTAGATTGAAACCATCCAAAACTTTAAGTTTTAAAACCCTTTTGATTATATATTGTGCAACATTAAAACATTAAACATTTAAAGTTCATTAAATATCACATGCAAAATGTAGATTGAACCTACTTGGTTTTTCACCCAAGAAATTCCAAGGATGGACTATCTGGACAAACTGCTGAAATTGAAAAGCATGACATGGAGATAAGACAAGGTGAACAAAGACTTCAAGAACTCTTTATGGAAAGGGCTCACTTGAAGGAAAGAAGCACCACGTTGCAGGCTAAAGTCAAGAACATGGAATATAAGATCAAGAGGGACTTTCTTGATCCGAAACCTATTAGTTTGAAGAAAGAAAATGAATGTGTTGGCACACTTGGAAAAGAAGACGACCACACTATAAGGATTGTATGTCGTATTGGAGCAATTAGACAGAATTCGAAAAGGAAAGAGCTTGAACCAATTCAAGCAGACCCAGGATCGGATTGTTCTATGGAGCTTCATGAGAAGAGATATGTGAAAAGCACTATTAAGCCAAGGGCTAGTTCGAAAGACATATTGGAAGAGGAAATGTTGAAGAAGATTGCAGAAGTAAGGCGCAAGACAAGGAGGAGGAATGATGATGAATGTTCCTTGGACTTGAGATTCGTGTCTACAACCGTACATAGGAAAAAGTTCTTTGCTTTGATAGACATGGGGGCTACCCATAGCTTCCTAAGTCGAAAGGCAGCTTCATCTCTTAGAAAGAGGAAGGCTAGCATCGAGAAAGAGTTGAGTGCTTTCAAGACAGTCAATTCGAGGATGAAAGCAGTGACTGGTGTCATGAAAGGCACACATGTGAGAGTAGGGTCATCGTTTGGAAAGATAGACTTAAGAGTCATTGACATGGATGATCATTCTATGGTGTTGGGACGAGACATTCTCTTAATTCTTGTGATCAATCTTAAACTATTTTCTGAACAAAAACATTTAACATTAAATATCACATGTCAAATGTAATTCAAATGACAACATTACTTCACATTCACATGCCAAAAGTACTAAAACCATCCAAAGAACACTGAAATCAATGAACATTATTAATCCAATGACTTTACAAGTAATGTACCATCATACATGCAATTATATCAAATCAGAAATCAACATATACTGTAATGAAATCAATGGGGATTGTCTTGTTACAAGTAACATTTCAATTTACCACATGTGCAAATGTAGGTTCACATTCTATCATTCATGTAGTTTTAAAACTTCAGATTCCATGCCAATTATAATTCAACTATCCAACAAAAACATTTAACATTAAATATCACATGCCATGCCAATTATAATTCAACTATCCAACAAAAACATTTAACATTAAATATCACATGTCAAATGTAATTCATATGACAACATTACTTCACATTCACATGCCAAAAGTACTAAAACCATCCAAAGAACACTAAAATCAATGAACACTATTAATCCAATGACTTTACAAGTAATGTACCATCATACATGCAATTATATCAAATCAAAAATCAACATATATTGTAATGAAATCAATGGGGATTGTCTTGTTACAAGTAACATTTCAATTTACCACATGTGCAAATGTAGGTTCACATTCTATCATTCATGTAGTTTTAATAACTTCAGATGCCATGCCAATTATAAATCAACTATCCAACAAAAACATTTAACATTAAATATCACATGCCATGCCAATTATAATTCAACTATCCAACAAAAACATTTAACATTAAATATCACATGTCAAATGTAATTCAGATGACAACATTACTTCACATTCACATGCCAAAAGTAATAAAACCATCCAAAGAACACTGAAATCAATGAACACTATTAATCCAATGACTTTACAAGTAATGTACCATCATACATGCAATTATATCAAATCATAAATCAACATATACTGTAATGAAATAAAAAACATTTAACATTAAATATCACATGCCATGCCAAATATAATTCAACTATCCAACAAAAACATTTAACATGTCCAAAAATATGTCCAAAAAACTTATTGTAATAAAATATGTCCAAAAATTGTAAATCTCACTTGAGTATCAAACTGTATCAAGTTTAACAAATTTTAAAACCATCTAAATTTTGAAATCAAATCAAATCTACTGTAAATCTTGTCCATCAAATGGAGGCTCTAGCGTCTGGGTCTCGGGTAGCGCCCTATCCTGTAAATAGGACACCTACATACACAATGCACATGAACATTAAAATTTGAAGTTTTAAAAATGAATGATAATATATATATCTAGAACTTCATGTAAAAAACAAAATATAACAAAAAAATCACGCAATACCTCGTAAGGTTGCCTCTCCATTTGATGAACAGGTTCTGCCATAGAAACATCTGCAGTAGCAACCTGTACAATATACATGTACAGTTAAATATAAATATATATATACATAAATAATTTATATAAATTAAAAACTTTCAAATGAAAATGCACGTGTACATATATAAACTTATTTGAACAATAATATTAAAAAAAAGAACTAAAGACAACTTCTTCAAATGTTGTGGATGTTCCTATCTCCGTCGCTAGAGTCCTCGGATTAAAAAAATCTTCTATACGAACCTAAATTCAAATTTTTTTAAATAACTCAAAATATAGATCTCTCTCTATATATCTCAATTTTTAATGGAACTTTTTGAGGTAACATAGATTTTTAACTTGTGAAAAATTGTCCATACTTGTACATCTCCCAATGAAGTAGAAGGTATATCTCCTAAGGAAGAAGAAGGTACCACCATCCCAAAAACATCAGACGGAATCGGTACCTGTTAAAACATTTTATCAAATTATATATATACATACATGTACATGTGTGGCAACAATTATTTATTTTAGAGTCACTTAAAAAACACTAACATACATGTTCCAACATATCATGATGGTCAGACCCATCTGCATCGTTTGAGCCAGAGGTCCCGAACGTAATATTAACATTTTCATCACGCATCATGCCTGAGAACTGCAAATGGTGTTTTGACATATAATCATACATTTTTATTAGATTAATGTACACATACAAATAAATGTATACATGTACATACACATGTATTTATTACAAATTGTACACATGTATATGTAAATATAATTTCAAACCCTAAGGTCACTAACACATACCGTTCCGGTGCCCTCTTCCTCACGAAAAATTAGGTCTTGCAGACCATTGCGACAATTTATTGCATATGTTTGGAGATCTTCAACATTCATGTTGTAAATCTCCTCATCTGTACGATAAACAAAATTGGTATGTGCATTTTCACGTGCTCTTTGTCAATTTAAACAAATATCGACTCCACTCAATCCGCTATGAACATTGTTGATCATAACATCTCTTGCTTCACGACTTATTTGAGAAGTCGCATCCATCTCTGATCGCAGGGTTTCGACTCGAAACGGTCGACTCACCAATGGCGGCTCAGGGCGAGGCAACTCCACATCTCGCTTAGCGCCCTTACGTTGATATAATCGACCTCTCCTCGGGCCAAAAAATTCTGAAGGAAGGTCATTGTAGTCGGGTTTCATACCCAAAAAAAATTATGCATAAAACATTTGTGAAAAATAAAGAGGAACCTCATCGTTCCATGGAAGCCTTCCAAAAGCCGCAAGATGTCGATCATACAAATATTTTTCTTTGTCTGGGTGCTTGAAATACTGCACCTTCAACATTTTTCTTTTTGGCCCTTCCTTATAATTAAACATTGACTTAGCATCATCTCTTTTTACTCTCTTTTTTATGTCCTGCCATTTATCGAGACCTATCACTGTTTCTTTTCTCTTTCTCATCACTTCTACAAACAAATCAGTCGTTGGCCCCAAATTTTTGTACACTTTTACCATTTCACTCAATGAATGTGTAACTATTTCGAGGCTTTGTCTACTCTCAGCAGGTAGAGGCAAAGCCTCGAGATCTCTTTGCAATTTTGCATGAAGGCTTTCACACCTTTGTAAGGTGCATTCCTCCATGTTCGTTTCCCATGGTATATCAGTAATCTCAGCCGGATAAGTTGTGCTGGGTTGACAGCCTTCTTCTTCAATGTAGCGCGCTGCCCTGCGTCTTTTTTGACCACTGGCTCGAACATTTTTAGCCTCTGCATCAATATATATAAAATTTTGTATATTAGAAAAAACACGTGTAAAAAAAGTTCTACAAATTTAATGAAAAAATATTGAAATTGATGGCAACCTTGATGTTGTTGGTTAACATCATCTCCAACATGACCCTGCTGAGAACCAACCCCAGAATGACGCTGCTGAGAACCAGACCCACAGTGACCCTGTTGAGAACCAACAGTCGTTGATTGGCCTTCGGGGGAATAAATATCACCCCCTTCCCGCAACCTGCTACCACTCATACCTCGACCGGTTGAACCTTGGCCACGCTCCATGGATGGAGTAGAAAACCTTCTCCTCTTGCCTGCTAAAAATTAAACTATGAAACTTATTAACAACTAATTTCACTCACAAATTTAATAAAAAAATCAATTCCATATGTACACACATGTATGGAGATTTAAGATTATATTTAAATACCGTGAACATCCTCCGATCCCTGAGCCTCCATATGGGATTCGGCTGATCTTCATCTTTCATCCTCCATGATATATATCTATTGGTTGACATTCACAAAATAGATTTCAAAAAATCAATACCTCAGAGTAAAATCCAGTTTGGGGCTGTTAAATCCAGTATGTTCTATATTTCTTACATTTCTACCCTCCTATTTTTCTTTCCAATCAAGGTTTATAAAATAACATGAGAAGCAACATGAGACTTAGAACAATCATTTTCATTATCTATATGGAAGGCAAGAAGGATTATATCCCCTTAAGCTTAAGCTTATGTAGTTTGTCAATTTTTATCATATATTTTTGGGTAAGGGTAAATGTTTTTTTATCTATAGTACAAGTCATGAGTTCCCCAATTTTACCTTATGTAAAGCATGATTCTAGGATTACTAGAATTTGTACTTGGTTTTTTAAGAATATATCAAATAAATTTTTTGAGAAGCAAATATGGCTTGTTCCTTAGAATTTGGCACTTAGAATTTCCATAACGCTTATAACCCCATCCTTACAATTTTTATAATTTCCATGATGAGACATTTGAATTTCCTTCCCCATATTTCTTGTTAATGATTATAACCTTAAAATGGCTAGTATTGGTTTGTCATCATCATCTAAAAATGACTTGGCAGATGAAAAATTACTATGTCAATCATCATCACTTCACACCATCTCATACATGACCCCTTCTACATATTATATGCATGAATTTTTGGAATGTCATCCTCTCTACCTATCCCATGAATGATTGTGACAACAGGTGAATAAAATACAATTTATAAGCAAAGGATAGTTTCTAGTTTGTCCTCCTCCATCCGCCCCATAGCTAGTGATTTCTCAATTTTCCACTTCCAACTTTCTATTCTCGAAATTCATTAGTAGCTAATTTTATCGATAGCCACACCACTATACATATAATTATCATATACACTACTACATTAATGAACTCTACGTTTTTTGTTATTGTAAAGTCCAATGAAAAACAATGTTAATTGAGTTTAGTAGTGTATATAACAATTTCTTTGACTTCCAGGTGTGTTGTGACTATTAGTAGAATTAACTACCAAAATGAATTTCCAAAATAAAATGTTGGAAAAGAAAAAATAGGCAATCACTGAATATGGAGTGGGTGGAGGAGGACAAACTTATAGTGATTCCTTCCTTATCAAATTTTTTTTATTCACCTAATGTCACAATCAATCATGGTCTAGATAGAAGAGATGACCTACCATAAATTCAATCATATAATGTGTAGAAGGGTCATATGTAGATGGTGTGAAACGATGATTACAAACATGGTAATTTTTCATCTACTAGGTCATTTTGAGATGATGATTACAAACCAATGCTAGCCCATTAAAAGTTATAATCATTGGTGCCTAATGTGAGGTGGACAATTTAAATCAAGTTCCTATCAAAGTACAATTAGCTCATTTTAGTCAAGGTTAGTTAGAAGAATTAGCTATTGGTTTCTACCTTCAATTTCCTCTAAAAATGAATGTGTACGTGCTTTTGAGAGACATTAGAGGAATAGGGTCCAAATTTTTGATGAAAATGTGAGCTATGAAAGTAAAGGGTTTTAAAGGCAAGCATGTACAAGGCATAGTTGAGCCAAATGTTCTTCAAGAAGGGCCTAATTATTTGGGTCTTGGTTATGGAAAACATGGAAAATGCTCCAAGGCCAAGGAGGCTTGTGAGGTTTGTGTTCATGATGAATGGAACATGTACATAGTTTACCTTAAAGTTGTTGTGTTTTACGGATATTAAAATGAAGAACTTTTATTTAGATCCATTCCAGAGATTGACTGCAGGGGCATTTACTAGATATGTCACCTTTCATAAAAGATGAGATCCAGAGGCTACCTGGCCCTTTACAGACTCTGCCTATAGAACTTGTAGAAGTAAACACTAGAGGCATTAACAATATCAAATAACGTTTTCATGCTCAGACATGGGAATGTGTCTCTTTCCCTAGATGCAAAAAAATAGTTCTTGAGGTAGTTAATCTTCATAGACATGTCATCAAGCAAGTCAATGTGATCATCCCTCCTTCCCTCCCTTGTAAAATAATTATGTTTTGTGAGTCAGAAAGCCAAAATATGGAGACAATTATCACAAAATCCAACGTACGATTATGCATGATGGAGAATCTCTAGCGCTTTCCCTTGTTAATATATTTAATAATCTCAATATTTATTTAAAAGTATCAATAGTATTTCGACGACATCACATTGTTCAAATCTCATGGTCGAAATACTATTGATACTTTTAAATAAATATTGAGATTATTAAATATATTAACAAGGGAAAGCGCTAGAGATTCTCCATCATGCATAATCGTACATTGATGCTTATAGAGTGAAAAAACTGAAAGAATCAACTTGTAGGGTCATTTTAATGGGGGGTGGAGAATTCAAGTCTAAAACCTTTTGGAGTCATTTTGAGGTATTGAATGACATTTCTGGGGGTCAAACGATTATATAATTTAAGTTGAAGGCCCATGAGATAAATATGACTTTTATGTGACATTTGTAAATTAAATCATCTATTTGTTGTGTTATATGAACAAAATTGGTACGCATATCTAAAGAGTCCAAATGCTCATTCAAGACCATATGTAATCCTTATCTAACTTAGCCAAGGATTTGCAATACTATATTTGAGTTGGCTAGCTCCATTTCAAGATATTATGGTTATCCAAGAGGGGATATAAAAAATGAAAAGAAGAATGGAAAAGAGGATTTCATAATCGATGAAGGTCAAGATGATTCACATGATGAAGTGCAACTAAAAGAAGCGCCATTGAAATGGTTTGCTGACAGATGGTTAGATTTTTTATCCAATTAAGGCCTAGAATGTATTTTGATGTTTCATGAATTTCTTTGCAAATTCAAAGTATGGTGCATGTTGCATGAAGCAAGATGTTGAAAGTAGAGTTATGTTGACACACTTAAATGCAACAAATATGGAAATTTGTACATGAGCTCTATTATTTGACTTAAGAGTCAGTGGTTTGAAGAGGCATGTTTTGTCAACTTGTGTTTGGTTGATGGTTTTGTACACCAATATGTAAGAGTACATGGACATATTCACATGGTGTGAATTTTTTTTTTCTTTGAAGGAGAAAAATGATGTGTTTTCAGTTTGATGGTTTTGTTTGTGACAAGACGTCACAAGATTTTGCGAAGGTCCACTCTTGAGTGAGAGCCTCATGATTACAACCTATCCGTGAGAATAAAATGGGAGTGCATCCTTATTTTGAAAACAAGTAGGATTCTAAGCTACCTAGGACTCAAACCATCATTTTTAAATTTGAAATATAATGGTGTTGTTTCAATGCCCGAATCCACAACCCTAACACATGAAATCACTAATCTAATTACACGTGAAATAAATAGTTATTTTCTCCAACATTAAAAATATAACTAAAAACTAAATTCAACATAGTTGAAAGAAAAAGAAGCGCCATTGAAATGGTTTGCTGACAAATGGTTAAAGATTTCCTATCCAATTAAGGCCTAGCATGTATTTTGATGTTTCATGAATTTCTTTGCAAATTCAAAGTATGGTGCATGTTGCATGAAGCAAGATGTTGAAAGTAGAGTTATGTTAGACACATTTAAATGCAACAAATATGGAAATTTGTACATGAGCTCTATTATTTGACTTAAGAGTCAGTTGTTTGAAAAGGCATGTTTTGTCAACTTGTGTTTGGTTGATGGTTTTGTACACCAATATGTAAGAGTACATGGACATATTCACATGATGTGAATTTTTTTTTCTTTGAAGGAGAAAATGATGTGTTTTCAGTTTGATGGTTTTGTTTGTGACAAGACGTCACAAGATTTTGCGAAGGTCCACTCTTGAGCGAGAGCCTCATGATTACAACCTATCCATGAGAATCAAATGGGAGTGCATCCTTATTTTGAAAACAAGTAGGATTCTAAGCTACCTAGGACTCAAACCATCATTTTTAAATTTGAAATATAATGGTGTTGTTTCAATGCCCGAATCCACAACCCTAACACATGAAATCACTAATCTAATTACACATGAAATAAATAGTTATTTTCTCCAACATTAAAAATATAACTAAAAACTAAATTCAACATAGTTGAAAGAAAAAGAAGCGCCATTGAAATGGTTTGCTGATAAATGGTTAAAGATTTCTTATCCAATTAAGGCCTAGCATGTATTTTGATGTTTCATGAATTTCTTTGCAAATTCAAAGTATGGTGCATGTTGCATGAAGCAAGATGTTGAAAGTAGAGTTATGTTAGACACACTTAAATGCAAAAAATATGGAAATTTGTACATGAACTCTATTATTTGACTTAAGAGTCAGTTGTTTGAAGAGGCATGTTTTGTCAACTTGTGTTTGGTTGATGATTTTGTACACCAATATGTAAGAGTACATGGAGATATTCACATGATGTGAATTTTTTTTTCTTTGAAGGAGAAAAATGATGTGCTTTTAGTTTGATGGTTTTGTTTGTGACAAGACGTCACAAGATTTTGCGAAGGTCCACTCTTGAGCGAGAGCCTCATGATTACAACCTATTCGTGAGAATCAAATGGGAGTGCATCCTTATTTTGAAAACAAGTAGGATTCTAAGCTACCTAGGACTCAAACCCTCATTTTTAAATTTGAAATATCATGGTGTGTTGCTTCAATGCCTGAATCCACAACCCTAACACATGAAATCACTAATCTAATTACACATGAAATAAATAGTCATTTTCTCCAACATTGTGTTATATGAACATAATTGGTACGCATATCTAAAGAGTCCAAATGCTCATTCAAGACCATATGTAATCCTCATCTAACTTAGCCAGGGATTTGCAATACTATATTTGAGTTGGCTAGCTCCATTTCAAGATATTATGGTTATCCAAGAGGGGATATAAAAAATGAAAAGAATGATGTTGTTGTAGGTTATCCAAGTCGAACATAGAACCAGTGGAGAAACCTAAGGAAAACCTATGTTTCCAGGTCGAACCTTTGTAGAGGTTCCAGTACCTGAGAGTAAAATCCAATTTGGGGCTGTTAAATTCTAACTGTACTGGTAATTGTGCTAGGGGGAGAAATAAGATGCAATTTCCTCTTCTCACGGTTGGGAGTCTTGTTTTTCATGTGGATTCAACCAAACATATTGTACATATTAAATGAGGACATAATTATTACACATTTTTAATTTACATTCAAATGCTTCTTTGATTTATCTTCTATAGCTTAATGTATTATGCTAGATATATAATTTAAATTGAAGGCCCATGAGATAAATATGACTTCTATGTGACATTTGTATTGAATCATCTATTTGTTGTGTTATATGAACATAATTGGTACGCATATCTAATTTACATTACTTTAATATGTCATGCTTCTTTAATTTATATTTTATAGATGACCGAAGCATCCCTTTTTAATCTATCCCTTTTGACTTCGGATATGTGGGGAATATTCATCTGCATATTTTTCTATCATAAAGCATTGAGTAAAATTGTATTCCATTTGTGTCAATGTTAAGGTTAAGCACATGGATTAAAGTTTTATATATTATATGAGTACGCTATGTATTACATATGGTCTTGAATGAGCTTTTATACTCTTTAGATATATATATAAAGAGTCCAAATGCTCATTCAAGACCATATGTAATCCTCATCTAACTTAGATAGGGATTTGCAATACTATATTTGAGTTGGCTAGCTCCATTTCAAGATATTATGGTTATCCAAGAGGGGATATAAAAAATGAAAAGAAGGATATTGAACTGTAGATTATCCAAGTTAGACATAGAACCAGTGGAGAAACCTGAGGAAAAACTATGTTTTCAGGTCGAACCTTTGTAGAGGTTCCAGTACCTGAGCCTGCCATTTTCAAATTTCTTTTTAAGGCTAGATTTCACATGGGCTAAAATTTCAGGGTCACAACCAATGAGTATAAAGTCATCAACATAAAGAACAATTATTATGACATGGTTACTACTTTCTTGGTATAGGCATTGTAGTTATAATTTCATATATAAAAGTAAGTATTAAGAAGAAAGTTGTTCATTTTAGCATTCCAAACATGAGGATCTTACTTAAGTCCTAGAGAGATTTCTTTAGGTGGTAAAAAAATATAGTCATTTTGAATATAGTTAGGAGGTTATTCCAAGTAAATTTGTTCTTGCAATCCCCATGCAAGAAGGTGGATTTAATGTTCATTTAATGGACCTACAATTTATATGAAATAATAAGGGCTAGAACAGTAAAAAGGGAATTAATTTTTGCTATAAGGGAAAAGGTTTTATTCTAATCAACCCCTTTTAGTTGAGAAACTTTTATCAACTATATAAGTGTTATGTCTTTCAACACTTCCATCTAATGAACACCTAGTTCTATGTACCAATTTACATCTAACAAGGTTTCCCCCCGGAAGAGGTATTAGATCCCAAGTATCATTCACCACTAAGGAAGGAGGAAACCTTGTTAGATCCTTGGAAGTTTCTATAAATATTTTTAGATCACAAGCCTTTGAAAACTGATCTAAAAGAGAGAAGAATATGTTATCACTAAGCTGGAACCAATTGGGTTGTTCAATGGTCAACCTAATGTAACTATTTCAAATCACTTTGGACTGAAAGTTAGCCCTTCTAGTTAGAGAGGGATCTCTCAAAGAAAACAAATGAATACTCAAGATCAAATTTATATTGCAGATGGATAACTCTTTTTTGTGTTTTAAGTTATTTTGCTGGTGGAAGATGTATGAAAGGCTACCAATAGATCTTTGTTACAACGGTCTGCCACCTAGGCTAGACTTCGATACTGACCTAGAGACCTAATTCAAATAGGATTACATCACTTTTGAGGAAAAATAGGGGTAAATCAATTTTAATAGAGTTGGTAATAAAAGTGCCTATTTTTTTGTTAACATATTCACTTCCATTATATACTCCTAACTTCTAAAGTTGATGTCCTAATTTTTTTTCTACAAGAACATGTAAGCCAAAAAGTTCACTCTTAAGTTTTAAAAAATAAATCTCGGTGTCTCTGGAGAATCTATCAATAAAATTTAAGTAATTGAAGCTATAGAAATAAGTAGAAGGAAGAGAATCACAAAAGTCACTATGAACAAGCGACAAGGGGGGAAATTAAGAGGAATAATTTTATTTCCATGGTAACCTAGTAAAGTCCCTACTTCTTGTATATCCTCAATATATAATTTCCATGAAAAGTAGTTTTAATTCGTAAGTAGGAGATTACCTAGACTAGCCATATTACAATACGCAAATAAGATTATTTCAAAAGAAAAAATTAATTGTTTAGAAGGGGAGTTCTCAAATAAATGGTTAGTTTTATGAAAATGACACTACAAATGTAATTTGGATGTCAAAATTATATACCATTTTGAAAAAATATATAAAAATGAACAAAAGTACTATGTGGGAAGTGGAGGTTGATCAACGCAATGATGGTTGTACATTGAGACTATTGAGTTAATTTACAAACCCAAAAATATATAAAATAAAATAAAAATAAAAAAAAATCATTTCTTCTCTAAATTTCCTTATAAGCTCACATTTACAAATATACAATTAGTTACTTGTATTAATGCAAGTGACTCACTTTTATAAATAAGTGAGAAACATGTTTACAATAAGGTCACTTTATAAATTAAAGTCATATGAAAAAAAAATAGAAAAAAAATATAACATATAAAAAAATTTCAAAAAAAAAGGTGAAACAACAACCGCAACAATTTAATGAAAAAGGAACTACTTGTAATTTAATAAAGTAAATTTTAACCTATTGAATTAATGCATATATAAAAAAAAAGTTAAGAAGGATAAAGGATGTTGTTTCTTTTCTTATTCTCTAAGTATGTGTTTGCCTAATGCTTATGTATTTGCTTGCAAAAAACTTCAACATGGTTGCATGCAAAAACAAATAATTTTTTCAAATAAAAAAATTGAAAACTTTATAAGCTTGGGGTTAGATTTAAAATGGTCTACGCAAAAAATAAATACCAATTTTATTTTTTATTTGTGATTTATCAAGATAAAAAAGAGTGAAGGCAAAGAAAAGAATACACACAAACTGAGAATAAAAAATAGAAAATAATATAATAGAAAAATATAATATATAAAACTTTAATATAATATATAAAGAATACACACAAAGCAACAACTGGGGCGTACTCATATAATATATAAAACTTTAATCCATGTTCACTGTTTATGCAGAAAAGAATACACACAAACTGAGAATAAAAGTACTCATATAAGTTTATGCAGAAAAACTTTAATCCATAATCACTGTTTATGCAGAAAAGAATACACACAAACTGAGAATAAAAAATAGAAAAATTAAACTGAAATATTAGAACATAATGAATTATATTTAAAAACCATAATGAAACTATATATCTTTAGATTTGATAAAAATAGTTGTATATTGAGCGGAAAAAAATTTACATTTTTGGGTGAAACAAAAAAGTTACTAACCAAAACAATACTCTAGACACACTAGAACGGTTCTCTTAGACAAAAAAAGTTCATAAACAACATTATCCATAAGTATTTTGATGCATGCAATGAGAGATATCCAATATGACAGTGTGGATATTCCAGTAGACAGTACAGAGAAAAAGGGAAGGTTGCTATCATATAGGTAAAGAGTAGCAGCCATGGACATTGATCAAATACCAGCAAAAATCAGCCAGGAAATCAAGTTCGAACTATATTACACGTTCGGTGCAAATTACAGTGGTACAGTGGCTCGGTGATATAATGCCAAACTACAGTGGCAAATGCAAATTACAGTGGTACAGTGGCTCGGTGATATAATGCCAAAACTACAGTGGCAAATGCAAATTACAGTGGTACAGTGGCTTGGTGATATAATGCCAAAACTACAGTGGCTCGGTGAAAATTACAGTGGTTCAGTGGCTCGGTGCAAATTACAGTGGTACAGTGACTACACATTTATTTTAAAGACCGGACGTAACTACATACCCGGCGGATTTTGACGAGCGCGGACGTAACAGCAGGAATAGAGCCCGAGCGCGGACGTAACAGCAGCAACAAAGCCCGAGCGCGGACGTAACAGCAGGAACAGAGCTCGAGCGCGGACGTAACAGCAGGAGTGCCAACGCGGCAAATAGAAACAGAGCTGCAAAAATCGTGCCAACAATGAAAACAGTAACATTCGCGGGAGATATATTTATAAAAAATAGTTCGGCCAAACTATTTTAAAACTAAAAGTTCGGCCGAACTCCTATTTCCGGTTTTCCAAACCTCCGGCAAAAATTCTGTTTGCTGCGCCGTCACTGTGCCGTCAATCTAAACAGACTCAAAAGTTCGGCCGAACTATTGCCGAAAAATTTTTTCTGCCCCCGATTCTCACAAAAGTGTAACCTAGCTTCATGTTTCCGCCCTGTTTTCTTCCTCAATCTCAAAAGAGAAAGGAAGCAACACCCTCTCTTTGTCTTCTGCCATAAAAATATTTTGAAAAGAATGATCATGATCATGAAGGCTATATGATTGAATTTGACCTTGTAAACCTTCAATGTCTTTCTCAATTTTCTTAGCAACTTCATCCAAAAATTTCATCTAATCTTCTATCTTGCACTCCAATGATTTTAGATAAGAAGACAACGACAAAGAAAAATTTACATCTATTTCTTCATTAATATGATCATCATTCCATTGTTGGAAACCTTGAATTGAAGGAGAGTTTTCCACCAAATCTGTTATGTCTATCCATTCCTCCAAAACATAAGCCAAAAGTCTGCAAATGACTTAATAGATCTGACAGGAAAACTTTCAATCCACTGTTTACATTTCCCTTGAAATGAATCATAGAATAACATAATGCAAACATCTTCATGTTTGACTCTAAGAAGCTCGGTAAAAACATAGAAATCTGATATATGCTTAAAAGTTAAACTCAAATCTTCTCCATTGAATTTTGGACCATTCCTTAAAAAATATGTATCCTTGGGAAAATGATTTGGGAAACCATGAATTCCTGAAAAATTTATGCATGCATACCTTGAAATAAGAATGGCAGCATCTGAGTTCTTCATAAGTCCAGTGGAATCACCAAGAATCTATGAATTTTGAATTATTCAACAAAGGAGTCGCCAAGGTAGTTTTGCAGCCTCAAAAGTATTTCTGAGCTCCTGCTACCTTCAAGAGTTCAACTTCATGATTTTTTGGGAATGAGTAATCTTCAGACTCCCGACAGATGCACCAAAATGTTATCACCAAAATAGGACCCTGATACGCTGTTGATTAGACTACCTCAGTGTAACTATTTCAAACAATTATTTTAGTTGAGGCTTAGCCTCCTCAGCCTAAGAGGGCTCTCTCAAGGATTTATGATATTTATTAATGATAATATAGATGGCTAACTCTATCTTGGTTTTGTGTGTTTGTAGGTTGAAAGATGAAGGCTTGCTACCATTGGGCTTTGGAGTCAACAAGTCAGTAGATTCAGTGGCAAGGTTTCTGGAGATGGAAGCTAAGGCAAATGGGGTTTTTAAACAAAGATAATTCACTCAAGAACATAGGTCAACACAGTAATTCCATTACTAAAGGAAGTCAGAGCATAGGGTTATGAATTCTAAGTAATAGCAATGGAATCTACTGCAAATGGTTCAAAGGTAATTTACTCACAAAATCCAGAGAAACATAGTCATCTCATTAGTAAAGGAAGTCAGAGCACATGGTTGTGAATTCTAAGTAATAGAAAATGAGATATACTGCTAAACACAATAATTCCATTACTAAAGGAAGTCAGAGCACATGATTGTGAATTCTAAGTAATAGCAATGAAATTTACTGCTAGGGTTTCAAAGGTAGTTTACTCACAAGATACAAGAAAAACACAGTCATCCCATTACTAAAGGAAGTCAGAGAAAATGGTTGTGAATTATGAGTAATAGTAATAAGATATACTACAAGTAATTAAAAGTAACATATAGATCAAGAAAACATTAAACCCTATGAGAAACTCAGATCTGTTCAGAAAAAAAACCTCTTTGTATTACTGATTATAGTCCATAACATAAAGCAGCAGCTGGGCCAAAAAGTCTTCAACCTCTTGCTAATTTGACCTCTTGCTTCATATATAGCTTTTAAAATATTGGATTCTATGATCCATCATCAAGAGAATTCTAATTTCTATGATTGACACCTATTCTACTCTTAAAACAGACTCTTAATTACATTGACAACTAATTGTCTCTTCTAGGAGTCCTAATACAAATAGGAGTGAAACTCCTAAAACATGTTTCAACAACCTTATCTAAGACTTAAATACTCCCTTTGATAGCTGAAACCTCATGAGGTCGAATTTGGTGATGCCTCTAGCCTTGTTATGAAATATTGTTGACTCATGTCTTATCTGCCCTAAAAACGAGGAAACCTATTTTCTGCAATTATGCCTTTACCTTCATTGATGATCTTCAAACCCTTTTGCTGGAAATTTAGACTTCTTGAGATAAGTATCATGTGTTTTTACCTCCATGGATCCATACCTTCCACCTGTAAAGAAACCAAGCCTTTGAAAAAGTAAAAGGAGAGATGGTATGGCTACGCTACGAAATGAGCAGTTGTTTTCGTAGCGCAGAATTTATATCTTTGTAACCTCTCTCAATGATCCAATTTATTTTTCTTTAAGACTTGGAGTTTCATTTCTAAACCCTTTCCAACCACCAGCATCAAAAAAATTCAGAAATGAAGCTTGTTTACCCTTTGAAACCCTTATAAAATTTTCAAAAATGCATCTACAGTAGTTTCATAGTGCGCTACGAAACTACTGTGTATATCCTTTTTACACAATATTTTCATAATATTCAGATATTAAGAGTATTTACAGCACTTTAATGATTTTATTTATGCTAATAGACCTTAAAAATCAACACAAGTCGACTTTGCAATGTTTTCAAAAAGTGGTGTCCTTCCCAAAACAAAACTGTATTAGGGATTTGTCACTTACTGCCCTGTTTTTATCTGGAAAATAGGTGTTGAGATAGAGCTTTTATCTTCTCACCCATAATGTATTTTGTAATATTGAAGAATTATTTTGGAGACCATGATGTATTGAACAAGAACCTATAATGGTTTTTTTAAATACCTCTCCTACTGCCCATAAACTTTCTTTGAACAACCTGTATAAAACTGTAAAATCCTGATTTTTGAAAATATGGCTTCAAAGAAAGCCTAGTATCTCCCAACTGGTAACACTTGTGAGAAAAGTGATATAGGTTATAGTAGCTGGGGAGTTTATAAATAGGAACCTCCTTCATAATTCCAAAAGATTGTTTCTTGTGGCCAAAAATTGATCATGAAGTTGACTACTAAAAACAGAAAACATAGTTTTTCTCTCAATGACTTTCAGCAATTTCGTAGTGCAAGTTGAGTGATCAATTTCTCCCACCTCATAATGAATTTGAAGAAACGGAATGAGGTTTTTTTATTTTAGTATGTTAGGAAGAAAAAAATCTTTCAGTGTTCAAAAATGAGTTTTCAGTTGCTCGGGAACCCCTATGGAAAAATACTACTAAAAGTAGAAAAACAGGGTTTTTTGCTGAAAAAGGCTTTTTTAGCCATTTCGTAGCGTGCTACGAAAATAGCAGCATTTTTGTAGCACAAAACAGGTTTTTTACACTTTCTGCGCTACAAAAATGTGGTTTCATGGCTAATTCCAATTTTTTTTCAAAATGGTTAAAAACTTGACTTTCTAAACATGGTATGAGACACTCAAGGTATGAAATAAGGTTGTTGGACTTTATTTTGTAAATGAAAACGAGACTCTAACCCTATCACTTAACCCCTAAACAACTTAAAATGAATCAAGACATACTTGAAACCATGACCAAAAGTAGAGTTGACACAATGATGCTTTGAAAATTTAGGGTGTGATAACAACTACTTTGATGGCTTCCTTTTCTGAAACTTGATGTTGTTGCACATAGGTGTCTAGCTCCTTCACCCAAGCCCTAGCTAGACATTTAGGTGATCCATCAAAAGTAGATAAGAAGAATCTACTCACACCATGCTACTTGCTCCTTATTTCCTCCTTGATGTTGCAAAGCCCTTGGAAGTTCAAGTGACCTTTGAGCTCCTTAGGTTGAGCTTCATACTCTTGCAAATAATCACCAAGAGTCTCCTCCTTTGGCACATCTCCTTTCTGCTTCTTCTTCTTCATGAAAAATTGGATGATAGAGCATTGTAAATCTGATGATGTGGCTGAATGTTCACACCCATGAGATGAGGAATTATAGCTTTCCTCATGTATGGATCTTGCAGATCTTGTTGAGGGACTTCTATGTCTTTCCCTCCTCACTTCTTTGATGTCTTTTCTTCTACCCTGCAGAGTTTGAAAGAGGAGTTTTGAGAACCTATTTCCTCTAGAAAATAAGGGGTTTCTTTGATTTCTCTTACATATCTTCTCCTCCCCATGAGAAGACTCCATGATGGATGAACAACATAGGCTGAGCCAAGATTAAGGCTCTGATACCACTGTAATATCCCAAAATGGGAAAATTAGCAATAATTGCACAGAAAACACATTTTTTATAAATATGAGCATCAACAAAAAAATGTAGCCAATGGATACATTAGATATGACTTTATTGAGCTTATATATAAGAGGAAATTAGAAACAAATGACTTTTTCCTAGCTAAACAAGCCTCCCATGCTCAAAACAACTTAAAAATGATGAAACCGCAAGACTGCAACACATAGAAATTACTGCATAAAGAGACAAACACAGTTATTGGAGGGCTATACTCAGAAAATGGAGACAAAAATCAGATCTTCTATTATATTACTCAATGAGGCATAAAAATAGAGGTCTAGTCTCTTTTTACATAGATCCAAGATGACCCGGCAAGGTTTCTTGACAAAAATGATATACAAGAAAGAATTGCTACATATCTATGGTTGAATCATGCTGTATAGATGAATATATACATAAAAATGGTTAAACATGCAAAGAAATAGCTGTATACTCTCCTACTAGCTTTCTGGGAAAAGGCTAATCCTCTTCCTGGGAAAATGGCTCATAAAAGTGGGGTTTTAACCCCTCCCATTGCACACCTTAAGAAATAACGCATTTTATGCAAGGGATTGCATTGTTTCTGAAGGTAACTGATTGGCCTAACACCAGATAGTGGAAAATGCAGCTCAGAAAGCTCCTCTTATATTTCTTAAACAATATCTCCAAGAAAGAGTAGGGAATTCTCGCATGAGAAAACCCTTGCACTAAACAGTGCAGCAAACTTAGCTAAAAAACCAAAGTATGCAAAGAAGTCTAAATAGACCACATACAATATAATATTCCATCCTCCCATATGGTTTCCATCCCCTCCATTATATAGTTTAGGAGCTTCCTCACCAAGGGTCCCACCCAATTTTGAGGTTGCTTCCATGCAAAGGTTCCTCTTCCAAAATTATGTTGTCTCCATGTGTCTTGCTCATATTTTTACAACGTTGTTTGATTTATTCAATCTTGACTGGATCAATCAACCTTTACTAGATCTTTATGCCTTGTCTCCTTTCACACTCAATGTGTCTTCATTTTGACTAGCTAGATTGACCTTCATTCACATTAATTTGTCTTCATTTAGGATCCACTCCCCATATATAAATGTTGTTGAATTGGTCAAAATTGACTTTTTCCACACATTTTAGACCCTGTTCACACATGTGGATGCTTGATCTAGCTATTACATGATCCCTTTTCACATTATGAGGGATTTTTATTCATACTAAAGCAACTTATGAGCCTCCTTGCCCATTTATTCATCTATCTAGATTTTAAAAGAAAAATTAATATTCCTATTAGTTGCATGATAATTTAGGAATATTACATTATGGACCTAGTAGCTTCACCTTGATTTATTATTTATGCAACTGTTGCTTTTCTTCCTATTGAAGGAAGAGCTAGTAGAGAGAGGCAAGAGGCACAACTCCCAATATTTGCCTCAAATATTCAAATTGTTCTCTAGGAAGTGGCCTGGTGAAAATGTCATAAAATTTATCTTTGCTAGGTACATACTCCAACCTCAATATATGTTTCACAAATTTCTCTCTCAAGAAATAATACTTGATGAGGATATGCTTAGCCTTGGAGTTAAAAAATGGATTCTTTGACATGTTGGTTGCACTAGTTGTGTTGTCACAAATAATGGGAATTATCTCATAATATAATACTTGTAGGTCCTACAAGTTATACTTCATCCATAGTAGTTGAGTGCAACAAGAAGTTTGTACTGTGTATTCTACTTTAGTTGTAGATAAGGAAGTTGAATCTTGATTCTTGCTCAACCATGAGACAATACAGTCTCCAAGAAAGAAAGCACCTCCACTTGTGCTCTTCCAATAATCAACACCACCTGCCCAATTAACATTAGTATCAAAAGAAAATGGAAAATATTTACCTATTAGGGACCATAGTCTATAGTGCATTGTAGCTCTGACATATTTGAGAATTCTTTTGGCTGCTAATAGATGGATTTTTCTGGGAGTTGCTTGAAATATGCCAACTATAGCAACAACCTACATGATTTCAGGTCTTGAAGCTATTAAATACAAAAGTATTCCAATGATGAATCTATATAGATTTTGGTATACTTCTCAATACTTATCTTTTTTGGTAAGTTTGCAACATGTCACCATTGCACTGCTCACTAAAGAGCATTATTCCATGCCAAATTTCTCCAATAATTCCTTGAGATAGTTGCCTTCAGAAATAAAAATTCCTTTAGGGTTATACAATATATGTAATACAAGGAATTATGATAACTCTCCAAGCATTGACATCTCGAATTTGTCCTTCATATAAGCTGCAAATTCAAGTTTGTTAACAAATTTGATTCACTAGCAAAAATAATATCATCAACGTATACCACCATTATAATGAGTTTATTGTCCTTTGTTTTTACATAAATATTGTTGTCAGTTGCTCCTATTTTAAATACACACATGATTAAGTAGTTTTCTAACTTAGAATACCAAGCTCTATGGGCTTGATTTAGACCATACAAATCCTTCTTGACTCTGCAAACATAATCTAGCTTCTATGTCACTTGAAAGCCTTCTATATTCTCTACGTAAACTTCCTCCTGTAGTTCTCCATTTAGAAAAGAATATTTGACATCCATTTGATAAAATTTGAATTTCTTAAAATAGGAAAATGCCAAAAGAATTCTTATTTCTTCTAATCTAGCAACATGAGAAAAAATTTCATCGAAATCAAAGCCTTCTATTTGAGCATACCATTTACATACCAACCTAGCCTTGTTTCTTATCACTTCTCCACAATCATTCAACTTATTTCTGAATACCCACTTTGTGCCAATGAAATTCTTTTTTGTAGGTCTTGGAACAAGTTCCCAAGTCTTATTTTTCTCTTTTTGGTCCTATTCTTCATTAAGTTCCTTGAACCAATGTTGATCATTACTAGCTTGAATAGAATACTTTGGTTCCTCCATGGACAATAGGGAAACCTGTGCTTTCATAGGGGGATTTACCAATTTACTTCTTATTAGCACACTAATATTTAATTCACCAACAATATGACTAGCTTGGTGATGTTTTTGTACATACAATGGGGGATATCTTGCTTGAGGACTAGAGGGATATTATTTGCTTTCTTCTGCAGCTGCCTCATTATTCTCATCACTAATGATTTCTTGTTCATCATCACTGGATGTTTATATTTGTTTCACCTCATGATCATTTTTCTCATTTACCTTTACATAGATGCATCCATAATTTTGTTTTTGAATTTTTTTTGTAACAGTTGCAACCTTTCTTTATTCTGTGAATAACTTAGAAAAATTCCTTTATCGCCTCTGGCATCCAATTTTCCTACCTTCTCATCATTCCTCTTGATGTAGCATTTGATGCCAAAGATTTTGAAGTGTTTTACTTTTGTAGGTGTGCCACACCATAGCTCATAAGGAGTTTTGTCAATGTTGGCTCTTAGACGAGCTTTGTTGATAATGACAACTAGTGTATGAATTTCCTCTACCCAAAATCTTCGTTGAGCATGATTTTTTGTCATCATTTCTCTAGCTAACTGCTGCAACGATATGTTTTCTCTCTCTGCAACATCGTTTTGTTTGGGAGTATCTGCTATGGTCAAATGCCTCTTAATGCCATTTTGTTTGTAGAATTCATCAAACTCCTTTAAAGTGAAATCACTTCCATTTTCTGACCTTATGCTTTTGATTTTGCAGCCTATTTTGTTCTCATCCATGGCTTTGAACTCTTGAAATTTTCAAAATCTACAGAGTTCTCTCTGAGGAATGTAACCCACATCATCCTCCTAAAATTGTCAATTATTAGCATAAAATAGAGCTTATCGGTAGTTGACTGCATTCTGGATGGTTCGCAAAAATCCATGTGTACCAGCTGCAATGGTTTTGTTGAAGAGTTTTCCTTTGCTCTGAAAGGAACATGAGCTTGCTTCCCTAGCTAAAATGACTTACAAATAATTTTTCCTGGTTTTAAAAGCCTAGGAAGGTACTTGACGATGTTTTTCTTTCCAAGCTTGACAATATGGTCAAAGTTTAGATGTACAGGCCTTTTGTGCCATAACCGACTTTCATCAATCTTGGTAAAACAACGCTTTTCTATATTTTCCTTCATCACATAAACATTATTATATGTTCTTACAACTTCAACCATTATATCTATTATACCTTTGGATTTTATTTGACACTTTTTGGCTTTGAACAACACATTGTATTCCTAGTCACACATTAGGGACACACTCAATAGGTTGTGCTTCATCCCATCCACATACAAGATATTTTTTGCCTTAACTCCGCCATTTGACTTTTTGGATACTCCTTTTGAAATTATCTTTCATTGGGTGTTATTCCCAAAAGTCACATTACCTTTGTCAATAGGCTTCCAAGTAATAAATTTTATTCTATCTCATGTCATGTTCATGGAAGAACCATTTTCCACATACCAATGGCTCCCACCATTGTGAGCATACAAGGCATTGCCACATTGTTCCTGTTGTCGCTCCTAGAGAAAGTCTTGAGTTGTAGGAGACCAGTGCCTAGGACATCTTGTGAGAGGGAGGTCACATAGGTTTTCACTATGCTCTTTGAGGGGACCTCCTAGATATAAAATTGGTGGGAATTATTTGATAAGCGGTTCTAGATAACAACGGGAGTAGAGAAATAATTGCTAACTCTGATTGTGAGAAGGGAATAACTCAGAATGGGCCTGTGGCTAAAACGAATCTCAATTTACTACAATAGGGCTAGATATGGACCCAATGAACATATATTTTAAGATAATGCAGATGGATGCTAAGAAGAACAAGGGCGATAAGTCAAAGTGAGGCAGGCCTACTAAGACGTAAGAATCTGCCCTCTAGGGACTTAAAGAAGATAACGACCAGGATGAGAATTATGAGACGAGAATCATGTGTCGAGCCTAATTAAAGTAGCAAAATGACCATTATATGAGTATCATGTAAGATAAATTCATTAATTAGCCATTAGAAACCATCGTTCCGAACACATGATAACTTGAAAGAAAATATGGTGAAACTGAATAAGAAGATTAAACCAATACACAGAAGAAGCATACATACTGCTCAAAAGCCCAATAGGAATCCATTTTGCAATAAGTCATAATTATATTATCTTCTCAAAACAACTCTTCCAGATATGCATTAAGAGCTAATCCCAAAAATTAAATAAATGTGCTACACAAAATATAGACTCAGAACTTCTAGAGAAATCATAACATTTTCTTTGTCTCTGAGTTGGATTTTTATAGTTTTTACATTAGGTGCCTTAGCTAGATATTTTCTTGGACAACATATCCATATCCAAATAAAAAATTATGTGATATAAATGCATCGTATCAAAGTCAATATTATTCTAACACTGACTACAACAGAAACATAACAGTTACATCACAACTGAAATTGAAACAAAATAAAAACAAAGGCCGCATGGGCTTGATCATGATATCCTTTAGCAGTTGCGACGAGGCATGGTAGAGCCCCTAAGTTGCGTGGTATGACTGAAGACGTGGAAGAGCCAGGATGGCGAGGTGACTGAGGTGGCAGTTGTTTCGAGGTGGAAGGAGTTGGAGGATTTGCGTATTCATAGAACCTTTTCCAGGTGATCACTGTGGGTAGGGGTTCTGTACTGAAGAACTCGAACATAGATTGAAGTTGAGTAAGCTCAGAATAATCAAGGTAGGCCGTGAAGAATCTCTTGACCTGGGTAAGGAGAAATAATTCTTTGTGTAATGCTACTACTAAGGTATCTACCTTCAGGCGGGAGGTCTTCTCCAATATAATATCTGCCTTGTACTTGATGTCGAATATTTTCTGGTCATAAGTGGTCAGGGGAAGCAATGTTCCCATATTTTGATCCTAGCATGGGGGAAACCCATCCTCCACTAACTTACGCCATTCCTGATCGAATTTATCCACTCCCTTTGTCACGATTGCTAAATATCCCAATGCTTTTACGTGTGCCTCCTCTTTATGGATCATCTTAGTAACCTCCATGATGGTCCTGAAACGATCAACCACTCCATGCATGCTCAGTTCTTCAAATGGGATTTCGTTGGTATACTTGAGATATCTCCTTGCTGATGCTGCATTCTCCTCTCCTTCTCTACAACCGGACTCCAATTGTACCTTATAGTCTCGGACGACATTCTTCTTGTCATTGGCCAACACAATGAACTGCCAATGCTCTTTTACCTCTATTATGATCTCAACCCATACTATTTTCCTAGCTTCTACTAATGAAATATTAACTTTAATCTGCAGTTTCAAGTCCTTGATAGACTTCTCATGTCCCTGGGCCTCCTTACGAAGGATCTCTACCTCCTTCTGAAGGGACGAGACTGTATTTTGGTTCTTGGAGTATTTCGCCTTGGCCTCATACAGGAGTCTTCGAGTGGTGTGTGTTTCATCCTTTGACATCTCCAGGTCCACCAGGGCCTTGGTTAGCTATTCTGGAGCACTTTAAGGGTCCTCTGGTATAGGAACTACACACACATGATTACCCTGAGCAAGTTTTAGCTCTGACAACTTCTCCCTTAATCTCGCGATCTCCTCATCCCTCTGAGTGAGAGACTTAGTGAGGGAATGTTTTTACTTTTCCACTCTGGCTAGCTCCTCTGTTTGAATATGTTCTAAACGATGGATATTCAATTTTCATATTAACTCCTGTACATCCAACTCCTTTTTTCTTAGAAGAGCTTGTACCGCTGAGTTGAGAGCGACTCCCTTCCATATTATTAGCTTTTTGTAGTCCTCCAACTGTGAAGCAAGAGCTTTAGCACTTTCTATTTCCCTTTACTGAGTGGCCTTAATATGTGCTAATATCCTTTTTTCTTTCTCCAGGGAAATGGTGTGCTCTAATACTTCAGTTTGCAACATGTCCCCGATGGACTTGTGCAAATTTAACTTATCATACAAGGGGATGGAAGCCAAATTGAAAATTATTTCCAGGGCTTTATACTTGGGTCATGGGGATAAGGGATGAGAGGATGAATGCTGAATATAAAATAAAAGTTGGTATTTCTCCACATTTAGGGTTGAGGTGAGCCCAGTATGATTCTTGTCTATGAACTGAGACAATTCTGCTCTCAGTTTCTCCCTTGCGGATTTTTTCTTGGCCTTGATCTGCTCCCTTGTTTCTTATTTTCCCAATGTGACAACCTATGAAAGCTATGAAGGTGCCGAGGAAGAAGCAAAATCATAGGAGAGCTAAAATCCTGGTTTGTCTTTGTCCCAACCCATGAGCAGTGAGGCCTCATCATCAGGAATGTCAGTGTCTAGCTCCTCAGGGCCTTCAGTCCTCTATCTCTGTCTCTTACTGAGGTGACCTTCCTCTTCCTCGTCTGTGAACCCTTGGTTAGCCTGGGGATTTTCCTATTCCAAAAATTCTACGTCATTGAGTACAGTGTCTCCTTTTACTTCAGCGACTGGGGATCAGCCTCCATCTCTGTATCCAAAGGTCATGAATCACAGTTAGCTTTCCACTCAATAAGAGGCCTAGGTTCATGCTCATATGCTGTGGATTTAATCTTCTTCTTCCTACGTGTGATAAATCCTTTAGGATCGTAGTGCCAAGAATCTCCCCACGGGAAATTCATCTTCCACAAAATCCCTTCCACAGAGGAGAGAGTGTGCCTTGAATTGACGGTGATAGGGCCTACAATATTTGGGAGCCTAAAGATATATCCCTTTTTCGCAGGCACAAAGTGTGCTTGGTCGAAACTTAGGACTTGATGGATGAACTCAAGGGTGAAGATCCTCATGGAAAGGAACATTGGAAAGTGGTAAGGAGGAAATTTAGCACCATAGACCTTGATCTCAGTGTGATCTTTAGAGAGGTACCGATCACCGGTACAATCCGTTTCACTTAACTGGTGCCACTCCTTTTGCTCAGGAAAAATTATGGGCAGGGAGCTGTCATGTGTGACAACATAGGCCTTTGACATGAAATACGTGACAAATTCCTCATGCCCCTTCCCCTCTAAATGTTGGAAAACTGCCAGAGTCCATTCAAAAACAGATTTGGGTTCAACATTTCTCATGGAGAACCTGTTCAGGCCTAAACCCTCAAACTTGTCCGCATGCTCAAATAGGAATAAGTAGAAAACCAGGGAGAACTATTTGAAAGAGAAATAGGATGACATATCTTGGAATTTGGCTTTGATAGCCAAGGCTAGGAAAGTGGGGATATCTAGTAGAATCACAGCTTGCATCATGAGCCAAATAAACCCTAAACTTGCCTTAGTCAACCTATCGAAATTTTCTAACCCCAACATTCCCAACATGACTGTTAGAATAGGTTGTACAGTATCACAGAATAGTGACAACGGAATAGCCTTTTTGTGAGGGAGATCGGATAGGCATGAATCATAAATGAGTTCAAGGAAACTTCTTTGCATCTCCAAGGGTTGGTTCGAGAAGTGGCAGGAGAGAGTGACTTCGGTGAATTCGACGCACTCTTGGGCAGGCAGATAGCATAGGGATTTTCTAATGAGCTGAGGAGTAATCTTGAGAATCTTGACCCCCCAAGCAGAGAGGAAAATTTCCTTCCACTTAATGTAGGCATCGGCAAGCCAGGCAATAAACTCCAAGAACAGATGGGTTGTCGGGGAAATTTGGTAATAGAGCCTAGAATCAATGATTCTGAACACATATTCTCCCCATCGATGAAAGTCAAAGAGCTCGGCCCTAGCACGGGCCACATTGAAAGGGTAAACCAGGTCACAGAGCTGAGAGTGGGCATCCATGAGTGCTTCGAGGCCAGGAGCAATCCTTACCTCACGAGCTTGATGGGTTTCAGGGGTGGAGCGTTTCATTTTTCCATATCAATTTGAACAAAAAGTAAAAGAGAAATAATGGAAGGGACATGACCAAATACCTGAGGTGGCAGGGAAAGCGACGTGAGGAATAAAAGTAGCCAATAATTGAGTTTTTCACCCATATAACAGAGTGAAATGTTCGTAAGTGACTAGAAAATTCAAATAGTTGAGAGTAAAAATCATTGTGGAAACTGGGTTTTTACTGGGTAATGGGGCAGGACGACAAATGTAGGGTTGAAATCATGAGGACGTTGGCAAAGAGGCACGTGGCACGCAGTGATTGGCTGACAGCAGCGAGGTAGGTGGTGGACCACATGCCAGACACAGGAATACTAGCCTTCATACCCCGAATGAACTTACCTTACCTTGTAACGTATCTGTGCAAATGTGTGTTGGTACGCCCCTTCGGTTTTCATCGGGTCGAATGTTGGTCTCCATCTCTTATCTTCCTCCCCTGGAACTATTTTGATTGGCCATGAGGGGAGATGATGTCATCTCCTCCAGTGGGTCGATTTCATCCATCCCCGCTCTCTTGAGTGCCGTCGGAAACGACTATAGACAACCATTCTTGGTGGGTGGCTCCACTGCTGCCGTAGGTTGTGTCAAAGCTCTGGGAGAAGTGCGATCGTGGTGGCACCTTCACAGTACCAATAACCAAAAAAGGTTGCATCATATGCCTTTAACCTCCCAATTTTCCCTTTCCTATCCCTTCAACATATAGCTCTTCACACTGTGTTTTTCATTATGGGAGTCACAAGACAACATTGGCTCCATTGGGGATGGCACACTCATTCGAGTGTGGCAAGAACTCGTATACTGCCCGCTTGTGTTCTTTTTAGAATACCCAGGACAATTATCAAAAGCTTTAGATAATTCTAATTAAAAAGGAACAAAATGAAAATGCATGCAAAAATAAAAGATGATATATGTACAGTTTGAAGGATATATACAATGAGCCCTTAAGGCCAATGTTAGTGTTGAAAATAGGGCTTGAGAAACTACCCATTCACAGGCATCTAAATTAGATCTCCTTCCAAGTTTTTCAATGCAAAGGTATTATTTCCCTTGACTTCTGCCACCCTGAAAGGTCCTAACCAGAGCGGATCGAACTTTCCATGTTTACCTTTGTCCGACCGCCTGACGTCCCATCGTAGCACCAGGTCCCCTGTTTGGATCTCCTTGTCTTTCGCTCTTTGGTCAAATAGGAATTTCATATTTTCCTAGTAGTTAGACAAATTGATGTTTACTTGTGCTCAGGTTTCATCCAGTTCTACCAACCGATTCATCCTCCTAATGAGGTCATTTGGTTCCTTCTCACTGTCTTGAAAAAACTGGCCACCGGTAGAGCAAGTTGAATGGGGAAAACTGCCGCCCTGCCATACACCAACTCATAAGGTGACTTTCCGGTGGATCTTTTGCTGGTGATTAAATTTTCCCAAAGCACAAATTTGAGCTGGGAATCCCAGTTCCTTTGGTTTTCACCACGCCATCTGTGGCATTTCTTGTAGGCACTGCCTCAACCCACTTGGTGAAGTAATCAGTGGCAGCGAGGATCCATTGGTGATGGTTACTAAATTTTAGGTGGATCTTTGCAATGAAATCAATTCCCCATTTTCTGAATGACTCCTTGACATGTATTAGGATCAATGGGAGTGGCGCAAACCTTTGTTTCTTTGTGAAAGTGACATTTCTCACATGCCCGGACGCAAGCATGTACATCACCAAACAAATTAGGGCAGAAAAATTTGCTCGCAAGATCTTGTGGGCAGTAGACCGCCAGCTGTAATGCCCACCGCATACATCCTTGTGGAAATCAATCATCACCTCATCCACTTCCTGCTCCGTTAAACATAATAACAAAATCCCGACCGATTCCCTCCAATAAAATCGCCCATTCGCCATAGCATACTTTTGCAACTTTAACCTCAAGGTGTGGTACTTCCTCTTGTCATAATTGGGAGGACACTTGAGGGTCAGAAGGTATTCCACCACGTATTTATACCATGAAAACAGAAGGTACTTTACATGTGTTCTTTGTGCTGAGGATTCTATCCACTGTTGTACTTCTGCACCTTCTGGTACCTCTCCTCCTTCCATAGATAGGTTTAACCCCAAGGCTTGGCAGTTGGATTCAGATAGAAATTTTTCCAATTTTGTCCTTTAATGAGCTTAGTGGGCTTGATCTCCAGTTCATACTCCTGGATCTTGGCTATCCACTTTCCCCTCTTCCCTTCACTGTCTCCTTGTATTAAAATTTCCTTCACTACTGTCGTGGGAATGTAGGAAGTTATGGCAGATTGTAACACATATATTCGGAATGCCTTTAGAGATTCGACTAGAGCATATGCCTGCTTTTCTAGGATATTATACTTTAATTCATCATCTCATAGGCCCTAGCTGAAAAACAAAATAGGATGTTCGTGCCCATCCTTGTTTTTCTGTAGTAGTACTATAGCTACCATATGAGTGGTGGCGAAGGATAAAATCATGAAGGGCTTGCTATAATCGGGACCTACCAGCATTGGAGCTTCAGAAAAATATTTCTTGAATCTGTTGAAAGAGGCCCTTGATTGAGAAGCCCATTTCACTTCATTATTTTTCTTGAGAATTTCAGTGATGTGGGGGAAGATATCAGCGTAATCGGGAAAGAACCTTCTCAGGAAATTTATTCTCCCCAAGAATACTTGTACTTCCTTTTTATTCCGCAGGAGGGAAATGCCATGTATCACCTCTACCCTTTTCGGGTCGATCTTCACTCCCTCCTTAGTTACTATGTGCCCTAGTAGCTTTCCTTCTTCCAGGGCGAGCATGGATTGTTGGGGATTTAAAGACAGACCATACATGTGACACTTTTTGAAGGTTCGCCAAAGATGTTCTATGTGTTCAACATCAATCTTCGAGAAAATAGTGATGTTGTCCAGATAAATCACTATGAAAATATCTTGATATCCTATGAAGGCAATATCCATTGCACCCTGGAAAGTGGCACCAGTGTTAATTAGACCAAAAGGCATCTGAGTATACATGAAGGTTCCCCACGGTGTGGTAAATGCGGTCTTCTTCTGATCTTCAGGGAGCATCGCTACTTGGTTGTATCCCGAGAATTCGTCCATCATAGACATGCAGGATGATCCCACCACCTTTTGAAAAATGTGATCCATATTTAGAAGAGGATAGTTGTCTTTGAGTGAGGCCCTGTTGAGATTTCGGAAGTCCACGCATAATCTAATTTCTCCATTTTTGTTCCTCAGCGAGACCAGGTTGGCCACCCACTTCGAATATCTCAGAGGAACAATGATTTTTTCCTGTAGTATCTTATTTATCTCTTTTTCAATTGTTGGGAGGAGGAGAGGATTGATATGCCTCAACTTCTTCTTATGAGGCTTGGCGCCCCCCTTGAGTGGTATTTTGTGCTATATAACATCAATGTTGAAAGTCTTCAAATCCTGGTATGACCAGGTGAAGACATCTTTGTATGATTGAAACAGACGGATATATTGATCCTGGTATTCTTCAGGGACTCCCTTGGATAGTTTTACCACCTTTGGATCTTCCTCTATCCCGATATTTATATCCTTGATGGGCTGGTCAAGAGCTGTTTTGCTAGGGTTGATCGGAATATCGTTTTTATCAAATATCCTTTCCAATGGCACGAGACATCTGGGAATGACATTTCCCTTTAATTGTAGAATGCGGTGTCTGGCCAATGTCTCCTCCCATTTGGTTTTTTTCTCTTCAATGGGACCTTCATCGACTGAATCGATCACCAAATTGGAGAATTCGACGAACATTTCCATAAAGAGCTTAACCTGTTCTTCATCCTTGAAGACTTGCCAATGATTTACATTTTCTGGAATGGAGGGGCGATATCATACCTCGATCTCATATCTAAGCAGGGGATTCTGTGGTGGGCGGAAATTGCTGACTGCAACAACTAGCAAGTTAGCTATCTGTTTCTTGTCTCTCGGCATGAACTGTATATTAAAAGCTGAGAAAATATTTTCTACTAGGTCCCACACCTCATTTCTATAAGCTATGAGTCGTGGATGTTTAGTTTGGCACTGATTCCTAACTTGCCTTACCACTAGCTCTAAGTCTCTGAAGATCGTCAGATTCTGTATTTTCATATTCTGTGCTGTCTGTAGTCCTAGTAGCAGGGCTTCATATTCGACCACGTTGTTTGTGGCTTCAAACTCTAGTTTTAAGAATAGAGGAACTAAACATCCCTTGGGCGAGATTAAGGGCACCCCGGCTCCATTTCCTTCTCATGAAATGGCGCCGTCAAAATGCAGAGTCCAGATCTTCTCCTCATTTTTATTCATGGGATCCTTTTGTTTTAGAGGGAGGAATTTATTTTGTTGCAGGAAATTCTCATCCTCTTTGAACATGAGACAAGAAAATTCGCCCTCCTTACCATACAACAGGGAGTTGGTCGAAGCATCAACTTTGTTTATCGTTTTCACGAACCTGGATTCACGATATAGTATCCTTTCCTCCCCACTGAACACTGGAATAGTCATGTAGGTGAGGTCCAACTTAATTGAACTGCTAATCTTAGAACCCTAGGATCTAGACAACAGTATTCCAAATCGGGCTGAGATATCAACTACCACGATATCCATCACCACACTCTTAGTTGGGATCTGGGCTAGGTTTACTGCTAGGTCTTTTATCATGCCCAAGCACTTTACCCTCTTGGAATCAAAATAATATAGATCTTTATAAGGTCTTGTAATCTACAACCCCAACTGCTCCATGACGGACAATGGCAATAAATGATGTGAAGCCCTAGAATCTAGCATGTATTTGTGCAGTAACAGGTTATGAATAACTAAAGACACATAGAATAGGGGAGTGGTTGAGTCCAACACTTCTACATGAGGTCCAAAAAATGACATGTTTCTTTCCTCTTGGAGATTGAGGCTATTAGGAAGAGGGCTTATGCCATGGGGAAACATGAATTTAGATACTTGGGCTTTATATAAAGGCTAATTTAGGAGCTCGATTAAGGGAACCAAGATCTTGACCTTCTCTAGCTCTTTCTGGAGGTTAAAGGTCGTGGGGGTTTTTTTTGCAATGAATTCTTTAGGCTATTCTTTAGGGTGATTGAGTAGATTTGAGGCTACAACAGAGGACTTGTGGTTTTCAAAAGGATCGAAACCTAGCTTTGTGGAGGAGGATGCAACGGCCTGATGATGTAGAGAATCATCTAAATGATTTTTCCCCTTATTGGAAGAACTAGCAGGGGTTTTTTCTCTTGGTATTGACTCTTCGTCTAGTTCTTACACTCTGGTTCTGTTTCTATAGGACCTGAGTTCATACTTCTTATGGAGCTGAGCTTGCATGAATTACACAAACTGCCTGCAGTAATTATCAATATCTCGATCCTTTGAGGAGACCTCCTTCTCTTCTAGCTCTTCTTGCAGGGTGAGTTCCCCTTCTTCATCTTCTGAATAAGCCAAGAACTTATCTTCTTGAATATCGAGGGCTTCCTTGGTTTGTCCTTCTACTTCCCCTTATAAATACAGATGAGGTTGGATGTGGTCTTGTTGCTCCTTTCTTTCTCGTTGTAAAAATTGTAGAGGTGGCTTCCGATATTGGGGATTAAACCCTCGATTAGGAGCCATCTGGTTGGGACGAGGAGAGGAATTGTTAGCCTCCAATTCTAGCTTCACCAATGTATTCAAGATGCTTTTGATTAGTTTATTCATCTCTTCAATTTTAAACTCTGGTGATTCCGTTTCTTGATTATAGGTATAAGCCGCTTCCCTACCCCTTCTCTTGGCCTCATGCTCTGTCCTTCCTTTGAATTTTCCTATAGAAGAAAATTTTTCTTCTACCTCTAGTGCGTGAGTCTGGATCTATTCTAGGGATGTATAATTTATTTCTCTTAAGGTGAACCCAAACTCAAGCTCAAATGCTCCTGCAAAGACCACTTTGGTGGTTGCTTGAGGAGGCTTTATTTCAACAAGTAGATTATTGTAAAGCTTATTGAACCTTTTTATAAATTATGTTACATCTTGATTGTGTTTCTTCTTCAGGGCGTTGAACTCTATGAGGATGTAGCTGCGGTCCCTCTTTTCTCCCCATTTTTGAGTGAATAAATTCTCCATCTCCTCCCAAGTGGTGACTATGTTATTAGCGAGATATTTGAACCACTTACGAGTTTCTCCATCCAGGGATTGGACGAAAAGCCTCAACACCACATCTAGGTGTTCTATATTGAAATATCTAGCAAAGGTGCATAATTCCTCAATATGTTTCTACGCGGAAGTACTATCTTCCTCGATGAACCGAGTTAAGAGCTTTAGATAGTCTTGAGGCATGTCATGCAATACTTGAGGAAAAACCAATGGGGCATATTTGTTAAGGAGGAAACCTGGTACAACCATGAGGGGAGGTGGTGGTAGATTCTGAGGATGACTTGGCTATGGTACAACATGTATATGCTTAGCAGAGGTTTGTATGTTTACCTGAAATGAGTTCTGGAGTACTGTAACTTCTTTGACTACCTCAATATTTGGAGTAGGACAAAAAGGAGGCAAGGAGATGTCAATAGATTAGGCTTCGTCTTTTATGTCATAACTGGCTCAAGAAGAGGTATCTAGGGGATAGTAAATTACACAGGCTAAAGATCTAGGGCCATAGAATTTAACTTTCTAAGATGAGGACGACGAATATTCTAGTGAGAATGAAGGTAAGTCAGCTTGGATGGGTTGCTTTTCTTTCTAGATTCTCTTGAATATAATATTTTCAGGGTTAGATACGGAAGGGGTACTTAGCTGAGAGGTATCTGACCTAGTGTGATGCCTGGTGTAAGCTAGGATTATAGCTGATTTAGGTTTTGATAATAGTGTATTCGCCAAGGTGAGGGATGTACAACTCTCAACCCTTCATGCTCACCTGATTGAAGGGTGAATATAATGTCGCATCCCAGGGAAAAGATTTTCTAATTCTTTCCCCAACAACGACGCCAAAAATATGTTGTTGCTTCTAGAGACAGTCTTGGGTTGCAGGAGACCAGTGCCTAGGACATATTGTGAGAGGGAGGTCACATAGATTTTCTCTATTCTCTTTGAGGGGACCTCCTAGATATAAAATTGGTGGGAATTATTTGATCAACGGTTCTAGATAACAATGGGAGAAATAACTGCTAACTCTGATTGTGAGAAGGGAATAACTTAGAATGGGCCTGTGGCTGAAATGAAGCTCAATTCGCTGCAATAGGGTCGGATATGGAACCAATGAACATATTTTTTAAGATAATGCAGATGGATGCTAAGAAGAACAAGGACGATAAGTCAAAGTGAGGGAGGCCTACTAAGACATAAGAATCTGCCCTTGAAGGACTTAAAGAATAGAACGATCAGGATGAGAATTATGAGACGAGAATCATGTGTTGAGCCTAATTAAGTAGCAGAATGACTATTATATGAGTATCATGTAAGATAAATTCATTAATTAGCCATTAGCAACTAGAATTACGAACACATGATAACTTGAAATAAAATATGGCGAAACTGAATAAGAAGATTAAACCAATACATAGAAGAAGCATACATACTGCTCAAAATCCCAGTAGGAATCCATTTTGCAACAAGTCATTATTATATTATCTTCTCAAAAAAACTCTTCCAGATATGCATTAAGAGTAAATCCCAAACATTACAAAAATGTGCTACACAAAATATGCACTCAGAACTTCCAGATAAATGAGAACCTTTTCTTCGTCTCTGAGTTGGTTTTTTATAGTTTTTACATTGGGCGCCTTAGCCAGATATTTTCTCGGACAAAATATTCCTTCTTGATTTTACAGTTTCATATCCAAATAAAAAATGATGCGATATAACTGCATCATATCAAAGGAAGTATTATTTCGACACTGAATACAATAGAAACTTAACAGAAACATAACATGCGAACAACAATTTGGGTGAAATCGAGATTTCACCCGATTTTACATCACAACTGAAACTGAAACAAAATAAAAACAAAGGCCGCATGGGCCTGATCATGATATCCTTTAGCGGTTGTGATGAGGCATGGAAGAGCCCCCTAAGTTGCGTGGTTTGACTGAAGATGTGGAGGAGCCAGGCTAGTGAGGCGACTGAGGTGGAAGTTGATGCGAGGTGGAAGGAGCTAGAGGATTAATGTATTCATAACACCTTTTCTAGGTGACCACTGTGGGTAGGGGTGATGTACTGAAAAAATCAAACATAGATTGAAGCTGAGTAAGCTTAGAATAATTGAGGCGAGCCACAAAGAATCTCTTGACCTGGGTAAGGAGAAAGAATTCTTTGCATAATTCTGCTACTAAGGTATCTACCTTCAGGCGGGAGGTCTTGTCCAATATAATATATTCCTTGCACTTGATCTCATACATTTTCTGGTCATAAGTGGCCAGGGGAAGCAATGTCCCCGTATATTGATCCCAACATGTGGGAAGCCCATCCTCCACTAGCTTAAACCATTCCTGATCGAATTTCTCCACTCCCTTTGTCACAATTGTTAAATATCCCAATGCTTTTATGCGTGCCTCCTCTTTCTGGATCATCTTAGTAACTTCTATGAAGGTCCTGAAATGGTCAACCAATCCATGCGTGCTTAGTTCTTTAGATGGGATTTCATTGATATACTTGACATATCTCCTTGCTGCTGCTACATTCTCATATCCTTCTCTACTACTGACCTCTAGCTGTGCCTTATAGTACGGATGGAATTATTCTTGTCATTGGCCAACATGATGAAATCCTAATGATATTTTACCTCTGTTATGATCTCAGCCTAGACTATTTACTTAGCTTCTACTAATGACATGTTCCCTTTAATCTGCGCTTTCAAGTCCTTGATAGACTTCTCGTGTCCCTGGGCCTCCCTGCAAAGGATCTCTACCTCCTTCTGAAGGGACGAGACCATCTTTTGGTTCTCAGAGTATGCTTCCTTGACCTCGTCCAGGAGTCTTTGAGTGGCGCGTGTTTCATCCTCTGACATCTTTAGGTCTGCTAGAGCCTTGGTTAATTGTTCTAGAGCAGTTTGCGGGTCCTCTGGTATAGGAACTACACAAACATGATTAACCTAAGCAAGTTGTAGCTTTGAAAACTTCTCCCTTAATCCCGCGATCTCCTCATCCCTCTAAGAGAGACTTAGTGAGGGCGCCTTTTTCCTTTTCCACTATGGCTAGCTCCTCTATTTGAATATGTTCTGAAGGATGAACATTCAATTTGTGTCTTAACTCCTGTACCTCCAACTCCATTTTACTTAGAAGAGCCTGTACTGCTAAGTTGAGAGTGACTCCCTTCCCTCTTATCAAATTTTTGTAGTCCTCCAGCTGTGCAACAAGAGCTTTAGCAATTTATATTTCCCTTTTCTGAGTGGCCTTCATCTGAGCCAATCTCCTTTTTTATTTCTCTAGGGCAATGGTGTGCTCTAATACTTTAGTTTTTAGCATGTCTCCGATGGACTTGTGAAAATTTAAATTATCAGACAAGGGGATGGAAACCAAATTCAAAATTATTTCCAGGGCTTTATACTTGATCTTGGGGGTAAGGGATGAGAGGATGAATGCTGAATAGCAAATACAAGTTGGTATTTATCCACATCCAGGGCTGAGGTGAGCCTAGTATGATGCTTGTCTAAGAACTGAGACAATTCTACTCTCATTTTCTCCCTTGCAGATTTGTTCTTGGCCTCGTTCTACTCCCTTGTTTCTTCTTTTCCCAACGTGATAGCCTGTGAAATCTATGAAGGTGCCAAGGAAGAGGTGGAATCATAGGAGAGTTGAAATCCTAGTCTGGCTTTGTCGTGGCCAATGAGCAGTGAGGCCTCATCATTAGGAATTTCAGTGTCCATCTCCTCAGGGCCTTCAGTCCTCTGTCTCTTACTGAGGTTCCCTTCCTCTTCCTCATCCATGAAACCTTGGTTATCCTAGGGATGTTCCAAAAATTCCGCGTCATCGAGTACATTGTCTCCTTTTCCTTTGGCGGCTAGGGATTCAGCCTCCATCTATGTATCCAAAGGCCATGAATCACAATTAGATTTCCATTCAATAAGAGGCCTAGGTTCATGCTCATATCCTCTGGATTTAATATTCTTCTTCCTGCATGTGATAAATCCTTTAGGATCATAGTGCCAATCATCTTCCCACAGGAAATTCATCTTCCATAACATCCCTTCCACAGAGGAGAGTGGGTGCCTTGAATTGACCATGAAAGGGCCTACAGTATTTGGGAGCCTGAATATATATATCCATTTTTCACAGGCACGAAGTGGGATTGGTCGGCACTTAGGACTTGACGGATGAACTCAAGGGCAAAGATCCTCATGGACAAGAACACTGGAAAGTGGTCAGGAGACACTTCGACACCATAAACCCTGATCTCGGTGTGATCTCCAGACATGTATCAATCACCTGTACAATCTGTTTCACTGAACTGTAGCCACTCCTTTTGCTTAGGAAAAATTCTAGGTGGGGAGCTATCATGTATGATAGCATAGGCCCTGGACATGAAATCCGTGATGAATTTCGCATGCCCCTTCCCCTTTGAATGCTAGCGAACTGCCGAAGACCATTTGAAAATAGATTTGGGATCAACGTTTTTCATGGAGAACCTGTTCAGGCCTCAACCCTCGAACTTGTCCGCATGCTCAAATAGGAATAAGTAGAAAACCAGGGAGTAGTATTTGAAAGAGAAAAATGATGACATATCTTGGAACTAGGCTTTGATATTTGAGCCCAGGAAAGTGGGGATATCCAGTAGAATCTCAGCTTGCATCATGAGCCAAAGAAACCCTTAAATTTCCTTAGTCACCCTATTGGCATTTTCTAACCCCAACATTCCTGAGATGAATGCTAGAATAGGCTGCATAGTATCATGGAATAGTGAAAGAGGAATAGCCTCTGTGTGAGGGAGAGTGGATAGGAATGAATCAGAAATGAGTTCGAGGAAACCACTCTGCTTCTCCATGGGTTGGTTTGAGAAGTGGCAGGAGAGATGTGACTTTGGTGAATTAGACACAGTCTTGGGCCGGCGGATAACATAGGGCTTTCTGATGAGATGAGGAGTAATCTCGAGAATCTTGACCCCCCAAGTGGAGAGGAAAATTTCCTTCCGCTCGATGTAGGCATCAGCAAGCTAGGCAATAAACTCCTCGAACGGATGGGTTGTCGGGGAAATTTGGTAATAGAGCCCTAAATCAACGATTCAGAACACAGATTCTCCCTATCGCTGAAAGTCAAAGAGCTCGGAATTAGCATAGGCCACATTGAAAGAGTAAACCGGGTTGCAGAGCTGAGAGTGGGCATCCGTGAGTGGTTCGGGGCCAAGAGCAATCTTGACCTTGTGATCTTGAGGGGTTTCGGGGGCGAAGCATTTCATTTTTTCCATATCAATTCGAACAAACAATAAAAGGGAAATAATGAAAGGGACACAACCAAATACCTGAGGTGGCAGGGAAAGTGACGCGAGGGAGAAAAGTAGCCAATACTTGAGTTTTTTAACCGTCTGGCAGAGTGAAATGTTGGTAAGTGACCAGCAAATTCAAAGAGCTGAGAGGAAAAATCGCTGTGGAAATAGGGTTTTTACTAGGTAATGGGGCAGGATGATAAAGGTAGGGCTGACGTTATGAGGACGTTGGAAAAGAGGCACGTGGCATGCAGTGATTGGATGATAGCGGTGGGGTAGGTGGTGGACCACGTGCCAGACACAGTAGCACCAACCTTCATACCCCGAATACCTTCACCAGTTGTGTGCTAGTGGGCCCCTCTAGTTTTCGTCAGGTTGAATGCTGGTCTCCATCTCCTATCTTCCTCCCCCAGAACTATTTTGATTGGCCACAAAGGGAGCTGATGTCATCTCCTCCGGCGGGTCGATTTCGACCACCCCTGGTCTCTCAAGTGTCATCAGAAACGGCTGTATACATCCATTCTTAGTGGGTGGCTCCACCGCTACCATAGGTTGTGTCGCGGCTCTAGGAGAGGTGTGATCGTGGCGGCGCCTTCACATTACCAACTGCCACAAAAGGCTGCGTCCTCTTCCTTTGACCTCCAACTTTTCCCTTCACTATCCCTTCAACAGAAATCTCTTCGCACTGTGTTTTTCATTATGGGAGTCATAAGACAATAGCTCCAACTTCTCTTTTTATTTCTATATTTTTTTTTGTTGTACAGTTTGATCAATAAATGGTCCTTTCTTCTTTTCCCTAAGCCTACAATTTACTGCTATATGCCCAAAATTATTGCATTTAAAACAATTCACTTGATAATTCAAGGGAGAAAGTAAAAGGGATTATATTTTTTCCTTTTAACTTAGCTACTACACTTGACTTAGCATCATAGCCAAGACCAGTTCGATTTGAGGAAGGTATTTGTGATTCCAATATTTCATTCTATTTAGTTGCCTTGTTGAATTTCTAATTTAAGTTGAGTTGCATTTTTGTTTTCTCCAACTCCTTCCTCAGAACTATGATTTCGCCTTCCAGCTTCACACATTCTTGAAAATTTTCATTCAACCATTGGGTCAAATATTCTTGGATTTTCTTACCTTCTTCCAATTATAGAAGTAATGGCTTAACAACCTCAACCTTTTCTTTCATTAGATATTCCTTCTAGGTTTTATTTTTCTTTCTCAACCTCTCTATTTCCTCAAGATCACTTACCAGCTCTCCTTCAATATGTACCTAACCTTCTTCATTATTAGATTTCATAAGCTTGACTTGAAAATATTCAATGGTCATTTGGATGAATTCCTTAGGGAAGTCATCATATTTTTCTTCATCTGAGGACTGGTTGGTCTCACTTTCAGAAAATCTACCTTCTTGGACATAGAATAATTTCTTTTAGCCTTCTTTCTATCCTTCTGAACTTTATTAAACTTTTCTTTAGGATCATAATCCTTTTCTTCTTTTCAAGACACTTTGATGCATAATGACAAACTTTTCCATAGTTAAAGCATTTAAATGGTATGTTGGAGTGGGGTCCCCTGGGGTGTATTTTGGGGTTAATTTTGTCTAATTTTTGTTGTATGCGCTACGCACAAATAGTCAAAGGGGCTTTGGGGCAGGTCACAGTCCCTTAATCATTGCAAAGGGTTTAAAGGGAAAAATCATGAGTCTCAAACCATGGGTTGAGATCATGGTATGTGCGTGTTTATGATGGTATAAATACGTGTCGATTAAGGATATTATATATCAGAGGTGTACGTATGTTTTCCTTAGTGTGTTGATATATGTCTAAGTTTTTCTGGGTAGAAAGGCTCCTGCTGAATCTGTGCGCAAAGACCTAAGTCCTAAGCTATGTGCATTGGAAAATTGAATGTACTGAATTTCATATCCCTTAATAAAAATACATTTTTGGCAAACCTGATTCTTATGTGAATTGTTGTCTTGATTATTTGTTAATTTTTGCTGATCTATTATGTTATTGCCTATTTAATTCTATTAATAGTCAATTGCATCTATGCATGAATGTTATTTGATGTTATATGAATAGATCTAGATAAAGTGTACTTAATTATTGTGCATAAAACATATTAAGGTATTCGGTGATAATATGTGAAAGGGTTAGGTCTGTTGACTATGCATGAACAAATATATTATCTTATCTTCACTAAGTTTGATTAGGGCCACCACATCAAAAGCTTCCTCAGGGTGCGGAAACCTGGTTCCAGCACCCCCCCATATTTCTTCGGGTGAGACTTTGATCTGCATAAGCATATCACTGCCAAAAGGGCCAGTAGTTGGAGGGTTTTGTTGGATGCGCGATAAATCTAAACCTAGGTCAAGACCCCTAAAGCCAAAAAATGGTTCTGCTGCTAGGATTGGGATCATTTTGAGGGAGATTTGATATATTTGCATCCGACACAGAAAAAACTACAAGATTGGACCGATAAGAAGATACTTGAATTTTAAATCCAAGAGAACATAAGTTCTAAATTGTTTGCCGAATATTGGGCGCAAAAGTATATCTATACGAAAGTCCATGAAATTTTATTTTCTTCCTTTGCGACTAAGTTGCATGAGTGGTTGTCTCAATTCATTGAATTTCAGACCTGTGCAAAGGACAACTGATCACTCGATGGACCCCATAGTTATTACAACAATTAGATAAAACTAACAACAAGATCACCTGCATGATAGATCATTGGATCGATAGTGTTTTGGGAGGATTTTTGACTGAATTTACTATAGATCAATTTATATCGTATTATGAAGTTGAACAAAGGATTTTCGAGGGTCCTAGAGGTAAGTTCTTACACTCTCTGAAGTTGTGTATTAAAATGTTATTGTGTGAACAAGGTACTCTATGTAGTCATATGAGTCAATGTCCCGTAGAGGCCCAAATACACCTAGTGGAAGAACTTACAGAGTATATCTAGAAGAAGGTTTTGTTTACAATCCTCTCAAAGGAAAATCTGATAGTGATGAAGAATAAAAAACTAGTAGCTCTCGTGAATCTGCGCACTTTGAAAAAGAAGAATTGTAAGATCAGAATAATTTTGGGTTGTTGGCAAAAGTTCATATCCCATCCACTCCACTTCCAAAATCATCTCACTCTAACAATCTATCCACTTTGTTAGCAAAGTTCTTTGCTAAGTAATGAGTCTATTTTAATATTTTTTTTAGGATTAGATTTTGTAAATTTCAAAAAAAAATTGAACACTACCGAAATTTCCAATAGCGCTTGTTTTAGCCCTTTTTGGACAGTCTGTTTTAATTATGTTTGTGTCAGTTTTTCTTTAATTCGATGCTACCGGAAATTTCGGTAACTTCCCTTGTTTAAAAATAAAATAAAATAAAAGTGCATCAGCTTTATGTCAAGCCACATGTTCTTGTTTAAAATATTTTTATTATGATTTGAATCACGTGATAGGAAGGGTTTAAGGTGTTAGGGTCCCGTGATTTGGCAGATTTGCAAGCCAAATGACAGGGTAACATCAAACCAACTTTGGAGCCCTAGGACCTAGCCTTCCTGGACTCAAAAAGGGATCTCTCTATTATGCAAAGGATGTTAACTTGTTTTCTTTTTGTATATTTTATTTTAGGCTAGTTGTTAAGTATTTTTTTAGTTTGTTTTGGGTTTTTGAGGGGAACTGATCAAAGGATAAATAGATAAAAATTTCTTCAGATCAATTGGGCTATGGGGTCGAAAAGGTCAAGACTGTCTCAATAATGGATAAGGTATTACTGTAGGGTCGATTTGGTCGAGGTAAATAGATTATTTGGGTGAAAGTGAAATGAGATGGACATTAAGTTTGTGAAAGACAAAGAGATTTTAAGCATAAATAGTTAAAAAACAAGCATTCATGAGGTAGGGATGACCATTAATCTATATGAATGAAACTCAAACTGATAGATGCAGAAAATAAACAGTCCAGTGATACATAGAAGTATAAGACCCTCTAACTTTGGGAAAATCACCTTCAGATTTTTGGGAAAATAAATAAGATAAACAAACAACTCAGTCTATGAAGAGGGAACTCCTAAACATCATATCTTGAGCTATTGGGAACTTTGAAATAAGACTGCAAAGAATGGACAAAGGGCAAGATTGAAACAAGACCTCTTTGACTTAACTAAGACAACCAATAATTCAGAGAGAGATTTCAGTGATGGAGTTTTTATTAGCTATGAGTAAGCAGGGCATACCATGAATCATACTAGAAAGCATACATAATAACCATTAATTAAATTGATAACTAGTCCTTAGGGTACCAAAGAGAAATTAAGAATTCTTTGACATAACCAAGAAAGATGAAAACATTTAAGCTGTAATGAATCAGTGAATTTGAGGTGCCTCCATGGGCATATCTCAAACTTATTCTTTACTGAACTACAACAAGAAAGAAGCATGAAAACATGTATGATAAACTAAGAAAACATAACAGATAAGGGAGACAATACCATTCACCAAGCCATGGAATCCTACATACAATCCTCCTCCACCATCAAAGTCAAGCAAGAGATCATCCACTTTATAAGACAGAGTATTTCTTCAAAGCTTGTAATGCTATGTATTGCTCTATAACATCAAGTTCAGCCTCGGGTTACAATGAATCCTCATGGATTATATAGGCCAAAGAGAAATAAACCCTCCTAGAGCAACTAGAAGGCCATTGGCCTAATACAAATATCTGATTTGTCCTTCAGGCTTTGCAAAGCCCAAGGCACAAAATATCTTCAAAAATATATATTTAAGCTAAAAATAGCAAGAAAATTGACTTCTAATCTCTGAAATAGAGTTAAAAATAGCTAAACGCACATTTGGACGGCCACCTTCAGAAAACTTCTTTTTCAGCCAAAATGGTATAGGAGCGTAGCGCCAGAAGAAAGCCTGTTTTGCAGATAGCTTTTGAGGGACTTCCCGATGTCGAAATGAGGGTTGTGATAGCTCGTTGGAAAGCCCTAGATGTCTAGTTTCTGGAACTACTTGAGTTTTTCAAACCAATTCCTGGAAGTCTATCAAAATGTGGAATGAGTGAAAAAACCCAGGAGGGTCTCATTTGCTAATATGTGAGGCAAAAAGGTGAATTTTGACTGATTTTTGCCTCTTTGGGGGACCAAAAAACCTTCTTTTGATCTGAAAATTTGTACGTAGATGCCCCCAAATTTAATACATCCAAAAAAATGACTTTCATGAGTTGAGGATGCTCCTAACAAACATGGCAGCGCCTAGAAAAATGTGCAATTAGGGCCAAAAAACACAAAAAACAAGATCATGTCAAAATTTGCTCAATTTTGGCAAGCAAACCCCTTATGGGCTCTTAGAAGCATGCAAGGAAGCTGAAGCCAAGATTTCAAGCCTAGATATGTCTTTTTCCCCTTTTTTCACCAAGCGCCTCCTTTGGGCAGTTTTGATCCTTTCTTGAGAAATTTTGAGTTTTCTTCGGGAAAATTGATTCAATTTCTTGTAATGCCCGGTCATTTTCCTTTGCAAACCCAAATATTTTTTTGCCTTGTCTAATTTGTCCTCCAAATTCTTGTTGGCTCTTTCAAGCCATGATTCTTTATCATTTTCTATCTCTTGGGCAAGAAATTGTGTGAGAGGATATGATCGAGCAAGGGCTGCTTCTTCTTCCCTCTGTTTCTCCAAAGCTTTCTTAAGACCCATAGTCCTAGGCCTTTTTATTACTGGCTGCTCTTCTTCCTCAATATCATCAAAGTCGCCCATATACTCTTCGAGCTTGACTTGTGCTTTGTATGCTTCCTTTTGGTATTTGAATGCCCAGGCCTCATAAATTTCCATTTGCCCACTCATTTGTTTATTTTGATTTGTAGAAAGTGTATGAGGTCCTTCGACCGTTCTAGATCAGTTTCTAAGTCCTGGATTTGGGCTTCTCTGTTTTGCAAAAGTGACTCAAGGATTCTAGCTTCATCATCTCTAGCATCACTTTCTATTTGTATGATGTCAAACACTCTTTCTCGTTCATGGCTACTCTCTTGCTATTCAACTTTTTCTTTTCCCTTGCTTTGGATAGACTTATTTTCTCTTTTTCTCTTTGGAAATTAAAAAATACTCTTCTTATATAGTTTTCCTCTACTCCTTAGCGCTCTAGTGACATTACTAGTCATTGTTGGAGTGATTTTCTTCTTTGTAGATTTGGTGTTTTCAGCCTTTGGTGCTTTTGGAGAATGAATCATGGCCCCTTGCCTAGGAGAGGAAGAAAGAACATGTTCTTGGCTATGTTGAGGAGAAGAGAGATGAGGTTTCATCACTAGCACTTTTTCAACTTGATCCTTTATACTGTTGCCTCCATCATCACTTGCTTTGATGCCCTGTTCACTGTTTTCCTCACTTTTTTGAGTTTTTTGAGGGCTGCCTTCATTATGACTATTTTCTTTGTCATTTTTCATGTTGTCACCTCCCTCACTATTTTGAAATTGTTCTAGGCTGCCAACCTTACCATCACTGCATTGAACTTCTTCTTGTGGGCTGCCTTTACCATGCTCATTATTTTCAATTTTTTCACATGAGCTACTTCCATCATGACTGTCTTTATTTTCATTTTGCAAGCTGCCATCATCTTCATTGTTTTCCTTAGAATTTGCGTGTGGGCTACCACCATGGTCACTACTTTACTGTGTGGAGCTTTTTTCACTGTCCCTACTACTCTGCTGATTATCACTTTCCTTATTTCCTTTACTGTCTGTTTGAGGACTGTTTTGCTGTTCTTCATCACTACCTTGCTTAGAATCTTCTCTTTGTTCCTCATCATTGCTATTCTGCTACTCTTAAGTTTGTTCCTCATCATCACTAGCTATGGGTGGACTATCCCCATGCTCATTTTCACTAATTTTCTTAGGGCTACTTTGTTCTTCATCCTCACTACTTTGCTGAGTGCCATTGACTTTTTTATCCTTTGGTGAGCTTTCTTCACCATCACTAGTATACTCATGGTCACTGTTCCATGTTTTGTCACTTGGTTCATGCTCACTACTTTTCTTAATATCACTTTGTTCCTCATCATCACTAACTTCATGCCTGCCTTCATAGGACTGCTCTTTTTCACTATCAATCATAGGAGATTCTTGCTTTTGAGGAGTAGTTTGACTAGATGAAGGAGAGACATAGTGAGTGGAGGGTGAGGAGGATATATGAGATGGGCCATGAGATGAAGAGGCAGTAGTAAAATACGGATGAGAAATGAAAGTCTCCCAAGAAACTCCTTTCTTTTCAAGCTAGTGAAGGATGATGATTTTGATGAGAGAATCATGGAAAAGACTAGCATTTTTCTGAGTAGGAGGTCTCTTTTGGATAAGGGAGGACATATTATCTATACTTTTGCAGAGGAAGAAAGGGAGATTCAGCAGCTGAGTTATTGTGAAATGCATAAGAATCCTGATGTGATAGGAATAAACTCGGGAATATCTCCCTTCACATGTGAAATACTTCATGATAACTCTCACGAGGGGGGCATAGCTACTCAATAAGTGAGAAAAAGGAAATATAGCTTTGAATTCATTTTGGTAAGCTGGTTTCAAGAAGGGTTTGTAGTGGTCTAGGTCCAAATAGGTTTGTTTGAACCATTTCTCACCAAGATAGGGAATCTTGGTGGCCCTTGACACTGACCTAGGAGTGAGAATAAAATGAAGGCCTGCTATGTGAACATGTTCTCCTTGCAGCCTCAGGGCAAAAAATTGTGTCAAGGGAGGGTGATTGGTGACCTCTTGGACTTTTTGGCAAATATCAAAGCACCCTACCTAATGAAAATTGAAAAGGACCGAAGGGGAATCATTTAACTCTTTCACATTTATAGGTTCAAATTTGTTGTGATACCCCCATTTATTGAACTTATTTGGAGGCATAGTTGTTTAGATTTTCCTTCACTCTCTTATCAAAACAGGTCTTTCAAATGAACTGAAAACAGATCTCTCCTTTAAGTACTATATTTATTTCTTAGCTAGCAAACAAGTTCCTTTTTCAATGAAAATGAGTTCTCTTCTCAAGAACTGTGTTTTTTCTCTGTTACTGAGTGGAAAGACCTTCAAAATGAATCTGTCCTTTTCCTCTATGAGATTATGTCCTATTTAAAACAGGTCTTTAAAATTTAAATAGGCCTCCTTTCTCAACAAACACAGTCTTTTTGTCTTTTAGTACACATGATAGTTTTGAGAACAAACTGAGTTTTCCCCTTGATAGACTGTGTATTTTTCTTAATAATTTTGATTCTAACACCTTTAAAATCAAAGACTTAGGTGAGGAAAACAAGAAATACCTCTTGAAAATGTGTTAGCTACTTTTGGATATGAATTCCCTGTGCAAAAATATGTTTTTTGGCACTTTTTAGGGTTTATGAGGATGACAACCACCTCCCTTTAGCATGGGCCCAGGCAGTCAAAAACTCCGTTCAGAGGTGGCCTAGAGGCAAATGCGCTGTGTGTTGATGACGGAACGTTGGGCAGTGGGCCGTTTAGAAGTGGCTCGGGAAAACACGTCGCGTTTCAAGCTGGGTGCCGGGTGGTTGCACAGGTGCGTCGCGTGCAGCAACAAGCACATCGCGTCCAGTGCAAAAGGCTTTTGCACACACCTATAGGTGCATCGCAACAACTTTAAGGCACGTCGCGTGCTTGGAAAACCATATGAAAACTTGCCCGGGTTTTGAAAAGTCACTCTCTCCTCAGTCAGCTTCACAATAGAATGTAAAACGTTCACTTTGAGAGCTTTATAGCTCTTTTCAACATGTTTTTGAACGTTTTTTCCCTCCCTTTGGTGACTTCTTATTTTTTCCTTTTTTCTTTTGGAAAAACAAGGTAGGCACCTTTTTTCCTTTTGGAAGAAAAAACCATATGATGATTGTATTAATGTTTGAAGAAAAAGGTTACCTTTTACCAACTGCTTTATATCTTTTAAGCTGCCCTTCTCACAACTGTGATGTGTTTATCTATGCTCATCAATGATGGAGGTCCTTTCAAAACATTTTCTGGGTACTTCTTTGATACTTTTAGGTTTCAAATTTTATGTATCCAAGCTCTTCCTGTCAAGAAAATTTTCCTCAAAATTGTGACCTTGTCCTTATCATCTGAAAAAGGCTTACATAAACACCACTACTGCAGCCTCTCAACACCATTATGTAAATCCTCTGTTTATGATGTGAGGGAGGTATTTTCATAAGTTTTTTCTTTGTTTATTATTTAAATAAGGTCTTCGTGAACCAAATTTTAGTCATATGAACAAGTTGTGTCTTGCTTATCTTTGCTAGCCTTTGAACTTTAGCCCTTTGTTTAAAAAGTCTTTAACCCATTCTCTTTTTAATGAAAGGTCTAGCATTGTAAGCAAAGAGTTGCCCTCTGCTCATTACTGAAGGAGGCCTTGTAAACACTGTGTTTTTGCCATCTTCTCATAATTGAAGGAGGCCTTATAAAAATTGTGTTTTTTCCATCTGCGTTTATCATTTGAAGACTATTTTTGAACAAGTTGTCTATGGGCCCTCTACTTATCTTGAAGGAGGCAATGTTTGAAAAACTGCATGGGCGCTTATTTGACCTCTGTTAACCAACTGAAGAATGTCCATGAACAAAATATTTGTGGCTCTTTAGACAAACTATGTTTATCCTTCAAAAGAGACCTTGTGCTTGTCATTCAAGGGAGGCTTCTTGAGGACTGTACGGGGTGCCATTTCTTCTCTGGAAGGAGGTTTTTAATTTGACAGTGTTAACCCCTGAGAAAAGCTACCTGTTCCAAATATGGGCCCTTTGAGACTATGCCTTTACCCTCTGCCTATGCCTTTACCCTCTGCCTATATTTTGAAGGAGGCTTCCAAAACACATTCTTTGTGACCCTTCAAACCTACTATAAGGCCCCCTACTTATTTACTGATGGAGGTCCTTAAAACTATAAAACTTCATTCATTTCAAAACTGTGATCGCTGTCTATTTGTTTAAAAAATACAAAATAGAAGGCAACAATGAATCTTTGGTATTTATCCTTGATGAAATCATTTGAATCATAATGCCCTTTGCTTTATGAGGACATGTCAGTAATGTATATCCATTTTTCATAACATTACTGTGAACCTTCAGGAGTAAATAATGTGCTTTGTAAATGGCGAGTGCTCGTTGTTATGTATCTTTGAAACAAATCTTTTCCCTTGACTGTGTTTTCATAAGGTGCAGTGAATTTGTTTTTGACTGCCTTTCAGAGCCCAGGTGTATGGTAAGGTATAAGAAGCATCTTTCCTTCTTATATCTTCACTATGATGCCTAATTTTCTTTAAAGCTCTTTTTTCCAGAAGACTATCACTGTTGGTTTTATGAGATTGATTTTGAGAGCTGGTCCACACTTTTGGGAAAAATTGTAATTGACCTAAAGAAATGGAGGCAGTATTTTTCTAAATTTTGTACTCTTTTTTCCCTGATGGAGGTTTTTTTGACATGCAGAGATGCATTGATGAAATGAATTTGATCACTGAAAACCTTTGCTGATATAACATGATGATAATTCTTGAAATTTCACTCGATCATCTTTCTTCAGGCAGAGAAACTCTTTCTCTTTCCTGATTTTAACACTTGTGAGCTCTACTTAAAAGATACAAAGCAAGATTTAGTGGTGTGTGACCTAAGGGTAGACCAGGGTTTTTTTTGTTGGGTGAGAAGAGAATGATGGCTAACATGATGATGAAAAGTAGGGTTTTTGGCTTAAAACAGTCTTGCCAAGGATTTTTCCCTAAAACACCACCACCTAGATCTACAGATTTTGTCACAGCTCTTGTATGGCTTCTTAGGAAAAATAGGTTGTCACATGACAGGATGATCAGGGATTGAGGGGTAGTCACTTTGTCAAATGTTGGAAAGTGGGTTGTATGAAAAATAAATGATTTTGATGGTAGAGAGACAAACTTATAACAACTATAGACAGGGAGGCTTTACTGAATTTTGATAGGTAGGGAAACTGAAGACTATTCTCATCATAGGCTAAAAAGGAGGGGTAGGAAGAAAAAAATTTGTTTGAGGTGTTTTCTAGATGAAAAATTGACAGATTGAGATTAGCTTCTAGAAAACTCAGTCAAGGAATCTAGTCATCAAAACATGCAAAAATACTGATGACTAACATAAGGTTAGTCATGTTAATTTGTGGTTATACATGTAGTGTCTAGGTGTCAATCTGAAATAACACAACCAGTTGTTGATCCCATCCCATCTATCATCCGAGTTGGTTTAGATTCATGTAAAAGTACGTGATTATCGATTGGAAAAGATTATGGATCCATAGTCTTATTGCAATGACTGTTTGGTTGGTCATGCATAGACATTGCTGGAAATTTAGGCCAATAATCAACCGACAGTGGAGATGACTGCCAGTCACATATCCGCTCATATCAAGCCACTTGTAGCATGCCATATGAAGCTACATAGCCAAATGAAGACCATAATTGCTATCACTTGGTGCATACTACGGTCCAGGATACTTACCACAATTAAAATCTCTTGCATGGGAGGGTGAACCAACATAGCTATTTTAAATCATCGAGAAAGAAGGAGGACTATCAGTTGTGAGCTTAGCTATTGGAGAATTAGATTTTCTAGTGTGAAGCTTGAGGAAAGAGTCTTAGATTTCAGATAGGATCTGATAGAAGACACACCAACACCTGTTAGGTGAGATCTTCTATCCTTGCCACCTATAAGATTTCAGTAGAAAAAATTATTAATTACTGAAGATGAATAAAAGAGGAGGAAAGCTAAAACGAATTGAACCATAAGGAGCTGACCTAGTGGATGAAAACTCAAATGTGAGAAGGTTTTTTTGTTCAAGCATGGTGGTATTCATTGTGCTCAATACTGGGAAGTTCTCGCTTAGGAGTAGCTCAGGAGTTTTCAAATTATTTCAATGGAAAGGAAGCAACCATCTATGGTCTTAAATTGCAGGTATCAACATATTCAATTGCTGAGGCATTCAACCTTTCACAAGAATGATAAATGTGGTTTAAGGGCCAAGTCATCATTGGAGGAGAGCTCAACAGTTTCCTAAAATATGGACACGGAGATCCCAACTGGGCCAAAGGAATTCCCAACAATTTCCTTAATAATGAATGGGTAGAAGCTGTTAAAATAATCAAAATTTACCTCACTTGTGAGAGGAGGTATACTACAGTGTTTCTTTATCATATGAGATTTTTGTTTCATGGTATAGGTATGAAGACCGTCAACTTGCCATACTTTTTTCTAAATATCCTGACAAATATGTCAACCAGGATTCAAACACATACTGCTGCTTTAGAATACAAGTTGTATAATCAAGATCTCATTAAAGTGCCAGTTGAAGAAGATCTAAGGAAAAGAAATCAAACATGGGACCATTTATCATTTTATAGGGTAGGAAAACCTACACATACACCTCTAGATCAATTTTCTCCAGCCTCGCAACAACAACCTCAACCTACAAAAAGAACAAAGAGAAAGGATAAGAAGGAGAATATCCATAAGGCCAAGAGCAGAAAATAAAAGAGTCCTTTAGCTAAGGTTGAGAGGAAGTTGGAGAAAGGAGAGATATATTCAATCAATAAACCTAAATCCATGAATATGGTACCTCCCATTTCTCCTTTTCCTAACGTCTATACTAGAGCTCGAAGAGGAAGGTCTACAACTGCAGAAAAATCCAAAGCATAGGTGCTACCAGAAATTCCAGAAGTAGACATTCAACAAAAAATGCAGAAATAATATCAGCCCACAAAGTCTGATGAAGAGCTCCTCAAAGATGTAGGGTATGATATTAGTAGCAAGAGAAAGAAAGAGGAGACCAAACCTGTTGCTAGTACTAGAAAAGGACATACCATAGACAAAAAAAAATTTAGGCTCACGTCTAAGGCTCTGCACAATCCAAGTTTTTTGACATAGGTCATTGATGTAGAAGGAAAATCTGAAGGGTTAAATACTAATGAGTCCAAGAAGAAAGATAAAAGAAAATCCCCTTCAAAACAACAAATTGAATCCTCAAAAATAAGAAAGGTCCAAAAGGGTTCAGAGGAAAATGCCAGTGTCAAAGAAGCAACCACAAGAACCACAAGAACAAGATCAGTTGTTGACAACAAATTTGATTTGGAAAATCTTGCTGAAGCTGCAACCCACATGGAAGAAATGTAAAAAGGTTTCCTAATAAAACACCTTTTTGCCTATCAAGTGCAATTTTGAACAAAAACTCAAATTTCAAAGTGTATAACTCTACACTGGGTTTTCAAGTGTTTTCTGTGCATTTTTTGAAAAATAAATAGAGTGCTACTAGAAATTCCGGTAGCGTTCCTATTTTTGCGCAGTTACAGGTTTTTACCAGAATTTCCAGTAGCCCCTGTTTTAAATGATTTTTGATAGCTGTCAGCAAAATTTCCGAGCTGGTTCAGGAAAGATAAGGACTCATAATGAAATGGATATAACAAGTGATGATGATAAGTGGTTATGATATTTTTGGAGGTCATATTTAATGAAGCTACATGGTTATTTAAGAACCAAAGACATGAGGAGACAAATCAGCATAAAAAGGGGCAACATGTCAGCATACTCAACAGTTCAGCCTAAGTTCTCTTATATTCTTTCATCTACATCTATATTTTCAGTTAGATTTCGATGAGATATGGTTTTAATGTCCTATGACACCTATAAAATGTTAGGAGTAGTGTTTCCTTATTTTTAGAAGAGGTGGAGTTGGTGCCTCTCTTTCTATATATACCATTTGTAAATACCATTTCAGGGTTGGATGTTGGTCTCCTTGAAGAATTAATATAATAAAGAAAAGGATTTTTTCACTTCATGCTGGAGGATTTTGTGACTCAAGAACTATCTAGTGTATGGTTTGTTTCTCTCTTTGTTAATTTCTTCTAATTTATGAGTTGCAACAACTAGTAAGGTGTGAGTAAGAAACCGTTAAAGGATTTAACAGTAAATTATTTGTTTTACAACTTCCTACAAATCATATATATGTTGTAGAACATGTTAGTGAATATTTCATAAAGTATTTGTGAAATAATTTATGCATGTATTCTACTTTCCTGAACGTTGTTTACTTTACATAAAATAGGGTTTGCGTAAAGAGCCATCATTATAGTTGCATGACTGATTTAGGATATGAATATTTCTTAGAGTAAGTACAGGCTATCCATTTCCTTTCATTTATTATACTCTACTCCTTATACTACCAATTTACCCATACAATTTATACTTGCCACAACTTTCCAAATGCACGAAAGTCTTAAAGAATAAAAAATCATTTCGAACTCTTTGAGAAGCCATCCCACCACTCAAAACACTTTAAATTTGAAATGAAATATGATGTGTAACACTTACTCCTTTTGAATTCAAGGAGTGACTCCTTGCGCTAGCATCTTTGGCACCATTTTTGGGGAGGTGAATTCAGGTTTATCCCTGGGTGAATGACAAAGTTATAAGTCTGGTTCTGAGGTGTGCATGTAATATTCCAAAATTAGCTTGCATGCTAATTGGAATATTGAATTTTGTTTTTATCACCTAGGAGTTGAATAAATGGGTAAGGAGGCCCATTCATATTAAAAATATGAATAACATCCCTCATAGTATGAAAGGGGATCATCATAGGAGCTGGATTTCACACCCTCATGTGTGAAAAAATACTTTTGCATGTGGACAAGGTCAAGTTTGACCAAGTCAACAACACTGAGATAGGAGGTGGAGATCACTTTGAGAGGAAACACAGTGTGAATGGGAGGAATATTCCTTGGTGGAGAAAACCCTAATGAGTGGGACCCATGGTGAGAGGGCTTCCACTTTTTTAAAAGGAGGGCAAGGCAGCAATTGTTATTCATGTTATGTATTATTGATTTTATGGTTTGGAAGACTATCTGGCATTCTCTTGCTGTTTAGCAGAGTTGCAGTGCTGCTTAGCACAAGGATTTCTTGTTTAGGAATTCCTTCTCCTTTCAAGATAGGCCTCTTGAGGGAGTTTTTTCTTCATTTCTCCACATTTAGGCTTCAGGCCAAGCAACCTCCTTCAACTACAATGCAGTTTCTGTTTAGAGCTGAGTTGTGTTGTAGGGTGTTGCAGTGGAGGTTCCTCAACACCACTTCCTGAGCTTATTTTTCAGAGGAGGAAGCTTTATTTCCTTTTGGAGATTAGTTGGGAAGCCATTGGAGCATATTTCAGATCTTGGAATTTTTCCAACCTATCTTCTTGCACCTACAACATAGTATCCTTCAGTGACTGCATTATTTTCAGTGAGTATTTGTAGTGAGGGTTTGCAGGTTGTTTGGAGGGTGATATCTTCAGTGCTAGGATCAACCTTTCACTTGGAAGATCCATTGGAGGAGGTATATTCATCTTATGCATCATATTCATCCATATCCATCCAGTTCTTGAGTTTCAGCTGCTACTCAGTCCTAAGACTGCAACTCCAACATTTTTCCATTTTTGCATATTTCAGGAAATCCTTTCTGGATTGCCTTGGAATTGAGTTTGGGAGTTTATATCTTCACTACCAACATTGTATGAGGCATAAATTTGTATATCCATGTATTGAAATTTTCTAGTAGAAGTTGTTCCTAATAAAACTGCGTTGTCGTAGCCTTGGGAATTCTTGTGTAGCAATGTTCTTCATATTTCATGTACATGTTTTCTTGAGGCTAGTATTGCCTAACTTGAGTGACTATTTCCTCAATATATTGTACACATTTTTTTGCTTTAAACTTAATATGATGGCTATGTGCTCTTCTTACATTTTATGAGTTGATTTTTCACTGCTATTCCAGTTTGTGATGATGTATTACTGTATCTCCAATTTTGGGATATTATAAGATATTCCCAGTGTTGCTTATTTTCCATATTTTGGGATATTACAGTGGTATTAGAGCATAATCTTGGCTCAGCCTGTGAGTCTTAGACATTATGCTATCAGAAGAATAAGAAGACAAAGAAGAAGATCAGAATGTTGGATAGAATGAGCTTTCTATCATCTCTTTTCAGAAGCAATAAGGACCTCAACAAGGAGGTCAAGCAAAGAAGAAGCAGTGGGACTATGCCATTTACTTTTGAAAAAGAGGACAAACTGCAGAAAGATGAAGGACACTTGGATCGAAATATCCTAAGTGAATACCTTGTTGAGTACAAATCTCAACCTAGAGCCTTCAAGGAGACTCTATCTTTCCCTCAGTTCATTCAATTGGAGGAAGAGAGGAGACCATGCCGCACAAGAAGAATCAAGGGCAATAGGTTTCTATTGTATACCTTTGATGGGTCATCTACAACAAGGTCTTGGGAAAGAAAACTTGATGCATTCTTCCTACTACATCTAGTAGTAGAGAGAGAGGCTGTAGAAATTGCAGCGCTGCAACTTGAGGGTGAGGCCAATATTTGGTGGTTCAACCATTTGAGTCATGAAAGAGTGCATAATTTTGCTAAGTTTACTCAAAGGTTGATTAGAAAGTTTGGCAAAGAGAAAAAAAAGGAGGAGAAGCTCTCACCACCATTGGAGGAGACTTGTTCTAGCATTGTCACAACCTTGGAGGAGCAGCCTTCCACATCAGCAGTTGGGAAAGCCAACACATTAGAGGAAGACAATATTGCAGCCATACAATATTCTTCCAAATTTCACCAAGGTATGCCTAAGTTTTCATCTCCTATTGTTTCAGAAAATTCTATGGAGGGTTGTATACCATTGCATGTTGCTTATTTAGAGGAACAAAATTTCACTGCATTGTGCCACCTTAACTTGTTCAAGGAAGGGAGGAACCATCATCCTCATATACCATTGATGAGTTGTATACCACACTTGAGGTTGGGGTTTGAAAACTTGGAGGAGAGGATGAATCTTGTTCCAAATAAACTTACACAAAACCATATTCTCATCCTTGAGTTGGAGCATGAGATAGCAAGTACATCATTGGTGAGATTAACAGCGCTGTCATATAGCAGTAGTGAGGAGGTTTTTCCTCCAACACACTTGGATCCTTATGGATTCAAGATGGCCATTGGTGTGAGATATTCTCTAGGAGATCTCCAAGGAGTTGCATTTCAACATCCCATGACATGCAAAGAGAGAAATCTGATTTGGGAGGATGGTAGTCTTCATTGGAAGGGTACCAAGGTGGAGCATGATAGGAGACATCCACATAGGGATGAATGGAGGTGGATGGAGAGCAAGAAGATGGGAAGATACTTGCAAATTTATGACACTGGGCAGCAGGAGGCATGGCTCTGTTGGCTACTCTTAAAAGAGTTTGGCCATCATGAGACATATCCTCTTTCAAAGGGTATGTGGGAGGAAGGAGTCTGGCAGGATACTTGTATCATGTGGCAGCAAGGAGTATGGGTTCATTATGTTGATATGACATTATTCATATCAATCATTATGTTTTCATCACATGATTTATATGATGGAGGTATGAGGAGGCAACAAAAACTATTGTTGCTTGGGTTGCTTTTGGGAGAGCAGGAGAAAATTTTCTCACGCTTTGCATGCTGTTGTAGGAGTAGGAGATGGCACTATCATGGTCCAAAGGGGCTACTCCTTAGCCTTAGATTATCAGGAGGTGCTTCCACTTTGGAAGGAGCTTCCTATATATGGAATGTTGGGAAAAATACTGAGAGGGGCGGGGGGGGGGGGGGCGCGGTGAAACAGTATTTAGGACTTACTCAAAAAATTTTACTTTTCCATTCACTAAAACCCATACGCTACTGCTAGAAATAGCTAGCGCATACACGTGTGAATATCCTTGATAAAACTCGCGTATATGCATTTATTTCTTTACTTAGGTCTATGCATCATTCATTCATCATATGTTTAGTTAACGGTAAGCATGTGCGGTAATATGAGAATAAACCATCACACATAAGCAACACACATGAACACGAGGATTTTGGGTGGAAACCCAAGTCGGGAGAAAACCACCACGCTGCTGCCAGATTGTACGGCCTTCAATATTTTATTATAAGAAAACATCATACAACCATGTGCGCGGCGCGACTCATGCCGGCACGCGGGCACCCACACGAGAAGGCTACAACCTTCTCTCATTTACCGGCCTCTCTCCTGGAAGGGAGCTACAACCCCCTACTCTCGTTTACCAGCCTCTCCTGGAAGGGAGCTACAACCCCCTACTCTCGTTTACCAGCCTCACCTGGAAGGGAGCTACAACCCCCTGACTGAAGGCTTCAACCTTCAGCACCTTTGTGGACCACGTTTCATAAATTTTCACACTGGATCCAACCCACACAATTAAGCTCAAGGAACATTCATCAAACCAACAACTTGCTCTATAGTAGCATAATCAATATTCGAACAACCCAAATCATCATTGACAGATAGCAGTAAAATAGCAGAACTGATCAGACATTTATTTCCACACACTTCAGCAAACCCTAGATTACATACGCGCTTTTTATTCACTGATCCTACGTATATACGCGCTTTCACAAATACAAACCCATGTATACATCTGCACACATTTCAAAGCTGACTTCAATTCCCATATGCGCTTTCGCTGAATAAAATCCGCGTATATACGCGCTTTCTCCTCGACAAACCTGCGTATAGATCTTCAGACATTTTAAGGCAGTGCAGCTCTCCAGAACAGATAAACAGCTCAGATCTTCATTCTTTACTTCAGCACATATTTTCCATATCATAGATCTAATCATTCCATAAACAGATCCAGAAGATACATATACATTTTAGATCTAGATATCCCTCTTCATCATTTTCTTCATAGGTGCATCATAGATTCAGATCTATCATCAAACTGTTACCCTTTCCATTTAGACATACTTCAGAGTGAAGTATATCTTTAAAACCCAGACTCATGCACACCTTTGCACAATGATCTTCTTCTCCTTATATAGGTTTAGCCTTTATCAATACCATGAGTCAAAACCACACCACTTCCGATGGTATTCCTGGACGGGACCAAATAGATAATCAAGTGCTCAATACAATGGGTTAATACCATGGTAGTAACCCCTGGTTTTACACATTTAGAGTGCAATTAGGCATACGCGACTTAGCACGTACTTTTCCACGTACATACGCTACTTAGCCTAAACAAACCCGCGTATGCATAGTGACATGTATTATTCATTCCCAGCAGGGCACTTCACGAAATTCCTTTCTTACATTATACACGCTACTTGTAGAACATCAGATTTACATCATTAATAAACTCATCAAGCATCAAGAAAAACTTCATTAAGTAGGTTGCCATCATCCTCATCAAGTGGGTTGCCATCAAGGACAACACTCTGCATCATATTTCCAACAATCTCCCCCTTTGGACTTGATGGCAACCATGATGGTGTTTGATCACCACAACAGATAGATACATTAAGCATAATGATATTCTCCCCTATTCAAACACCATGTCACTCTCCCCCTTTGACATCAAGGGAAAAGGGCGGATCAAAACCAACACAAGGTTGTTTTCTCCTTATGTAGATAGAAGAGCGTTGTAGATCTGATGTGCACTGAAGTTACCATGCTCCCCCTGAGTTCATGCTGAAACTTCAAAAATATTTTTCAATGAAGTATATCACTCTATGACCTTCCTATCACCAAGGACTCATACTTACATCAAATATCCAACGAAGTGGATTTACATATGTGACACAAGTACCCAACCAAGTGGGTTTACATAATTTGACTCAACTACCCAACCAAGAGGGTTTACACATTTTGACACAAGTACCCAACCCAGTGGGTTTACATATTTGATCAAGTCCTTACATGACTGAAAATTACAATTTTACATCATAGGTATTAACATGACCTTTTCATCAAATTACAAATATGAATTTTATGACCAATGCAGAGAAAGACCTCGAAAGAGATCTTATTTCAAAATCATCATAATACCAACAATGTATTATGCTCAGCAAGGCTAATGCTCCCCCTGAAAATGTGCATCCAAGCATCCTTTCCATATGACCAAGGCTCCTCCTTAGCTTGTGCAACCTGAAACTCTTTCAACAGCAAGTTATCAGCAACAATCTCTGCATGATCTGTACTTATCTCTGAATCATAAGACTTCCATCTCATCCATGTGTGAAAACAAAGAAAATTGTTGGGAAAAATACTCTTCAGCAAAAAGCAAACAGGGCTCATCCATAATCTTATCATAAGAAACCATGTATCATGTCATCATCATTTAGAACTGAGAAATAAGCAGATATAGTGCCAGTAATACAATCATTATTAGTGAGACTGATGCTCCTCCTGAACCTGTGCTCCTAATCTTCAACTGTTATACTAATTTTCTTATCATAAATTCATACGTGACTGTCTCCACTGTAACTCGCATGTATACGCGTCTTTAGTTCATAGAACTCGTGTATGGAAAGTGAAACATTGAAAACTTCACATTCCTTCATCTCCCCCTGAGTTTGTACCACCTGTACCTGTCTTCTTTACATCAGATGCTCTGTCAGACATAAACATAACCAGAATAACCAAAACCATCATGGCAATCACCATACATTGCTCCCCCTGTGATGATACATTACTAATCTCTATAATGTATCTCACATAATTTTTGCAATCATTACGAGAAGTAAGCTTCAGAAGCGGATGACTGCAGTAGGGTCAATATTCCCTACGTTTCTGACCGGTCCTCCTTCTTTTTCCAACTTTGCTTGAACTTTCTTATTGTGTGCTGGAAGTTCTCCAATTTTTCAGATCTATTCATCCTGCATTCTTTTTCTACATGTCCATACTTGTTACAAGTATAACATCTTATGTGACTAGAAAAGTAAGCATAAGGATCATAGTATGTTTTTCTATTCTTTCTTCTATTGCAATCAGTTGCTTTGTGACCATACTTGCTACATGAAAAACAATATCCTTTGAAAAAACTAGAGTACCTTTCTGTGTAGAATATGTTTGTTTGTGACTGAAACAATATGCTTCTGCAATTGGCTGCAACATGCCCATAATTATGAAATTTAATGCATTCAACATTATTGAATGATTTCCTTTGAGATTTCATGATTGTAGGTTGACCTTTAGTTTCTTTCAACACTTCAGGTTTTGCTTTGACATCCTTTGAATCTTTAATTGCGAACTAGATTCTCCTTTGACAGTTTCATGAAAACCAAGGCCAAGTTTAATAGAAGGAGACCTTTGATTACTAAGAATATTGTCCAGAATCTTAGTGCTATCTTGAAACCTCAAGAGTTTATCCCTTTCTTCTAATTTACCTTTGAGAATGTTTACCTCAACCTCCAATTTTTGGGATTTCTTCTTCATGCTTTCTTCGACCCTTTTTCCTTCTTCTACTTGATCATTTAATTTTAAGATTTCTTCCTTCAACCAATTTTCTTGATCTTGACATGTTTGTAGAAGTTCTTCATTCTTCTTATTTTATTTTTTTCAGATCTTCTTTGAGAGAGATGATTTCCGCTTCAAGTCCTTCCTTTTCAAATGATTGTAGAGGTTCTTTATTCTTCTTATTTGATGATTCAAGATCTGCTCTCAGAGAGATGATTTCTACTTCAAGTCCTTCATTCTTCTTATTTTATTTTTCCAGATCTTCATTTAAATCATTGATTTCTACTTCAAGTCTTTTATTTCGATTGCTTCCATAATTGTACAACTTTTGATACTTGTCTACCTGTTCATTCAGAATTTCTATTTGTCCTTTCAGTTGGGGGATCATCTCATTGTAGATACCATCTCTTTCTTTAAATGATCTTTGCTGATCTTCAACTTTAATCTTGAGAGCTTCTTCTAGATCCATAACATTACTTTCACTATCTTTACCATTGCATGCACAAGAAAGTGAATCACAAGAACCACATTCAATACCTGTTTTATTTTCCTCATTTTCTGCTGCACATGTTTTCTGAGAAATATCCTTTTGAGTAGCCTTCTTCTTTTGCTTCCTTGCCATGAGCACTAGTAGATCTTGGTCAGAATCTTCTTCATCTTCATTTTACATTTCATTATTATCTTCATTTGCATAATAACTCTTTCCCTTTATCATGATTTTCTCTAGAAGGACATTTAGCAGCATAATGACCAACTCTTCCACAATAAAAACATTTGAAGGGAAGCTTACCTTTGAATCTTCCAATACCTGGTTGAAGTCATCTCACAAAATTTGCTTCTTATTCTTCTTCTGATATGTAACTTGATTCCTTGACAACTTCCTTTTCTTTTCCTTTTGCACACGCCTTAAAAGAAGCTTCTTTGATTTGAGAGGGACCTCCTTGTCTCATTTCATAAGCAGTTAGGATACCATGTAATTGAACAATAGTAAGAGTTTGCAGATCTTGCCTTTCTTCAATAGCTGCTACTTTTGACTCAAATTTTGAAGTTAAATATCTTAAGACTTTTTCAACCAGAGTAGTATCAGTTATAGTTTCACCCAAACTTCTCATACGATTCACAATATCATCTAGACATAAAAAGAAACTAGCAATACTCTCATCACTATGCATCTTCAAATTTTCATATTCAATTCTGAGGGTTTGGAGTTTTGCGTTTTTTACCTTTGTATCTCCTTCATAGCTCAGAATGATTTTGTCCCATATTTCTTTTGCTGAATTTAGCTGCATCACTTTAGCGAATTCAGATTCAGACATGCTTCCTAACAAAACATTCGTTGTTTTGGCATTGACTTCATATTTCTTCCTTTCTGCTGCATCAGTAGGAATACTTGCCGGATACTGATAACCTTCTTCCATGATTGCCCATACTTCTGCACCAAGACTTTGCAGATATGCTTTTGATCGTATCTTCCATAATAACAGATTATTTCCATTGAATAGAGGTGGCCGTATATACATTATCCCTTCATGACTTCCCATTGCAACGGATCTCCTTCAAGTGATCAAGCTTCTGCAGAAGGACCTGCTCTGATACCAATTGTTGGGAAAAATACTGAGAGGGGGGGGGGGGGGTGAATCAGTATTTAGGACTTACTCAAAATTTTTACTTTTCCATTCACTAAAACACATACGCTACTTTGATGAAGCCAACTAGCGTATACACACGGATATCCTTCATAAAACTTCCGCGTATATGCATTTATTTCTTTACTTATGTCTATGCATTATTCATTCATCAGATGTTTAGTTAACAATAAGCATGTGCAGTAATAACAGAATAAACCATCACACATAAGTAACACACATGAACACCCGGATTTTAGGTGGAAACCCAAGTCGGGAGAAAACCACCACTACTGTTGTCTCAGCCTTCAATATTTTATTATAGAGAAAACATCATACAACCATGTACTAGCACAGGCTCATACCAGCATGCAGGCACCCACCTGCAGAAGGCTACAACCTTCTCTCGTTTACCAGCCTCTCCTGGAAGGGAGCTACGACCCCCTGCTCTCGTTTACCAGCCTCTCCTGGAAGGGAGATACAACCCCTTGCTCTCGTTTACCAGCCTCACCTGGAAGGGAGCTACAACCCCCTGACTGAAGGCTACAACCCTCAGCACCACCATGGACCACGTTTCATCAATTTTCAAACTGGATCCAACCCACATAGTTAAGCTCAAGGAACATCCATCAAACCAACAACTTGCTCTATAGCAGCATAATCAATATTCAAACAACCCAGATCATCATTAACAGATTGCAGTAAAACAACAGTCATACCACATGCTTCAGCAAACCCTAAATTATATACGCGCTTTATCTTCACTGAACCTGCGTATATACGCGCTTTCACAAATACCAATCTGCGTATACATCTACACACATTTCAAAGCTGACTTCAATTCCCATACGCGCTTTCGCTGAATACAAGCTGCGTATATATGCGCTTTCTCCTTGACGAACCTGCGTATAGATCTTCGAACATTTTAGGGCGGTGCGGCTCTCCATAACGGATAAACGGCTCGGATCTTCATTCTTTACTTTATGGGTCGCCGGATCACGGATCTAATCATTCCCGTAAACGGATCCTGAAGATACATGTATTTCGGATCTAGAGATCCCTCTTCATCATTTTCTTCATAGGTGCATCATAGATTCAGATCTATCATCAAACTGTTACCCTTTCCATTCAGACATACTTCAGAGTGAAGTATACATTCAAACCCAGACTCATGCACCCACATTGCACAATGAATTTCTTCTCCTTAAATAGATCTAGCCTTTAACAATACCATGAGCCAAAACCACACAACTTCCAATGGTATTCCTGGACGGGATCACATAGACATTCAAGCGCTCAATACAATGCGTCAATACCATGGTAGGAACCCATGGTTTTATATCTTTAGAGCGCAATTAGGCATACGCGACTTAGCACTTACTTTTCCACGTACATATGCTACTTCGCCTAAACGAACCTGCGTATGCATAGTGACATGTCTTATTCATCATTTCTTTGGCACTTCCTGAAATTCCTTTCTTCTGTTACTTCTGAGCTACTTGTAGAACATCAGATTTACATCATTAATAAACTCATCAAGCATCAAAAACAACTTCATTAAGTAGGTTGCCATCATCTTCATCAAGTGGGTTGCCATCAAGGACAACACTCTGCATCATATTGCCAACATGGAAGCATTGTGGGAGATGTCTTTGACAATGGGCATGTCAAAGAATGGAGTTATGGGATGGCAGAAGCCTATTTACATAGGCCATAAACACTGTAACTTTGGAGCAAGGATTTATTGATGGAGTGTTCCTAGGATCACTTCACATATGATGCACTTGGTGGACAAGGAGGAGATGAGAGTGATGGAGTAGTGGATGGAGACATCTATTACCAAGGTGTGATTTTCTTAACTTGGATTTCCAAGCATAAGAAGGAGGATCTTCATGCAGCACATGGTACATTCCTCTTCATAGGAGTATGTCCTAACTATGGAGAACTTATTCATGGATCCATATATCATCTTACTTCCAACACATGGTAAGAATTTTTCTTTTACATATATGGATTATCTACACAGTATTTGTATGCTCTTACAGTTTCTATTCAGTGCATTGCTCCACAAGAGGGCAAGCTTCTCTTTGGGCTCCATGGTCATATTTTTGCCAACTATTATGATGGAGACAACCATCTAATATGTAGCCTTGGGTAAATGTTTCATTATTACTTTATGTATGCTCAGTTGATTCACCAAGCCATTTACTATTCACTAGTAGAGGTGTTGACATATACAACTAGCTATTTTTCAAGAAACATCTTGCCATGTCCTTTTCTGAAGCAGCAGTTAGAAAAAATGTGTTGTAGCCACTTGGGAGACTGTTGGTATCTTCTAGAAATATATGGAACCTTCGATAATGTTCTCATTTGGATTATCATGTCCTATTCATCATGTATGAGAGGGTTTGGGTCAGCTTGATTCACAACGTTGGAGGAGAGATATTTGAAGATCTAGTCTTCACCTCACCTCTTAAGGGCAACATTATTGCAGCCCAGGATCAACAAACACTCTACACTTATCATAAGTGGAGAGGAGGACTGCGTGGAGTAAGATATATTGTCTACCATGTTCAGATTTTCAGCCCACCTACCTTGCTGGAGCCAAAGGTGGAGGAATATTTCCAAGAGTTGCCATGTTGGGAGGTGACTCATTTTTCATGGATGATAGCTTGGGGATGGAGGATCCAAATGGGAATGATGATTCCCAATACATTTTAGATCCCATGCCTCAAACGTACCCCTAGACAGCACCTTATTTCCTCCTTAAGTATCTTACTTACTCATGATGATAACTATTTGGCTAGCTTGCATGCTTGGGAGGGGCAATATGGAGATTCATTGATGAGACATCATCTCATTCCTTGGAGGATTTTATCATATATGGATGCTACAGTAGGAGGAGGGAAAAATTCTCAGTTCTATCCTTGTAGTTGCTTGAGCACAAGCAACATTTGGGAGGGGAGGACTATAATATTCCAAAATTAGCTTGCATGCTAGTTGGAGTATTGAATTTTGTTTTTATCACCTAGGAGTTGAATAAATGGGTAAGGAGGCCCATGCATATTAAAAATATGAATAAAATACCTGATAGTATGAAAGGGGATCATCATAGGAGCTGTATTTCACACTCTCGTGTGTGAAAAAAAAACTTTTTCATGTGGAGAAGGTCAAGTTTGACCAATTCAATAGCGCTGGGATAGGAGGTGGAGATCACTTTGAGAGGCAGTGCAGTGTGAATGGGAGGAAGATTCCTTGGTGGAGGAAACCTTAATGAGTGGGCTCCATGGTGAGAAGGCTTCCACTTGTTTTAAAATGAGGGCAAGGCATCCATTGTTATTCATGTTATGTACTATTGATTTTATGGTATGGAAGACTATATGGCATTCTCTTGCTGTTTAGTAGAGTTGCAGTGCTGCTTAGCACAAGGATTTCCTGTTTAGGAATTCCTTCTCCTTTCAAGAGAGGCCTCTTGAGGGATTTTTTTCTTCATTTCTCCACATTCAGGCTTCAGGCCAAGCATCCTCCTTCAGCTACAACGCAGTTTCTGTTTAGAGTTGAGTTGTGTTGCAGGGTGTTGCAGTGGAGGTTCCTCAACACCACTTCCTGAGCTTATTTTTCAGAGGAGGAAGCTTTAATTCCTTTGGGAGATTAGTTGGGAAGCCCTTGGAGCATATTTCAGACCTTGGAATTTTTCCAACCTATCTTCTTGCACCTACAATGCAATATCCCTCAGTGACTGCGTTATTTTCAGTGAGTATTTGCAGTGAGGGTTTGCAGGTTGTTTGGAGGGTGAGATATTCAGTGTTAGGATCAGCCTTTCACTTGTAAGATCCATTGAAGGAGGTCTATTCAGCTTGTGCATCATATTCAGCCATCTCCCTCTAGTTCTTGAGTTGCAGCTGCTACTCATTCCTAGGACTGCAACTCCAACATTTTTCCATTTTTGCCTATTTCAGGAAATCCTTTTTGGATTGTCTTGGAATTGAGTTTGGGAGTCTATATCTTCACTCCCAACATTGTATGAGCCATAAATTTGTATATCCATGTATTGAAATTTACTAGCAGCAGTTGTTCCTAATAAAACTTCGTTGTCATAGCCTTGGGCATTCTTGTGTAGCAGTGTTCTTCATATTTCATGTACATGTTTTCTTGAGGTTAGTATTGCCTAATTTGAGTGACTATTTCCTGAAGATCTTGTATACATTTTTCTTTTGTAAACTTAATATTATGGCTATGTGCTCTTCTTACATTTTATGAGTTTATTTTTCACTGTTACTCCAGTTTGTGATCATGTATTACTGTATCTCCAATTTTGTGATATTATAAGATATTCCCAGTATTGCTGATTTTCCCTATTTTGGAATATTACAATGCAATTCTAGTTGTATTTTTAGACTGCTTTACATTTTGGAACTCCATTTTTGAAGTTTTGGCTCCTATAAGGACTAGAACCAGGGCTAACCCATATTCCTCTTTGAGAATCCCTGTCCCTGACCTTGAAAAGCTAATCAAGAAAAAGAGTAAATGAAAATTTGATGCCTCTGTTACTGTTTTCTCAAAGGTTGTCCCTAAAGAAGTCCTGCAAACTCTATCTCCTGATTTTGCAGAAAATAATGTACCTCCCTTGTTTTCCAACCAAAAAACAGTTTCTACATCAAAAGTTGGTGCTTCATCATCTGTTGTTCACAATCAACCAATTGTTGTTCCAAAAATACCAACAACTCATACCATGGAAGGTCCAAACCCAACCCCGAACCGAATTGATGAAATTGTTGCCACAAAGTATGCCCCTTTGGTTTTACCTCAGCCTATGAATGCATTACCTACAGAATATTATCTCAAGTATATGCCTAATTTTAGTGGTGAGGGAGAAGAAACAACTGAAGAACACCTTGCTGATTTTTATGCCTATGCTGACAATCTGAATATTGAGCATGAAGATGTCTGGATGAGATTTTTTTTTCAGAGCCTTGAGGGTGATGTTAGGAAATGGTCCAGATCTTTGACAAATGATAGCATTACTAGATTTGAAACCCTAGATGATACATTTTTAAGGAAATGGGGTGATAAAAATTATTTTATGTATTATATCATTGAATTTGGTGCAATAAAAAGAAGAGAATAAGAATAAATAAATTTCTGTTTTTTCTAAGAGATTCAATAAGATGTATAGAAAAATACCTACTGAAATCAAGCCTACTGAAGCTTCAACCAAAATCACTTATGCTGGTGCATTTGATCCTGATTTTTGTTTATTATTGAGAGAAATAATATCTACAATAATAACACAAATGCATGACAATGCATTAGAGGTAGAATCTAATGTGTTAGAAGCTGATAGAATCAGAGGAGGATTGACAAAGAAAAAAGAAAGAAAAAAGCTGAAGTTTCATCTTAAGGAACTTCAGACTTAGATACTAAGTTAGATGAGCTGACCAATATGGTCAAGTCATTGACTATTGAGATGTCCAAGCTCAAGATGGAAGAAAGACTAGCTAATACTAGAAATGTTTCATTTGATCAGCCTAATAGGTAGAAGTTTAGAAGACCTAATGTTGATCAAATTTCGCAGCGAGAAAGAAGAGACGCCGATGATAAAAAAGTGCACCCCCCTTTGTAGAATGTTATATTTGAAGATGAAGAGGAAGTTGAAATATTGGAGAAAGGTGCTGATATCAATTTTCTGAGAGATAAAGAAGGGTTGATTCATATTACACAAGAAGAGTATGAAGTTTTCATGTAATTTGATCAGAATAATGAAGAGATTTTTTATCATTCCATGATTGCAACTGATCATCAAAGTAGATACAATCTTAGATCAAATAATCTTGATGATAATCCAAATCCTGTTGCACAACTGAAGAAGAATAAGGATGTAGTCAAAATTGCAGAAGAAAAGCAAGTTGTTGAACCAAGCAGACCAAAATTTTGGTAGCAATTAACCCTCCTTCACTTGAGGTAAAAATTGCTCAGAAAATGCCCCTTGTTTTCAATTTTGATAATGAGGTACCAAAAATAAAAACTCTTGTTCCTCTTGTAGAGCTCATGAAAAATGATGATTTTTAAAATAATTTTATGAAATATCTTCATCCTCCACCTATTGAAGTAGCGTCTGATTTTGTTAACCTTCAAGATGACAAGCCCGCTGTTATTTTAGGTCCATTGGTAGAAGATAGAGATGACCCTACTCATCCTTTCTATTTATCTCTGAATATTCTTGATAAAATCCTACATAATTGCCTAATGGAATCTGAAGCCTCACATAATTTAATTCTCAAAGTAGTCATCGATGAACTAGGTCTTTAAGTAACTAGAGAATACCAAGATCTCTACTCCCTAAATTCCTGGAAAGTTCAATGCCTTGGTGTCATCAAATGCCTTGTAGTAAGCCTCTTTCAGTTACCTATGAGAGGGATCATGGATGGTGATGGATATTGTTGTAGTTGACATTCCTCCTATATTTGGCATGTTACTTTCTAGGTCATGGATTAGAAGGTTGGGAGGTGTTACACCATTTTTTGGTCATCTAAAGGGATTTGACCCAAGACAGATTCTTTTTCCCTCCAACAAATATAATAAAATATTCCATAAAAGTTGGATCTAGAATTGGTTAATAATATTTTAATTATGCACCAATATCTAGACTAACTCAATATTTTGTTATAAATAGAAGTGTTTTTCCATTCACTCATTACCTTTTGTTGCCTAAAGATCACTCTGGATCTATACTTTTGGTCTAACTTTGATCCACCATCATTGTCATATTTTTCTACCATTTTTCTTGTGAGCTCCCTTTGAGTTCCATTTTTGTTTGGGTTTTCTACACCATCAAGAGAGAGGGATTTTAGATCTGAAGTGCTGAGGACTTACAAGAACCCATCCCATTGAGGAGGACTGCTAATATCTTTCTATTTTCTCCTCCCAGGTGTCATAAATACAAAAATTCTTTAAAACAATTTTGTCTTGTCTATTGGATGCATGGAGCAACTCTTTCTTTTATTTACTTCTTAATGTCTTTTAATGCATAAATATAGATTTTTGCAGCATTTATCTTGGTCAACTAATTGAAAATTTAAAGATATTGGCCGCCATATTTGCTGTTAGGGCTATTTGTTATGCGCAACTAAAGTGAACCTTTTTTGTACGCTTGCGATTAAGATTCATACTAACAACTGACGACTCCACAAGGGTTTACAATTATGACCTCTGTCGTTTTTCAGATCCTTTCATATCCAGCTGCTTCAAACCCTAGGATTTCTTTTCAGCTTCTTTTTTTCTTTTCTTGATGTTGTTTTTAACCTATAAAACCCTAAAACATAAAAAATTCTAACTTCCGTGTGTTTTCAGACCTATTGCACAGGTGACAGGCATCAGCTGCAACTGAGACAACACATTCTTCTGAAACCTGCTCCCGAGAGTACCGGAAGTGAAGGTCGCACTTTTTGGGCCAAAACCTGCGACCTAAACCTAGAGGGCACAGAAAACAGGCCAAAACCTGTGACCTCTGCAGAAAACGGGTCAGGAACTGCGACCTAGAATTTTTGTGGGATTTTTTTTGAGATTTTTCTGGGTTTGTTTGGGCCTTTTTTCAGGGTTTTCTGACCTCCGTCTCTGCTCGTTTTGGACCTGTAATTGTTCTATTTTACTCATCTAAGTGGGAACCTAGCCCTCTAGGGATTCAGTACCCTCCACCTTTTGTGGAAGAGTTTTAGCTGCTGCAGGTTGTCTGAAATTTCAGAGTGTTTAGCCATTTTTCAGATCTGATACCTTATCTTCAGATCCACTTCAAATTGGCTATTTATCAATCCAAATCACCTCATTTTAGTTTTTTTTTGGTTTTCCTCTAGGGTCCCCTCCGCTTCTCTCCAGGTTATAGTCCTCCACTGAGTCCGCACTCCGACTCCTCTTCTGGTTCATTGGGTTCCCCTTCTGGTTCCACCCCTGGTTCTCCCCCTGTCACCTTCACCATGTCTGGTTCAGGACCTAATGCTGGTGGTAGCCCCGACCCTAATGCTGGGAATACTACTAGTGGGATTGCAATAGGAACTATCCTGACTACTCCCTTTCTCCCCTATATGGCAGGCCTCAGTCTTCCCAATTTTAACCAGTTGATAAATGACCATATACACCATGATGCTAGTTGGCTTGCTATGCCGACCAAGCTCCCTTCCGACATCCCCAAGTTTAAAGGCCTTTCTAGAGAAGATCATACAAATCATGTTCTATCTTTCCACATGTGGCGTTCATCTAACTCCATTACCGATGACTCTGTCCATCTTCAGTTGTTACAACATACGCTTACTGGCGAAGCTTCTAAGTGGTATGTTGATTGGGCCTCATCCTCTCATACCACCTTTGTGACTCTTTCCTGGGATTTTTTGTCTTATTTCCAGTTGCCCCTTTGTTATGACACTGGTACTGAACTTTTGACTTCTTTCCGTCAATCATCTGCGACTCGCGTATCCGATCATGTCCAAGAATGGCGGAGAAGAAAGAGGCTATGTCGAGCCCCTACCTTCGAAGACCGTGTTTACATGGACTGGTTCCTTAGATCCCTTTCTCCTTCTATAGGTAAAGATGTCGCATCACATTTCCCTCAAACTGAAGAAGTCACTCTCCAAATTGCGTTAAAATATGACGTGATCTACGCTTAGTCAGGTTATGTTTATACCATTCTACCTGATCTTCCTAGACCCGGTGGTGCCAATGCACCGGGGGAATCTCATGCCGCCAATGGTATCGTTGGAGTTCTCTCTCATCCATATGCTCAGCGTCCCATGGGCTATGGTTTTCCACAGGGAGGGGCCAGCACCTCCTGCACTTTTCCCCCTCATGGTAGCATGTATCCAGGATACGGAATGCCTCCTCTTTTTTCCCAACCTACTGTTTAACACAATGTTACTCAACCTCCTTATTATCTGTATTTGTAGCCTAGTGCTCTAGCTCCTCAAGCATTATCACCTCCGCCTCCCTTGCCTTCTCAAACCCCACAATAGTAGCCACTACCCCCTCAAGGGCAGGTGTATGCACAACAGGGCGTGACTAATCCTCCTACTTCCAAAAAGAAGAGGAAAGGCACTCAAAATCAATCTGCCCCCGGTAATACTGGACCTAATCCTCAAAATAATGCGCCTAACACTGCTAACTAGCAACAGGGCACTCAGCCCAAGCAGGGCAGGCTTGTTTACATGAACAAGCCTTGTTATTGTTGTGTTGTTTATGGTCATTACACACATGATTGTCCTCTTTTACCACAATGAAGTAGATGTGGGAGTATCAAGCAAAATTACGAGGATAGAAATCCTCCCCTTCCATCCCTCCCAATGATGCACCTAGTCAACCGACTATGTTTACTAATCCTTTCCCTCACCAAGGATTCATGGCTACCCAACCACCTGAAGTTCAGGAGGCCACTCAACCTCCTCCATCTGGTACCTCTGATTACTAGATTCTCATGATGAATTCTGACCAACCTATAATCGTAGACCTCAACCTTTAGACTCAGTCTCGTCAGTACAACAAGCCTCCTACTACGTTTGTCCCCGAGCCCCCTTGTTTAGGTTCTACAGAGCCTCTTTCGACACCTAATGGTCCTTTGCAGATCCCTCAGCCTAAGGCAGAGTTTCATACCAAGATTCCTAAGGGACCATTACACCAAAATGTTGTTCTAGCAAAGCTGCCCATTCATATAGTATAGTATATTATTCGGCGCAATCTTCTAATGCCATCTCAACGTTGGAACTCCTCTAGTCATGCCCTTCACAAAGAAAATATTTACTATCTTCCATGGGTGGTGTAGATCCTTTAGATGATTGATTTATCGTCTTCTATGTTGACCGGTCAGAACATCCTCCTCTTCCTGCTTCTGTCGCATTCCAAATCCCAGTCAAGATCCGGAACGCCACCATTTCCCATTGTATCATTGATGAAGGGGTATCCATCTGTGTGATGTCCGCTTCAGTTTGGAAGCAACTCAGATCGCCTGAGTTGGCCCCTTCCACAATAACTCTCCGAGCATGGGATGGCCATGTCCCCCAGTCCTTTTGCATGTTCTGTAATTGTCCTATAACTCTTGCGGGCAAGACTATTTGCATTGACATAGAATTCATTGATGCCCCCTTAGATTACAACATTATATTGGGTCGTAGCTACACCTATGCGATGTCTACTGTACCATCTCTGGTCCACTGCAAGATTTCCTTTCCCCATAATGGAAGGGTAGTCACCATTGACTAGTTGACATATTACGAACCAAAGTCTCACACCTCCCCTAAGTCTATCATATCTTTAGTGGCCAATAAGCAAACCATCGACCCCTTGACCAGTGTCTCACCTGGAGTCTACAAAGACTCCTATTTGCTTGGTACATTCCCTATTCTTCCTCCTCCCGTCTCCGATCCCAACTCATCAAACGTTTGCATGATGCATTCATCTCGGGCTTCCCTTAAGCGGCCCACTTCGGCTAGTCTGCAGTCTCGCCCTCCGCAACCTGCACCTAGTGTAGAAGTTATATAACTTATGTGTTATATGTCCAAGATTTCTTGATCTCACACTATTTTAACTTCATGAAAAATACAGAATCTATTCCACCATTGATCATTTGCAGAAATTAAATCAAGATTGAAATGCACACATGAAACAATAAACATTCACACACATTAACACAATTGTTTAATGGGAAAGCTTGAAGCTGAAAACCCCAACTATTTGTATATAATATATGTCATAGAGATCATGTAACAATCCTCATACAAAGCTTATCATATCAAGCTCTCAGTACAATACAATCGCTACACACTAATCAGGCTCGATCTTGCAAATCTATGCACTGATCTTTGCCACCTGCTAGCCTGCCTCTACTGCGCAATCCATGCTGAAGAATGACTCTGAATGAACTTGAATTACTCCAGAATTTCTCACGCAATCCTCATTGGCATCTCCATTGAGTGTTGGATGCAATCAATGCATCACTATAGTCACAATTGATAGTCACACTTGCTCTTTCACCTATCTCTTCACTGGTATCCTCTGAAACTGCCATGCACTGTAGTTAAATGATGTAGTTTTCAGTTGATTAGTGAGTTAATATTTAGTGAATTAATTAACTAATTAATTCACACCACTCTCACTAGTGTATCAATCAGTTAGACTAGATACAACTAGCTCAACTGAGTCTAACTGAGTTAAACTAAATACAACTCCACCAACTACTTCTCCAACTCCACCAAACTCTGTCACATGAGTTATAACTGAAGTCCTCCATGCATTAGCTCTAGTAAACCCTCAGGAATAGCGTAATTAATTCTGTTAGCTGTTGTGCCACATCTGTGCACTTAACTGAAGTGCTCTAAGAGAATAATATAATGTTTAGAGTCCAAATATTATTAAGAGCTAATAATATTCGACATATCTATTTTTAGACCGGAAATCTAAAAATAGACTCCGCCCAATATGTCTAAAAATAGAAGTCCATCTATTTTTCCAACTTGACCAACCATCCACAAATAGCATCTTGCAACTCATAGAATATGATTGACAAGTCTAAAAATAGACATAGTCTAAAAATAGACTTTGTGCCAAAAATAGCCTGCGGGCCCACTTAGTGAAGGTGACTCTTTTCACTAAGCTCATCATCTTGTTGAATCTCAACACTCCCTCTCAACAAGATAAGGATTATCTGCCACCCCAATCCTGTCTCTATGGTATTCGAATTTTCTCCTAGTGAGCGCCTTCGTCAGAATATCTGCATCCTGATCCTCCACAGGAATGTAAGAAAGCAACATGATCTTCCGCTGAACACAATCTCTGATATGAGGTACTAGATGTCAATATTTTTAGATCTATCATGAAATACTGGATTAACCGAGAGTTTAATGCAACTTTGATTATCACAATATATCAAAGTAGGATATAAGTGAGAACCGAACAGCCTGACCATGATCTTCCTCATCCATATAGCCTCGCATGTAGCCAAACTTGCCGCCATGTACTCGGCCTCCGCTGAAATGAGTGTCACAGATCTTTGTTTCCTACTGTACCAAGAAACTGCTGTAGATCCGATACTGAAAAATCCCTCCAAATGTGCTCTTTCTGGCCATTGGGCTTCTTGCCCAATCTGCATCCGTGAAGCCATGCAGCTTCACCTCATCCGACTTTCTGTACCACAATCCATACCCAGATGTGCCCCTGGGATATCTCAAGACATGCTTGCCTGCCTTCCAAGAGAGCTTGGTAGGCTTCACCATCGCTTGTGAAAGCTACTTCAACAGCATAGCATATGTCCGGTCGTGTATTGAATAAATACATGATTGAACCAACCAACTGTCGATAAACAGTGGCATCCACTACCTCTACTGATGTAGCATCCTCTTTCCTCCAACCACCAGGAAGAGGAGTGTTGATAGGCTTGCAGCCTTGCATGTGAAACTTATCCATTATCTCCTGGGCATACTTGCCTTGAGACACAAACAGTCCACCCTTCCGCTGCCAAATTTCCAATCCCGGAAAATAATGAAGGAGGCCCAAGTCCTTCATCTCAAACTCCTTTGCAAGATCTTCCTTGCAAGAGTGTATCAACAGTTCATCGCCCGTTAGTATTAAATCATCTACATAAAGCACAATGATCAAAAGCTTACCCTCCACCACAATCTGGTATAGGTTAGGATTTGCCTCACTCTTGGCAAAACCAATTCCGGTGAAATAACTGTCTATTCGTGTGTACCAAGCACGAGGTGCTTGTTTCAGCCCATACAACGCTCTTTTGAGCCTGCACACATGCGAATCGCTGCTGAAGATTTTGAATCCTTCAAGCTCTCAATCTACACCTCCTCCTCAATGATTCGATTGAGGAATGCAGTCTTCACATCCATCTGAGGAATGTGCCAACCCATCTGTGCTGAGAGAGAAAGGATGGTCCATATGGAAGAATACCTTGCGACAAGTGCAAAGGTTTCTTCATAGTTGATCCCCTCGATCTGTGAGAAGCCCCGGGCAGCAAATATTGGCTTATACTTCTCGACGCTTCCGTCAGCAGCTTGCTTCACTTTGTAGATCCATCTCGAACCTACCACTCATTTCCCTTCCAGTAATGGGACACTCTCCCATGCACTGTTTCTGACAATCGAATCATACTCTTCCACCATGACATCTACCCATGTGAGATCCTCCATAGCTTCCTCGAAAGAGGATGGCTCCATCACGATACACTCACTCATCAGAGCCATGTATCTAGTAAATCGGTCAGGTGATTGTCTCTATCTGCATTGTGATGTAGGAGCTCCTACATTCTGCGCTGCATCAAGATTCAGTCGCTTAGCTTCTGTAGTGTGCTTCCGCCCTTTGATGTTTGGCGCTACATGAGTGGTTTCTTCCACTCCATGAACCTCCTCTTGTGGTTGATCCACATCTTGAGGCTCATCTTTAGGAACAAGTAGCTCCTCTGCATGTAAGTGTAGCTCCCTCTCAAGCGACAACTTCATGGATTTCTCCTCATAAAATTTGATATCCCATTACACAACAGTCATCCGACTGTCTGGAAAATACACACGATAATTTTGGGGTGTTTTTGTGTACCCAAAAAATATCCCAACCTCTTTGGTTGGCTCTAGCTTCTTCCTGGCATCCTTCATCACATGAATGTAAACAGGTGAGCCAAAAATCTTCAAATGAGAAATATCAGGCTTCTTACCAGAAAACGCCTCTTCGGGTGTACTCATGCCAAGTACTCTATGAGGACAAAGGTTTTGCACATAAACCACAATGTTGCATGCCTCAGCCCACAAGTGTATGGGAAGGCCCTGATCATGCAACATCACCTGTGCAGCACCCACGATCGTTCTGTTCTTTCTCTCCGCGACCCCATTTTGCTGTGGGTTATGAGGCACTATGAATTCTCTTCGAATTCCTTCTTTGCTACAGAAGTCTTTGAATTCTCCAGAGATTTATTCACCACCATTATCACTCCTTAGAGCTTTCACCTGCTTCCCCGAATATTTCTCAACCAGCGCCTTGAACTCACAAAAATTTGAGTATGTCTCACTCTTCTTCTGCATGAAGAAGATCCAACACTTACGAGAAAAGTCATCAACAAATATCACATAATACCTGTGCTTTGCTGTTGAAGCAACTGAGAAAGGTCCACACACGTTTGTGTTAATTCTCTCAAGGATCATCGAGGCGTGACTATCCTTCTCATGAAAAGTGGCCTTCACAAATTTTCCCAAAGTACATCGCTTGCACTGATCTGATTGCGCGAGTGTACCCTTGGGAAGCCCAGTAGAAATATGCTGCAAAATTTTCAAAGTGCCAGGGTGAAGATGGCCCAATCTCATGTGCCACAATTCACCCTCATCCCAGCTCACCACTCCTTCTGCTTTGCCTGCCATTGCTGCGCAACCATCTACCTGCAATTGATAAAGATTCTTAACTGGAATCCCTATCCTCCTAGTTTGACCAGTTGTTTTGTGGTGCAGGAAATCTTTTCCCTCGCTAAAAACAACATCATAACCCTTGTCTTCCAACATCGCCACGGAGATCAGATTCTTCTTGAATCCTAGAACATGCATGAAATACTTCAATATGAAAGGTTTACCAGACTCCCTCTCAAAGGAAATGGTCCTGATACCAGTCACACTGTATCTACCATCATTTCCCATCTCGATGTGCACTCCAAGATCCTTTTCATCCAGATCACTAAAAAGATATTTGTCTCCGGTCATATGGAAAGACGCACCACTTTCAAGAAACCACACCGATCCCATCACACTTGAAACCAAGGATACGATCAAAGAAAAATCCAGCTCAAACTGTGAGGCTAAGGTCTCTCTAACTGCAGATCCAATAGCCTGCTTATTCTTCTTCTTATGTGGGAAATTAGTGGTGAAATGCCCGTGCCGGTGACAGTGAAAACACTTCACCTTGGACAAATCCTGCTTCTTGCCTTTAGCTTCGGATTTGGAAGATTTCTTCCCTTTTCCTTTCTGAGCTTTGGCAGCCAAAGCGAAATTTTCTTCATCTTCATTCTTCGATGAAGATCCATCCTGACACCCTTATCTCCTCCTTTGCCTGAATTTGACCAAAGTCGCTCCCCATCTTGAGTTTCTCACATCCATTTGGCCAGAGTCTTCATAGCTATGCCAACTCTTCCTTGCTTTGGAAGCCAAAGAAAAATTTCAGTCATCTTCATTCTTCGATGAAGATCCATCCCTGGTACCCCGCCTTATCTCCTCCTGCACAAGATCTGACCAAAGTCGCTCCCATCTTGGCAGTTTCTCCTGTCCATTGACAGAGTCTTCATAGCTATGCCAACTCTTCAGAAGCCTAAGGAGAGATAAGATCACCAAGTATTCTTCATCAATAGTAACCCCCACACTTCCTAGCTCATCCTTGCAGTGGAAAAACTTCGTGAGGTTTTTTGGAATACTGTCACCTTTCTCCATTTTTATTTTTCTGAGCTTGTCTTTAAGCGCGAACTTCCTTTGGTCACTTCTACTTTGGAACAAGTCTGTCAAAGCCTTCCACATTAAGAATGGAGTGGCTTGGAGTGGCTTTCTCGTGAAGGCTGGACATAATGTGGTCCTTCACACCTTCCAACAGAATCCTTCGACACTTTTCTACCTTCTTTTTCCATGCGTCAAGTGCGGCTACATCGCTAGAAGCAGGCTTTGGAATATCAACATCTATGAACTCCTTCAACCCATTATCATCCAGCACCACCTCCATCCTGTCCTTCTATGCTATGTAATTCGAGCTACCCTCAATGGCATACTCCAATCTCAATCCGTTGAAAGACATTTCAATGAATGCTCAACTTCGACACCAATAAAACACTGCAGCAAATTCGAATTCCACCAGCACAAAACTCAATCGCTTCAATAATTGCAATATCCTCCAATGATCAACACTGTTCTAATACCATGTAGAAATTATATAACTTATGGGTTATATGTCCAAGATTCTCCTGATCTCACACTATTTTACCTTCATGCAAAATACAGAATCTATTCCACCATTGATCATTTGAGGAAATTAAATCAAGATTTCAATGCACACATGAAACAATAAACATTCACACACATTAACATAGTTGTTTAACAAGAAATCATGAAGCTAAAAACCACAACTATATGTATATAATATATGTCATAGATATCATGTAACAATCCTCATACAAAGCTGATCATATCAAGCTCTCAATACAATACAATCGCTACACACTAATCAAGCTCGATCTTGCAAATCCATGCACCGATCTTTGCCACCTGCTAGCTTGCCTCTACTGTGAAATCCCTACTGAAGAATGGCTCTAAATGAACTCAAATTTCTCCAGCCTTGATCATGCAATCCTCATTGGCATCTCCACTGAGTGTTGGATGCAATCAATGCATCACTATAGTCGCAACTGATAGTCACACATTAAGGGAATTTTGAGGTCTAAAATGGGCCTCCTAAGGAAATTACAAAATAATAGTGGAAAAAATCAAATAAGATTTGATGACATCATCAAATTTTAGAGGGAAAAATGATAAAACTACTTTTTCAACTCGTATTTTCAACTTATCTCCCAAAATTTTTACTCAAATTTCGAGTGGGAGTACTCGTTGGATGCAAAATTTAATTCCTCATCCAAGGAGTACCCATGTTGCATACTTTCGATGAACCCTGCTACATGAAAAATGGGAAATACATAAAAAAAAAGGTGATTACAATCACGTTTTTTTATGTATTTCTCATTTTTCGTGTAGTAGGACCCATCAAAAGTATGCAAGATGGGTACTCCTTGGATGAGGAATTAAATTTCGCATCCAACGAGTACTCCCACTCGAAATTTGAGTAAACAATTTGGGAGAATAAGTTGAAAATACGAGTTGAAAAAGTAGTTTTATTATTTTATTATTTTTTAATATTTGTACCCTTTTATTTAAAAAATGGTGAATCATCCCCCATGGTTGACATCATCATCTTGAATCCTATTGGTTGTTATAAATTTTATTTTTGTTGTACATTTTTCTTAGGAGGCCCATTTTAGACCTCAAAATTCCCCTAATGCTTTCTCTTTCACCTATCTCTCCATTGGTCTCCACTGAAACTGCCATGCACTGTAGTTAACTGATGTATTCTTCAGTTGATTAATGAGTTATTATTTAGTGAATTAATTAACTAATTAATTCACACCACTCTCACTAGTGTATCAATCATTTAGACTAGATACAACTAGCTCAACTGAGTCTAACTGAGTTAAACTAAATAAAACTCCACCAACTACTTCTCCAACTCCACCAAACTCTGTCACATGAGTTCTAACTAGAGTCCTCCATGCATTAGCTCCAGTAAACCCTCAGGAATAGCGTAATTCCTTCTGTCAGCTACCGTGCCACATATGTGCACTTAACTGAAGTGCTCCAAGAGAATAAGATAATGTTTAGAGTCCAAATATTATTAAGAGCTAATAATATTCAACATATCTATTTTTAGACTGGCAATCTAAAAATAGACTCCGCCCAATATGTCTAAAAATAGAAGTCCATCTATTTTTCCAACTTGATCAACCATCCACAAATAGCATCCTGCAACTCATAGAATATGATCGACATGTCTAAAAATAGACTTTGCGCCAAAAATAGCCTGCGGGCCCACTTAGTGAAGGTGACTCTTTTCACTAAGCTCATCATCTTGTTGAATCTCAACACCTAGCCCTTCGATTAAGCCCTTTGGACCCCCTCATCCTAGCCCTTCACCTGCAGTTGGTATCCATGAGCCTCTCTACCCTCCTGGAACAGTTCCTCCAAGCCTTAAGCATCTCGGAGATGTCCCGCCTGGCCGTTATCCCTCCGATCAGATACTGTTCCTAGCTCCCCCTACTGGAGTGTTCTCGGTACCTGTCATGACTACCCTATCTCTTCCTAACCTAAACCTGAGATTCCCGTCTGGTACCTTGATCCCCCAGCCACTACCCTGCCTGGTCAACCCAAACCTTATCTTGCTTTGACCCCAGTTCAACTGGTCCCCATGACTTCTCCCACTGCTACAGTGCCTCAGCCACCTCAATAGGAACCTTCTCCTTTTGCGTCAACTTCAGTGAAAAGGGAAAAGCTCACAAGAAAGCATCAAAAGACAAGGGTTCCCTGACTAACCCTCCACCTCCTCCACCTCCAAAGCCTTGTGCTTTGTGTGATGTCATCGGTCATGCCACCCATACCTATCCTGAGTTGCCTCATATTAAGCCCATGGTTAATGTTGCGTTCCTTGAGTCTATGGTCCCTAAAGCCTCTGTTTCTTCCTTCACTGTAGCCAAGAACCATAATACTATTCACACCAACCAACCCTATGCTTTGTGTGATATCCATGGCCATTATTCCCACCACTATCCCCACCTCATGCATTACTGAGCCTCTTTGGAGGTAGTTCGAGAGTACGAGATTGAACATAACCAGTCCGCCTCTCCCATTCTTGTGTAGTATTATTCGAGCTAGCTTGAGGATTTAGCCGCTCCCATTAACATTCCCCCTCCCAACGTCAAGATGAAAGAGCATGTGGCCATCATCCTCTACCTATCATCATTCATGAGATCCATGGTAGAAGCTCCCTCTGAGACTTCCCTTTTTGTTTCACTTGACCTCCCTTCAGCGATTACCTAGGGCTCAACATCAGTGGAACCTTCATCTACTTGTTCTTCCATCACCCTCCATGATGATGCGCATGTGAACCCCTCTTATCATCATGATGATTCAGGTAGCTTCGCCACGTTAGGTGTTGATTCTTCCACCAATCACCCCATCTCCTATTACGATGAAAACATTATGGAAGTAGTCACCACCCCTGAATTTATCTATTCCCCCTTACATTGAACCCATGCATTCAAGCCACATACACCTTGTGGCCATTACATTGACACCCAATGTTTGGGTAAGGGGGCACCCATATTTGAGAGTCTAGGAGAAGCAATGATCCACAACTCTCCTAGTGTATATGGTCGTGTCGACTCTAGTACCATTATTATTCCCCATTTAGAAGAACCTCTAGAGTCCCATATCACTTTAGATCACTCTAGGGATGACCCCCCTCACCATTCCTTCCTCTTACATAAAAAACCCATCCCCTAGACATTGTTTTTGATGAACCTGGGGCTTTTCTAGGTGAGCACTAGTTCATTATCTCCAAATCTACTCTTTGGGATAGTGACACCATGTATGCCAACCTAGAAACTTAAGTCCATTTTCTTCATATGTGCAGTACCAAAGAGATTGGTAATCCTCCATTCCCTTTCTCCAACTGCATAACCATAATGAAAATAAATGGCACACCACATCATAAAAATGTGTTTAGATTCCCCTTTTCTAAATACATTTTGGCATGACCACAACATGCTTGGGGGTACCTATGCCCCCCCCCCAACCACAAAAATCCTATATCTCAGCCAAAAATAGCACTGAAACCCCCTTTCTCTAACAGGGCACACTTTTCAGGTCATTTCCTGGGACAGTTTGTAGTTTTCTGCCCAGTACCTGCTACCCAGGTCATAGAACAAACCCCAAAAAGTGCGACCTAGCCTATTCAAGAGCTCTAGGTACCTAAACTGAAATTTTGATCCACTAAGATGAAAGAGTAGGGTTAGGCATCTTACCTGCAACTGACGGATCTTGATTCCAACGGTTGATTTGTCCACTATGATCACCACAAGATTTAGGGCCTTCTCTCCTCTCGACATTCACCACAACTCCACTTGCAAATGAGTGAATTTGGAGGGAAAATGCCTTATTAAAAGAGAAACCCCTGATTTTTATTTCGCCTACTGCGGCCAAACTGTAGGTTAGTTTTAAAAACTATCTATACCGTTGGAAAGCTCACATCGAGCCCTCAAATGGGCATCTATTAGGTTTTCGTGATTTGAGACTTCACCAGGACATATTTTGTCCAAGGAGCGTCACTTCACCACTCCTAAAAATCGAATTTCTTCACTTGCAACACTTGTACTTTGGGCACCACTTTGCCTCCATACTTGTCCATGCTCATGAGTACCCACCTTATACTCATGTCTTTATGGTCCCCATTGGACCTCTTATGTGTGGCAGCATCATCGAGTTGCCCTTGTTTAGAGCATCTGATTTGATTCATCATCGCATCCATGAAGTCTATCCCGACTCCCTTTGTATCTCGCTATATTCCTCCATCCTTCAGTGCTTGATTCCTTTCTCGTGTCATACATTATGGCCTTCAGTCCTACTGTCCCCTATCCCCTTTGATATTGTGTCAGTCACTACCAGGTCATCCATGCCCTTTATGCTCTAACAAGGGAAGTCATTCGTTCGCTACTCAATACCCCCCATTTCATCATCATCCCTGGTGTTAGTTTGTGAGTCGCTCTACAATTTTATCTCGTGCCTTAGTTGAGGATCAATTATTGCCTCACCTATGGTAGACCTCCTTCTGTCAACATCATATCATTTATTCCAGAAGACAGGTCTAGAGGGCGGTGTACCTTGGTTCCTTGGTTCCAGCTTCCATTCTTGTTCAGTGCCTCAGATAAGGAAAAGGGACTCCTTATTGCCCTTTGACTTGATTGTTTCTCAGCTCCATCTCCTTACAACATGATCGAGATCCATATACTTGATGGTCCAGTGATGTAGCAGATGATACCGGTGATTCTTGGGTGTGTGTGAGATGTTTTCAGACCTCATGAGGGGGTGGCCCTTCAGGTAACCCCCCACATGCCCGGATGACCTCTTTAGTACAGCCTTCGATGCAGCTCCATATATTTGATGATGTCGGCCTCAGCCGTGTGTAGCGCCTTTTAGTTTGCATGTATCTGTCAGACTTTCATATCCCTTTCCTATTTACAGGGGCACTTTGGTTGTACTTATATCTCATGTTTCAGATATTATTGTATAAGTCCTAGATGTTATCCCAGGCACAATATGTATGTGGAATTCATTATCATATTTTTCCTTGGCTCATGTTTATGCCAACATGTACTATATAGTTCAGTCCCTTGTTTACTGGACACATTATTCTTTGTACTTTGTCTTGGTCGGCATAGGCATGCCTCCCCCGCCACCTATATCATAGGTACTCACTCATAAAAGAGAATTGTCGCACCTGTAAGTCTTTCCTCCTCATGGTCTAGTCCTCTAGAACTTTGGTCTACCTTATATTTCTCTCTCTTTGACTTCCCTTTCGGTGTCTAGTGATTAAATTCTTACAATGTACTTCGGTCGTACGATTAGCTCCTAACGCTCGCATGCTAGGGGGCAATCCGTTACACCATTTTTTGGTCATCTAACTTGTTACTATTAGATGGACCTAAGTACACCACGTAAGACCAATTTTACCCGAAGTAAAATTTCTTTCACTATGAAAAATAACTTAGTAAACCACCTTTATTAAGTTGTTTATGGTCTAAATAGGAAACCCCATGAGGAAATATTAAATAAATCCACATTTGTTTGATTTTCCTCAAGGAATAATTAGTTAAACATCAGTTTAATTAATATTCCTGGTTATATTTAACCCAAAACAGGAAAATTAATTAGATAAATTATTATTTATTTTATTATTTTCTAGGAATAATTATTTAAACCTTATTTAAATAATATTCCTTGTTAAATTTGACTAAGTCATTCATAAATAATTAAATAAATCATTATTTATTTAATTATTACTTAATCACATCCTTAAAATAATAAATAAATCATTTATTTATTTATTATTTACAAATAAATGGATTTGACCCAAGTCAAATTCTTTTTCCCTCCAACAAATATTATAAATATTCCATAAAAGTTGGATCTAGAATTGGTTAATAATATTTTAATTATGCACCAATATCTAGAATAACTCAATATTTTGTTATAAATAGAAAGGTTTTTCCATTCACTCATTACCTTTTGTTGCCTAAAGATCACTCTGGATCTATATTTTGGTCTGACTTTGATCCACCATCATTGTCATATTTTGCTACCATTTTTCTTGTGAGCTCCCTTTGAGTTCCATTTTTGTCTGGGTTTTCTACACCATCAAGAGAGAGGGATTTTAGATCTGAAGTTCTGAGGACTTACAAGAACCCATCCCATTGAGGAGGAATGGTAACATATTTCTATATTCTCCTCCCAAGTGTCATAAATACAAAAAAATCTTTAAAAAAATCTTGTCTTGTCTATTGGATGCATGGAGCAACTCTTTCTTTTATTTACTGCTTAATGTATTTTAATGCATAGATCTAGATTTTTGCAACATTTATCTTGGTCAACTAATTTAATATTTAAAGACATTGGCATCCATATTTGTTGTTAGGGATGTTTGTTATGCGTGGCTTAAGTGAGCCTTTTTCGTATGCTTGTGATTAAGATTCGTACTAACAGAAGGAACTTTGCAAATGGATTTCACTTATGCTACTGTCCCTATTTTTGGAGGAGAAAAAATAAGACTGTATGGAGAATCTCTGCTGGCATATATCATTAGTGACAAAAAATATCCCACTAATCATCCAATTTATGCTAGAACAACTGATGTAGGTTTAAGCATTTTACATATGGATAATTCCGCCCTGCCCGCAGAAAATATTCAAATTTTGAAGCCTACTGAAAAAAAGATCAGTCATAAGGGTTCTAAGCTATGTCAAATGCATTTTGATGGCTCATGTTCTAAAGAGGGAGCTAGCGCAATAATAGTTCTCATTTATCCTTTGAAAGAGAGCTCTACTTTTTCTTTCAACATTGAATTTTAAGCAACTAACAATGTGGTTGAGTATGAAGATTTGTTGATTGGTTAAAAAAAAACAAAGGACGTGGATATTTTAGAGATTTCTGTTTTTGGAGATGTTGAACTTATTATTCAAAAAGTCATAAAATTCTATCAAACTAAGCATCCCAGACTCAGAGATTACCAGAATGCAGTATGGAGCATTGCGGAAGACTCATTCTTAGCTTTTAACATTTCTTTTGTTCCAAGAGAAAGTAATATTTTGGTTGATTCACTTTCTATTTCATCAAGCTCATTCAATATTCCAATACCTATAAAGGTGAAATATAAAGTGGAAGTTAGGTTCAGACCTAGCATTCCTGATAATGTCAGGCATTGGAAAGTTTTTGAGGATTATCAGGAGATTAGAAGATTCATTGAAGCTTATGAAGAATTCACTGTTCTAAACATTGATCAGGATGAAGATCTCATGAAGAATGATTTTGATTTTCAAGATACCAAAAATATGAAAAAAATGATTGTTGATTAGCCTATCATTCAGATGCCTACCAATCACATTCCCAAGGGGTTAATCCCACTTGAGAAGCTCTTTGATCACAATATGTCTCAGTCAAACTTATGCAGGGGCATTAGGCTCAAGAAAATTCCATGTATTTTAATAGACTTAGGGGTTTTGTGTTTTCAAGGGAGTTGATTTCTTATGAAATGATTTGAGTGATTTTAATGAGAATTAATTAAGTATTGTGAGGAATTTTGTAAATGTTCTCGAATGTTGGAAAACATGAGAGAGTTAGGCTAGTTGAGAGTGTATAGGGATTGAGAGATTTAGGAATTAATGTAAATCCTAAATTAGAATTGGTTTCATTATTTTGTGGATGAAAGAGGATATTTAGGACTTTGTTGAGAGGATGAAGGATCTAAAACCAAAAATAGTTCCAAAACATTTTTGTATAAAATGTAAGCCTCAAAGGCATAAAAAATAGTAGAGAAGTAGATAGAGAGTGATTCAGGGTTTGAGGGAAATAGGGCTTGGATTGTAAGCCTTCAAGAAAATTAGAGGAAGAAGGCCACTGGTTGAATATCAGGCTAGAGAGGAAGAATTCCTATGTAAATTTGTTTTTAATACAAAAAAACTCAATTTTTGAGTTTGTGTTTTGAGTTATATGGTGTGTAGGTGAAATTGATAGAATCAAGGGAAGTCTGTCAATTTTACATTGGTTCATAAGATTGAATAAGTGTATGAGACTGTGTGTTTAATTGAGATTACAAAATTGTGTGAATCGATCACAGAATGGATCGATTCCATTAAAGAATTTACTTGGATGTCTAAATTTAGACATAAACTGGTTTGGATATAATTCGAAATGATTTGATTTCATATAAAGCATTTCAGGGGTTATTACGTTCTGTTGTGAGTACATAGTGCAGCGAGATTGGGTTTTAAAGTCAATTTGAGGGTTTTTTATGTTTATAAAGATGATTATAAACCCATAGAAATTGGACAATAGAATTCAAACCATGTGTGGAATATATGTCGGAGAGGGTTTGAATATTGGATGGAACCCTAGCCCTATTCAAAACCTTGAAGTTGAAACACAGTGGAATAGCCAACGAATAATGCAGGTTTGAAGAGAAGGCAAAAATGCGTGATAGTGTTGAGAATTGAAGGAAGAAATTACAAAGTAATGGCACAGTGGATAGAAGTCAACGTCAAAGGAATGGAACCTTGAAGGCGCAGAGGCAGCAGAACCATGAGTAATGAACACGGAAGTGGTTTTCAGAAAACCACAAATGGTTTTTGCGCGACCTTAGGATGGTAAGAGGTTTATTTTGAATTGAATGCAATACACTCTAGCAGCTGACACGTAGGTTGGACGATATTTAAAAACCATTTGTTTTGTGTGATTTTTGTGAAATAAACTCCAGAGGTAAAATGAATGTGATATCTGTTGGATCCTCCAATCAAATGATCAGACGGTATTCACATAAGGAGTTAGCGCATAGGTTAACAGAGGTGTGGATCGACGGTGGAAACATTGAAGTTGGAGCATGATAAAATATCAACTGTTAGACGGTGAAAGGTGAGTTGTAAATGCTGTGGGGCCCAAGTAAATTATTACGTTAATATTTGGGTTTTATAATAAAGTATGGAGTGTTAAAATGGCTCGAATGTATATTTTATGAATGGTGGAGAAATATGGTAATAAAGCTGTGGGCTGATATAATAATATGTGTTGGGTTGCTGGTGCTTTAGCTTTGTAACCAAAGTCGAACTTTGGTATGAAACGAAATATTAAGTGTGTTGGCCCGACGATTTGCTGTGGGGTCTTAACCAAAGTTTGAAATCGCATATGCAGAATTATATTTTGGGTTTTAATCTAGAGTTGAAATGTATGGATTCAAATTTCCATAAAGTGGGTTTTAACCATAGGCTTGGGAAAAGGAGAAGCTTCCGCATATGGAGTTTGATTCGTTGGGTTTTTAACCATAGGGTATAAAAAGGTAAGATTTCGAATTAAATTTTGCCAAGTTTGGAAATTGTGTTGGTTTAAAAGTGAACCAAGCATTTTTATATGCATCTACAGGTGAGAATGTGGGTTTTGTAGCTTTAGGCTGCATCAAGTGGTATCAGAGCTAGAAGAGCTCTTTTTGAAAGTTAAAGATTTTTTTTAATTGAATCAAAATGCATGTGTGATGGGAAGAAAGAAGAGATCAGATTCTAAATCTAATAAGCAACAGATATATAGAATTGAAGTGAACAAGCATTTTCAGAAGTGAATGAAGAGAACAAGATCATACAGAGATCTTGAAGGTAAGATAATTTTAATCTGGTTTAAAATTGTGATTGCAGAATTATGGTTGCGGATAAGATGAAGACAAAGATTTTGATGATGATGGTAGTGAACCTGATATTCCATCTAAAGGTTGGATAGGGAGAACAACTGAAGTGTTCTCAATAGAAGGTGAGTTGAGGATATAAGTTTAGAGAGAGAAGAAGAGAGTGCTCAAGAGGTTCCAGAGATAGACAACCAGTGCTTGCCAAAAGACCAAGTCTAGAGAGGGAATTGGTGAGGTAAGTGGCAACAGGGAGAACTTGTTGTTGTAGAGGCTTAGTGCAATTCATAGTGAGTGAGAAGCTCATGAAGAAGATGATCATGGAATACCATAGAAGAGGTTATAAATAATTCCACAGAGATAAGATGAAGGATAGAGAAAGAGATATTGTAGTAGTTAAACTACAACTGGAGGTACTACAGGAATGGCTACAAGAAGAGGAAAACCAGAGAGGAGGACGGATCTTTCCACTGAAGGGAAAGAAGGTAATTTGGCAACCATTAAAAATGAAGTGGAGGCAAAAGGAGATCGCCTTATGGAAGAAAGAACTCATAATTTTTGAGTCAAAGATGGAATTTGAGGATTCCACATGCAGATCTGTTCAAGGATAAATGCTTGAAGAAGCATACGAGACTGAAAGGTCTTGTGTTTTTAAAACTAATAATTTGTGTATGATTACAGGTACATTATAGGATGATGAAAAAAATTTGAATTTTGTTAAGGAAAATGAGTTGAATCTGAAATCTCTTCAGATCAATGCTGAGATAGAAAGATCTTAGAAAGAAAAGGAGACAAAAGGGTCTCATGAGAATATTCAGCAGAATATTGAAACAGAGGAAGAAAGACCATCTGATGATTGGTCAACAACAAATGAAGGTATGGAAATTTGTGTGAAGTTTCCAAGTTCTACACCAATTGAAATTGTTGAGTTATATATAAAGTTAGATCTTCAAAGAAGAGAGTTGGAAAAGCGGAGGATCTACAGTCAGGATAAATTGTTGAATATGAAAGACAGAGAAATCATCTCGAATGACAGTCAGGAAATAGAGGATAAATATATAAGAGTTCAACAAAGTGAAATTGTAGAGAAAGAAGTTCATTTTTGTGAACCATAGCAGAGAGACATTCATGAAACAGATGATAAGAAGGAGAGGCTAGCTGACAGTCTCATGGAGAATTTAAATCAGCATACTGATGTGCTGACAAAAGAGTTAGAAGGAAACTCAGAACAACATACTAATATGTTGTCAGAGGAGGAAGAGTTATTGAAACCTTGTATTTTTAATACTGATAATTCATGTGTTAATTATGCAGGCAAAGAAAGACAACAAATGAAAAATGTCAGAAAATTTAATGAAAAGGAAACTATGTTAGCTGAAAACATAGTGGAGGATCATCATTCTATTATGGTTGTTACACCATTTTTTGGTCATCTAACCTATTATCATTAGATGAACCCAAGTAAACCATGTATGACCAATTTTACCCTAAGTAAAATTGCTTTCACTATGTGAAATAACTTAGTAAAACACCTTTATTGAGTTGTTTATGGTCTAAACAGGAATCCCCAAATGGAAATAATAAACAAACCTATATTTGTTTATATTTCCTGGTCATATTTAACCAAAAAAAAGGAAATAAATTAAATAAACCCAAGTCAAAAATCCTCTTCCCTCCAACAAATATAATAAAATATTCCTAAAAGGTGGTTCTAGAATTTGATTAATAATATTTTATTCATGCACCAAGTTCTAGATCACCCTAATATTTTGTTATAAATAGAAGGGTTTTCCCCATTCGTTAGTCACCTTTGATTGCATTAGATCACTCTGGATCTATACACTTGGTCACATTTCTCCATTTTTGTCTTGTGAGCTCCCATTGAGTTCTATGTTTGTTTGGGTTTTCTACACCAACAAGAGAAAGGAATTTTCGATCTGAAATGCTGAGGACTTTCAAGAACCCATCCCATTGAGGATAACGGGAAAACCCCTTTCTTGTTTTCCTCTCAGGTTCCCCCTTTTAATATAAAAAATTCTTTCAAATACATCATTCTTGTCTTGTCTATTAGATGCATGGAGACACATTTTATTCTTACTGCTTAATGTCTTTTATGTTTAGATCTAGTTTTGTGCAGCATTATTTGGATCAACTAACTGCAGACTTAAAGATATTGGCAGCCATAATTGATGTTAGGGCTATTTGTTATGCGTAGTTAAAGTGGTCTTTTATGACGAAAGATTCATACTAACAATTAGCAACTCCACACGGCTTTTCTTTTGCGACCGCTGTCGTTTTATATATTCCTGCATATCCAGCTATTTCAAACCCTAGGGTTTCTCTTCAATTTCCTATTTTCTCTATTTTTATGGTGCTTTTCACCTCTAAAACCCTCAAACATTAAAATTTTTAACTTTCATGTGTTTCTGGCCTTATTGCGCAAGTGACAGACATCAGTCGTAACTGAGACGACAATTTTTTCTAAAATATGCCGCCGAGAGACACGGATCTGCAGGTCACACTTATCGGCCCAAAAACTGTGACCTGGACCTGAGGACGCACTTTTCTGCCCCAAACCTGCGACCTGGACTAAAAACAGGTCAGAACCTGTGACCTGCACTTTTTTCTGCAATTTTCCAGCAATTTTTCTGGGTTTGTCTGAAGCTTCTATCAAGGTTTTCCAGCCTCCGTCTTTGCCCGTTTAGACCTATTTCTGATCTGTTTCACTCAAATAAGTGGGAATATTTCCCCTTAGGGCTTTAGTACCCTCCACTCCTTTTGTGGGCGTAGTTAGAATGCTTTAGACATCTCGAATTTCTAGAGTTTCTAAAATTTCTCTTTTCAGATCCCTTTAGATCAGCTCTTATCCCTTTCAAATCACCTCATATAGTTTTGTTTTGGTTTACCTCTAGGGCCACCTCTTCATCCCTCCTCCCTTTAACTGATTTCCCCTTTTGTTACAGCAACCTTGCCTCTGCCTCGTTGCTGTTCTCTTCACCTCTTTCCAGTAGACTTATCCTTTATATCCCTGTCCTTCCCGACCTTAGATCTATCGGCCTATTTTTTGTGTGTTTTGACTAGATTTTTTTCCCTCTTTTTAGACTAGTTTTGAGAGGCCCGCCTTCTTGGGTTAGATAGATGCCTTGTTAGCTGTTAATTTTCTATTATTTCAGCATTATATACTGTTATTTGTAGATTTATTTTCAGTTACGCAGCACACTTTTTTCTTTTACTCTCAAAACGTCTGGGTTTAAAAAATTAAAATCAACACATGCCACACACTAACCCTAAGTGAAGAAGAGCCTGGTTAACACCGCCTGGAAAAGACTTTACAATCAATTGACACTGCACCTATCTGCCCTTGTTTTTACATTAACCTCAATTTATTCTGTTGCTCCTTACCCTTGTCGGTTTTTCTTCTTCCCGTCATCATTGCGCCCCCAAGGTGCTTATCCCGGAGACTTCTTGGTCTTCACCCTCAGTTTCCGTTTGGTCGACTTCCTCCTTCCCGTCGTCATCGAGTAAGTCCTCCCTCGAGTTCGCACTCCGACTCTTCTTTTGATTTTTTGGGTTCTCCCCCTACTTCTGGTTCTCCCCCTATTACCTTCACCATGTTTAGTTCAGGACCTAACGCTAGCAACCTCACTGCTGGGTCTGTTACTAGCGAAACCACCATGGGACCTACCTCGACTGCCCCTTTGCTCCCTTATATGGCTAGTCTCAGTCTCCCTGACTTCAATCAGCTAATCAATGATCTTATCTGCCACGATGTTAGTTGGCCTGCTATGCCAACCAAGCTCCCCTCTGACATTCCCAAGTTCGAAGGCCTTGCTAGTGAAGATCCCTCCAACCATATCCGATCTTTCCATATGTGGTGTTCCTTCAATTCCATTAGTGATGAATCCATTTGTCTTAGATTTTTCCAACGCATGCTTACCGGTGAAGCTTCTAAATGGTATGTTGATCAAGCCACCTCCTCCCATACCACTTTTGCGACCATTTCCCAAGCCTTTTTATCTTATTTCTAGCTACCTCTCCGATACGACACTGGTACCGAGATTTTAACTTCTTTCCATCAATCCTCTTCGACCTGCCTTTCCGCTCATGTCCAGGAATGGCAGCGAAGAAGAAGCCTATGTCGCACTCCTCCCTTTTAAGATCAGGTTTATATGGACTGGTTCCTTCGCTCTCTCTTACCTCCCATTGGCAAAGATGTCGCCTCCCATTTCCCTCAAACTGAAGAAGCCACCCTCCAAATAGCCTTGAAATATGACCTTATCTATGCTCAATCTGGTTATGTTTATACCATCCTTCCTGACCTCCCTAAACTCGATGGCCCTCACGCCCTGGGGGAATCTCACTCTGCCGACGGTTTCGTTGGAGCTCTTTCACATATCGCTGCTCCACCTCTTATGGGCTATGGTTTCCCTCCCGGAGGGGCCAGCACCTCCAGCACTTTTCCCCCTCCAGGTAGCATGTATCCAGGATACGGCATACCTCCTCCTTTTGCCCACCCTCCTGCTTAACTTGATGTTTCCCACCCTAACCCTTATCCTTATCCACAGCCTGGTGTCCCAGCTCCTCCAGCATTTGGACCTATCCCTCCCTTGCCTCCTCAACCCCCGCAGACGCACTTACTTCCCCCTCCAGGGAAATTCTTTGCGTAGCAGGGCGCGACTAATTCTCTTCCTTCTCAAAGAAAGAGGAAAGGAAATCAATCTGCCTCTGGTAATCATGGACCCAATCCTCCAAGTATTGATTCTCACACCGCTAACCAGCCACAGGGCTCCCAGCCCAAGCCGGACAGGCCTCTCTGCACCAATAAGCCCTGTTCATGTTATGGTGTTTATGGTCATTACACTCATGATTGTCCTCGATTACCACAAATGTGGTAGATGTGGGAGTCTCAGGGGACAGTTGGGGACAACATTATTCCCCTACTGTCCCTCCCAATACGGATACTTCTCAACCTGCTGTGTTTACCAATCCTTTCCCTCAACAAGGATTCGTGGCTACTCAACCACCTCATGCCCCGGTAACCACTCAATCTTCCTCTTCTGGTTCCTCCGATTACCAGATTCTCATGATGGTCTCTGACCAACCTCTCACCGTCGACCTTAACCTTCAAACTTGGTCTCGTCAGTACTCCATGCCTCCCGCTCCGTCTGTCTCTGAGTCCCCATCTTCAGGTCCTACCAAGCCTCTGTCGACATCCAATGGTCCCTTGCAAATCCCTCCGCCCAAAGCTGAGGTTCATACCAAGATTCCGAAGGGCCCGTTACGTTGAAATGCTGCCTCTAGTCGAGCTACCCATTCATATAGCATAGTAGATGATCTGGCCCAATCTCCTACTGCCATTTCAACACTGGAACTCCTCCAGTCGTGTCCTTCTCAAAGGAAGGCTCTACTATCTATCGTGGGTGCTGTAGATCCTGCTGATGACCAATTGATTGTTTTCGATGCCCGTCAATCAGACCATCCCCCCCTTCCTGCTTCCGTTGCTTTCCAAATCCCAGTCAAAATCCGAAATGCCAATGTCGCTCGGTGTATTATTGATGAGGGGGCATCTACCTGCGTAATGTCTGCTTCGGTTTGGAAACAACTTGGATCTCCTGAGCTAGCCCCTTCCACAATCACCCTTCGTGCGTGGGATGACCATGCCTCCCAACCCATTGGCTTATTCTGTAACTATTCTATCACCCTTGCGGGCAAGACTTTTTGTGTCGACATTGAAGTTATCGACGCCCCTCTTGACTATAACATTCTTTTAGGGCGTAGTTACACCTATGCCATGTCTACTATCCCATCCGCGGTCCACCGCAAAATTTTTTTCCCTCATAATGGAAAGATAGTCACAATTGACCAGTTGACGTATCATGAGTCAAAATCTCAGACTTCTCCCAAGTCGATCATCTCTTCTGTAGCCAATAAGCCAAATGTTGATACTTTGACCAGTGTTTCCCCCGACGTCTACAAAGACTCGTCCTTGCTTGGAACCTTCCCTGGTCTTCCTCTTCCTCTTGTCTTTGATCCCAGCTCAGCAAATGTTTGCATGATGCAATCATCTCGGGCCGACCTCACGCGGCCCGCTTCGGCTAGTTAGCAACCTCAACCTCGCTCGCCGCCATCTGCTCCTAGCCCTTCGCCACCGCCAACTAGACCTCTTCCTGCTAGCCCTTCCCCTATAGCTGGTACCCATGAGCCTCTCTACCCTCATGGGTTGGTTCCCCCAAGTCTTAATCATCTTGGTGCCGCCCCTCCTGGCCATTACCTCGCTGGTCGGATACCCTTCCTCGCTCCCCCTCCCGGAGTCTATTTGGTCCCCATCATGGCCACCCTTTCCCTCCCTAATTTGACCCTGGGCATTCCCGTTTGGTACCTTGACCCTCCAGCCGCTACCCCACCAGGTCACCCCAAACCATACCTTGCTTTGACACTAGTTAAACCAGTTCCCGTCGCTACAGTGCCACCCGCACCTTAATAGGACCCTTCTCATGCTGTGACAGCTACAGGCAATAAATGAAAAACTCGCAAGGAGGCATCCAAAGATAAGGCCAGCACACCTAATCCTACCCCTCCTCCACCTGCCAAGCCTTGTGCCTTGTGTGATGGTGTCGGTCATGCCACCCATACTTTTCCTGAGTTGCCCCGTATCCAACCCATGGTTAAGGTCGTGTTCCCTGAATCTAAGGTCCCTGAATCCTCTATTTCTTCCTCGTCCACAGCCAAGAACCCAAAGAATCTTCGCACCAACAAACCCTGTGCTCTGTGTGGTGTCCATGGCCATTATTCTCACCATTTTCCTCACCTCACGCATTACCAAGACTCTTTATAGGTCATTTGCGAGTACGAGGTCGAACAAAATAAATACACCTCTCCCATCCTTGCTTAGTATGTGTCAGGCTTACTCGAGGATCCCCCCGCTACCATTGACATTCCTCCCCCCGATGTTGAGATGTCGAAACCTGCTACCCCCCTCCTATACCTATCATCATTCGCACGACCCTCAGAGTACATTCCCTCCGAATCCACTCCATCTGTTTCGCTTGATTCCCCTTCAGCAACATTCTTAGGCTCTACATGCTTTGACCATATTTTTACTTGTTCTTCCGTCATCACCCGTGACGCTCCGTATGTACGCCTTTCTTCCCATGCTGATGATTTAGGTAGCTTTGCAGCATCATGTGGTTTCCTCGACCTCTCCCTTTCCTCTCATCACCAGGAGGATATCACCCGCATCTAATATGTCCGTCACAGCATGAGCTCTCGCTTTTCCTCCCTTCATTCTCATTCATCACCCTCTAGTCGATCTATGAGTCCTAGCCATCCTACCCAGAATACTCCCTCCCATAGTAGCCATTTGATGTCTAACCTATACTCACGCTGCCCTTATTCTTCTCCTTCCTCCAATTTTTTGTCTTATGACACTATTCTGCTGGACCTCTCGTCCACACATTATATTGGCTATGCCAATGGGGAAAGTCACTACTCCCTGAATCTCGCTTCAGCCACTTGGGCCATTTTTACCCCCTTGCATACCCTCATTCTGTCGAATGGGGTCTGCATTGGTAATGCCACCAATAATCAGGCTGAATATGATGCAGTACGTGGTCTCTTAGTCGATGCCCTATCTCATCGCATCTTCCATCTGCACGTTCATTTAGATTCCCTGCTTCTTGTTTTACAACTCAATGGTGTCTATCGTGTGCATAACCCTATCCTGTTTAGACAATATTTACGAGTGAAACTTTTGATACGTGATTTTAGATTCATTACTTTCAACCATGTACCTAGAAGTCAAAATCACTATGTAGATAGAATTTCAAATCATGTTCTAGACTGGCATTTATCACACACAAGACAATAACATTTCACACCGTCAACACAATGCATATACATAATATATATTATATAACATGTTTTTTAGAGTCCATCTACTCTGAAACATATGGCATGCCCATAGCATGTTACAAAAACAAAACTACCAAATTGGGGGGCACCACTTGCCCCTACATAAACACTGGGGGGCACCACCTGCCCTACATCTAATCACTCTCTGGCAGATCCTGAGCCAATGGTTCTGCTCCCCCAGCTCATATATCGCGCATAGTCTGACCAGCCATCGCCATGCGTCGCATGATACCTTTCCATTCCGAGGGTAGCCCAATACATAGCTCTATGTACTGGTCGTCTAAATCCTGCCAACCATGCTCCGACACATTGGTTAGAAACCCCTCACATATACGACGAATTTCCTCCAACAGAGTGGCCATATCCTCGTTCTGTGTTGTTCTTGATCCACTTGCACCTGTAGCTTCAGCTGCTGCAGGTCGTCCCATATATCCGGCCAGTTTTACCGGAGCTATATCTGCATTCCAAAAAGTATAAGGATTGGTACCATGAATACTATTCACAAACTTTACAATGCACATAACAGATTAGTTACTTGTCACTTACCATCGGGCCCCCATACTCGACCAGGCAGAAGTGGCAAGTCCAGATATCCCCAATAACTCATCCCACTATAGGGATAGTCGTCTATGTACAATGGCATCTGGTCAGAACACCCATCCGACTGCCCCTCCTCCTCCTCTACATAGTAGTCGTCCCCACTGATGCATCCGGGGCTCTCTCGGACCCCCATCAGGTAGTTGTACACGAGGTCGTAAGGTCAGGATCTTCTCAAAAAAGAAGGAGCACAATACAATCCCATAAGCACAATCATGATTCACTTGCCGCTTACATAGCAACAGTTATCGTTTCACTAACACCAACATCATATGGGACCACCCAACACACTCTCTACCATCATGTAGGTCCCACTCAACACACTCTCTACAATCATCATCTGCCCTCCAGTGATGTGATGGAACGCTTGGCTACCCAAGATCCGCAACACTGCTATTGCCACTGCCCGGGTCTCCAACCTCTCTAGATTCCCAATCGATATCCGAGTCCCTTTGACTTGGACACCCGGTCGACAATGTCTCTCAAGGAACTCCATGATGTTACGTCCCCACGGTAACACTGGCTGTGTATTTCCCACCATCCCTAATGGTGGGAGACCAGTCAGGAAATACAGATCCTGGACTGTCAGATCAATCATGTGCCCCTGCACTATAAACACCTCATGATTTGGATCCCAATAACTGATAATCCGAGCCAACAAGGGCTCCCCAACCCTCATCAAAGGGTTCTCCACAAATTTCAGAACCCCAAACCTAGCCAATGCACGACAGACACCCTGATCCGCTTGGATTTCCGTCCGTAATGTACCTAGGTCTCTCTCTCTCCACTTGATCCATATATCTGCCATATCTGCAAAAAACCATCATCTTTATCAGTCTACAGATAAGAAAAACGACATTCACTCACACCAAAACTGAATCTCAGCCCATACCAGCACTGAAACCACTTCCATCTACCAGGTCGCACTTTTTGGCCAAATCTTGGGCTAGGTCGCACTTTTAAGGCCCAAACCTACGTCCCAGGTCGCAGTTTTTTCCTCAAAAAGTGTGACCCGGCCTTAATGATGAAGTAGGAGCAGTTACTGAGATTTAAGACCCTAATCTGAACTTTGAATCCATCAAAAACAAAGAGTAGGATTAGGCCTCTTACCTGAAATTGACGGATTGCAATTCCAATGGTCGGTTTGTCTGCTACGATTGCCACAAGATTTAGGGCCTTCTCTCCTCTCCACATTCACCACAGCTACACAAGCAAATGAATGATTTTGGAGAGAAAATGCCTTATTATAAGAAAAACCCCTGTTTTTTCTTTCGCCCACTGCGACCAAACCGTAGCCCCGTTTGACACACCGTCTGCACCATTGGAAAACTCTCACCGAGCACTCAAATGGGTATCTATTATTTTTTCATGTTTTGATACTTAAACAAGACAAATTTTGTCCACAAAGGGTCTATTTACCTCTCCTCCAAATCGAATGTCTCCACTTACAACACTTGTACTTGGGGCACCACTTTTCCTCCTTACTTGTCTTTGTTCGTGTTGATTTTCATCATGAGATACCATATTGTACTCATGTTTTTTATGGTTCCCCATTGGACCTTTACTTTGTGGCAGCACCATCGAGTCACCCTTGTTTAGCGCATCCGAGTTGAGTCATCATCAGTCATGGAGTCTATCTCGCGTCCCTTCGTATCTCGCTATAGTCCTCCATCCTTCATCGCTTGGTCCCTCTCTCGTGTTGCACATTATGGCCTTCAGTACCATTTTCCCCTATCCCTCATGATATTGTGTCAGTCATTAACAAGAAATTCATGCCCTTTATGCTCTAACAAGGGGATTTATCCATCCGCTACTCAGTATCCCTCATTTCATCATCATCATTAGTGTTCGTCTGTTCGTCACTCCACTATTTTCTCTCGTGCCTTAGTTGGGGACCCCTTATTGCCTCACCTATGGTGGACCTCCTTTTGTCGAAATTAGCTCATTTACTCCAGAAGCCAGGTCTAGAGGGCGGTGTACCTTGGTTCGAGCTCCTGTCCACATTATCGCGATCCGTATACTTGATGGTCTAGTGATGTAGCAACAACTATTGGTGATTCCCGGGTGTGTGTGAGATGTCTCAACCCTCATGAGGGGGTGGCCTTGTAGGTAGCCCCCCACATGCCTGGATGACTTCTTCATTTCAGCTTTTGATGCAGCTCCTTACATTTGATGATGTCGGCCTTAGCTGCTTGCAGCACCTTTTCGATTTGCATGTATCAGTCAGATTTTGCGAGCCCTTCCCCGTGTATAGGGGGCTTTTGGGGTATATTTGTATCTCATGTACTAAACTATTATTGTATCAGTCCTGGCTATTATTCCAGGCACAACATGTATGTGGGATTCATCATTCTATTTTATGGCTTGTATTTATGCCAACATGTACTTTATAGTTCGATTCCTTGTTTACTGAACATACTATTATTTTGTACTTTGTCTCGGTGGGCATAGGTATGCCTCCCCCGCTGCCTTTCACACAGGTACCACTTCATAAACTAGAGACTTGTTGCACCTGTAAGTCTCATCTCCTCAAGGTCTAGTCCTTTAGCAAATTCGACTACCTTACCTTTCTCTCTCTGACTTCCCTCTTGATGTCTAGTGATTGAGTTCTTACAACGTACTTCGGTCATAAGATTTGCTCCTAACACTCGTACGTTGGGGGGAAATCTGTTACACCATTTTTTGGTCATCTAACCTATTACCATTAGATGAACCCAAGTACACCATGTAAGACCAATTTTATCCTAAGAAAAATTGCTTTCACTATATGAAATAACTTAGTAAAACACCTTTATTGAGTTGTTTATGGTCTAAACAGGAAACCCCAAAAGGAAATAATAAACAAAACTATATTTGTTTATATTTCCTGGTCATATTTAACCCAAAACAAGGAAATCAATTAAATAAATCCTTATTTATTTGATTATTTCCTAGGAATAAGTTCTTTAAATCCTATTTAAATAATATTCCTAGTTAAATTTGACTAAATCATTTATAAATAATTAAATAAATCATTATTTATTTAATTATATTCCCACCATTTCCTTAAAATAGTAAATAAATCATTTATTTATTTATTATTTATAAATAAAGGAATTGACCCAAGTCAAAAATCCTCTTCCCTCCAACAAATATAATAAAATATTCCTAAAAGGTGGTTCTAGAATTTGATTAATAATATTTTATTCATGCACCAAGTTCTAGATCACCCTAATATTTTGTTATAAATAGAAGGGTTTTCCCCATTCATTAGTCACCTTTGATTGCATTAGATCACTCTGGATCTATACACTTGGTCACATTTTCTCCATTTTTGTCTTGTGAGCTCCCATTGAGTTCTATGTTTGTCTGGGTTTTCTACACCAACAAGAGAGAGATTTTAGATCTGAAATGTTGAGGACTATCAAGAACCCATCCCATTGAGGAGAACCGGAAAACACCTTTCTTGTTTTCCTCTCAGGTGCCCCCTTTTTCAATATAATATAAAAATTATTTCAAATACATCGTTCTTGTCTTGTATATTGGATGCATGGAGCCACATTTTACTTTATTTGCTTAATGTATTTTATTGTTAGATCTGGATTTGTGTAGCATTATTTGGATCACCTGATTGCAGGTTTAAAGATATTTGGCAGCCATAATCGATGTTAGGGATATTTTTTATGCGTAGCTAAAGTGGTCTTTTACGACGAAAGATTCATACTAACAATGGTGACTGGAACAATGGAGATAACCTTGGAAGCTGGGAAGAAATACAGTGAAGATTTTTTGAGTCCTAAAAGAGACTTGGAACTACAAGAAGAATATTTGGTGACTGGATCATCAAATGAGACCATTGGGTCTTGTAATTTTGAAATTGAAAATTTGACTGTGTTTACAGGTGTTGCAGAAGACATTCCATCTCTTTGAGTTGTCTTGAATGAAGATGAATTATTGCAGCAGAAGGAACTTATAGATTCCAAGGAAAGTGAGGCAGTTATGTATCATATGAAGGAACTTGTTATTGTTGATGATAAGGAGGAGCTGAATTGTTTGATTGACCAAGAGAACACTGTGGGAAATACTTTTAAAACTGCCACAGTGATGAAGAATCAGAATTTTATTATGATAAAGGATAAAGATACAGTGTTTGAGGAAGTTGAATTGATTTCTAGAATTAATCAAGGAGGTGATGGACAATTGCTGAAGATTATCAAAGACGAAGAAGAAGGATATGCTGAAACTGAATTGCAACATATTGATGATGTGTTTGAGAGGAAAAAAATTCAAAGGGAATGGATGAAATGTTTGCTGGAAACATTTGAACAAGAGAAAGGAATTGCAGACACTGAAGTGGAAATGCCTGAAGTTGTGAAAGAAGAAAAATCAGATACTAGTTTGTCAAATTTAATTATGCTTACTAGTATACAAAGAAGAATAAATGAGTATGTTATTGCAGTTAAAGAATCAGAAGATAATTCATTTTCTAAAAGTGAATTTGCAGGAAATGAGCAGAAGAAGAATGTTGCAGAGGGAGATATATTAAGAGATATTCAGGAAGTTTGGGAGGTAGAAACATCTATGGTGGCAACAACTATAGCAACAGCAACAAGGGTGATATATGCAGCAACATATGCAGCAAAAAAAGGAACAAAAGCAACAAAAATTGAAAGAAGCAACAAAAGGCAGAGTAATTTCCAGACAAAATATAAACTAGACATAGAAATTGAAAATATAAGAAGATTGATGATGAAAGTGTCTCAGAAGAAAAATACATCAACAAGAAAGCAAAGTAACAACAACAAAGGAAAGACAAGAACATAATATGAAAGCATAACTAATGGGAAGATGCAGAATAAAATATGGAAACCTGGAGAAGTACAACAGAAGAATAATGCAGCTTATGGACATCAGCAAAACAGAGTATGGGATCCAGGAGGCAAAGAATAAAAGCACATGATCAGGAGATCATGATTATTTTTGACCTTGGGAGTATGATGCAGGGGCATTAGGCTCAAGAAAATTCCATGTATTATAATATACTTAGAGGTTTTGTGTTTTCAAGGGAGTTGATTTCTTATGAAATGATTTGAGTGATTTTAATGAAAATTAATTAAATATTGTGAGGAATTTTGTAAATGTTCTCGAATGTTGGAGAACATGAGAGAATTAGGCTAGTTGAGAGTGTATAGGGATTGAGAGATTTAGGAATTAATGTAAATCCAAAATTAGAATTGGTTTCATTATTTTGTGGATGAAAGAGGATATTTAGGACTTTGTTGAGAGGATGAAGGATCTAAAACCAAAAATAGTTCTAGAACCTTTTTGTATAAAATGTAAGCCTCGAAGGCATAAAAAATAGTAGAGAAGTAGATAGAGAGTGATTCAGGGTTTGAGAGAAATATGGCTTGGATTGTAAGCCTTCAGGAAAATTAGAGGAAGAAGGCCACTGATTGAATATCAGGCCAAAGAGTAAGAATTCCTATGTAAATTTGGTTTTAATACAAAAAAACTCAATTTTTGAGTTTGTGTTTTGAGTTATATGGTGTGTAGGTGAAATTGATAGAATCAAGGGAATTTTGTCAATTTTACATTGGGTCATAGGATGGACTAAGTGTATGAGACTGTGTTTTTAATTGAAATTGTGTGAATCAATCACAGAATGGATCGATTCCATTAAAGAATTTACTTGGATGTCTAAATTTAGACACAAAATGGTTTGGATGTAATTCTAAATGAGTTGATTTCATATAAAGCATTTCAGGGGTTATTATGTTCTGTTGTGAGTACACAGTGCAACGAGATCATGTTTTAAAGTCAATTTAAGGGTTTATTGTGTTTATAAAGATGATTATAAACCCACAAAAATTGGATAATAGTATTCAAACCATGTGTGGAATATACTTCGGAGAGGGTTTGAATATTGGATGGAACCCTGGCCCTATTCGAAACCTTGAAATTGAAACACAGTGGAATAGCTAGCGAATAATGCAGGTCTGAAGAGAAGGAAAAAACACGTGATAGTGTTGAGAATTGAAAGCGGAAATTACAAAGTAATGGCACAGTGGATAGAAGTCAACATCAAAGGAATGGAACCTTGAAGGACAGAGGCAGCGGAACCATAAGTAATGAACGCGGAAGTGGTTTTCAGAAAACTACAATTTTTTTTCGCGCGGCCTTAGGATGGTAAGCGGTTTATTTTGAATTGAACGCGATACACTCCAGCAGCTGACACGTAGCTTGGATAGTATTTAAAAACTGTTTGTTGCGCATGAGTTTTGTGCAATAAACTCCGGAGGTAAAATGAATGTGATATCCGTTGGATCCTCCGATCAAATGATCAGACGATGTTTGCATAAGGAGTTAGTGCAGAGGTTAACAGAGGTGTGGATCAACGGTGGAAACATTGAAGTTGGAGCGTGATAAAATATCAACCATCGAACGGTGAAAGGTGAGTTGTAAATGTTGTGGGGCCCAAATAAATTATTACGTTAATATTTGGGTTTTATAATAAAATATGGAGTGTTAAAATGGCCCGAATGTATATTTGATGAATGGTGGAGAAATATGGTAATAAAGTTGTGAGCCGATATAATAATATGTGTTGGGTTGATGGTGCTTTAGCTTTGTAACCAAAGTCGAACTTTGGTATGAAACAAAATATTAAGTGTGTTGGCACGAAGATTTGCTATGGGGTCTTAACCAAAGTTTTAAATCGCATATGCAGAATTATATTTTGGGTTTTAATCCAAAGTTGAAATATATGCATTCAAATTTCCATAAAGTAGGTTTTAACCATAGGCTTGGGAAAAGGAGAAGCTTTCGCATATGGAGTTTTATTTGTTGGGTTTTTAACCATAGGGTATAAAAAGGTAAGCTTTCGAATTAAAGTTTTCCAAGTTTGGAAATTGTGTTGGTTTAAAAGTGAACCAGGAAATTTTATATGAATATACAAGTGAAAATGTGGGTTTTGTAGCTTTAGGCTGCATCACAAACCATAGTTAGCTGAAACAGAAGAAGAATTGGAAGATTTCAATTTGGGTACAGAAAAAGTGCCGAGGTATGTTAAGCTATCAAAAGCTTTTTCAGAAGAAAGAAAGATTGAATAGCATAAGTTGTTTTGTGAATTTGTTGATGTTTTTGCCTGGAAATATGAGTATCTTAAGACATATGATACAACCATCATTGAGCATATAATACCATTGAAAGATGGTACTAATCCATTCCTTCAGAAATTAAGACAAATCAATCCAATGTTGTTACCAATGATGGAGAAGGAAGTGAAGAAACTTTTGGATGCCAAAATCATCATTCCATTGAGATACTCAGATTAGGTTCCTAATCTAGTTCTAGTAAGAAATAGGAGGGGTGAAGTCAGACTATGTGTATATTTCAGGAATCTTAACAAATGCTCCAAGAAAGATAATTATCCATTGCCAAAGATGGAGCATATTCTTCAAAAGGTAATAGGGCCAGACATAATTTTCATGTTAGATGGGTTCTCCAGGTACAATCAAGTATCTGTTTGGCCAGAAGACTGAGAGAAGACACTATTCACTACTCCTTGGGGAACATGCATGTATGCAAATATTCGTTTGGGCTTATGAATGCCAAAGCTATTTTTTAGGATGCTATGGACTTTCCATTCATTGGAGAAAAGGACAAATTCTTGGTCATATATTTAGATGATATTACTGTTTTCAGCTTCAGATCAAGAACACCTACAACAGTTGAGACAAATATTTTTTAAATGTAGAAAATATGGTATATCATTGAATCTAAAGAAGTATATTTTTTCTCTTAAATAAGGTAATATTTTGGGTCAGATAGTTTCTAAAGATGGAGTAAAAATTGATCCTAAAAGAGTGATTGCAATTCAGGATTTAACACTTCCAAGATCCAGGAAAGACATTCAATATTTCCTTGGTAAGATCAATTTTTTAAGAAGGTTCATTCCCAATTTTTCTGAAGTGGTGAAACATATTACTTGCATGCCGAAGAAGGAAAAATAATTCAAATGGACATTTGAAACCAGAAATTCATTTGAGCTGATAAAAAAAATTGTTATTGAAGCACATGTTAGTCATCAATAATTTTTTCTTTTGTAGATGACTAAATGCATATCCTATATTTCTAGAAATAAAGTTCATGAACATTGTGAGTTCTAGAAATCTCACTGCCTTCATTATTCTTAGGATAAATTTTTCACCATTTCATCATCCCATCATGTCAAGCTCAGCTCACCCATCCCAGAAAACCCATCATGGGCTCATGCCACTCATTTTTTTTATGTTTTGTCACCTTTGGTCTCAATCCTTTGTTTTGTTTTTCCTAAACCCCTCCACTTCTACCTAGGGCCACCAATCAACCAGCTCTCTTATATCTCCAAAATACCTCAAGCATTGATGGTCTCAATACTATCTTTGTAGGCTCTTTAGATAAATCAAGTACATTGGATTTTGGATCTTCAATACATAAGTCTATCAAAAAATCTGTTTTACACTTAATGACCCCAAAATCTAAGTTTTTAGTCAAAGGTCAAATCCAAGGAACCTTCCACTAGGTTACCTAGGGTTTCATAGGTCATAGGGTTGTTTCGGTGTTCTAAGTCTTTGTTTTTCCTGTGTCAAGAGGCTGCATACAAATATGAAGAAGGTCAAGTAAATTGTCCAAAACTGATCAAGAGCCATTCAAGAAAGGCCTCCTTGGCCAAAGAACAAATACCGCAAGGGACATCTGCCCTTATTCACATTTCTACAAAAGTAATCAAGATGGCCATCAACCTAAAAAGAGGTAAGGTAATAGGATGAATCCTTACAAGAAGACATCCACAACAAAGAGAAAGGCAGCAGGCCTATGTTTAAAGAGAATTAGGGATTTGTGATTGATTGAAAAGACAATGTTGCCAAGCAAAGAAACATCACAAGGACCACAAGGACAGAAGACACCTCAACACAATCAAGAACACATTGAATATCTTTAGAAATCATGAATGAATAAGGGAAAAGGTGAGGTGAACTGAATAGAAATGAATGAACTTGAAAGGGCTATAGAGAAGTTAGAAGACAACACTGCTTATTTTTATCTAACAGCCCTAAAACCTAAGAGTTTGGAAATATGGAAAAAACAGGTCAAATAAAGATGATAAGTCCTCCTTCATAAACAACACAAGGCATTCAAAGGATATCCAAGGTGCCCTCTAGGGTTTGTCAAAACAACACTGCTTCACCTAAACCAAAGGAAGAAATGGTAAAGAATATTAATATGAGGGAGCCCTAGCTTTCAAAGGTATAGTCAAAGGTCTTAAAAATGGTCAAGACAAAGAAAACATAAGGTAAAGTGCCAAAGAAGAAAATCATGCTGAGAATAAGTTCACTCTTGAAAAAATGAGGTGTCAAAGTCCAAAAAATGATAAAGAGACCAAAAACCTTGTGTTATGGCACCTACAAAAATTAGAAGTGGCCAAGGGGAAAACATGGTAAAAGTGATGCACACATATTTTCCAAAAAGACCTCATAATAAAAAATATTAGAAAAAGATGAGAAAGTCATGTTCAGGTCAATTACACTTAAAAAGGCCAAAAAGGATAAACACAGTGTTCTCAATTTGTCAAAAGCATGCCAAAGACAGTTTGAACAGTGCCCAAACTTTCAAAAGGTAAAAAGGGATGAAAAAGACATCTATATCTCATTAGCCAGCCATCACCACAAAAATAAGAAGAAAATAAGCCTTGAGAAAGTCTTCAAAACCCTGCAAAATATAAAAAGGTATCAGTCAAAAGAAAAAGATTAAAAACATCAGTAAAGTGGGTTTTGTAACTTTGATTTATTTCTTAAGGGTATAAAGGGCCTCCTTAGCCTTTTTTCCATCTCATTTTTCCATTACAAGAGGAGAAAAATATTCAGAGGGAAAAACATTGTTTTCTGGCCATTTTCTGGGAAAGTGTTTCTGGCGCTACAAAAATCACTAGCACTACGCAAATACAAGCTAGCTCTGTACTAACCGGCCCTTCGCCCATTCAAAATTGCAATACGGTGCGTTAATCAGCCCTGGTGCTACACAAATCCTGGGTGTTGCGCAAACGAGGGCCCGACTCGCCCAGAGATCGAAAAACATTGGATGTACTAGGTGCTGCGCTAACCCTCGGGCAGGCCTGTTGGCACTGCGCTAATGGTCTGACCCGAAAGCATGGGCAAGGCATTGCATAAATGCAAGGAGCCTCCAAAAACAAGAAAAAAATTGCCTCAAGCTCAAATTTTTTCTTCCATTTGATTTTCGAAATTTTACAAAGAGCCAAAAATTTGTAAGTAACCTCCTTTACTTGTCCCCAAAGCAATTTTCCATAAATTTTAAGTATCTTGGAGCTTTAAGTGTTCAAACCCTAAGTGAGGTGAACCCTAAGTCCTGCATGCAAAGGAGCCTTTATTTTTAAACCTCCTTGAAACCAATTAATGTCATGTAAGGGTAACTAAATGAGGGTGATTGCAATCCACTTCTGAGAAGGCCTAATAAAGATACAAGGAAACTAAACCCTAATAACCCTACCCTCCACACCACTCATTCTCCAAAGTTGACTCCATCACCTTTTTTCACCTTGATTCACCAAACCCAAATTTTTCAAAATAGCATCCCCAATCACCATGTTAGGAGATGAGAAAAGCAGTAGTAGTGATAAAGATCAAAGGCCTTTAAGACCAAAAAATAACAGAGGAAAAGTGAATAGATTGGAACCTCAAAGCACAGTGGCCATTACCTCCTCTCCTCGGATCTTGTCATGTTTTCAGAATGCAAGATGTTTTCAATTTTGTGAGAGGATCAAACAAGTGAAGAGCCACCTCGAGCTTACAAGGCTCCTCATTCTCAATTTACACAACAAGCACTCAAGCCTTGCAGGAGTGGATTTTGAGATCTTAGCAGGTGCCATCTCTGAGGTCACAGGTATCCCAGTTATCGATGAAAATTGGTTTAAAAAGGGAAAATTGGACAAAGAATTTTTAGATCCATTTATCAAAAGAAGGTATAAAGGAGGCAGCAAAACAATTTTCCCTTTCTCACACCTCAAACACAGATTTGCATCCTTGATGTTGGTTATCATGAAATACTTCACCTGTGAGGGGAGGTACTCCAGGTTCTATTCTTATCATGTTAGAATCCTCTTGCATTTCATAGGGGTTAAGGGGCTCAACTTGCCCTACTATCTCTATAGAAGCATTGTGAATATTTCTTCTGTTGTCTGGAGGAGGAGTCATTCTCAAAAAATGCATAGATTGTTCCACCATTGCCTGATAAAAATGGTGATATTACATCAGTTGGAGCAGCAGGGTATACCTTGGGAGGTATTCATAACACATGAAGTCTTCACAAACCCCCAGCCTCCTCCTCAACCAAATTTTCCCTCCTCATCTGCACAAGTACCCTCACCCCTAGAAAATCTCCCTCCTCCCCCTTCTATTGATGCATCAAATGAAGAGGATGATAGTGGAAATAATGAACAAGAGGATGAAAGTGGATATTATGAAATCAGTGAGTCAGGGAAATAAATTAATGAAGAAGAGCAAGAGGGAAATGAGCACAGAAGTAGTGAGGACAAAAATAGTGACAATTTATAGGGAGGCAGTCATGATAGTGATGCAAATGAGTCAGCCCAAAGTAAAGAAAGGGATGATGCAAATGAACAAAGTGATGACCAAGAAGGTGTTGATGAAAAAGAAGAGGTTGACAGTAAAAAATACAATGAACAAAATTCTGCCACCATAGAAGAAGATGCTAGAGGAAATGAAGAGGTTGAAAGTGAAAATGACATGAGTTTTGAAGAAGGAGAAACCAGCAATGAAACAAAGGATGAAGAAGAGGCAGAGTAGGAAGATCACAGTGAAGATGAGTTTGATGATAATGTTGGAAACCAAGAATATTATGATGACGTAGAATCCATGGAAACAAATGATGAACATAACAATCAGCCAACAGATAGTGAGCAAGAGGTAGAAGACATGGAAATAGATGAAGAAATTAATGATGAAAATAGGAGCAATGATGATGACAGTGAGAAAATTCATGATGAGGATAGTGAAAATATGGAAGAAGATGACGAGGTAGAAACATAATTTGAAGAAGAGGACAGTTATAAAGAGGATGGCACTGATAGGACAAGTAGTGAGAAACATGACAACAAAGGAGATAGTCATGACAGTCATGACACCAATCAGCCTCCTAGTGAACATGAGAATGGAAAAAGTGTAGGATCTGATGAAGAAAAGGACCCTAGTGATGAAAAAAACCAAAATGAAGAAAGTGCAGAGGCTGATAATCAAATTGAAGACCAAGATGACAGTGCAGAAGGTAGTAAATAAGGTAATAATGATGATGGTGTTGAATGTCAAGAAAGCAGTGATCAAATAGAGCATGGGATGATTGATGGAGATCATAGTGAAGATGAAGGAGATGGTGACAACACCAAGGGTCATGGCCATGATGAAGACACTTCCAAAACCACCATCACTCCTCTTGCATGCACATAATACAGAGGGCCAAGGCAAGTGTTTGTTGCCTCCAAAAGGCAAGGGACCTTTCCGTCTGGGATTTTTGACATTTTGACTAGGCTACATGAGTTGGAATAGAATCATACAATATTTTCTGGAAAGTAGACTCATCAGGCTTTCCAACGAGCCATCACGGAGCCAACTTTGACATCGGGAAGGGGTCCAAAACTTGGTTGCAAAAGACCCTATTTTCTGCTAAAAGTGGCACTGCGCAAATGGACTGTTTAGTGTGTTTTGGACCAAAATTCAACAAAACACACTCATTTATTGAAAAATATTTTTTTAGTGTTTTTTGAAGCAAATCAATCTAGGATTAGGTGCAAGAAGTCATTTTAGCATTTATTTCATGAGATATTTTGTGCCTTGGGCCTTGCATGGTCTCTTAGGCATAAATGATATTTATGGGTGATTTTGACATTTTCCAACCTTATCTAGGGTTTTTTCCCTCATTTGCTGAGTTAAATAGAGCATGAGGGCTTCATTGTAAATGTTTGCATTTGATGAGCTTTGAGAGAAATACATGGTTTTTATGAGCTTGGAGAAGAAATTGGTGTTGTGAAGTTGATGAATGGCTTGCTTGGATTGATGATGGAGAAGCTTGTTTGTAGGATTCCTACGCTTGGTTAATGGTGATGTATTCTTAATTTATTTATGTTTTTTTGTTATCATTATGTTTCATTCTTCTTTGTTTCTATTGAATAGAAAAGTATAGGTTGAGAAATGCTCCTTGAAGCACCTTATTCCTCCTGTCTTCTATGGCCTTGATGTTTTCCTCTGCTGGATGTGTTTAAAGAATTCTTAGTTGTTCTTTAAGCCTCCTTATGCTTGTTAGTTTCATCTATGGATTAACATGATAGTTTACAAATATGATTCATGGTAAGCCCTGCTTATTTGAAGCTATCTAAACTCTGTCTTGAAACCTCTCTTTGAAGTACTCCTTGCTAGGTTAAGTCAAAGAGGTCTTGTTCTGATCTTGCCCTTTGTCCATGCCTATTAGTTTGTTTCAAAGTTATTTATAGCTTGATAAAAAATGTTTAGGAGTTCCCCCTTTGATTGATTAAAGTTATTGTGTCATCTTATATGTTTTCCAATTCTGAAGGTGAAATTACTAAAGTTTGATAAGCTTTTCTTGCTTTCTTCGTTTCATTGAAATGTTTATCTTGGATATTTATTTGTTTAAGTATTTTCATTGAGTAAATGGTTTGCCCTATCTCATGATTAGTATATTTTTCTTATCATATTTAATACCTCCTTGTTTATGGGTATATGAAAATGGATAATTCACTGCCCTTTTCCCTACCTTGTTTTTCCCAAACTTAATGTCCATTTTACTTCACTCATGACCTTAAGGATCCATTGACCACACTAGATTGGCCCTGTTATACCCTGTGATTAATTATTGAGATACCCATGACTTTCATTGACTCCACAACCCAATGATTTAAAGACCTCTCACTCCACTTATTCTACCTCTTCATCTTACCCAACCAAAACAATCAACAAACCCTACACTTAACAACTAGCCTAAAATCAACCATATAAAAGCAAACAAGAAGAAATCCTTTGCATCTAAAAGAGAGATCCCTCTCTGAGTCCAGGAAGGCTAGGTCCTAGGACTCCAAAAACTAGTTTCATGTTACCCTATCATTTTATCTACTAATCTGCCAAATCATGGGACCCTAACATTTCTGGTGATCACGGTGGGACATCTGAGTCAGTGACAATCTAAGTATCCCTTAGAACTTCAGAAACCATTATCAAATCATAAAGAACTCAACTGATAGCTAAGAGTAGACTCTGTTTGTTTCAACATATTAGCAAAATGATGATTCAGCTATAGAACACTCTTAAAAACCTTAGGGCTACATAAAGGAAACTCATAAAACCCCAAAACATCCCTAGATTGGTTTTTTGTTAGTTATTGGTGGTGGACCATAAACATACATCCTTAAAAACAACAAAAATATCCACCTGGAAACTCCACTAGCCTTTAGTATGCCTATTACTTCACTAGTACTCATTTAACTCCTTGGATTTGTGTCAAGCCAACCCTGAGAAGTTTATGAGCCCAGTTATATACTATGAGAGTTTAACAAGCACTAAGAGAGGTTTGCCTTCAGAAAACAGTCCTAAAAATTTCAGCCTCTTTAAATTTTAAGTTTGAAATCTGGATTCATATAGGATCAGTACCAGATCTCATTCGGACCCAAACCATCCCAACATAGTTGATGACCCAGAGAAGATTTTGTGGTAAACTTCTAGATCTGGAAATTTAGCCACTGTTAGGACCATCCATAGAGAAAGCTCTATACCTGAACATCTTACATATTTTCAAGATCCACAGTTTGACTTGCGCCATACAAAGAACCTTTTCAGAACCAAGTCACAAATTGATATTGACCAGACTTACTTTGAGCCCATAGATTCGCAGCAGAGTTCTAGTAGAGAAGCTTCTCCTTCCACACCACCTGACTTTCAACTTCTCCGTCACTTTAAATCTTGCCATACCAAATCTATTCAAAATCAGTTTGCTGGTCCAAGTACTTCCACCACACCCATCCATACCACCACTGTGCAAGCCACTCTGCTTCATCATACATCCCCTTTCGCTGACCCTCCTCTTGTAAACCCTCCATTAGCTCCCATCATGGCATCTTGGTATGCCCCCTTGGCCTTACCTCAACCTCTATTGCCTTTTCCAAATGTCTCTCAGTCCAAGATCCCGCATTTCACAGGATCTGAATCCATTACTGCCCAACAACATGTAGATAGGATAAATGATGCCTTTGATTACATGGAAATAGAAGAAGAAACCATTAAAATGAAGATGTTTGCACAAATCTTAGGAGGAGAGGCCAAAAAATGGTTCAAGGAATTAAACCCTAACACAATACATGATCTCCCTTCTGTTAGCGCTCAAATCTACCTCAGGCTGAAATGAGGTAAAACTCAAGGCTACATCAAACCACGCTCAGCCTCGTAGCTAGCCCTACGAGGACAGGAGAGGGCTCTCTCCGTCAATCTCGATAAAATGAACAATAGGGTGCGAGATGACTTTAAAAGGGAACTGATTTTAGGCTAGTAAAGAGATAGGTATGTTTGATTTTTGATTTTTTTGGGTTTTCGCTGGAGAAATGGGAAAAACAAATTTTGGGTCCGGGGATAAGGTCAGACCTTTGCAGAATTCGAGTTGGGGCGAGGTAGGTGAATGTCTTGATGCTTTTGATTGGATATACGGACAGATTAGACCGACGAGGAGCTGAAGAGGGCAAAGAAGAACTTGGATCCTCTCCAAACAGTCGAAAACATATAGAACTAAATGAATTCAAAGGCAGAGCATGGTAAACAATGGATTCAACCTCATCTACTCATTCAATTTAGTTCAGAAGCATATGAAAGGAATGGCATACATTAAACATGAAGAAATTACAGTAAACAGAGAGAAAACACCATCAAGAACAAAACACCACAAGGATCCCAACAAGTGCCGCAAAACCTCTGATCTTTCCTTAGCCAAAATATGAAAAAATATGTACAATGGTGCCAAAAGTTTCCCAAGAGTCCAACCTCTCCAACCCCTGAAAATGATTGAGAAATTACATCATATAGATCACTCTAACCCCTTCCCATGCCTCTAGGGGTCGAATTCCTCCTTCTAGGAGCAGTTCCAACTAATTCTAAACAAAGAACTAGAAAATAGGCATCTAAACAACTTGCCTCTAAAAGGGAGGAAACTAATTCATTTACTTGATTTTCACTTTTTTGAGAGTGAATCTTCTAGAATAGGTAAAAATAAGCCAAAGTTACATGCCAACCATCAATTTACATCATGAAAACCCAAAAATTTCATCCACAAGCCAAAACTGGTCCAAACTGGCCGAAACTCTGAGCTGGAAGTTGAAAATTCAGCGAAAAATTTAAGTGGGTCGCGCCCCTAAGCTAAGTGGGTCGCGCGCCTTTCAGCCTGATTTTGAAGTACTTCCCGACATCCAAATTGAGCTCATGATAGCTCGTTGGAAATCCCTGGATGTTGGCTATCCAACCCAAGTGGAATTTCTCAATTTGGAGCTCATTTTCCCCTCCAAAACTTCATTCTCCCAGAAGTACTTCCTGCTGGTGCAAAAGGTGGCAGCAAGGTGGTTTTCATGGTGTTTTTGAGCTTTTTGACCATCCAGAATCTGATGAATTCAGAAATGCCTGAGGATGCATAAATTATCATGAAAAATCCAAAAATGCAAAGATTTCCTTCAGCAAGTGTCCCAAAAAAAAGTGAGCATATGAGTGCGAGACCCGCTTAACTGAAAAACCTGTTTTTGAGACCAAAATTTCAAAATGACAAAAATTTCTCCGAATTTGCTCAAATTCGGAGTGAAGACCCTCCATCATGTATCTTGCCCAGCCAACGAAGCCTCGGCCAAAATCCGGAGTGGATCAGGCCTTTTCCGCCGTTTTAGTGCTCTCCTGGTGCATGCAGTTCCTGTGGTGAAAACACTGTCTCGGTCGTATGATGTGTTGTTGTCAGTCATGGTGTTGCAATGTGTATGTTCAGCTTATTGAAAATGAGAAATGGGACCTTGGTGTCTTTGTCTCCAATCGCCAAATGCGTGCCAAAGGGGAATGAGGGATTGAGAACCCCTATAAGTGAGATAGGAATGGGATATGGTGATGGGGGGTAGTTTCTAAGGACATGAGTGAAATGAAATGGCGACTTATCAGTGAGTCAAGTGGAATCAAGGACAAAGAAACAACCTTTGAATGTTATGGAGATTAGGCTTGTGTCAATGGAGGAATGTAGTAGTAAGTAATAGGGTTTGTGATTTCACATGGGAACCAAAAGTATAAAGGGATATGAGGATAATGAATATGGGGAAGGGACGACGATATGATCACATGGTAGTGACAGCAGTGGTAGAATGAGTGTGAGGGCAGTGAGACCTTGACAATATATGCAGAGGTATATATATCAACTATACAAGGTGGGAAAACCATACAAGGTGGGGAAATCTTCACAAAACCATCAATATGTATTTAAAACCTAAGAGATAAATCTGCCACTTGAATATGGGGTTCACTCTCCATTCAAATAGAATTAATTTCCCCACTTCAAGACACCACAACCATACTTAAATCTACGAGCAATGATTTAAAACTTGTTTGGAAACCAATTTGGAGTTGATTGAATCGACGGACGCAAAACACAATTTTACAGTGCTGATTTAAGTGGGTCCGCACCCCCAGTGAGTCTGCCCGTTCAATTTTACTGCGGCTGAAACATGAGTCGTTAGCACCTAGTGGGTCTCCTGCCAAATTAGTCTTAGCATCACATAGTGCATTTGCGGGAAGCTTTTGGAGGCCTTTCCGGTGTCCAAATCAGGCGTGTGATAGGTCGTTGGAAAGCTCTTGGAGTCTAATTTTCAACACAAGTGGAATTATGCAATTTGGATTTCATTTACCCTGTCAAAAACCAAATCTCCCAACACTAGTCAAAATGAGCAGAATGAGGCTGCCTCAAGGCAGAGCGCTGTTGCAGTCAACTTTTGAAGGTCTTCCTCAACTCCAAATTGAGCTCATGATAGCTCATTGAAAATATATTTGTGTCTAGTTATCATTTGACTCATCATGCAAGTCATTTAGCCAACCATGCTAGGAGAAATCTTGATTTTCCCAAGGTCACTTCAGAGGTGCATTCAATTCTCCTGAGGCAACGGTATTTTTGACATTTCTCTAAAACCATGATACCTGTGTGAAAAGTGAAAGAGGTTTTTCTTCCTTGGAATGTTTTTTATAAAAACCTCTCTCATTTTTCCAATATTCATCTTTTATTGCTCTGAAACATCTTTTGATTGAAACTTATCCCGATGTGTGAAACAAGGGATTTTGTCGAAATGAAGCGAAATGAAGGGGATAAGGGGCTTCTAAATTCTTGGGGAAATTTTGGGAAGTAGGGAGGGATGTTAGGAAGTAGGGGAAAGTGGAATCTCAGAGATTGAGTGAGGGGAAGGGGTCCAAAAGGGAAAAACATAGGCCTAGCCTAGAAAATTGCCAAGTTGTGGCAAGAAACTAGGGTTTGTGGAAAAATGAGGAATTTGGGGGATCTCAGTGATGGGAAGTGTTTAATAAGGTATGTTAAGGATAGGGGAAGGTGTGTGAACATCAGGATACAAGTTTTTTCGATGATTTGACCATCCAAGAGAAATTACCTCCAAAACCCTAGGAGAGGGAAATGGACCTTACCTAGACACAACTGAAGCATGAACAAGCTGTAAAATGACCCAACTGAACTTGACATGATGATGAAAACCCTCTGAATGATGGCACACTCAGCTGAATGGTGACATGGACCGAAATTTGGACAAATTTGACAGGAGTAAAAGCAACCCCTAGACCTAATGCCTAGTGACCAAATTTTGCTTGAAGACTTTTTGAAATAACAAAATTTGACCTTGACACCTTAAAATCACTTTATAAGAGCATGTTTGATCACTGGAGGAAGGCTGCAAAGGCTGACTCTAACATTGGCTCCAATGGGGATGGTAGTTCCTTGGAGGTGCCAAGAACGGCAGATCTTTGGGAGAGCAGACCAGTGCCTTATCCATTGGGCCATGGAATCAAAAACTCAAATTGAAATGCATGACTGAAAACTGATGACTTGACGACACAAATTGAATCTCACTCAACTAAAAACTAACTCGATACTTAAACACAACCGACAAACTGGAAATATGCTCAAAGTAGAGCTTATTCAATACAACCTACTCTAATTGTGCTTTACACCACCCGATCAAGTGTAATGGAATAGCCAATGCAACCATGTAAGCATGCTGGCTGCTGTTTGATTTCTTCCCAAATGCTTGCTTATGAACAACGAGAAATAACTACTGAAAGGCAACTCCCATGGAAACTTTGAACCAAGTGGACTGCTGATAAACTTGCAAAGCATAAATTGACTGGATGACTGCAAGAATACTGCGAAAGGATCTTCATAAACATAGCTCTGGTCCAGATAATCTCCATGCCTTGATCTTAAAATTTTCCTCACATCTGCGGTGCTTTTCTTTGGTGATTGCAGCAGGCTGTCAAAAGGATCCTGAAATTCATGAAAAACCAAACTCTGTTGCTGATTCCAGACAGAACAAAAGTCTCCTTCATCAATCTCCTCATATGAATGGAAATCTGTTGAACAACACAATGAAATTGACTTTTGAACAAGATTATTATCAACATTCTTTTTGGGCACATGGTTAGCTAATGGAGCAGAATTTTTATAACAAACATCATCCAACACACGAGCAATAGGATCATCAAAAACTTGAGAAGACTGCTGCACTATATCCCTTGAAACTGTATGACATCCTACTAGCTGTTCCTCTTTTCCTTGAGACATATTATGAAGATTCTGCCTTATAAACTGAAATTCTTCGAAACAAAAGGGTATAGAATTTTCCTGCATCATCAAATCATGTATTTCATCTTCCACACCTTCATCTGTAATCTGACCTTCAATTGCATTGGATGGCTGCAAATCTAATGCTACAAGCTGCTCATCTGAAGATTTACTATGCAATTTATCTTTCAAAAGCTGAAATGATTCAAAACAGAAAGGTACAGAGTCACCTTGAATCATTAAATCATGTGTGCCCACTTCCAAGTCTTCAGCTACAACTTGACAATCAATGACTTTTGGGGGCTGCAAGTCTGAATATGAGAAGTTTTCGTTGCCCTCAAGACGATCCAGATCAAGACTTGTTGATGTTTGATTTATGATTGAATGGAAGTTATCTCTAATGAGCTGAAACGAATCAAAACAAAAAGGAAAAGATCCTTCACTTACATCAAAATTTTCTGCACTTTCCTCATCATTGCCATAGCTGATATGCATCGGTTGATCACTGTACTCGAGCTGCTGAAAGTGAACTTCCTCCTCGCACAAACTAGCTACTGATTTGTCTGCAGGATTAGCTTCTGTTTGGAGAACATAATCATCATCATACTGATCAAACTGAGGCAATTCATCAGTATACAACACATCATCAAACATACACATCATATCAACAGCTCTCTCTTCTTCACAATGATCTATAAAACAATCACTATGACTACTGGGATCAGAAACAAAATGTTTTGGATCAGCAACTTGTTCTTGAATGTCATTTTCATTTTTTGTAGTCATTTTCCGCACCACCTCTTCTACTGCATTTACGAAAAGATCAAGCTTTTCCTCTGAAGGTGTCAGCTGCTCTGAAACATTCTTCTTTTCTTCTTCCTTCAACCTTGCCCTCAAGATCAACAAATGAGCCTCTACATTTACTGCCTTGTTCTGCATCTCGTGGAGTGTTGCAATATTCTTTTCTCTCAACTGAAACTCCATTTCTGGGTCAAAGGCACCCGGGTAGTGCAAGAGAGCAGATCTAGGAGAAGGTCTTATATCAACTGTCATCGAATAATAAACTTGGTTAAATCTAGCAGAAAACTGTTGTACTGTCTCACCTGGCATTCTTTTGAGCTGGTTATACTCCTCTATAATCAACAAAAGGTTCTGTCTGATCATCCACCTGTTAAGGAAAAATTTGACAAACTGCTGGAAATCTGAAATGCTCGCATCAGGCAGGGCTTTAAACCAACTCTTCACTTGGCCTTGCAAAGAAAGAGCAAAAAGCCTAATACTAACATCTTCATCATCAACTTCAAAAAGATCTAGAAAAGTCTCAACATTCTGCACATGTTGCTCAACATTTACATTGTTACATTCACCATCAAATCTCGGTAGATATAGGTCATAATTTGTAGGAAAAGCATGAAGAACAGAAGGTAAAACAAGAGGTTTGTACCAATCTGGAATTTTACAAGATGTAGGGGTATGTACAAGAGCTGCGGAATCAGCTTGATTTTCTTGCTCATCACTCTGAAGAAAGTCATCATAATATGTGGGAAAAGTAAGGAGACCAGGATCAAAGGGAAACTCAGCATTTGCACTTTTTGAATGGGTCGAGTGAAGATTTTGATCACCTTTCTCATACAACAAATTTTGAAAAACTTTCAGGACAGCTTCAAGACCAGCAAAGAAGTAATTTACAAGAAAGCAGATTAGATCCTGAATACCATTCCACTTTAGATACCTGAACTTTGTGTAAGATCCTTCCATTTCTCAGAGAAAGATTCAGTCCTCCAGACTTTGAATTGGAGTCACCAGGTGAAAGATTTCAGCCTTCTTATGTCTGATCGTTGTCCACCATCAACCATCAGATCTGATCTTGATACATATACTGGGGCAAGACAATCTACAAGTCGAGTGTCACATTCACAAGCTAGACCGGAGATGGACTGAAGCAGCGTTTATCTACTATGCACTCGCAGAGCAATGTGCAGTTCAAAGGCTTCCTGGCGTGACTTCAGACTCCGTCTGTAGCTAATAAAACAAATGACATCAACAAGCAAACCAATTCTTCCCCAGTATGGTCGCCACTATGTTAGCGCTCAAATCTACCTCAAGCTGAAATGAAGTAAAACTCAAGGCTACATCAAACCACGCTCAGCCTCGTAGCTAGCCCTACGAGGACAGGAGAGGGCTCTCTCCGTCAATCTCGATAAATTGAACAATAGGGTGCGAGATGACTTACAATGAGAACTGATTTTAGGCTAGTAAAGAGATAGGTATGTTTGATTTTGATTTTTGGGTTTTCGTTGGAGAAATGGGAAAACAAATTTTGGGTCCGGGGATAAGGCCAGACCTTTGCAGATTTCGAGTTGGGGCGAGGTAGGTGATTGTCTCGATGCTTTTGATTGGATATACGGACAGATTAGACCGACAAGGAGCTGAAGAGGGCAAAGAAGAACTTGGATCCTCTCCAAACAGTCGAAAACATATAGAACTAAATGAATTCAAAGGCAGAGCACGGTAAATAATGGATTCAACCTCATCTACTCATTCAATTTAGTTCAGAAGCATATGAAAGGAATGGAATACATTAAACATGAAGAGCTTACAGTAAACAGAGATAAAACACCATCAAGAAAAAAACACCACAAGGATCCCAACAAGTGCCGCAAAACCTCTGATCTTTCCTTAGCCAAAATATGAAAAAATATGTACAATGGTGCCAAAAGTCTCCCAAGAGTCCAACCTCTCCAACCTCTGAAAATGATTGATAAATTACATCATATAGATCACTCTAACCCCTTCCCATGCCTCTAGGGGTCGAATTCCTTCTTCAGGGATCAGTTTCAACAAATTCTAAACAAGGAACTAGAATCTAGGCATCTAAACAACTTGCCTCTAAAAGAGTGGAAACTGATTCATTTACATGATTTTCACTTTTTTGAGAGTGAATCTTCTAGAATAGGTAAAAATGAACCAAATTTACATGCCAAACATAAATTTACATCATGAAAACCCAAAAATTTCATCCACAAGCAAAACTGGTCCAAACTGGCCGAAAATCTGAGCTGGAAGTTGAAAATTCAGCCAAAAATTTAAGTGGGTCGCACCCCTGAGTCAAGTGGGTCGCATGCCTTTCAGCCCGATTTTGAAGTACTTCCCGGCATCCAAATTGAGCTCATGATAGCTCGTTGGAAAGCCTTGGATGTTGGCTATCCAACCCAAGTGGAATTTCCAAATTTGGAGCTCATTTGACCCTCCAAAACCTCATTCTCCCAGAAGTACTTCCTGCTGGTGCAAAAGGTGGCAGCAAGGTGGTTTTCATGGTGTTTTTGAGCTTTTTGACCATCCAGAATCTAATGAAATGCTTCGGCAATGCCTGAGGATGCATAACTTATCATGAAAAATCCAAAAATGCAAAGATTTCCTTCAGCAAGTGTCCCAAAAAAAAGTGAGCATATGAGTGCGAGACCCGCTTAACTGAAAAACCTGTTTTTGAGACCAAAATTTCAAAATGACAAAATTTTTTCCGAATTTGCTCAAATTCAGAGTGAAGACCCTCCATCATGTATCTTCCCCAGCCAACGAAGCCTCGGCCAAAATCCGAAGTGGATCAGGCCTTTTCCGCCGTTTTAGTGCTCTCTTGGTGCATGCAGCTCCTGTGGTGAAAACATTGTCTCGGTTGTATGATGTGTTGTTGTCAGTCATGGTGTTGCAATGTGTATGTTCAGCTTGTTGAAAATGAGAAATGGGACCTTGGTGTCTTTGTCTCCAATCGCCAAATGCGTGCCAAAGGGGAATGAGGGATTGAGAACCCCTATAAGTGAGATAGGAATGGGATATGGTGATGGGGGGTAGTTTCTAAGGACATGAGTGAAATGAAATGGCGACATATCAGTGAGTCAAGTGGAATCAAGGACAAAGAAACAGCCTTTGAATGTTATGGAGATTAGGCTTGTGTCAATGGAGGAATGTAGTGGTAAGTAATAGGGTTTGGGATTTCACATGGGAACCAAAAGTATAAAGGGATATGAGGATAATGAATATGGGGAAGGGACGACGATATGATCACATGGTATTGACAGCAGTGGTAGAATGAGTGTGAGGGCAGTGAGACCTTGACAATATATGCAGAGGTATATATATCAACCATACAAGGTGGGAAAATCTTCACAAAACCATCAATATGTATTTAAAACCCTAAGGAATAAATATGTCATGAATATAGGATTTCACCTCTCCATTCAAATAAATTAATTTCCCCACTTCAAGACACCACAACCATATTTAAAATCTACTGAGCAATGATTTAAAACCTGTTTGGAAGTAGCTGGAGTTGATTCGAATCGAAACTGGGCGCAAAACACAATTTTCTGAGTGCTGATTTAAGTGGGTCGCACCCCCCAAGTGGGTCTCACCCGTTCAATTTTACACTGGCTGAAACGCTCAAGTGGGTCGCACCCCTCAAGTGGGTCTCACCCGCCCAAGTGGGTCGCATGCACTTTATCACATAGTGCATTTTGCAGGAGGATTTTGAAGGCCTTCCCGGTGTCCAAATCGGGCGTGTGATAGCGCGTTGGAAAGCTCTTGGAGTCTACTTTCCAACACAAGTGGAATTATGAAATTTGGATTTCATTTACCCTGTCAAAAATCAAATCTCCCAACACTAGTCAAAATGAGCAGAATGAGGCTGCCTCAAGGCAAAGCGCTGTTGCAGTCAACTTTTTAAGGTCTTCCTCAACTCCAAATTGAGCTCATGATAGCTCATTAGAAAGGTATTTCTGTATAGTTATCATTTGACTCATCATGCAAGTCATTTAGCCAACCATGATAGGAGAAATCTTGATTTTCCCAAGGTCACTTCAGAGGTGCATTCAATTCTCCTGAGGCAACGGTATTGTTGACATTTCTCTAAAACCATGATACCTGTGTAAAAAGTGAGGGAGGTTTTTCTTCTTTGGAATGTTTTGGACAAAAACCTCTCTCAGTTCTCCAAAATTCATCTTTTATTGCTCCGAAAAATCTTTTGAGTGAAACTTATCCCGATGTGTGAAACAAGGAATTTTGTCGAAATGAAGCGAAATGAAGGGGATAAGGGGCTTCTAAATTCTTGGGGAAATTTTTGGAAGTAGGGAGGGATGTTAGGAAGTAGGGGAAAGTGGAATCTCAAAGATTGAGTGAGGGGAAGGGGTCCAAAAGGGAAAAACACAGGCCTAGCCTAGAAAATTGCCAAGTTGTGGCAAGAAACTAGGGTTTGTGGAAAAATGAGGAATTTGGGGGATCTCAGTGATGGGAAGTGTTTAATAAGGTATATTAAGGATAGGGGAAGGTGTTTGAACATCAGGATACAAGTTTTTCTAATGATTTGACCATCCAAGAGAAATTACCTCCAAAACCTTAGGAGAGGGAAATGGACCTTACCTAGGCACAACTGAAGCATGAACAAGCTGTAAAATGACCCAATGGAACTTGACATGATGATGAAAACCCTCTGAATGATGGCACACTCAGCTGAATGGTGACATGGACCGACATTTGGACAAATTTGACAGGAGTAAAAGCAACCCCTAGACCTAATGCCTAGTGACCAAATTTTGCTTGAAGACTTTTTGAAATGACAAAATTTGACCTTGACACCTTAAAATCACTTTATAAGAGCATGTTTGATCACTGGAGGAAGGCTGCAAAGGTTGACTCTAACACCGTCCCTCTACCAAAATTTCATAAACAAGTGGGAAATAAAGAAAAATCCCCTCCAAATCCTTTCTGAATATAAAAATATTAAGAGGAATGTAGGGGAAAGTGTACAAGATTATTGCACCAGGTTTAATAGTGTCTACAATGCCCTCCCACCTCACATGAAACCACCACAAGGCCTAGCCCTAATGAAATATCCTAATGGCTTTGATCTGGACATGACATTCCAATTAAGAGAGAGAGACCCCACAACTTTAGAAGAAACGAAAAAGGAAGCTATTAGTGATGAGGTCAACATGATTGAAAAGAGAGGTAGGATGATATCAGAAAAGAGAGTGACCTACAAATATGAAACCATTCCCTCAACCTCATCTGATACCAAATTGGATAGCCTAATGAGAACAATGGATAGAATGATAGAAAGGATAAAATTGAATGAAAGGACACCTCCTAGGGAAAACCAAGCCAATCCCCAAAATAAAAATAGAGCTAAAAAATTCAGAAGAGACACTCCTCAAATAAAACAAAGGGAAAATGACCAACAAATCAGACCTCCCTTTCAAAAAAACTGTGTAGATGAAGAAGAAGAATATGTTATAAAACCTGAAGAAATCCATATAAACCTAATAGGTTCTGATAATGAAGATGATTTTTTTCTCACCAAAGAAGAATAAGGTTTCTTTTCCTCATTTCAAACTGACACAAACCATGAGGATTCTGAAGACTACCGCATGGGATTTGAAAATGCCATAATGGAAGTCCATAGGCAATATGACCTTAGGAGAAAAAAGAACCTAGATTCTCCCAAGAAAATCCAAATAGACATTGCTGTTAGGAAAGCACCTGAAAGAACCCCCAAGAGGATAGCAAACACAAACACTATGGCTAAGGAATCTGATCCAAACAAAGAAAAAATCAGCCAACAAAATAGTGATTCAAGATGCCTTAGTACCTCAACTAGTGGTCCTGAAAACACTTTTGTCTAAAGTCTCAAATCAGATTCAGCAAACTAAACCTGTGGAAAAGGTCATGCCGCAGAAAAATTATGTAAATATGTCGAAGACACAAGCACCTTTCAGTTTTTAAGGAGAGATTTCCAAAATCAATATTACCATGCCTCTCATTGAATTGATTACCCAAGGCACATACAAGTCTTAAGTTCTGAAAGTTCTAAACATGGGAAATGATGTCAAAACTTTACAGTTGGTTTATGACACACCTGAGCTGTTGTTTGGACCCAAAATAGAAGGAAAATATCAAGAAGGAGCCATTCCCCCTTTCTACATCAGCCTAAACATACATGACAAAATCTTACATAATGTCATGCTGGATTCCGATGCCTCTCACAATCTCATGCCAAAAGTTGTGATGGAGAGATTAGGCCTAGAAATAACCAAACCTTACAAATACTTACACTCCTTCGATTCGAGTGGGTTCAAGTGTTTGGGCCTGATCAAGGATCTTTGTGTCAACTTGGCACAAGCGCCTGCTAAGAATCTAGTCATGGAGATGGTAGTAGCAGATATTCCCCCCAAGTATGGCATGATTTTATCTAGATCTCAGGGAGCTAAGCTTCAGAGGAACCTTCAACTAGACATTTCCTATGCTACCATCCCTTTTTTTAACCGAACAAGGAGATTATACCGAGATTCACACATGAAATATATGGTTTGCAGTTAAGAAAGTCCAGACAATTCACCTCTTTATTCCATACATTTAGATCTTGATTCTTTTATTTTACATACTGAAGAAGAAATTGATGAGTAGGTATATGAAGTTGAAACACATCTAGACATATTACAACAGTCAAACCAATCTTCTCATGGAGAGTTCAACATTCAAAACTCTAGCAGCCCTGAACAACCATATAATGATAAATCCAAAATTAACTTTCCACAAACTGAAAATGAAATTTCAAAACCAAAAATTAGTTCAGAATCTAATTCAGGTTGCTCAAATGAAGGACAAACCTCTAAAATAGAAAATTTCCCTTTTCCCAATCCAAAAGAGATGAAATATTCTCACATAATAGAAAACTTTGGGAATCTGAATCAAAAGAGTCTGATGTTTTTAATTTATATAGGCACCTCATTATCATAAATTTTTGTCCTTCCAGAAAAGTTGTTGACTCTCACAGATATCGCTATGAATCCTAAAGAAATGTCTGTTGAAACTAATATAGAAGAATATAATGTAGGCAGCCTAGGAAGGCCCAAAATGATTAATTTTTCTAGAACCTTTTCATTTAATACAAAGATGAAATACATAAGGTTAGGCAAGAAGTTTCAGGATGTTTTTGTATATAGGAATGAAATCTCAAAGCCCTGTGACATAGCCATTGTTCAAAGGAGTCCTATTTTTAAGAAAAACTATGAAACCCTTGGGAAAATTATATCATTAACAAAGAAAGCCAAAGGATGCAGGCTGTGCATAGACTTTCGATACCTAGGCAAAACCTCCATGAAATACAAAAACCCTTCTCCCAAGATAAATCATCCTATGACAAGGGTAGGAGTTTCTAACAAGATGGCATCGTATGGTAGTGTTTCAGGTTACCATCTGATGATACCACTTCAGATCAATCAACATAAAGACATTTTCAAAATTCCTTGGAATAACTACATGCTTGACCAAATCCTTCCTAGGCTATGGAGTGTTGAAGACACCTTCCAAAAGGCCATGGCTCCTATTTTCAAATTTTTCTCTATGATATATATTGATGACATCTTCATCTGTTTCAAAGCTGATAAAGAACACCTTTTATACCTAAGGGGGACCTTTGATAGAAACAAATTTGGGAAGCAAGACTCAAATAAGAAATACCAAGGAGAACATGGGTTGTTTGAAATTTTTTCGAAAAATCCTTGTACCATGTTTTCAAATGGAGGTAACTATGATTTCTGTTAACATAACTAAATAGAGAAGAACTTTTAAGAGGTCCTGTTAATGACAGGATTCTCAAACACTATTTCTGTCAAGAGTCCTAATTTTAAAGGTTTTCATTCATTGTACATAAACATTGCATGAGGGATATCGCAAAAATACAAAAACACAAAAAGAACTAAAAAGAGGGCATATTTGAAAAGAGGTAAAGCCCCATACCCAAAAAATAGTACTACTGAAAGTGAGTAACCTTAAATTCCACTGCTGGTTCAAACGAAGGCCTTGTTTCAGTCATCTAACCTAATCATCGCTGAAACATGTTTTCAATTTATTGTTGATAATTTAGTGAAAGATAGCTAGTCAAATCATTCAAACATGACTTGTCAAAAGATAGATTAGGGATGAAAGATATTGGTTCCACATGCTCAAATCTAAACCAAAGATGAAAATAGGGATGCTTAGCACATGATTGATCACAACCCTCATATTTCCTAAGGTCTTATTTTGTACAAAAATAATATTTGTGTGTAGCTTGTTCTTATGCCACAAACCCATGGTAAGTCACATTGCCTAATCCTGATTTAAACCATGCTTTCAATTTCATGTTTATAGCTTAGTGAATGAATCCTGTCAAATAGCTTAATCTTGATAGTTGAGTAGTCTAGGTAGAAAATAAGAGAGTTCATTACCAAAATTTGAACTCTTAGAAGAAATAAGATAGAAGTAGATAGTTTGTTTTTCTTTCAAGATAATAATAATGTCAAGGGTTTGCTAGTCAAAATGCACCCAAGGAAGAAAAAAAGGTTAGGAAAGTAGGTTGGGTAGGTAGAGATGAAGTTGAAATAATCATGTCTTTCAGATTATTGAGATCACAACTTCAAAGTAAGCATCAACAAGTAAAAATAGGTGAAAATCCGCCCAATGGATGAGGCACTGGTCTCCATAAAAACCATAGATTTGAAAGTTCTAGACACCTCTGAAAAGGAGCTACCTTCCCCAAGTGGAGCCACTATTAGTCATCAGTAATTTTTTCTTTTTTATATGACTAAATGCTTATCCTAGATTTCTAGAAACAAAGTTCATGAACATTGTGAGTTTTAGAAATGTCACTGCCTTCATTATCCTTAGGATAAGTTTTTCACTATTTCATCATCCCATCATGTCAAGCTCAGCTCACCCATCCTATAAAACCCATCATGGGCTCATGTCACTGATTTTGTTTATGTTTTGTCACCTTTGGCCTGAATCCTTTTTTTTTTTTTTGCCTAAACCCCTCCACTGCTACCTAGGGCCACCAATCAACCAACTTTCTTATATCTCCAAAATACCTCAAGCATTGATGGTCTCAAAACTATCTCTGTAGGCTCTTTAGATAAATCAAGTACATTGGATTTTGGATCTTCAATACATAAGTCTATCAAAAACTCTGTTTCACACTTAATGACCCCAAAATCTAAGTTTTCAGTCAAAGGCCAAATCCAAGGAACCTTCCACTAGGTCACCTAGGGTTTCATAGGTCATAGGGTTGTTTTGGTGTTCTAAGTCTCTGTTTTTCCTGTGTCAAGAGGCTGCATTCAAAGATGAAGAAGGTCAAGTAACTTGTCCAAAAATAATCAAAAGACATTCAAGAAAGGCCTCCTTGGCCAAAGCACAAATATTGCAAGGGAAAGCTACCGTTATTCAAATTTTTGCAAAAGTGATCAATATGTCCATCAACATAAAAAGAGGTAAGGTAATATGATGAATCCTCACAAGAAGACATCCACAACAAAGAGAAAGGCAGCAGGCCTATGTTTAAAGAGAATCAAGTTTTTGTGGTTGACTGACAAGACATTGTTTCCAAGCAAAGAAACATCACAAGGACCATAAGGACATAAGACACCTCAACACAATCAAGAGCACATTGAAGATATTTATAAATCATGAATGAATAAGGGAAAAAGGTGAGGTGAACTGAACATAAATGAATGAACTTGAAAGGGCTATAGAAAACATAGAAGACAACAATGCTTATTTTTCTCTAACAACCGTAAAACCTAAGAGTTTAGAAAGATGGATAGAACAGGTCAAATAAATATGATAAGTCCTCCTTCATAAACAACAAAAGGCATTAAAAGGATATCCAAGGTGCCCTCTAGGGTTTTTCAAAACAACACTGTTTCACCTACACCAAAGGAAGAAATGGTAAAGAATATTAATATGAGGGATCCATAACTTTCAAAGGTACAATCAAAGGTCTTCAAAATGGTTGAGACAAAGAAAACATAAGGTAAAGTTCCAAAGAAGAAAATCATGCTAAGAATAAGTTCACTCTTGAGAAAATGAGGTGTCAAAGTCCAAACAATGACAAAGCGACCAAAAACCTTGTGTTATGGCACCTGCAGAAATCAGAAGTGGCCAAGGGGAAAACATGGTAAAAGTGATGCACACATATTTTTCAAAAATACCTCACTGTAAAAAAATATTAGAAAAATATGAGAAAGTCATGTTCAGGTCAATTACACTAAAGAAGGCCAAAAAAGATAAACACAGTGTTCTCAACTTGTCAAAAGCATGCCAAAGACAGTTTGAACAGTGCCCAAACTTTCAAAAGGTAAAAAGGGATGAAAAAGACATCTACATCTCATTAGCCAACCATCACCACAAAAATAAGAAGAAAATATTCCTTGAGAAAGTCTTCAAAACCCTACAAAAGATAAAAAGGTATCAATCAAAAGAAAAAGATTAAAAACACAAGTAAAGTGGGTTTTGTAACTTTGATTTATTTCTTAAGGGTATAAAGAGCCTCCTTAGCCCTTTTTCCATCTCATTTTTCCACTACAAGAGGAGAAAAGTCTTCAGAGAGAAAAATAGGGTTTTCTGGCCATTTTCTGGGCAAGCGATTCTGTCACGGTGAAAATCACTGGTGCTATGCAAATATAGGCCAGTGCTGCGCTAACCAGCCCTTTGCCTATTCAAAATTGCAATACAGTGCGTTAATCAGCCCTGGTGCTACACAAATCCCGGGTGCTGCACAAACGCGGGCCCGACTCGCCCAGAGATCGAAAAACATTGGATGTGCTCGGTGCTGCGCTAACCCTCGGGCAGGCCTGTCGGCGCTGCGCTAATGGGCTGACCCAACAGCACAGGCAAGGCACTGCGTAAATGCAAGGAGCCTCCAAAAACAAGAAAAAACTTGCCTCAAGCTCAAATTTTTTCTTCCATTTGATTTTCGAATTTTACAAAGAGCTAAAAATTGGTAAGTAACCTCCTTTACTTGTCCCCAAAGAAATTTTCCATAAATTTTAAGTATTTTGGCACTTTAAGTGTTCAAACCCTAATTGAGGTAAACCCTAAGTCCTGCATGCAAAGGAGCCTTTATTTTTAAACCTCCTTGAAACCAATTAATGTCATGTAAGGGTAACTAAGTTAGGGTGACTGCAATCCACTTTTGAGAAGGCCTACTAAAGATACAATGCAACTAAACCCTAAGAACCCTAACCTCCGCACCACTCATTCTCCAAAGTTGACTCCATCACCTTTTTTCACCTTGCTTCATCAAACCCTAATTTTTCAAAACAATATCCCCAATCACCATGTCAGGAGTTGAGAAAAGCAGTAGAAGTGATAAATATCAAAGGCCTTTAAGACCAAAAAATAAGGTAGGAAAAGTGAATACATTGGAACCTCAAAACATAGTGGCCATTACCTCCTCTCCTAAGATCCTGTCATGTTTTCAGAATGCAAGATGTTTTCAATTTTGTGAGAGGATCAAACAAGTGAAGAGCCACCCTGAGCTTACAAGGCTACTCATTCTCAATTTACACAACAAGCACTCAAGCCTTGCAGGAGTGGAATTTGAGATGTTAGTAGGTGCCATCTCTAAGGCCACAGGTATCCCAGCTGTGGGTGAAAAGTGGTTTAAAAAGGGAGGCAACAAAACAATTTTCCCTTTCTCACACCTCAAACATAGATTTTCATCCTTGATGTTGGTTTTAATGAAATACTTCACCTGTGAGGGGAGGTACTCCAGGCTCTATTCTTATCATGTCAGACTCCTCATGCATTTCACAGGGGTTAAGGGGCTCAACTTTCCCTACTATCTCTATAGGATCATTGTGAATATGTCTTCTGTTGTTCGGAGGAGGAGTCATTCTCAATAAATGCATAAGTTGTTCCACCATTCCTTGATCAAGATGGTAGTATTACATCAGTTGGAGCATCAGGGTATATCTTGGGAGGTATTCATAGCACATGAAGTCTTGAAAAACCCCCAACCTACTCCTCAACCAAATTTTCCCTCCTCATCTACACAAGTACCCTCACCCCAAGAAAATATTCCTCCTTCCCCTTCTATTGATGCATCAAATGAAGAGGATGACAGTGGCAATAATGAACAAGAGGATGGCAGTGGAGATGATGAAATCAGTGAGGCAGGGACATAAATTAATGAAGAAGAGAAAGAGGGAAATGAGCACGGCAGTAGTGAGGACAAAATTAGTGAAAATTTAGAGGGAGGAGATCATGATAGTGATGCAAATGAGTTAGCCCAAATTAAAGAAAGGGATGATGAAGATGAACAAAGTGATGACCAAGAAGGTGTTGATGAAAAAGAAGAGGCTGATAGTAAAAAAGATAGTGAACAAATCTCTGCCACCATAGAAGAAGATTCTAGAGGAAATGAAGAGGTTGAAAGTGAAAATGACATGAGTTTTGAAGAAGGAGAAACTAGCAATGAAACAAAGGATGAAGAAGAGGAAGAGCAGGCATATCACAGTGAAGATGAGTTTGATGATAATGTTGGAAACCAAGAAGATTATGATGAGGCAAAATCCATGGAAACAAATGATGAACATAAGGATGAGCCAGCAAATAGTGAGAAAGAGGTAGAAGGCATGGAAATGGATGAATAAATTAATGATGAAAATAGGAGCAGTGATCATGACAGTGAGCAAAGTCATGATGAGGACAGTGACAATATGGAAGAAGATGATGAGGCAGAAACAAAATTTGAAGAAGAGGATAGTGATAAAGAGGATGGAATTGATAGGAAAAGCAATGAGAAACATGACAACAAAGGAGACATTCATGACAGCCATGACACCAATCAGCCTATAGTGAACATGAGAATGACAACAGTGCAGGAGATGATGAATAAAAGGACCCTAGTGATGAACAAAACCAAAGTGAAGAAAGTGTAGAGGCTGATAATCCAATTGAAGACAAAGATGAAAGTGCAGAAGGAAATAAAGAAGGTAATAATGATGATGGTGTTGAAGGTCAAGAAAGCAGTGATCAAACAGAGCATGGGATGACTGATGGAGATCATAGTGAAGATGAAGGAGCTTGTGACAACACCAAGGGTCACAACCATGATGAAGACACTTCCAAAACCACCATCACTCCTCTTGCATGCACATACTACAGAGGGCCAAGGCAAGTGTTTGCTGCCTCAAAAAGGAAAGGGACCTTGCCATATGCATCAACTCCAAGGCTTGAAAAGGGAAAAGAGAATGTGGACCAAGTTAAGAAAGGCAAGAAAATAAATCTATCTACTCAAAAACTTAAATTCATTGACCTAGACAGTGATACCGAAGATAAGGAGATGGCCACTAGACTGTTACTCCAAAGAAAGGATGCACAAATCAAGGAGTGGGAGAGGGATTTTGGTATGTACCAATAGATCATTCAGTATTATAAGAATGCGCACAAACACTTCAAGAAGATAAAAATACGTTTGGCACTCCAGAAAAAGATGACAAAGTATTATGCAAAGAAGCACAAGCTTGTTTGTGCCAAACTAAAGGAAGCCCTCCTTGAAGTCCAAACCCTAAAGGAGGAAAACTAACATGATAGACTTGGAGTTTTGGCTGATGCTTCTCAACAATTATCCAAGACCCCTTAAGGGAGGTCTCCACCAATTTTGAGGGAATTTGGAGCAATTTTTGTTTTTTGAGATTTTTAAGGCTCATTAGCGTAGCTCCACTGGTGCTACGCTAATACATGGAGCATCCTCAGGAGGATAACTCAAAATTTTTGAACTTCTCACACCTAGCACAATTTTCTCACGAAGTTTTCGATGATTTGGAGCAAGTTTGACCCCTCAAAAGGTTAAAAAAACCTCTCTTTTTTCACCTTTCTCCCACTGTTTTAGGCCTGGCACTGCACTAATGACAATATTGGTATTTTTGACATTTTGAATAGGCTACAGGAGCTAGATCAGAAATATACAAGAATTTTTGGAAAGTATACTTATCAGGCTTTCCAACGATCCATCACAGAGCCAAATCCGACATCGGAAATGGGTCCAAAACTTGGTTGCAAAAGATCCTATTTTCTGCTAAAAGTGGTGCTGCGCAAATGGATTATTTAGTGTGTTTTGGACCAAAATTCAACAAAACACACTCATCTATTGAAAAATAATTTTTAGTGTTTTTTGAAGAAAATCACTCTAGGATTAGGTGCAAGAAGTCATTTTAGCATTTATTTCATGAGATATTTTGTGCCTTGGGCCTTGCATGGTCTCTTAGGCATAAATAACATTTATGGGTGATTTTGACATTTTCCAACCCTATCTAGGGTTTTTGCCCTCCTTTTCTGAGTTAAATAGAGCATGAGGGCTTCATTGTAAATGTTGGAATTTGATGATCTTTGAGAGAAATACATGGTTTTTATGAGCTTGGAGAAGAAATTGGTGTTGTGAAGTTGATGAATGGCTTGCTTGGATTGATGATGGAGAAGCTTGTTTGTAGGATTCCTAAGCTTGGTTAATGGTGATGTATTCTTAATTTGTTTATGTTTTCTTGTTATCATTATGTTTCATTCTTCTTTGTTGCTATTGAACAGAAAAGTATAGGTTGATAAATTCCCCTTGAAGCACCTTAGTCCTCTTGTCTTCTATGGCCTTGATGTTTTCCTCTACTGGGTGTGTTTAAAGAATTCTTAGCTACTCTTTAAGCCTCATTATGCTTGCTTTTTTCATCTATGGATTAATCTTCTAGTTTACAAATATGATTCATGGTAAGCTTTGCTTATTTGAAGCTATCTAAACTATATCTTGAAACCTCTCTTTGAAGTATTTCTTGCTAGGTTAAGTCAAAGAGGTCTTGTTATGATCTTGCACTTTGTCCATGCCTATCAGTTTTCTTCAGAGTTATTTATAGCTTGATCAAAAATGTTTAGGAGTTCCCTCTTTGATTTATTAAATTTATTGTGTCATCTTATATGTTTTCCAATTCTGAAGGTGAAATTACCAAAGTTTGATAAGATTTTCTTGCTTTCTTGGTTTCATTGAAATTTTTATCTTGGATATTTATTTGTTTAAGTATTTTCATTGAGTAAATGGTTTTCCCTATCTCGTGATTAGTATCTTTTTCTTATCATATTTAAGACCTCATTTTTTATGGGTATATGACAAAGGATACTTGACTGCCCTTTGCCCTACCTTGTTTTTCCCAAACTTAATGTCCATTTCACTTCACTCATGACCTTAAGGATCCATTGACCACACTAGATTGACCCTGTTATACTCTCTAATTCATTACTGAGATACCCATGACTTTCATTGACTCCATAGCCCAATGATTTAAAGACATCTCACTCCACCTCTTCTACCTGTTCATCTTATCCAACCAAAATAATCAAAAAACCCTACACTTAACAACTAGCCTAAAATAAACCATCTAAAAGCAAACAAGAACACATCCTTTGCATCTAACAGAGAGAACCCTCTCTGAGTCTTGGAAGGCTAGGTCCTAGGACTCCATGGTCTAGTTTCATGTTACCCTATCATTTGGTCTACCAATCTGCCAAATCACGGGACCCTAACATTTCTGGTGATCACGGTGGGACATCTGATTCAGTAACAATCTAAGTATCCCTTAGGACTTCAGAAACCCTTGTCAAATCATAGAGAACTCAACTGATAGCCAAGAGTATAGTATTTTTGTTTCAACATCTTAGAAAAATGATGATTCAGCTATAAGACACTCTTACAAATGTTAGGGACACTTAAAGGAAACTCAGAAAACCCCAAAACATCCCTAGATTTTTTTTTTGTCAGTTATTGGTGGTGGACCATAAAGATACATCCTTAAAAAAAACAAAAATATCCACCTGGCGACTCCACTAGCCTCCAGTAGGCCTATTACTTCACTAGTACCCATTTTACTCCTTGGATTTGTGTCAATCCAACCCTAATAAGTTTATGAACCCAGTTATATACTGTGAGAGTTTACCAAACACTAAGAGAGGTCAGACTTCGGAAAACAGTCCTAAAAATTTTAGCCTCTCTGAATTTTAAGTTTGAAATCTGGCTTCACATAGGATCAGTACCAGATCTCATCTGGACCCAAACAATCCCAACATAGTTGATGACCCAGAGAATATTTTGTGGCAAACTTCTATATCTAGAAACTTAGCCACTGTTAGGACCATTCACAGAGCAAGCTCTGTACCTAAACATCTTATAGCTTTGCAAGATCCACAGTTTGGCTTGCACCATACAAAGAACCTTTTGAGAACCAAGTCACAAACTGATATTGACCAGACTGACCTTGAGCCCATAGATTTACAACATAGTTCTAGTAGAGAAGCTTCTCCTTCCATACCACCTGAATTTCAACTTCTCCATCACTTTAACTCTTTCCATAACAAATCTATTCAGAATCAATTTTCTGGTCTAGGTATTTCCACCACACCCATCCATACCACCACTGTGCAAACCACTTCGTTTCATCATACATCCCCTTTCACTAACCCTCCTCTTGTAAACCCTCCATCAGCTCCCATCATGGTAGCTTGGTATGCCCCCTTGGACTTACCTCAATCTCTAGTGCCTTTTCGAAATGACTATCAGTCCAAGATCCCTCATTTCACAAGAGATGAATCCATTATTTCCCAACAACATGTAGATAGGATAAATGATACCTTTGATTACATGGAAATAGAAGAAGAAACCATTAAAATCAAGATCTTTGCACAAAGCTTAGGAGGAGAGGCCAAAAAATGGTTCAAGGCATTAACCCCTAACACAATACATGATCTCCCTTCCGTCTACCAAACTTTCATAAACAATTGGGAAATCAAGAAAAATCCCCTCCAAATCCTTTTTGAATATAAAAATCTTAAGAGGAATGTGGGGGAAAGTGTACAAGATTATTGCACTAGGTTTAACAGTGTCTACAATCATGAAACCCCCACAAGGCGTAGCCCTAGCAAAATTTCCCGAAGGCTTTGATCCAGACATGAAATTTCCTGAAGGCTTTGATCCGAACATGAAATTCTATAGTTGGTAAGCCCTGAATACTCAAAGCATTTCTTGATCTTCTAATTTTTCTCTCAAGATACTATTGTTGTTGTTTTGTTACAATAAGATTGAGAAAATAAGGAAGCTCCCATAGCATTTTTCAGCAGAGCTCTTTTATATGCGGAATTGAAGTATGAAATCTTGGAAAAGCATGCCTATGCATTAGTGAAAGCTTTGAAATCTTTTAGAGTTTATATTCTGCATGCTCCAGTTATTGCCTATGTACTTTCATCTGTTGTTAGAGAGATATTAGTTCAGCCTGATATCGATAGAAAAAGAAGTAAGTGGGTGACTAAAGTTCTTGAATTTGATTTAGAGATAAATCCTACTAAATTAATCAAAGGTCAAGGATTAGCCAAACTACTAGCTTAAGAAAATTGTATAGTTTTGGGCTTGAATTTCATGGATGACAACTTTGAAGGGAAATTTTCTGAAGCTATTGACAGCATGGAAATGGATTTAAATTTTTTTGAGTGCAACTGGTATAAATTTATCATTTATTTTTTGCAACATTTTAAACCTCCTCCAAATTTTGATAAAACCAAAGTAAGATATTTAAAGCTAAAAACTGTTAAATTCTGCATCAAAGATAACTATTTATATTGGAAAGATCCTACATGAGTTTTGTTGAGATGCATTGACCCAGATGAGTCCAAGAAAGTTATTTTTGACATGCATAGTAGTGTGTGTGGAGACCATCATTATTGGAGAACTGCTACATACAAAATAATAAGAGCTGGATATTTTTGGCCTAGCTTATTTTCTAATGTATGTGCTAAGGTGAGAACGTGTGAAAAATGTCAAAATTTCATTGGTAAGAAACATTTGAAGTCTTTGCCTCTCAAGCCCATAGTTGTTTTTGCACCTTTTCAGTAATGGGGCTTATATTTCATTGGAGAAATTCATCCACCTTCAAGTGGACATTGTTGTAACATTATTTGGTTTTGATAAGTTAGAATGCTAGTTAAACTAAAAATAAAATGCTAAGTTAGGATATGGATGAAAAATAAAATTAAAAAAAAATGTTAGGAAAAATTATGTTTTTATGCATCCATGTCAAAATAAAAATGTTAGAGTTAGTTTCCCTAAAGAAAGAAGGAAAAAAGAAAAAATGTTAGGGAAGCAAACAAAATAAAAATGTGAATGCTTTAGTCTTCCAAAAGATAAATCATGGCTGCCTGTTTAAATGCACCAAGTTACCAAAAATATTAAAAATTAATTAATGATGATTAAATTATTTAAAAGGTGGTTTATATTTTCAATAATTAAGCATATGATATAGCGCATATTTTATTTTAATCCTAAAGTCTTTAGAGGAAAAAAGTTCAAATCACAAGGAATAAAGCATTGGAAAGTTTCAATGGATGATCTTTCACCCGCTCAAGATCGACGGCAGAGGATCACTTCGCGACGCCCCTAACCATTTGTCATTAACGTGCGGGGGGGGGGGGGGGGGTATGAAAAGTGATTTTAATGGCTTGCAATGTGTCAACACCATAGGAATTTGCACCCCCTCCGCCCAAAACTGTAAACCGAGAGGTACCCCCCCTTAAAATCCACCAATGGTAAAATTCTTCCGACCATTTCCTCCCACGCCTCAAGCCAATAGATCCTTCCCTCCACTCCATAACCGTTGGACATCCAATCAATAACACCCCTCCACAAAATCCAACCAATAACACCCCCCCTTAAAATCCACCAATGGTAAAATCCTTCCGACCGTTTCCTCCCATGCCTTAAGCAAATAGATCCTTCCCTCCACTCCATAACCATTGGAAATCCAACCAATAACACCCCGCCACGGCATCCAACTGCTACCCTCCTACGAATCTGCTCCCTAACCGTTGTACTCTGTTGTTCACATGATCCTCCCCTAACCGTTTGGTGCACCATTTCTCATTAAAAACCCTCTCCTGAACCGTTAAACTGATACGGTCCCTATCCAGGACGTTAAACTTAGATTTTCACCTATAAAATAGTTTTCAGAGTGCCATATATCACTTTACCTTATCATCTATTTGTCATTAGCTCTGTATTATGTTCCCTCTCATAATTACTATGACCACTGTCACCTTTTTTGCAACTACCTGATATTCGAATCCTTTCTCCCATTCTATATCCCTATCTAAAATGGCCCCGAAAGTCAAGACCAAAAAGCACGTGACCCCTAAAGGCAAAGAAAATAAACAGGTGGTTGAATAAGTGCAGGTCACTGACCTGGTTGTAGAATAAATCCTCGCTCCTACACCACAACTCAACGTGGATCTAATACCCCTCGCAGAAACCTTCTTTAAGGTCTTAGATACTCACCGTGAATTTGATTTTCATGAGCTATATCTATGGCTAAGACAAAAACACACAGATAATCATGATCCTATCAGGTTTTGGGAATCTATGTTGCCCCTGTTTACCTTTCCAAAGACCCATTCTTTCCCTGACCTTATTTCCTAGTGCCAAGCACAATATGATCCCATAAAGAGAGCAGTGGTGGCTCAGAATGGAAACATTATGATCACCATCTCTCTAGATACCATAAACCAAATTCTCCTCATCCCTTCATCTGATTCTCTATCCCGTTTTTCACCTGCTTCTCTTATGAAACTCTAACATAAGCTAACCTTCCCACAGAGAAACCAGATATTTGAGATATTCCTACTTGAGGATGCAGAATTGCCCAAGAAAAATCCACCATACTCATCCTTGATCTTTCCTGAAGCCTCTAAATGCTGCATTCACTTCTTTCATACCTACTAAAATACCCTAATGACAAAATAGTTGATGAAACCATCATGGGGTTCTTATCCATTTTTAGTAAAAACAAAGCACCATTTTTCATGTATAATTACATCCAATTCTTGGCTGAAAATATACATGAGAAATTCATGAATTTTACAACTCAGGGTGTGTTTAATTACACTTCTGTAATTATTCACATGTTTCTTTTTCAACAGGCAGAGATGTTGCCTATCCACTTCAGAAAATAGGATGCACAAGGAGTGAATCAATCAATGATTCACTAGACATAGTTAGTCAGGGCTACATCAACAACAACTACTTTTGCTAAGTTCATAGACTCCTTCAAACACCCAGTGAAGCAGTTATTTACTAGTCATACATAACCCAAAATTGGGGAAGAAATCAAAAGGATCTTACATCTGAGTGAGCAAGCCAAATTTGGGGATTGGTATTTATACCAAAACTACAAAGAAATTAGAGTATATGGCTATGAACTCCCAGCATATAAGTTTCCTACATATGTCCCTATGAGAGTCTTTTCCTTAGAATATATTAGACAAATGATAAACATGGATGATCTCCATTTTGTCTCACAGAAAAGGAAAGCTCAGTTCAAGCTCAAGAAAAGAATTGGATCCTTCATCTATAATACCAGATCAGCTAGTGCTAAAGTTGATACAATGTTAAATAAAATGGGTTTCCAACCAAGTTTCACTTGGTCTTATGACCGCCATGGCATTATTTCTGCTCTGAGAGTTGAACTCAAAACAACTTTCTATACTCATACCTCCAGTGAAGAAATAGAAAAATATATGAATGAAGATGAATGGGTTGAAGGCACTCTTTAGGAGGCAGATGAACAAGTTCTTTCAACTTCTAATGTGCAGACCCTAGTCCCTGAGAGTAAGAAGCAAAAAAGAGTCAGAGAAGAGCCTCCACATGCCAAAGAAATCATGAAGGATTTTATCTTGCTGCACAAGAAGCCAAATCTTGGTTCAACTTTACTTTTAGAGGGAGAACAACCATAGATTATTTATTTGGGAGAGACTAAAGTTTCTACATCAACCAGTGTTCCTATGACACCTCCATCATCATCACCTGCTATAGAACCTCTGGAGATTATCTAGCACTCAAATGCCAGTTCTTTTGAAGAACAAAATATTTCCTCGAGATTCTTACACATTAAGCATAATAATGAGGCATTAAAATCTAATTTCTATTGTCAGTTCTAGAAAAAAACATCAACTTCCCAGCACAGGCTTCTCATTGCCTTTGAAAGTGAGAAAGGAAGGATGCAAATGGCCTTTTTTCGGGCAACAATTCCTTTTCCAAAGACTCATGCTGAATGTAAAAAGAATGTATTTTCTTTTTATGCAAGTCAAATCAATCCTATAGATCAAATGGACATGCACAGACAGTCTGGGGAGATGCTCTTTTCAACAATGACAACAAAAACCATGTCACTCTCCAAACTGAAGATTGCATTTTCAAATGTTTAATCTCAGCTTAAGATTGAAAAATAGTCTTCATTGGCCAAAGGCAACATATTGAAGTCTTTGGAGGATCTTGTAGTGAAAGTTGGATATGATCCAAAATATTTCAAGGAAGTTGAGGAAATTATCAAAAAGAATAATGCAAACATCTATGCTTTGCGCAAAAAACTCAAATCACCTTAAAATGAAGATCCACAAACAAAGGAAATTGTAGAAAGTGAAAACAACAAAGAGAAGATGCTCAGATTTATCATTGAGCAAAACATTCAAATAAGAGAGATAGAAGAACAGATTGAAGAATTACTAAAGGAGAAATCAATAGCATAGGTGGCTATTGATCCAAATATAGCAGTTCAAACATCTTCTGCATGTATAGAGCTTTCAACATCCTTGACAACAACTGATACAACAAAATTGGAACAAGATTTGGCTATTCAGAAGTAGGAACATGAGAAGTTGCAGCAAAGGTTTTAGACTCTAGAATCATAGAAGATCAGAAATGATACCTTATATATGGAGGAAATGAAAAAGCATCACAAGTTTGGACTTAAGGTGAAAGAATTAGAAAGTGAATCTTTAATGGCAGGAACATTGGATGAAGCCAAGAAGAACATTTGGAAAGACATCAAAAAGTCTATGACAGAGGTATGGCCATCCATACAGATTATCTTTGAACAATAATAGCTCATCACCAAGTGCAAAGCAACAATAGAAGAGAAGAAAGAACATATCAAGAAAAAGCCAAGTGAAGCCATTGACATGATCAAGGTATTGAACTCAAAGAAAAAAGAAGATTTGGAAGAAATAAACATACTGGATAGAACTGCAACAATTTAGAGATCAAGAAAGTTTTAGAGAAGAGAAATTTAATCAACCAGCTGAAAAAAAATGTGAAGCTTTGAATACCATTGTTCAAAGATTTCATATGAAGTTTAATGTCTTGAATCATAAAGGAATGCCAAGATTGGTAGGATTAGATGATAAATTGATTAAATTAGAAGACTAATGTAAAAAGTTATATACTATTGCAGTGGATAAGACAAAATTTGCAGGTATTAAAGGACATGTTACAAAGAAAGAATTTCTAGAAGCTTTGCAGTTTGATTCGATTATTCAACATCAAATCAAACATTTTTTCATTCAGAAGCCCACTTTCCACAGATATATAGAGGTAGATGAAATCTTCAGAAAGATGATGAGTGTAGAAATCCCAATTCAAGACAAATGGGATAAATTTTGTGAGACCATCGAGTAAAAGTGTGATATTTATAGCATGCCAGCGCAACATATTTTCAAGGGTCCAATCATCAACAACTTCCATCAAAAGGGGTCAAGTCATCAACAACTTCCATGAAAACAGAGACACATCATCTATATGTTTCCTTATTCTATTCTTCTTTATTCTATCATTGTAATCAATTTAGGATATTTCTGAGTTTTAGAAATTAGTATAAATAAATCTCATTTCGAGTTATTAACGGTTGCACCCTTGGATAAGCGATTTTTTTCTAAGCAGAATTGTACAAGCTTCTCGATCATCAATATTAGAAGAAGGATTATGAATTTGTCTCATGCAACGTTGTTCCTTCTATGAGTTTTTCTTGTTTTCATTACATTTTTCTCTTCATATGTTTAATTGTTATCAAGATAATCAGGTGAGATTAACTGTGTTTCAATTATCTTACAATTCCTCCTGAAGTTATTATCAATATAAAAAATGATTTAATAAACATTTTATTCATGTAAGTCCTTTCATTTATAAATTGTCAACATCTTGATCATGTTAAATGTATTCTGTTGAACTTTTAGACATTGTTCAAAGGTTTTCAAACTTATGATTAATTAAAGAATTCAATATGAATATTTGGTTATCATATCTTCTTACATAAGTCTACTTAACCATTTACAAAATCTTAATCACCGTGTGAGATAAACAAGCAACCATTATTCATATTTTTTGATATTATCAGAAATATTTAATCAATAAATGTTTGAAAAATTTATCTTATACATTGGTCATCCAAAATTTTCAAAACACAAAACATTATAGATGCTATGGCATGATTATTGACCCCATTTATCTCAAGGGACAATATACAACATTGTTGGATTATTGTTGCAATTGATTACTTCACCCAATTGATTGAAGAAATACCTACCAGGAATGCTACTCATAAAATTATCATTAATTTTCTGGAGGGAATCATAACCAGATTTGGATGTCCATCAAGGTTAGTAGCAGATAATGCAACTTCTTTTAAAGCTACTCCATTCGTAAATTTCTGTGAAGATTATGGTATTCAGCTCACTCATTCTACAACTTACTATGCACAAGGGAATGGTTTAGTTGAATCTTCAAACATAATTTTGGCAAGAATCATCACCAAGCTATTAGAGCAAAACAAGAAAGACCGGGATTCAAAATTGAAGTTTGCTTTATGGGTTGACAGGGTGACAATACTAAATTCTATTAATACATCACCTTTTCAAATGGTTTATGGAGCTGATGTTGTTTTTCCAGTCCAATTGGCCATTCCTATAGCTACATTTCTGAAATATCATGAAGCTGATCCAAATGACATGAAAAGGAGAATTTATCAGATCATAGAAGCACAGCAAAGGTGAGAACAACAATATGATTTGGTGAGAAAATATCAGCAAGCTTCAAAGCAAGTTTTTGATAGAGGAACTAAAAAAGAAAATTTTCAGATTGGAGATCTGGTATTGAAATGGGATGCACAACATCAAGATCAAGGTAAGCATTCTAAATTTGATGCTTTATGGCTTGGTCCTTTCATAATATCCACTACTATACAGAACAATACATTTGAGTTGCAACATCTTGATGGGACAAAACTATTTGGGCCCATTCAATGGGCGCTTTCTCAAGAAATTATTTTAATAAGGTTGTTGGTGGCCTGAGTTCATTGTAAATATAGGTGTTATTCATAATAAGACTCCACAGCCCAATGAAAGGGATAAGGGTGGAGTATTATTATAAAAAAATGGGAATTCAACCTTCCACAAGAAGGAGACAAGTGGTTTAAGGGCCAAGTCATCACTGGAGGAGACCTCAACAATTTTCTCAAATATGGACACAGAGATCCCAACTGGGCCAAATTAATTCCCAGCAATTTCCTTAAAAATGAATGGGAAGAAGCTGTTAAACTCATCAAAATTTGCCTCACTTGTGAGAGGAGGTATACTATATTTTTTCTTTATCATATGAGATTTATGTTTCATGTTTCAGGTATGAAGACCTTCAACTTGTCATACTTTTTGCTGAAGAGCCCGACAAAGATGTTAGCCAAGATTCAAACACATACTGATGCTTCATAATACAACTTGTATTATCAAGCTCTCATTAAAGTGTTAGTTGAAGAAGAGCTAAGGAAAAGAAATCAAACATGGGACCATTTCTTGTTTTATAGGGCAGCCCAACCTGCACTTACACCTCCACCTCAACTGTCTCCTTCCTCACAACAATAGCCTCAGCCTGCAAAAAGAACAAAGAGAAAGGCTAAGAAGGAGAATATCCATAAGGCTAAGAGTAGAAAAGAAAAGATTCCTTTAGCTGAGGTTGAGGGGAAGTTGGAGAAAGGAGATAGCTCGTCAATCAATAAACCTATATCCATGGAGATGGTACCTCCCATTTCTCCTTTTTCTAATGTATATACCACAGCTCGAAGAGGAAGGTCTGAAACTGCAGAAAAATCTAAAGCATAAGTGCTACCAGAAATTTCGGAAGCAGACATTCAACAAAAAATGCAGAAAGAATATCAACCCACAAGGTTTGATGAAGAGCTCCTCAAATATGTAGGGTATTATATCAATAGCAAGAGAAAGAAAGATGAGACCAAACTTATTGTTGGTACTAGAAAAAGACATAACAAAGACAACACCAAGTTTATGCTCAATTCTAAGGCTCTACACAATCCAAGTTTGTTGACAGAGGTCATTGATGTAGAAGGAAAATCTGAAGGGTTAAATACTAATGAGTCCAAGAAGAAAGATAAAATCAAAGCCCCTTTAGAACAACAAACTGAATCCTCAAAAAGAAGAAAGATCCAAAAGGGTTCAAAAGAGGAAAAGGCCACTGTCAACGAAGTAGCCACAAGAACAACAAGATCAAGATCAGATGTTGACAACAAAGAAGACTTGGACAAGCTTGCTGAAGCTGCAGCCCACATGGAAGAAAGGTAAAAAATTTTTCTAATAAAACACCTCTTTTCTTATCAAGTGCAATTTTGAACAACAACTCAAATTTCAAAGTGTATAAGTCTGCACTGGTTTTTCAAGTGTTTTCTGTGCATTTTTTAAAAATTAAACAGATCCCTATGGAAAATTCCGGTAGCGTTACAATTTTTGTGCAGTTACAGGTTTTTACCGGAATTTCTGGTAGCACCCATTTTAAATGATTTTTGACATTTGTCAGCAAAATTTCCGAGCCAGTTCAGGAAAGATAAGGACTCATAATGAAATGGATATAACAAGTGATGGTGATAAGTGGTTATGAGGTTGTCGGAGGTCATATTTAATGAAGATACATGGTTATTTAATAACCAAAAACATGAGGAGAAAAATCAATAGAAAAAGTGCAACATGTCAGCATACTTAGCAGTTCAACCCAAATTCTCTTCTCTTATTTCATCTACATCTCTCTTTTCAGTTAGATTTAAATGGGATATGGTTTTAATGTCCTATGACACCTATGTAATTTTAGGAGTAGTGTTTCCTTATTTTTAGAAGAGGTGGAGTTGGTGCCTCTCTTTCTATATATACCATTTGTAAATACCATTTCAGGGTTGGATGTTGGTCTACCTGAAGACTTAATATAATAAAGAAAATCCTTTTGCACTTCATGCTGGAGGATTTTGTGACTCAAGAACTATCTAAAGAATGGTGAGTTTCCATATTTTTTAATTTATTCTAATTTATGAGTTGCATCAACTAGTAAGGTGTGAGTAAGAAAGTGTTAAAGGATTTAATAGTAAATTATCTGCTTTCCAGCTTCCTACAAATCGTATATATGTTGTAGAACATGTTAGTGAGGATTTCATAAAAGATTTGTGAAATACTTTATGCATGTACTCTACTTTCTAAATGTTTTTTACTTTAAATACAATAGATTTTGTGTAAAGAGCCATCATTATAGCTGTGTGACTGATTTAGGATATGAATATTTCTTAGCGTAAAGACCAGCTATCCATCTCCTTTCATTTGTTATACTCTAATACCTATAATACCAATTTACCCATACAATATATACTTTCCACAACTTTCCAAATGCATGAATTTTTTAAAGAATAAAACATCATTTCAAACTCTTTGAGAAGTCATCCCACTACTCAAAACCCTTTAAATTTGAAATGAACTATGATGTGTAAGGCTTACTCCTTTTGCAATCAAGGAGTGACTCCTTGCGCTAACAAACTCCACCACTAGGCCCTAAGATGGCCACCTCCATGAAGTTACCTACTTTCTGTTGTTATTATGAATCTTAATTCCAAGTGTACGAAAAAATACCACTTTAGCTGCGCATAACCAACAACCCTAACAACATAAATGACTATTAATATCTTCAGATTTGTAGTTAGGTGATCAAGATAAATGTTGCAAAAATCTAGATCTATACATTAAAAGACATTACACAGTAGAAAAGATAATATTTACTCCATGCATCCAATAGATAAGACAAGAATATATCAAATAAATTTTGAATTGATGGCACCTGGGAGGAAAACACAAGAGGGTGTTCCCTGTTCTCCTCAATGGGATGGGTTCTTGTAAGTCCTCAGCACCTCAAATTTAGAATTCCTCTCTCCTAATGGTGTAGAAAACCCAGACAAAAATGAAAAATATGGCTATGATGGTGGATCAATAGACAGACCAAGAGTTGAGATCCAGAGTGATCTTTAAGCAACAAAAGGTGACAAATGAATGGGAAAACCCTTCTATTTATAACAAAATATTGAGTTAGTCTAGATATTGGTGCATAGTTAAAATATTATTAACTAAATCTAGATCCAGCTTTTATGGAATATTTTATTATATTTGTTGGAGGGAAAAGGAATTTGACTTGAGTCAAATCCCCTTATTTGTAAATAATAAATACATAAATGATTTATTTATCATTTTAAGGATATGGCTGAGTAATAATAAAAAAAATAATGATTTATTTAATTATTTAAGGGTGAATTAGTCATATTTAACAAAGAATATTATTTAAATAATATTTAAACAATTATTCTTAGAAAATAATAAGATAAATAATGATTTATCTAATTAATTTCCTTGTTTTGGGTTAAATATAACTAGAAATATTAATTAAACTATTATTTAACTACTTATTTCTTGAGGAAAATCAAACAAATGTATATTTATTTAATATTTCCTTATGGGGTTTCTTGTTTAGACCATGAACAACTTAATAAAGGTGATTTACTAAGTTATTTTCATAGTGAAAGAAATTTTACTTGGGGTAAAATTGGTCTTACATGGTGTACCTGGGTCCATCTAATGATAATAGGTTAGATGACCAAAAAATGGTGTAACAGATTGTCCCCCAGCGTGCAACCGTTAGGAGCTAATCGTATGATCGAAGTACATTGTAAGAACTCAATCACTAGACATCAAAGGGGAAGTCAAAGAGAGAGAAGTATAAGGTAGACCAAAGTGCTGAAAGAACTAGACCCTAAGGAGGTGACTTGCAGGTGCGAAAAGTCTCTTTGATGAGTGAGTACTTGCTATAGGCGGCGAGGGAGGCATATCTATGCCTGCTGTTTGGTCAATTTAGTGTGTCCTAAATTGCTAACATAAATTATCAACCAAGGATTCGTAAGCTGACGAAGTGTGGCGCACTATATGTGCAAGATAACATATCTCTTACTTTTTGTCGTTTTTGGATTTTTATTGATCTTGGTTGGTTTCCTAATGTGAGATGGAAATTCTAAAAGACAAGTATGGTTATGAATATTCAAGGCAATGATGTCCTTTATAATGATTTACCAAACTTCAATCTTAAAAAGGAATTTGAAACATACAATGACAAAACTTGAAAGGAAATGAAAATGTGCTGCTAGCCTAATAAATCAAATAGTGAACTATTGAGCATGAAAACCAAATTATCCTTGCTGCTGTCTAAACACAAAAGAAACTATGCTTAAAGAAATCCAAGAATTGCAACAAAGTAAATCTAAATCAAATTACATCAACTTATACTCTGATCCCTCGCCATTAGTCCAGCTATGGCTTTCGGAGGTAACCATAAACAACTTGAGCAATCTGATATCTAATTTGCAGAAAAAGAAACTAATATCAAACTACACACTCATATTTCAATCCCTCACCATCAGTCCAGCTGTGGCTTTCGGAGGTAACTGAAAATGACATGAGCAATTTAATATATCTAACTTGCAGAAAGTAAACTAATATCAAACTACACACTCATACTTCAATCCCTCACCATCAGTCCAGTTGTGACTTTCGAAGGTAACTGAAAATGACATGAGAAATTTAATATATCTAACTTGCAGAAAGTAAACTAATATCAAACTACACACTCATACTTCAATCTCTCACCATTAGTCCAGTTATGGCTTTCGGAGGTAACTGAAAATGACATGAGCAATTTAATATATCTAACTTGCAGAAAAGTAAACTAATATCAAACTACACACTCATACTTCAATCCCTCACCATTAGTCTAGCTATGGCTTTCGGAGATAATTGAAAATGACATGAGTAGCTTAATATTTAATCTAATTACTAAAGCAAATGTGCAAGACTGAAATAAACAAACAGTGCTGGAATTAAACAAAAACTAAGAAAAGTAAATTAACAGAAGGACAAGATGGATTCCATGTCATTAGTCATTATAAAACTATGTGCAAATGCTCGGGCTGCCATGAAAGATTATGCTAAAAGCTATGATTTCAGAAAGCAATCTAAGTAAGGAAATATGACAAAACATAATTGAAAGCAACTTATCTAGAAAACATGTAAAAGCCTCCTTGGATAGCAGGGGCCCTCTGCTACCAATTTGGTGAAGTCCTTCAGCTCCTTAAAGTTGTAATCAAAACAGCATCAAAGAACTGAATTTCTCTATTAAAAGAACTCACAAATCTACATCCCATTCCATCTTGAGCTTTGTTACAAAAGACTTCTCTACTACTTTTTCATTACTTCCTCATTACCTATGATAGGAGAAAGCTTCTCCTATTTATACAAAATATGAGGAGTCATCTCATTAATGGGAGTCCACGAATCTCTCCTTCCATCTCTAGAGTTACAATCAAAATAGGAAATGATAAGACACTTGTCTTTCTAGAGTTTCAACACAACTAAGAGATGAGACACATATCCTCTTAGAGTTTCAATACAACAAGGAAGTGAGACACATATCCTCTTGATCCCATAATCTTCTCCAACCAAATTCGAATTTGGCATTAGAGTGCCACATAAGGGTCTTCTAGAAGTCTCCTTTTGACCTACACATGTCACAAAACTCATAACACATATATAGATATATGAAACTATGTTAATTTTCTAATTTCTAATCATAAATTCACTTAAAATACATAAAATAAATAACTTTGGAAAACAATGATCCTAACCCATATATTTATGAAAATGGTTACTTGATGTAGGGTTTTAGGTCAAATGGATATGAAATAAGAGCTAAATGGTTATGACATAATGGAAATATGTATGAAAATGGAGAACACTTTTGAGACTCAACACCTGCCGAGGCAATAGTAAAAACAATAAGGCATTCGGAAAACCATGGGATGGAAAAATATTGGATATGTTGGCATAAACATGAGCGATATAAATAACATGATAATGAATCCCACATACATATTGTGTCTGGGGTAACAACTAGGACTTGTACAATAATATTTGAGTACATGAGATATAAATGCAACCTAGATGCCCCTGAACACAGGAAAGGGCTCTAAAAATCTGACTGATACATGCAAACAAAAAGGCACTGCAAGCGGCTGAGGCCGACATCATCAAATGTATGGAGCTGCATCGAAGGCTGTGAGGAAGAGGTCATATGAGTGTGTGGGGGGCTACCTGTAGGGCCACCCCCTCATGAGGGCTCAGACATCTCACACACACCTGAGAATCACTGATGTTAGCTACTGCATCATTGAACTATTGAGTATACGGATCTCGATCATGATGAAAGGAGTTGGAGCTGAGAAACAATCAAGTCAAAGGGAAACAAGGAGTCCTTTTGCCTGATCCGAGGCACCAAACAAGAGTGGAAGTTGGAACCAAGGTACGCTGCCCTCTAGACCTGTCTTCTAGAATGAATGAGCTGGTGTTGACAGAAGGAGGTTAGCCATAGGTGAGGCAATAAGGGATCCTCAACTAGGGCACGAGAGAAAATAGTAGAGTGATTGACAAACTGATACCAATGATGATGATGAAATGGGGAAAAATGAGTAGCGAACAGACGACTTCCCTTGTTAGATCATAATGGGCGTGGACGACCTGGCAGCGACTGACACAACATCATGAGGGATAGGGGACAATGGGACTGAAGGCCATAATGTGCGACACGAGAGAGGGACCAAGCATTGAATGATGGAGGACTATGGCGAGATGCAAAGGGACTTGGGATAGACTCCATGAAAGCAATGATGACTCGAATCGGATGCTCTAAACAAGGGTGGCTCGATGGTGCTGCCACATATGTAAAGGGTCCAATGGGGACCATAAAAGCATGAGTACAAGATGGTATCTCACAACGAAAGTCGACACAAGTGTGGACAAGTATGGAGGAATCATGGCGCCCTCGGTACGAGTGTTGCAAGTGAAAAAAATCGATTTTGAAGAAGGGTGAAGTGGCGCTTCTTGGGAAAATGTGTCCTGGTGAAGTATCAAATCACTAAAAAATAACAGATACCCATTTGAGGGATCTGTGAGAGCTTTCCAACGGTGTGGACGGTTTGGTAAATGGAGCTACCGTTGGGTCGCGGCAGGCGAAAGAAGAAACATGGGTTTCTCTTTTAATAAGGCATTTTCCCTCCAAATTCATTCATTTGCATGTCATGGAAAATTTTAGGGGCTAATATTCGTAGCTGGGCTAATTTTCCATGGTTTTTCTAAAAAAAAGATTCGCCAATTTCCATTTTTTTATAAAAATTATTCGCCCAAATTTTATAGTATAAAATTATTTTACTTTAAAAATTGCCAACATTATATAGAAAATATATATAATATCATAATAAATTTGAATAATTTTACAAATACATCAATAAACATTTTATAGTTTTCATATTAGGGACTAGTGAGATTCGCCAATTTTTTAAACTTCAAAATAATTTTCCATCCTTAAAATTTTCCCTGTTGCATGTGGAGCTGTGGTGAATGTAGAGAGGAGAGAAGGCCCTAAATCTTGCGGCAAACATAGCGGACAAACCGATCGTTGAAATCGAGATCTGTCAGTTGCAAGTAAGAGGCCTAACCCTACTCTTTCTTTTTAGTGAATTAAAAGTTCAGATTAGGTCCCTAGGGCTCAGGAACAGCCCCCCACTCCTCCTCATGGCCGGGTCCCTACTCTTTCTTTTTAGTGGATTAAAAGTTCATATTAGGTCCCTAGGGCTCAAGAACAACCCCCCACTCCTCCTCACGGTCGGGTGGCATTTTTTGGGGCAAAAAGTGTGACTTGTCAGGGAGGGGTGTTTCTATGCTGTTTTTTGGCTGAGCACTAGGATTTTTTGATGAGAAATAGTCTTTCCTATCTGTATATTGATAAATATGATGGTTTTGTGCAGGTAAGGAAAAATTACGGATTAAATAGAGAGAGAGAGAGACCTGGGCACATTATGGTCGGAGATTTGGGAGGATCAAGGTGTTCGTAGTGCTTTGGCTAGGTTTTGGGTTCTGAAGTTTGTGGAGAACCCTTTGATGAGAGCTGGGGAGCCCTTATTGGCTCGGATTGTCAGCTATTGGGACCCAGACCATGAGTTATTTATAGTGCAGGGGCACTGGATCGAGTTGACGGTCTAGGATATATATTTCCTTACTGGTCTCCCACCAATACTCAACCAATATTACCGCGTGGGAGGAATATCATAGAGTTTGTAGAGTGTCATTATTGGCTAGGTCTCCAAGTCAAGGGGACTCGGATACCCATCGGGAATTTGGAGAGGTTAGAGACCCGTGCTATGGCCATAGCGGTGCTATGGATCCTACGCAACAAGGCACTCCATCACATCATGGGGGGGAAAATGATGCTTGTGGAGAGTGTTTTGAGTGGGACCTACTATGGGTGGGCCTAGATGATGCTGTCGTAGTTGAAATAAAATTTGTCACTATGTAAGCGGCAAGTGAAAAATGACTGTGCATATGGTACAATTTTGTGCTCTTTCTTCTTTGAGAAGATATCGACACTTCGACCTTGCATACAACTCCCAGATCGGGGCCCGAGAGAGCCTAGGATGCATCGGTGGGGGTGACTACTGTGAAGAGGAGGAGGTGGAGCAATTGGACGGGTGTTCCATCCTGATTTCTTTATTCATTGGGATCAAATGTCGTTGTATATAGACGACTATACCTATAGTGGGATGAGTTATTGTGGGGACCCGGATCTGCCACTTCCACCTGGTTGTATATGGGGACCCGATGATAAGTGATAAATTTCTAATATTTTATGTGCATGTAAAGTTTCTAGAATATTGTATGTGGTCCTGATTATTTTACTTTTGGTATGCAGATACAGCACCGGTAAAACTGGCTGGGTACATGGGGCGACCTGTAGTATCGGGGGCCACAGGATCTAGTGGATCACGGACACAAAAAAATGAGGACACAGCAGCCCTTCTGGAAGAAATTCGTCATAGACGTGAGAGGCTTCTGACTGGTGTTTCAGAGCGTGGCTAGAAAGATTTGGATGACAAGCACATAGAGCCATGTATTGGTTTACCCTCGGAATGACGAGGGGTCATGTGGCACATTGCGATGGCCGGACAGGGCATGCATGATCTACAAGCTGTAGGGGAAGAACCATTGGCTCGGGATCCTCCAGATAGTGATTAGTGTGTAGGGGCAGGTGGTGCCCCCAGTTTTGAGTTTTTTGTAACATGCTATGGGCATGTCATATGTATCAGAGTTGATGAACTCTAAAAAAATTTATACGACACATACTATGGATATGCATTGTTTTGATATTTTTATGTTATTGTCTTGTGTTAAATATGTGTGTTAAATTCCAATCTAGAATATGGTTTGCAATGCAATCTACATAGTGATTTTGTGCTCTAGGTACATGACTGAAAGTAATGATTTCGAATTCATGCATCAAAAGATTCACTTGTAAATACCTTCTGAAAAGGATAGGATTATACACATGATAGACACCATTCAATTGCATGACAAGAAGTAGGGAATATAAACGAACATGAATATGGAGGATGCGATGTGAAAGGGAATCGACTAATAAACCTCGTACTGCATCATATTCGGCCTGATTATTGGTAGCAATACCAATGCATACATCGTTCGAAAGAACAAGCGCATGCAAGGGGGTAAAAATGGCCCAACCTGTCGAGGCTAAATTCCTGGAGTAGCGACTTGCACCATCGGCAAAATCGATATACAATGTGGATGTGCGGTCCCTCTAGAAGGTGCCACAAGACAATAAATGGGAGGTTGATGAAAAATGCTTGCAACCTGAGCACAAAGTAGAAATAGAACGCACTCCGCGGGAAGGAGTGATCTGGGTAAAATGTTTACTACTCACATGCCATCGGTAAGGTGGAGTGTGGGAGTTACTAGAGGTGTAACTTGTGCTGAGGTTATGCAAGTCATCATGGGAAAGGGGTGTGCTATACTGCTGATGGGAGGGAATGATGAAGTCGGGGGTGGACGTGGCTTCCATGACGTCATCATCGCAATAGAAAATGGGGTGACTGTAGGAAGGGGGTCCACCTGACGCGGAGAAGCTACCTGACTCATCATCATGAGAAGAAAGGTTCACTTGCGCATCGTCACGGGGGATGATGGAAGAACAAGAAGATAATGGATCTATTGATGTCGAGCCCACGGTGATCACTGAAGGGGGTTCAGGCGAAACAACAAGGGAAGGTTTGAAGGGAGCTTCCACCCAAGGTCTCATGGATGATGAAAGGTAGAGGATGGTGGCCGCATGCTCCATCATTTCGACATCAGGGGGGGGGGGGAAATGTCAATAGGACTGGGTAAATCCTCAGTCTGGCCTACAACATACTGTGCAAGTACGGGAGAAGCGGATTGGTTCTGTTCAATCTCGTACTCCCGAACTACCTCTAAAGAGGCACGGTAATGCGTAAGGCAAGGAAAATGATGAGAGTAATGGCCATGGAGACCACACAAAGCATAAGGGTGTTTGGTATGAATAGTCTTGGTGTTCTTGGTTGCAGTCGATGAAGAGGCAGAGGTTTCAGGAACCGTAGACTCAGGGAACGCGATATTAACCAAGGGCTTGATGCGGGGTAACTCGGGACAAGTATGGGTGGCATGACCGATGAAATCACACAAAGCACAGGGCTTTGGAGGCAGAGGAGGTTTAGGGTCAGTCGCGGAAACTTTTTCCTTTGAGGCCCTTTTGCGAGCTCTGCCCTTCTTACCAGAAGCGGTCGCAACAGGAGGTAGTTCCTGTTAAGGTGGCTGAGGCACTGTGACAACGGGAGAAGTTAGGGGGACCAGTTGAACCAGGGTCAAAGCAAGATAAGGTTTAGGTTGGCTTGGCGGGGTAGCGGTTGGAGGATAAAGGTACCAAAATAGAATCCCAATGGTCAAGTTAGGAGGAGAGAGGGTGGCCATGACAGGTGCCGTATAGATGCCTGGTGGAGGGACTAGAAACGGTATCTGACCAGAGGGGTAATGTTCAGGTGGGATGAATCCTAAATGGTTAAGGCCTAGAGGAACCGACCCAAAAGGGTAAAGAGGCTCATGAGTACCAGCTAAAGGGCCAGGAGGAGGACGTCCAAAAGGCTGCTCAGAGGACATCATGAAAATCTGGTAATTGGGGGAACCAGATAGAAGAGGTTGAGTGGCCACCTAACCTTCAGGTGGTTGGGTAGCCAAAAATCCCTGCTGAGGGAAAGGATCAGTAAGCACAGCCGGTTGACTGGGTGCAAGGCTGGGAGGAATGGAAGGGATGACTTACTGTCCTCTCAATGTTTCTTGCGACTCCCATAGCTGTATCATCTGTGGTAGAAGGGGACAATCATGCGTATAATGACCATAAACACCACAAAAAGAACATGGCTTGTTCATACGAAGAGGCCTATCCTGCTTGGGCTGAGTGCCTTGTTGCTAGTGTGTAGTGTGAGGATCATTATCTTGATTAGGTCTAGGATTACTAGAGGTAGCTTGATTATGATTTCCTTTCCTCTTCCTTTTTGAGGGAGGAGGATTAGTTGTGCCCTGCTATGCGTACACCTGCCCCAGATGGGGTGGTGGTTGCTGTTGTAGCAGTTGAGAAGGAAAGGGAGGAGGAGGTGCTAATGCTGGAGCAGCTGGAGCACCAAGCTATGGATACAGATAATAAGGAGGTTGGGTAACAGTGTAGTAAACAGGAGGTTGGGAAAAAGGAGGAGGTATGCCGTATCCTACATGGGAAAAGTGTCGAAGGTGCTGGCCCCACCCTGAGAGAAACCATAGCCCATGGGAGGTTGAGAATATGGATTGAAGAGAGATCCAAAGATACTATCGGTGGTATGAGATGCCCCTGGTGTGTTGGCACCACTAGGTCTGGGAAGATCAAGTAGATTGGTATAAACATAACCCGACTGAGGGTAGATTAGGTCATATTTTAACGCAATTTGGAGAGTGGCTTCTTCGGTTTGAGGAAAGTGCGATGCGACATATTTTTTGATGGGTAGCAAGAGATTCTTAAGGAACCAGTCCATGTAGACATGGTCTTCAAAGGTAGGGGCTTGACATAGGCTCCTTCTTCTCTGCCATTCCTAAACATGGTCAGATAGGCGAGTCGCAGATGATTGACGGAAAGAGGTCAAGAGCTCGGTACCATTGTCATAACGAAGGGGAAGCTGGAAATAAGACAAAAAAGCCCGGGCAAGAGTTACAAAGGTGGTATTCGAGGAAGGGGTCTGATCTACATGCCACTTAGAAGCTTCACCTATGAGCATTCGTTGGAACAACCAAAGACAAACAGAGTAATCGGTAATGGAATTAGATGAACACCACATGTGGAAATATTGAACATGATTTGAAGGATCTTGTCCAGCAAGACCTTCAAACTTTGGGATTTTTTAAGGGAGATTTTTTGGCATAACAGGCCAACTAGAATCATGGTGTATCGGGTAATTTTTCAACTAGTCAAAATCGGGGAGGCTGAGGCCTGCCATGAAGGGGGGCAGGGGCGCAGCTGGGGTAGTGTCTGTGGCGGTCCCACTAATGGTATTTCTAGTGGGAGGGCCGGGGTTACCACCAGCATTAGGTCCTGCACCAGACATATTGAAGGTGTCAGGGGGAGAACCGAAGGTGGAACGAGAAGGAGAACCCAAAGGACCAGAAGAAGAGTCAGTGTGCGGGCTCAGTAGAGGACAAACTTGAACTCTATGTGGAGGAGTAAGTATTCCAACCGGAAACTGAGGATGAAGGCCAAAAAGTCTCCGGGATAAACACCTTGGTGGTGCAATGGTGACGACACAAACATGGCACAAGGGAAAAAGAGACCAACAAGGGCAAGGAGGTGTAGGATCAAGTGATTATAATGTCGAAACAAGGGCAAAGAGGTGCATGATCAATTGATTTCAATGTTTTAGAGTATTTGCTTGGCGATGTTAGCAAAGTCCTTTTTTGCTTAGGGTGTGTGTGTAAAAGTGTGTAAATTTTAATTTTTAAACCCAGACGTTTGTAGAGAAAAAAAAAAGTGTGTTGTATAGCTGTAAATAAACCTACAAATGTCAGAATATAGGCATGCAAAAACATAAAATAATCAGCTGATAATGCACTAATATAAACCCAAGGAGGCGGGTCTCTCAACAAATAGTCTATAAGTGAGTAAAAAAAACTAATCAAAACACACTAAAACAACCAATAGATCTAAGGTCAGAAGGGACAGGGATCTAAAGGAAAAAATTTGATAGCAAAACAACAACAAATCAGAGGAAGAATTGCTATAGAAGAAGTGGCGAAAGGCTATCTCCTGAAGGGAAACGGAGTGAACCCTAGAGGAAAACCAAAACAAAGCTAGATGAGGTGATCTGGATGGATAACAAGCTGATCTAAAGTGTATCTGAAGATGAGGTATCAAATTTGAAAAAATGGTTGAAGACTCTAAAATTTCAAACAACCTACAACACCAAACACTCTTCCACAAAAAGTGGAGGGTACTGAAGCCCTAGGGGTCTAGGTTCCCACTTAGTTGAGCAAAAAAAACAAGTACAGGTCCAAAACGGGTGGAGACGGAGGTTAGAAAACCTCGAACAGAGGCTCAGAAAAACTCGGAAAACTTTCAGAAAAATCCCTACAAAAAGTTCAGGTCGCAGTTTATGACCTGTTTTTAGCAGAGGTCGCACCTTTTGGGCTGTAAAGTGCGCCCTGGAGGTCTAGGTCACAGGTTTTGGGCTAAAAAGTGTGACTTGCACTTTCGGCACTCTCGGCGGCAGATTTCAAAAAAATCTGTCGTCTCAGCTGCAACTGATGTCTGTCACCTACGCAATGGGTTCGAAAACATGCAGAAGTTAGAATTTTTATCATTTTAGGGTTTTATGGGTTAAAAGCAACATCAAGAAAAGCAAAAACAAGGGGCTGAAGAGAAATACTAGGGTTTGAAGCAGATGGATATGCAAGGATCAAAAAAACGACAACGGTCGTTATCGTAAAACCGTGTGGAGTCGCCAGTTGTTAGTATGAATCTTAATTTCAAGTGTATGAAAAAATACCACTTTAGTTGCGCATAACCAACAGCCCTAACAACAGAAATGACTACTAATATCTTCAGATCTGTAGTTAGGTGATCAATATAAATGTTGCAAAAATCTAGATCTATACATTAGAAGACATTAAACAGTAGAAAAGATAAGATTTACTCCATGCATCCAATAGATAAGACAAGAATATATCAAATAAATTTTGTATTAATGGCACCTGGGAGGAAAACAAAAGAGGGTGTTCCCTGTTCTCCTCAATGGGATGGGTTCTTGTAAGTCCTCAGCACTTCAGATTTAGAAATCCTCTCTCTTGATTGTGTAGAAAACCCAGACAAAAATGAAAATATGGATATGATGGTGGATCAATATCCAGACCAAGAGTTGAGATCCAAAGTGATATTTAGGCAACAAAAGGTGACAAATGAATGGGAAAACCCTTCTATTTATAACAAAATGTTGAGTTACTCTAGATATTGGTGCATAATTAAAATATTATTAACCAAATCTAGATCCAAATTTTATGGAATATTTTATTATATTTGTTGGAGGAAAAAGGAATTTGACTTGAGTCAAATCCCCTTATTTGTAAATAATAAATAAATAAATGATTTATTTATCATTTTAAAGATGTGATTAAGTAATAATAAATAAATAAATGATTTATTTATCATTTTAAGGATATGGTTGAGTAATAATAAAACAAATAGTGATTTATTTAACTATTTAAGGGTGAATTAGCCATATTTAACAAAGAATATTATTTAAATAAAATTTAAACAACTATTCTTAGAAAATAATAAGATAAATAATGATTTATCTAATTAATTTCCTTGTTTTGGGTTTAGTATAACCAGAAATATTAATTAAACTATTGTTTAACTAATTATTTCTTGAGGAAAATCAAACAAATGTATATTTATTTAATATTTCCTTATGGGGTTTCCTATTTAGACCATAAACAACTTAATAAAGGTGATTTACTAAATTATTTTCATAGTGAAAGAAATTTTACTTGGGGTAGAATTGGTCTTACATGGTGTACTTGGCTCCATCTAATGATAATAGGTTAGATGACCAAAAAATGGTGTAACATCTATGGTATTGGGAACAAAGACACAAACCAATTTTGGTTTGTCACTGAAACTATATGGACAACGCAATAGGTTAATATTGATGATGTTAAGAAAGCGTAGCTGGCCATTGATTTTGAAGACCACGTGTTGGATTGGTACATAAGGTATGTAGCAATGAACCCTAAAGAAACTATTGATAATATGAAGGCCGCATTGAAAGAAAAATTCAAGATGCTGAAATCATTTGCACAATGTGTAACTGAGTTGAAGGAGATTCGCCAAGAATTGAACGAATCCATATGGGACGCAGATCAATGGCTGAAGTACATAATCAGAGATGGAGGATTTACTATTGATGAAACCCAACACAAAGAGTGGTTTATTTCCATTCTTCTACCACATTTGTGCCAACCCTTAAGTCAGCAGAAGATTTCCACGCAGGCCAAAGCCGTAGAGATTACAATGAATCTAGAAGCTTCGTTGGTACCTGTTGCACAGAAAGAGACCCAAAAGATCCAAAGCTAGTTGGAGGCAATGAACTTAGAAATACAGAGACTGCACAAGGATAAGGTAAAGGATGCATGTGTAGATATATGGTGTATACAATGCAAATTTCTTGGGAATCACAAGGATCAATGCCCCATATTTAATGACTATCTCTAGGCTAGATGACGAAGCCCGTTGAAGAGCGTGGTTGGACCCAGTGGGACTCATATATTATGGTGTGAAAATTTTCAAGCAATGGGTATGCATACACCAAAATTCTGCTTGAGGATTGGAAAATAATCCCCGAGCTTAAGCAACGTTGCTGCAAATTTTGCTCATCGGTGGGACATGATGAGCAACATTGTCGTAGCTTTGATTTGATGATTTATCGAGTTGACCTATATAGAATGCACATTAAACCTACCTCAACAACATCCCCGTATGGGTGTGGTGGATTCCAAAATAGAGGATGAGGAAGAGGAGGAGCTACTTAAGGAAGGCTATAGATCATATACTACAATTATGGAGATGGGGGTCATTATGCGCACGACTATCCAAATCCATCATGAAAGCCTTGCAATTACTGTAGAAAATTTAATCATGTTATTCAATATTTCCCTCTTTTGATTGCAAAGATGAAGGAAAAGAAAACACAGACTCACACTCGAAATATTTATATGGTAAGAGTTGAGCTGCACGAAGAAGAACCAAGTGTGAATGTCATCACTAGGAGTGGTGAAACCATTGGTGAAGAAAAAGGGACAACGCTAGTTGCTGATCTTTGGATCCAAAAAACGCTTGAGAAGAAGGAAGGATTAAACTTACAGTGAGAAAAAGAAACCTTTGTAGAACCAAGAAAGGGTTTCGCAAAAGCATGCACCTCAACATCAAGAAAACCTACAGACATGGTCGGAGTAGATGAAGAGATCAAGCCCTTCCTACAAGCTTGTATCAAATTGTTGCACAATAAGAAGGAAGTTGAGAATCTCCAAGAATTGATAGACAACTATGTAGAGAAAGAACAAACTTGGATGGATCAGAAGTTCGTTAGCAAGATATATAAGAATAAAAGGAGAATTGGATGAGAGATGTGATTGAGTTCTCAGATTGGTGCATATGAGATGGATCAGGTCATTCTAGATCTAGGATTTGATGTGAATGTTTTACCAAAGAAAACTTGAAAATGGATGGGATAACCTAAGTGGGAGTGGTCTATTATCCAGTTGCGCATGGAGAATCAACAAAATATTATCCCCTTAGGAAGGCTCTCACAGGTCATAGTGGACATTGAAGGAGTAAGGGTGCTCGCATAATTTGAAGTTATACAGATTATGGATGATACTGACCCCTATCCTGCACTGTTGGGTTTAGATTGGTCTATTGATATGGATGGAATCATCAATCTTAAGTGAATAATTATGGTATTTGAGAATAATGGAACCAGGGTTGTGGTTCCCCTTGATCATGAAAAAGGCGGAACATATACAAAACTGGCGCATGCATATGATAATGTTGATAATATCTATAATTTGAATGTGTGAGACGAAGATTAGATCAATTCAACAACCAATGGAAGACTCAACCGGGAGAAGGATAGTTCCTGATTTTCAGATTTAGATGAAGAACTGGAGAATTGGCAGAAACAACTGCATGAAGTATCTGTGCTGCACTGTAATCGGGCGACAAAAGATCTTCGGTGCATATCCTCAGAGGTACAAGAATTACCTTATTATGATGGTATGATTAATGTTAACCTATTTTTAGAAGAACTTGAAAAATTTGTTCCAGAAGCACAAAGGTTCCATGCACTTGACATAGCACTGTGCTAAATCCTAGCATGCTGGTGGGAGATGCACAAGGAAAAATTGGCTAATTGGGAAGAATGCACCTGCATGATGCATCTGTGATTTGAACATCCAGGAAATAGAATGGGAGAGACTTATTCTAGAGAAGGTGGTCTGCGAAAACATTTGGCTAAATGGACTGAAGCAGGGGGCATAGAACTGAGGCCAGAATGGGTGCATATATTCATCCACACTTTAGGGAAGGTTCCTATGGATTGGTACCTCAAAACTGAGCTACGACCTAGAACTAATGATGAACTGTGCTGACATAAAGTTTTATCCTGACCTTTAGTTGTAAAAGTGGGTTCGAATGCCTGGATGAGGCACTGTAGGATATTCAGAAGGTCATCTCTGACACCATAAAATCGAAGGTGGATCACTCCTCGCTAGCATGGTATGCGTAGATGAATGATATCGTTAATTTCCAAAATTTCCAATTGAAGATAATGAGGAGGATCCAAGGAACATTACGATCCCTGAATATGAAGGAAATCACATAGTTTCCGGGCCTGTGATTAAGTCACTAGATGTAACTAAGACTCTGAAGATTCGAAAAGTCAACATTGGCTCGGAGGAACAATCAAAATTACACTACAAGGAAAAGACCCTCTAGCGGATGTTTTTGAGGAACCCCTTATAAAAATACCCCAGACATCTGTTTCTAGTGGAGGTTCCTAGAAGAAGTTGGCAGGCAGAGGTTTTTGCGGATGTATTTCATCTGGTGCTCTTATCACCGTAAAATGCACTAGTGCATTCAAGATGACATAGCACCGGTTTGGTTAAAAAATTGGCACACCAGACACCGTGCGCTCCGTACACACCTGCCCGATGCATTGTAATTCTGTAGAGTACTGGTACTTCACATAAATTCCGCATCGACACCCCATAAAAACGCACGAAAACTGACACCACCTGGGTCTCCCTTAAACGCACTGGGTCGACAACGCACCGGGCCGCCAGGAAATCCCTGTGCATTGGCACAGGGTTAAATAAATAAAATATTACGGCCAAAAAATCGCACAAAACATAGGCACACCGGGAACCGTGTGCTCCTAACACGCTTGCCCGATGTGTCATATTCCTGTACAACACCGGTTCCTTACATGTCTACCGCACTGGTGCTTCCGAAAACAGATATTTCCCGGTGTGGAATAAAGCAAACGCACCGGGGCACCCATAAAATGCATGCACTGGTAGATGGTTAAATAACAAAAATTATGGCAAAACAACCGCATAAAACATTGGCACATCAGAAATTGTGTGCTCCATACACACCCACATAGTGCCTTTAATTAAGGAACAACGTCAGTGTGTGTCAACTCGTCAGCAATGGTGTCTCATAAAAAGTGCGCGAAACAGAAACCGTTCTGGGCAGAATGACGGAAACGTACCAGGGCCCCATAAATTCTGCACACCAGAGAAGGGTTAAAAAAAAACAATTACAGCCAAAAAACCGCAAAAATCATTGGTTCACTGGAAAACATTCCCGGTGCGTCTTATTATTGTAGAGCACCAGTGCATTACTGCTAAGCCACCCTAGTGTCTCATAGAAAGCACACGGAACAGAAACCGCCTGGTGCGGAATGACGGAAATGCACCAGGGCCCCATTAATTCCATGCATCGGAAAGGGGTAAAAAAAACAAAATTACGGCCAAAAAACTGCACAAATCATTGGTTCACTAGACATCATGCCTAGTGCGTCTTATTACTATAGAACACCGGTGCGTTACCGCTACGCCACCCCGGTGCCTCCTAAATGTGCACGAAAATAGAAGCCGCTAGTGGCGGCATAGTGCAAATGCACCAGTATGCCATTAAAAACCTTACGCACTGGAACATGGTTAAATAAATAAAAAAAATTATGGCCAAAAAACCACATTTTCACTTTTTTCAGTGCTACAGAGCTCTCAAGCACCGGTGCAAGTTATCCCTTTTTGAGCCGCACTGACATCCGTGCTCCCATTGCACTTATTGCACGCACTGCTGCTATGCATTGCCACCAATCTCTAGCTTGAATTTTATAAAATAGTGGACAAATTTTCTTTTGTAAATTGTACAGCTAATATGCCTCCTCAACGGGTAAATGTACAGGTATTTTTATTTTTTTTCCATAATTAAACCTTTTAGCAGATTATAATATGAAAAAACCTTAAAATTAACCATTAAAAAAAAAACATTTGTCGCGCGATATGCTCGAGCCGTTTGGTTCGCACCGTTTTGTGGTACTTTCTGTAAATTTACAGGCCGCACCACACCTGGTGTTGATGGTATCTGCACCAGTTTTGGCGCGGTATTGCGCGACACACCGTGTTATTTTAATTTTTTTTTAAAAGTGTAGTGTGGTCGGTTACCAGGGCACACTGTTGACAATGGTGTATCGCAACAACTCGGTGCGTTGACGAAATTATCCGCCCCGAGGCGTGTAATGTTTTTAGCGCACCGGAACCACAATTCGACATTATCAACGGTTTGGGCTGGTAAACTAGTGCTAAGGGTATCCGCACCAATTCTAGGGCAAATACCAAAGACGCATCGTGTTATTTAAATTTCTTTAAAAAAAGCGGTGTGGTCGGCTACCTGGCCACACCGTTGACCTAGTTGAATTGTGGTGATGCGGTGCGTTAACTGAAATAACCATCCCGATCTGACTATTTTTTTCAGTGCACAGCTTACCGTATTTGGCCTAGGTCAATGATGCGGCCTCTTAAAATACCACACCGACGACTATGTACGGTGGCAGGATGGCGGTGTGTTGACTTAGTTACAAGCCCCAAGGCGTATAGTGAAGTCAACGCACTGGCCTCCTGGCACTGTACGCAGTGAACGGTGCGCTAAATTTTTTTTTCGAAGCACCGTTCCTAGTGCAGTGGATATCATGAGGTGCATCGTATCCAGTGTGCTCTGTGGAGAGACGCACCGGGACCGGTGCGTGACTGTGTTTTTGGCACACCGACTCTTATTTTATTTATTTTTAAAAATTATATATATATATATATATATATATATATATTTGTAAATACATGAGTCATTTAATAAAAAAATTGTGTTTAATATGTCAATCATTCAGAGACGTGAAAGGAGAGAAGAGGGGCAACAACAACAACAACAGGCGGAATAATATAACATGGTTCGCCTGTGGGAGGCAAGAGAGAGGGAGAGAGATGCATACCCTCACCCTATTATAGCAGCGACGCAGGGGCTCCTTAGGCAGGTAGGCCTCCTCAAGTTCTATGAGGAGGCTACTTCCCTAAAGTCCCATAGTTTATTTTTGAGACATCTTGTTTGAAGGTGGAATGCCCAGCAACAGGCTTTCTAAGTTGGTATCAACCAGTGGTACACACCCACTGAGGAGGATGTATATTTTATTACAGGGCTATTGAGGAGAGGGGTGGATTTTCCCTCGTTCCCTGAGGTTCCTGCTAGCTGTGTGGTGGGGAGTCAGTTAGTTTACTCCCAGAGATACATTGGAGAAAATTTAGTATCTCCTGCATAGTTTCAGGTTGCTGGAGGGAAGTTATGTATTGGTGTGTTTGGTTGTGAGGAGGTCTAGTGTCTCTCACTTATCATTTCGACCATTTCGCACAACACCAGTGACGGGAAACACATTAGTTGCCAGATTTTATATTATGTTTATTCTTTACTACAATAGCCATGACTTGTCAGGTGGTCTGCCATTTTTTTGTGGCAGTTCTGTACAACATTAGATAGATGTCGTGCTCATGCAAAAGGGAGGGTCAACTTCCCTTTTTCTTTAGAGCTTATTTGTTTATTTTTTGAGAGGTTTCCAGAGATGAGGCCTTATTTTCTTCGGTAGCCTCGTAGGTTGATTACTAAGGCACGTATGCACATGTGGGGGCAGATGAAGCCCAAGAGGGAGGAGAATCTTTTTCCAGCAAGGATATCAGATGATGCACTGGAGTTGCTATACAGTCACTAGTACAAAATGACTAATTAATTACTAAAAAAACGACTAAAATTTGCATATAAACGACTAGTTTTCAGTCGGTGACCAATGGTAACTAATTTACAGTATCTTATAACGCGACCAACTTTTAGTCGTTTTTAGCTTAGTCATTAATTGGTTGTCTCAATTCTGTTTTCTAGTAGTATATTTAGTCATTAATTTAGTCACTGATTTAGTTATTAATTGTCACAATTAATGACCAAATATACGAATAAATATATTACTAAACGATCACTTGATAAAACCAATTAATAACCAAAGAAATATGACCAAAATGTTAGTCGTGTTATAAGATACTGTAAATTAGCTACTAATAGTCATATATATGCAAATTTTAGTCATTGTTTGAAACCAATTAATGACCAAATAAATATGACTAAATTTTGGTCGTGTTATAAGATACTGGAAATTAGCTACTAATAGTTGTATATATGCAAAATTTAGTCGTCATTTGTCATCACAAATTTTAGCTACTAATAGTCATATATATGCAAATTTTAGTCATTGTTTGAAACCAATTAATGACCAAAGAAATATGACTAAATTTTGGTCTTGTTATAAGATACTGTAAATTAGCTACTATTAGTCGTATATATGCAAAATTTAATCGTCATTTGTAATCGCAAATTTATCATTTGCAGTAGTAATTTATCTTTTTTGGTAGTTTCGTATTCATTATATAAATGACTACTTTAGTAATTTATATTCATTTCATTTACTTTCATTGACAATCATTATAAGCAACTAATTTAGTCATATATTCATTTTATTTGTGTTTATCATTAATCAACATAAACTACTAATTTAGTAGTTTTAGATTGATTTATGTGTTCAATATTAATTAACATAAATTAATTAGTATGATTTAGCAACTAAATTTTAAAAAAAAAATGGCATACAATGTACATGCTCATCTAATATGAACACAAAAAGTTACATATGTTAATTGTAATACTAAATAATATCAAGTGCAACTATAAATAATTTCAACCACAAATTATATTATATAAAATGTCAAGTATTACAATATGAATTTCCAACTTAATATTTGTTGGAGTACAATTACACATTAAATATTGTTTCATCATTACTTCGAAACATTATCATTGTGTTGCCAAGGCACTGCAAGTAAATTCACCAACTCTGAAGACTTGACCATCAGTCTCTATGTGTGTGTCTTATGCAGGATATTGGATCTACGAATACCACTAGACCATTTTTCTTCTTCTCTTTAATTCACATTTTGCCACTCCACTGTTATTGCTCTCCTCTTTCTTCAATTCATGCTTCTTACCATCAATATTGAGTTCATTTTCTGAAAAAATAAAAAATATACAATGCAGAGTATAAGACATGAAAGACGATGAACACTGAAATATAAAATAAAGTAGACTATAAAGGATTTATACGATACATACCTCAACATCACTGATATTGTCAATGTCATTTTTCATCATAAAAGCAAGAAACTTGAACAAGTTTTCTTCAGTTGGGCAATAGCAATCACTATGTGGCCAAATGACCTGTATAAACAAAGAAAATAAAACATCACCATAGAAAATAACACCTTAGTAAACTTAATATTCAACCTTCAAGGAAAGCTTAGGAACGATCATGCCAACTAAGTTACATGCTAAAAAGCTCAAGCTGTATATTACTTATACAATGTGGGAGTGAAACAAACCTCCTAGAAAATGTCGAAGTTAAGTCTAGAATAAATGAAATGAAGTAAAAAAGATACAATAATAGGATAGCCTCGTATACTAGACTGTCTTAAACAAAAATATATGTCTTAAATAGGTTACCATGCCCTAGATTCTAGAACTAAATCTACTCTTTACTAAATTATGCCTCACCATTTGCACAAGCTACAGATCAAGATGACATGCATATTGAAATAATGAGAAGGACAAAAAATCCCCTATTACATATATTTGTGGTTGTGGCTATTGTTACCTCGTAGTTATATGAGACCACAATCTTATTATTCCACAGTTCATACAATTCAAGAAAACGGTTTCTGACTTTTTGGAATAAATTGACACTAAAGAATACAAGAAATTGTAAAATTGACTTCAATGTGGTCATCTCTTTTAGAAGTGCATACAAATGCATGTCCACATTAATGTAACACTTAAATTTATAAGCAAAGAGAAGATGTTACTTCCTTCACAACTGCCAGATGCTTTTGAATTGAGTAATTTATTTACCTTAATGTTGCCCCCATCACTTCCATTAGTTGATTTAATCCTAAAATTGGAGATAAACAACTTCAGGCCCAGTCTGAGAATTGTAATTAGAGCTAAAGAAAAGAAACATTCCATACTTGATATCAATAAGGACAAGAAAAAATGAAGAGTTAAATGATTTTCTGAACACATAACAATAGGAGCACAAGTTCTCATGCATTTCATGTAGTAGGATTTTAATTATCTATTGGCATTCATTTCTTATACATCAATATATGGCAGAGAAATCATATTGCTCAGGCATAGCATTTGGAAATTTTTTCTGTGATTTCTTAATAAAGCTCATACCTAGTTCAATTACAATATTGCATAGACCAATAGAGCAAGTCTAGAAGCTAGTGGGAATTTTCTACATATAGTTGCATATAAAGGAACATTAACCATAGAAATTTCTTTTCAATCAAACATGGAAAATATATATGAGAGACTAGAATTTATCCTTGTTTACAAATGACATCTCCACAAAACTTTCATCGAGTCCTGCTTGCTTCCATCAACATCTGAATCATATGTCGCTCCCCCTTGCAATTTAGATCGTCCTTTAAAGAACAAATGGAAAGCTTAAATTGTAGAAAGCCACAAAATCATGATTAGTATAGAGTAAATATGTTGTTGACTCTCAATCTCCTTTCATTGTTCAGATAAATCTATATATGTTCAACAACAAGGAACTATAACAAGACAAATTGTATTGAAAAATAACGTTACTTGTTAAATCCTACAGCTCTCATCTGCTCATCAACGTGTCCCATATGTCAACATGAAATGCAACTAAAAAAGAAGCAATGCACTTCTCCAATATTGAAGCAACATGAGCCTACTTGCTAAATAAATCAAATAGGATTTTCATAATCTAATACAATAAAGTAGTTGAGGCACAGTCTTGTCTATCAATATCATATAAATATTGTATGTATAGCACCGACCATGTGTAAGGGTAGTTGAGAAGAGATTAAGAGAGGAAATTTGACCTCTCGATAGCTTGTACTCTTACCACTGAAAAAGGAGATGCCTTTCCATTTGTTGTCTTTATATTGTTTAAAGAAGGATGGCATAATCCATCAAGCACATCCATGGCACAGTGAGATGATTGTAAAGTTGTTTCTCTGACTAAATAATGGCACACTGCTAGAGCTACTAACAAAACCCAAGGTCAAATCAAGAAAGGCTTGATGTAATATGGTGAAGTTATGAAAAGCACAGTTGTATACACAATCTTTTAACATTGTATACCAAATTCAGAACCACAACTAAGTACTTGATACCAGATCCTATACAAACCAAAATTACAAATTCCATGTGTAACTAGACATGAGCGAACAATTAAGCTATATTATTTCAAACAAAAAACCTATGCAAAAAGGATAAGAGTTTGCAAAATACAAGTTGGAAAAAACAACCTTCAATCAAAGGTTCCCATTTAGCTAATAACCCTAACCTGAATTCCTTTCTTACGCCAAAATTTGTCAATTCCATATATGCCATCATATTTAACACCACACTTTCTGGTGCATAAGATGAATGCTTCTCCTTATGAGACCTGAAATTGACTTACAAAGATCCAAATTAAACTTATGTTAGCCACATGATGAATGAACTATAGCCTGAGGTTGGCTGATAAGTTAAAGCACACACGTAGATATCATGCTTTGTCACAGTTTCAAGCTAAGCCAATTAAAAACATACCTGACAACAAATACTAGATAATGCATCTTACATCTATCTCGCACTGCCTCATTAGATTTATCGAACTTCTGATCAAAAGATTATTCCTTATTTGTTCTCTTGTTCACACTAAGATCTCTTCCACCACTACTGAGAACATATCGAAGTCATAAATTTTTATCAAAGAAAGTATTAAACCAAAAAGTGGAAGCAATTTAGTATCATTGGCATTTTTATTAATAAAAATTCAATAACAATAATGAAAATCATTTGTATGTCACAAAATCATGCAGATTGTGCTTTCACCGTAAAGTACTAACGCTTCCTAGATGCATAGTTTTAAGCGAAAGAAGAAGTTGCATACCTTCCAGTATAACCAAAAAAAAAAAAAAAAAAACCATTCACCATGGTCCTCATCATCCTCATACCCACTAGACAATGTTACAAATTGAGTGCCATAGTAAGACTGCCCAAAAATACCAGCAACATGAGGAAGATGAGCACCACACCGCCTACATTCCATTATGTTTCCCGAGGCTCTGCTTAGAATACCATGTAAATAACTAAACAACCAACAAATTTTGGAAGCTCCTAAATTTCCAAAGAAGTTGAATCTTGCACAATTGTATCAGATGCAGCACTAAAAACTCTAGCAATATGTTCATGTATTAATTTTAAAATAAGGTCATTATCAGAATACTCTATCTTAAAATGATAGCAAATACTCCCCTAAATTTTGACAAGATCAACTACTCCAAGATCCCCAAGGCAATCTGCACACACCAATTTAAGTCTTTCACCTCTGGTGTCCTTAACTCCTCTACACAACCCCCACGTGATTCTTGAAGAATTTGATTCACATTATCCATAATGGAAAGGTTGGGAAGCATGGGCAACTCAAGCAGTTGTTCCCCTAGCAACTCCCTGTTCTTCACTATCATTTGTTCTAATATTTCCACCAGTATATCCAAATGTATAATATGTTGATGTTGCTCTCTCTCAAGACATGGCATAAGTGTAGCCACTACCTGAGGAGAGACTTGAAGGAGATACTTGAGCAACCTTTGAATGAATAAATTCCACACATGCAAACCTTCATATTGAAGACTCTTTCTCTACAACATGCATAAGTAAAACCATAGTTTTTGGTACAAATGCACTGAGATGAAGACCAATCATTTCAATCAACTTTTCCAAACATCTCAATGTTTGCTTTCGTAATGACTAGTCATCAACGCACAACATTTTGTTATCAATACACAATTAAAAAGTCCAACAAAGTAATTCCTTAAAAATCCTAGAAGATTATCTGATCCAGTGACAAGATGAGCCACGTATTAAATCATATCTGGAACCTTTGATAGACTTTCATCAGTATTGTCACTGTGTGCATCCCTAAGGAAATGTACAAACTCCTCAAGTAGAACTGGCAACACTCTAGTATTAGATCCTGTCTGGGCTTCATAGAATTGCATTACAGTAACCAGTTCCTTTCAATTTGAGTGAAGAAACACAAACGATAGAGCCTTGTGACACCATTCCAGCAGCAAAACTGGCAAAATTGTATTTAACTATGAGCAAAACTGGAAAAATTGTATTTAACTATGTTTCCAATTCATGCAAAGTATCTAATGCATGGAAATTATGATGTTGTAAAACTACAAGCTTTGGAAGAACTACAGGGACCATCTCCTGAACAAGATCTACACTTGGTATACCCAAATGACCTCTACAAAATCACTTATCATAACTAGGCGTGTGACAAACCTTACTTTCAAGTATTCAAACGGCTCATCTCCAATTCCACCAAACTTGAAAAGGATTGATCTGATTCCTCCCTTTTGTTTAAAACTAGCATATTTATGTATTAAACTAGCATTTGTTTCTCTTACCCAACTATTTGAATTTTCAAGTTGATCAATCAATAAAGCAAATGAGAAGAAAAAAAAAATATATCCATGGACATCAGCCCTTTTCATAATTTATGCTACCGTTTCCAACAAAGTCTCAAATACATCTGGATCCTCAGTGACTTCCAAAGCATGTTTCAATATTCCAAGCGTATTTTCTTCTTTTGTTTTGTTGCATGCGTCATCATCTTCAAACAAAATATCCATTACATTATTCTCAATGAAGTAATGGATTTTCAAAAAAAAAATTATCTCCTCACAACCTTCTTCTCATAAAGTGGAAGGATATCCAGGAATTTTATCCACAAAGGTTTTGTTCCCAGAAGACCACTTTTGATTGCATGGCATAGAAGACGAGAAATGCTTCCCACAATAGTGACATGAACTTGCTCTAATGATTCACTAAAAAGAAGTCAAGAAAAGAGAGACTAACAAATATTGCAAGAAAACTCTAATAGTTGTATTATTAAGCATGTCTTTCCTTTATATCTGATATAAAGTTACATCAAGGTCACTTTTCCCTGAGTTACCTGAAATTTGTTTGTCACACTGAGCACAAAAGAATCCTGATATAAGAACATCTATGTTTCCCAAATTCGCTTTCAAACCAACATTTTTGTGGATTTGACACAGAAAGTTGGTTACATAATCCGTTGCTAAAGGAGTAGCAGATAAGCATGCAATGTATCCAATATCATGAGCTGCAATTTCACAAACTTTGTCAAATTTGTCTTCAACAAAAACCTCCAATCTTCTACACATGGTTGTAATAACATCATAGCTAGAATTGAATGCAAGAATTGGCATAGATGTAGCATCTTCAGCTTGGACATCAGCAATCTGATCTTGCAATTCTAAGTCCAAAACCTCAAAGATGTTTTCACTCATTGCTTTGATCCCTATCTTAGGCAACATACTAATAATTCTGCACTTTGTCTTCTTGATGATATCGGATTGGATGTCAATGTCAGAAAACAACCATGGAAGTTTTAAAATTGACAAAAGAGTTTTTGTGTTCACAAATCTTTCTCTACTGCTTGTATTTTGAAATGTCTGAGAAAACACACTTAGCATTGAGCAACTCTTTAGTTGTACATTCAACAATGCATCTAGGGCATATGGTATATAAAGTATGAAGGAAAGCACCCATGGTCGAATCATAAATAGTGGTCCATTGAATGTACAAGCTTCTTGATAGGAATTATTTCTTCATCCAGTGATGATGATGCTAAATGTATAAAGTCGAAAAAGGCCTTTGTAATGTACTGTCTCCTTAAGTAAGTAAACTACAAGACGCAGACATAAATGATGAGCTAATAAGGCCTTATACTTGAAGCCTTGTTTCGACAAGGTATCTATTCTGCAATTTCAACATCCAAGAGGCAAATGGTTGCTAGTGTGCCTCTCCTGTAACATCAATTAGAATACCCACACTGTCTGGCGACTTGGAGAAAGTAGGAAGGTCACAGAAAGGTGTTGGAGAGCGGCATATATAAACTTTAGTAAAGAACATGTCAAAGCATGTTATAGACAAAGCAGTAGAAACTGTGAAGCTGGATTCAGTTGTGTAAAATGATGCAACAGATAATAGGTATGCCACATGATAATTACATCAAGTCCATTTTCCGTAATAGGAATTCATGACCAACCTGGCTGCTAAGGAAGCATGTCTGGTTGCCCTGGTTTAAAATGAATCTCTCTCAAAATTGAGAAGTGTGACTCCTTCACCCAGAACATAGAATGGACTAGATAAGTAAGTTTCCGCACGCTGTGAAAAGAGAGTTTTGGACAAATTTTGGAAATTTTCTATAGACAAAACTAACTCTCAAGCATGGCAGGAGAAGATTGATGCACATCTTCTAGTGCCTAATGAGTTCTGACAAAAAGAACTAAAGAAAATTTCATGAAAAAATTCAAAGTAAAAAGAATAAAAGCAAGCAAAGTTCATGTAGGCTAATAAATCCAAAATAAAATGAAGAAGCGCAATACTACTTTGACTTCATCGAATGTGGAAATTAAAATAGTGTAGGGGGGTTGTTTCTAGCTCAACACATTACTGCTTACAAATCATAAAATTTATACAACCTGTAGCAAATATTTGAGGATAGTTTGATGTGTTTTTACATACTTGAAGAGGCCAAGCCACTAGTGAATAGCTGATAATTGCCAACAAACTATACTCAGCAGTTAGAAAAAATACGGTAACACGAAATATTATATAGTATCAGTCACACATGCCTTTTGAGCGTTGAGTGATCAATTTTTCTACCTATGAGAGAAGATATGACTTTCTCTCAGATCTATTTCATTGTTCAAGTCTCACTTGCATCTCTAGCGATAATTCAAACACCTTTTTCAGATCTGTTCATCAAGGAAAACAATTGATATGTTGGCCAGATATATGATTATAAGGCACCCACAGTTTCAACAAATATTTCAAGGGTCATTACCCCTTTGAGGAATTTGTTAGTCAATGGAGAGGACACCTTATATGAGGGGAAGTCACCTTGCACACATTTCCAAGCTATTATGATGAGGATGTCCACTCATTGATAATTACTTCGTCTTCTCCTTTGTAGATTGCACTTCTACCTTGGGATTTTCAAATGGAGCCTTCTGCATTGAATATTGATGGAAAGTTCTACTCATGATGCCACAAGTGCCACTTTATTGGAGTTTTGCATGGTCTTTGTGCATCCATTCAAGGTTTGAAGAAGGAATCCACTTTGGAGGAGGCCACACATGCTTCTAAGGAGGATTCATTCATTGTTCTTGAAGGTAGATACATGGTCAACCACTTGGAGGAGGAACCGTACTTCATGGTGCCATTTTTGGGGGATCGTTTCAAAACCAACTCCATTATCATGTTATTGTTGACTTGTATCATGGAGTTGGTTGCTTGAGAGAATTATTGTAGTCTTTTTCTAAAATATTTTCATGATTTTTCTTGGAGTAGAAAGGGGATCTCAACATCCTATTGCTATCTTTAGTATAGATTTGTTGAGGAGGTTTGAATGGTAATATTTTATTGTATTCCTTGCAGAGAATACTGAAACTAGGAAAAGGTTGCACTAATAGCTGTGAGCATGCTTATAGTGCTTCAGTTACAACAAACGACACTATGGCTGCTAAAAAGAAGTGGTAGCAACAAAAGTTCAAGGGTTGGGAATAGCACTAGCCATTCGAAAAGGCAAGGAGATACAAACATTGAAGATCATTTTCCAAAACATTCAATAGGTGAAAAGACAAAGCTTCCTGGACAATATGGTTTAACAAATTTTGATGTATTATTTGGTAGGGTCTAACATACATTAGATTTCCCCTTATTTGTTGCAATTGATCAATCAATGGTTGCAATCACAGCCTTAGTACTTGTCAAGAAGTTTTGTACTCTAAAGTTGTTATCCTTGTTACTTGGTAGAATGGCTTTCATTGACAATGTCGATGGGAGACTTTTGAAGGAAAGGGAGATTAATATTTAGTGCGGTTATTGTTTTTTGAATTTTCAAAAATAAACGCTTTGCAGAATTCTAGCACAGACTGTGAAGTGTGTGGTATATGAATTAAGTAGATAGTGCTACTTAAAAGGGAAAATTTATAAGCTAGTGTAGTTTGGTATTTGAAGATGCCTCATACAGTTTGTCGAAGGAGGTTATCAGCGACTATGGTCTTTTACTAGTTGATTGACTACTCTTGTACATCCAAAAGTTTTGCATAATCACTCTAGGTTTGGTTTTCTCTTTTACTAGTTGATTGACTACCCCTTTACATCCCAAAGTTTTTTGAAAAGCATCCTCTATAGAAAGTTAACACATGGCATGTCAAAACCTTTACTGATAAATTATTGCACATTCATACAGGGGCGTTGCCTTCCAAGGGAGATTTGGATGCTTTAAAGATTTAACTGTTAGAAAATGAATCCACTTTGGAGATCACCCAGCCAAGGGTCAAATGAAGTTATTAGAGCAGATTTTAGGAAGGAAAATTCATTATAAGGGTGGGCATGGACGTTGTAAGGATGAAATTTGGAAAAGTAGACCACTTAATGGCAAAAGAAGCCAAGAATAGGGTAGTGCTCCACTTTACAATAGATATCGACACCATATCTTCACAACTCAACCATTAAATGAGATACACCCTATAGTATGATGACACTTGGCAAGATTAACGATTTCCAAAAGGGGCCATATAGAAGAGCACTCCAACCTAAGAGACAGAATTGTGTTGATGTTTTATTGTTATTTCTTTGAAGAAAAGATGAATCCATAGCTTTCTAAAGTGTTCCCTATAACATTGTATTAAAGTTATCAGTAAGACAGACTATAAAAGGAGGAGGACTATTGACCTGCAAATTAAATTAGTGTGGAGGAAAACCCCCATAGGCCAAGTAGAAAGTTCTTTGCAAGAAAGGGAGAAAAGGTCCATGATAGATTTATGCTTCTGTCGTTATCTTCCTTTCTGTAGGTTGGATTGATGTGCAAGGCTGCCATTGTAATCTGCTAGTGTGACCTTCTTATCTGGAGGTGGTGCTTTTGGCCATGGAAGAAGGCTTTGGTAGTGATCTTTTAAACCTTTCATGCTGGAAGAGAAGAAAAAATTCTGAGAAGGAACAGGTAGAGGTTTCGAGCGCAGATTTATAGGCTAAAAAGGTGGTCTGGTTGCACGCATTTCCAGACATTTAATCCTTGTCTGATAACCCATTTTTCAAGAAACAAAAGCAGTTATGTCAGCATGAATTTCAAGGAGAAATTTGCAGTTCTGTCTTTTGAAGCTCGAACTGCATGATAAGAGAGATGTAAAATTATGCGTGAAGATTAATACCTTATCTGACATATTCCTAGTCTGTCAGGTCAAATCTGATGTGGAAACCCAAGGTGATTTTGTCCAGGCTTTAGCCACTAAGGTTCGAGCATGTGTGTACAAGAATATAGATATTGGGGCATTTGTGAACTGGTAGGATGAGGAGTTGTCTTTCTTGGTATGTATCTTGACTTCATGACATTGACAACAATTCATGTATTATTACCAGCATTTTATGCAATCGCATTTTATCTTTGATGTAGACAGATACTACTCCCATGTTGTTGATTTTATCACTGTGAAGCATATTTTCATTAAACAAAAAAATCTGTTTCACAGTTGTATCTTAAAGCCACTAAATAACCAAGTCACAGAGTCTACTAACCATAGCATTCAAAGGCCTAAACATAAAATATCCAAAAGCAAATCTGACATCTCATAACCTTGCTAGGACTCTGAACAAGCATAAATAAACCACGGCAAACAAACCAGTGACTGTAAGTAGAAATATGTGACCCTAAATTAACCAAATTAAATGGGATTACATGAGAGCCTAAAGTGTATCTTCATGTAGAGTACGCACGGGAGGAATATATGTTGGTGTCAGGGATTGAATCCCATGGCTTGTTGACAATTATATGAATGGACATGCTATTACTCCTAGTCATCCTGTCATTCATTATCACTTTTTTTCTACAAGTAGATATGTTGTAAGTGTTGTGAAATGTTAACTAGACTTGAGTAATGTTCAGAAAATAGCTCTTCAATGACTTCTAATAATGCAATAGCAGATTGGGCATGAAAATGCTACTTGAATTCTGGCTTCAGTAGTAAGTGTTGTTCAAAGCATTGTCAAATGTGCAATTTGAGATAGTCTTGCCAACAATACAATGATGTAGATGTGTATTCTTCCGAACTTGGTATTTAATCTCTATGGAGTAGTTCTGATTTCAGCCTAGGAAGTTGTGCTACAAATCTGATTGGTTATTCATGTTGACAAAGAATTCAAAGGTCCATTTAGAAAAAAGAAACTCCCATCATTAAAATGCCAATGTGAGAAGCTTCTAGCAGCTAAACAAGGATGGTTGATGAGGTGCAGAGCATGTTGTCTTCATGTAGAGCAGGCATGGGAGGAAGATCAATTGGTGTCAGGGATTGAATCTTGTGTCTTGTTGAAAATTATATGAATGGCCACAATATTACCCCTAGCCATCCTCTCATTCATTATCACTATTTTGCTAAAAGTAGATATGTTGTTAGTGTTGTGAAATGTTAACTAGACTTGAGAAATGTTCAGAAAATATCTCTTCAATGACTTCTAATAATGCAATAGCATATTGGGCATGAAATGCTACTTGAATTCTGGGTTCAGTAGCAAGTGTTGTTCAAGGCATTGTCAAATGTGCAATTTAAGATAGTCTTGACTCTTTCCAACAGGATAATGATGAAGATGTGTATTCTTCTGAACTTGGTATTCATCTCTATGGAGTAGTTTTGATTTCAGCCTAAAAGGTGTTTCTACAAATATGATTGGTTATTCCTATTGACAAATAATTCAAAGGTGCATTTAGAAGAAAGCAACTCCCATCATTAAAATGCCAATGTGAAAAGCTTCTAGCAGCTTAACAAGGATGGTTGATGAGGTGCAGAGCATGTTGTTTTCATGTAAAGAAGGCATGGGAGAAAGATCTATTGGTGTTAGGGATTGAACCCCATGACTTGTTGACAATTGTATGAATGGCCATGTTATTTCCCCTAGCCATCCTGTCATTCATTATCACTATTTTGATACAAGTAGAGATGTCAGTGCTGTGAAATGTTAACTAGACTTGAGTAATGTTCATAAAATAGCTCTTCAATGACTTCTAATAATGCAATAGCAGATTGGGCATGAAATGCTACTTGAATTCTGGGTTTAGTAGCAAGTGTTGTTCAAGGTATTGTCAAATGTGCAATTTGAGGTAGTCTTCCCAACAGTACAATGATGAAGACGTGTATTCTTCTAAACTTGGTATTTCATCTCTATAGTGTAGTTCTGATTTCATCCTAGGAGGTGGTGCTACAAATATGATTGGTTATTCCTGCTGACAAAGAAATAGAAGGCCCATTTTAAAAAAATAAACTATCATCATTAAAATTCCAATATGAGAAGCTTCTAGTAGCTAAATAAGGATGGTTGATGAAGTGCAGAGCATGTTTTCTTCACATAGAGCATGCATGGGAGGAAGATCTGTTGGTTTTAGGGATTGAATTTCGTGGCTTGTTTACAATAATATGAATGGCCACATTATTACCCCTAGCCATCCCGCCACTCATTATCACTATTTTTGCTACAAGTAGAGATGTTGTTAGTGCTGTGAAATGTTAACTAGACTTGAGTAATGTTTAGAAAATAGCTCTTCAATGACTTCTAATAATGTAATAGCAGATTGGGCATGAAATTCTACTTGAATTCTGGGTTTAGTAGCAAGCTTTGTTCAAGGCACTGTCAAATGTTAGATGAATTTGATTGCAATCCTCTAAGCATAAAGAGACTGGCCACTGTGAGAAAAGTGAGAGCATAAAGAAGCCAATTGTAATCATACTGTACCTATTTGTTTGATCACTAACCAAACAACATCACGCAACTAATTTTATGAGTTGAAACCTTCACACAACTAGCCTTCTCAATTATTCCTCCTCTGCAGGAATGTATTCACATTGCCCTTCTTGTACTAGTGTTGATCCAAGCTTCCTCAACAACATTGTATTCACAATATTGACCTTCCTGTACCCAGGCCAATCTAGTATCCACGTTGTTGAAGCCCCTGCAATCAATTTTGCAACTACGGATCTGTACTTTCCCATGAAGATCTACTCCAGCAAAATCCAAGAGAACCATGGTTTCTTCAACTCTGAAGATCCACCATTATTATTGTTTCTATTACTGTAATCGATGCCTTTTCTAAATGTTAAACCCCATCACATCACATAACTAATTTTATCAATTATCCTTCCTCTGCACCAATCCATCCCTGATCACTTTCTTCATGTTCTCTCTGGTTTGAAGATTCAGTCCCGATATTATTATTTCTCTTTACTCAAATGTTTTCCCAACATTGGCAGTAGATACCAACAGGGACGTGAAGAAAATTGCACAGAGCTGGCCAAAGAAGACCAAACAGAGCAGTGTGGTAATCATAGCAGCTGCATCCACACTGGCATTGTGATTCATGGCTAGTCTAGTCCTCCTGTAGAAGTTATACTCTCTTATGGGTCTGATCCATGGACACATACCTTGTGAATTTTTTAACTTTAGATTGATGATTGGTCACCACAACTTTTTAACCAATACACAAAGAGAAAAACGAAATAAACAACTAAAGGACTGTTAATTTAGATCATACCGACCCCAAACTGTTTCTTACATTTCTTGGCTTTGTTGTTAAAATGCCAAAGTGTGGACATTTTTTTATGTAATTTAGCTAGATCTATTAATAATGTGAAAAAAAATAAGTTATGTCCAGGCACTCTGCTCTCATAGGAAACACGGTTTCCAAACTTGCTGAAGAGCAGTCTGAGAACTTCTAAGTTGTATACAATAATAGCGAATTCATTTTATATTGTGACTAGACCCATCCATGGGAATTTCAAAAACCACATGACAACCAAAATGAGTAGCAGGACTATCTAGACACTAGAAGGACTTATTTACATCCATCATGATTTTATTGACAACCAAAAACAACATTGTTACAAAAATATAGTTAGGATAGTACATAGAGCATGATCCAAGTTTGATGAAGATGGGTGGACTAACATCCTTGGGCCATGTTGTCCCTCATGGGCTAGTCTTAGGTCAGATTTTGTTTTCTGGTTCCAGGTTCTTCCAAACTATGGGATAGCTTTGGATCTGCATCAGTCATTGTAAAATGAGTTTCAAAAAATTCATGGCAACCTTGCTTCCCTGGCATGCCACAGAATCCAAGCCATTTGTCCAGGTTACCTGCATTTTTGCCACCCCTGTAGATGACCGTCCCATAATCCATTTCAAGCTCATTTGTCACATGGATTTGCACAGGCTCTGGAACCTACTTAAGCAAATTTTTCTTGATCCTCTCTGTGTCTACTTCCTGTTGCTTTCTGACATAAATCAAATTGTGTTCCCTAGCCAGTCTGAAATCATTCTTCTTCCGGAATTTATGGTGGAAGTAGGTCCAAGCTAACCTTTGCTGCTTAGAATGATTGCAAATATTTCTGTGAGGGTGGTGTACTTTAAAACTCCAAGCTACAGCTTGATGAAATCCATTTCATCTTCCTACACTAATGTTGTCAAAAATACAAGTAATGTGAAGGCACCTACGAGGAGTGGGTACATCGGGAACAAGCCTTCATTGTTTTCCTTTAGTTTGACGTTGCTCCCAAACTTCACTGTTTGATATGTTATTTCCAGATTTTAGTCAGAATAAATTCTTATAAAATTATTATCCACTTCAATTATAGTTATTACTTATTTCTTGTTTTGTTCTGGCATCATTTCCCGTTATAGTTTCTAAGAGGTATAGGCAGATTCAGGCTCGACATTGACTCCAACTTATCACTTATAATTTGGCATAAGGTAATTATTTCTTCAGGGGAATTATTGTTGATATTTGTTGTCTATTTAAGAAAATTTATGATTGATATGCTCTCTTAGGTTTGAGTGCCATTTTCCAGCATGCATTCTTGTAACATTCTATTCTAGTTACTCTGGCATGCATACATGAAAACAAATAATTAGGTTGGTAGAGCCTTTTCCACATATATTGCCATATTTTAGAGAATTGTGAGGATAACTACTTAACTTATCATGATTTTGCAGGCTATAAGCCTATAAAGGCTGCAAGCACTGTTGTGATTGAACCTTATTAGGTGTTTTCTTGAGGCATCATTAGCTTCTTATGCAAGCATGGTGTGTGTTGTAACTTCTAGAGACAGCCCTGAGTTGCTAAGGACCAATACCTAGGACATCTTAAGATCAGAGAATTTAGATACATTCACTTATAAATTCCTATGAGAGTGTCTTTACAAAGAATTCATAGAACAGTGGTTCAGGAATGATGAGGATTCTAATTTCTTGGTATTTAGCTCATGCAAGCAAATTTTTACTCATAATGGTTTCGAGAGGTTGTATGCGTCTGTGATGCTTCAAATTGGCCAAGAAAAAAAAACCAATGAACAGATCTTTGGATATAAGGCGGAGATGACTTGAAGAATTTAGTAAGGGAATTCTGGACATATGGACTTAATCATTGTAAGAATCCAGTTCTCCGAGAATTTGGAAGAAAAAATGGCAAGTCAAAGATGAGTGATTACAGAGTGTCACGAAATGCAATATTAAGGTTGTGTAATAGCTTAACACATGAGTGTCATTCTTCCTCTACGAGAACATATAAAAATTCATGAGTTAAACTACTTACATGCAGCGTATTTCACACATGAGTCATTCGAATAGCAAATAAAGAAATGGTAATTCTAAATAAACATAAGGGAAATACATACATATTTTTCATCAATTCAATTGGAATCCAGTTGGAGACGAAGTTATATTATATTAGCCTTCAAAAAACAACTCTCTAGAATATGCATTTCAGAGCTCAAAATAGCTTTTACATGACATATTACACAATATGACCCCAAAACTTCCAAAAAATCCAGAACCCTTTCTATTTGTCTGAATTTCCTTCATATAGAGTTTTCTACGAGCTCTTGTCCAGATATTCCTTCTTGATAGGCCCGTAAATACATCGTGATCAAAAACATCATGATCAAAAGCTGGAGCGTGCTATGAGCATCACTCCTATAATAGGAAAAATAAAAACAACAACGGTGAAATCATGATTTCACTGACTAAACAGCATAACTATAAAAGTAAACGAAACAAAACATTTGCAGGCCACGAAGGCCAGATCCTAAAACATTCATCTGGGGCGTCGCAGGGTGGCAGAAGGTCCTTAGGTACGTGGCCACATCGAAGTGGAGGACGAACCGAAGTGATGGGATGACATGGGAATCCTCGGCGGCGAAGTGGACACCACTGGTGAATGTGTGTGCTCATAACACCTCTACCACATGATTTCTGAAGGCAATGGCGCAGTGCTGAAGAGTTTGAACAACGCACAGAGCTGAGTTAATTCAGAATAATCCAGGTTGGCCAAGAAAAACTGTTTAACCTTGGCCAGTAACAAAAATTTGTTTCGGAGAGATGCCACCAAGGTTTCAGCCTTAAGTCGAGATGTCTTCTCCTGGGCTGAGTCAGCTCATATGTTGCCCAGGGGAGCAACATACCTAACAGATCCCAACAGGCTGGCAATCCTGCCTCCACGACTTTATTCCATTTATTGTCGAACACTTCCACTCCCCTGGAAACTATCCCCAAACATTCGACTGCCTTTGCTCGAGCATCTTCCTTCTGTATCACTCTCATGATCTCCATCACCGTCTTAAAACGATCAACCATTATGCGCATTCCCAATTCCTCAATGGGGAGTTTTTTGATAAACTGAATGTAGCCCCGCGCGATCAACACATTCTCATTTCCCTCTCTACGACCTGCATCCAATTGTGCCTTGAAGTCACAGACAACTCTCTTCTTATCATTAGCCAATGTGATGTATTCCCAATGATCTTTTACCTCCTTTATTATTTCAGTCCAGATCATCTGCCTGGCCTCCACCAAGGACATGTTACCTTTAAGTTGAGCCTTCAGGTCCTTGACTGATTTATTAAGATCCTGAGACTCTCTGCGAGCCACGTCCATCTCCTTCTGTAAAGACGATATCAACTTTTCCTTTTCAGTCAAGGCAACCTTCACTTCCTCTAAATATCTGCGCACTGTTTGGGCTTCGTCTTCTGAGACCTTCAGCTCTGCCAGAGCCATTGTCAAGTTCTCTAAGGGATTATGTGGTTCCTCAAGTATCGAGATGAGACAAACATGACTATCCTGCACTTGTTGCAACTCGGCCAATCTTCTTTTTAGATCAGTTATCTCGTTGCCCTTCTAGAGGAGTATTTACGAGAGGGCTTTCTTTTCTTTTTCAACTTGGGCCAGTTCAACTGTCTGAATTCGTTTTGAGCCGAGAATATTCAACTTCCGTCGCAACTCTTGCACTTCCAGCTTTGTCTTTCTGAGCAGGGTCTGCACAGCTGTCTCCTGGTCGGCTCCCTTCCCCTTTATCATTGCCTTATACTCGGCCAGCTGCTTTGAGAGGGCTTTAGAGTTCGCCCTTTTCCTTTTCAAGGTAGCTATCGTCTTATCCAGCCGATTATGGGCCTTTTCCAAAGCAAGAGTGTGCTTCAATACCTCATTGTGCAGCATTTCTCCAATTGCTTTATGGAGATTCAACTTGTCAAGTAATGGAATGGATGCCAGATCAAGTATCATTTCCAGAGATTTGTACTTAGAACCGAGGGGCAAGGGATGAGAGGTTGAGTGTTATACTACAACCACCAATTGGTCATTTTCAACTTCGAGAGCCACCAAAAGACTGGTGTGGTGTTTATCAAACATACTGGGCTAGTTTTGCCTTCAACCTTTCTCTGGCCGACTGATTCTTCTCCTCAATCTTTTCCCCTAGAGGCCAGTCCATTCCCGATCTCGTGTCTCTTTCCGAGGGACCCTCCACGGGGGTAACTATCTGTGAGTATGCTGAAGGCGCCTGTGAAGAAGTTGTGTCCAAATAAACTTGAAACCCCGACTTATCTTTACCTCGATCTATATACTCAGGGACCACCTCGTCAGGTTGTTCCATGACCTATCCTTCAGGTCCTTCTGTCCTAGGCTTTTTGCTGACGTGGCCCTCTTCTTCCACTTCCATGAAATTTTGTACCATTCCATAGCTTTCTTGGTCCTGAGCCTCCTCGTTTTACGCATTATCTCCTTTAGAGCTTCCTTCGATGATTAGGGAGTTGACCTCTATCTCTGTTTCCAAAGGCCATGAATCAAAGTTAGCTTTCCATTCAACTTGAGGTCTAGGCTCATGTTCATATGTCGAAGACTTAATCTTCTTCCTTATTTGTGCAATGACTCCCTCAGGGTCATAATTCCATACATCTCCTTGCAGAAAGTTCATCATTTGAAGCAACCCCTCGACCAAAGGAAGTGCATGCCTTGAGTTGATAATAAACAGCCCTACTACACTCGAGAGCTTTAAGATATAACCTTTCTTCGCAGGCACAAAATGAGTTTGGTTTGCACTCAAGACTTGCCTGGTGAACTCAAGGGCGAAGATTCTCGTGGGCATGAAGGCTGGCAGATGGAAAGGAGGAATCTCATAACCATAACCCCTGATTTCGGTGTGATTCTTTAACAAATACCAGTCCCCTACATAGTCTGTCTCATTGAATTGAAGCAGCTCTTTCTATTCAGGAAAAATCCTGGGCAGAAGGTTACCATGTATAATTTCATAGGCCCTGGATATGAAATCTGTGATGAATTTGATGTATCCCCTGCCTATGGGATGTTTTCAAACTGAAAGGGTCCACTCAAACACAGATTTTGGCTCTTCCCCTTGCTTAGAGAACTTGTCCAGGCCTAAGCCCTCGAACTTGTCTGCATGTGCGAACAGGAACAAATAGAACACCAAATAGTACCTGAAACAACTTGAAGTTGATAGGTCTTAGAAATGAGCCTGAATGACTGAGGCCATAAAAGTGGGAATATCCAACAAAACACCAGGCTGCATCATGAGGTCAAGAAATCCTAGACAAGCATTAGTTACCCAACCAACATTCTCTACCCCCAGCATACCAGAGATAATTGCTAGGATTGGTTGGATGGTGTCGAGGAAGAGAGAAAGAGGGAATTTCTCTATGGGTGGTAGAACAAACAGATGAGACATGGTAATTAGCTCTAGGAGGGACCTCTATTTCTCGAGAGGAAGGTTCGAGAAATAGCACATGAGGGTTACCTTGGTGAACTCAAGGCAGTCGTGAGAAGGAGGGTAACATAGGGCTTTCCTAATTAGCTGGGGGGTGATTTCGAGTATCTTGGTTCCCTGTGCGGAAAATAATAAACCCTTCTGCTCAATATAAGCTTTGGCAAGCCAGGTTATAAATTCAGGAAAGTGATGAACTAATGCAGGAATTTGAAAATATAATCCTGAGTCTACCACCCTAAAAAAATCTTCACCCCGCCAATTATACCCCAAGAGCTCAGACCGCATATTTGCCAAATTAAAAGGGTAAATGAGGTCGCAAATCTGGGCTTGGGAGTCCATGAGTGGGTCCGGGCCAGAGGTGGTCCTGGCCTCTCGAGCTTGCGGGGTCTCTGGGGCGGTTTACTTCATTTTATCAACCATAATCAGTGAAACACAACAAAAGAAAACAACATGGGACCAACCAAATACCTTAGGCGATAAGAGCAACGTGAGGGAAGACCTGCACAAGTTGTTGCTTTTACTCGGGTGATCAGCTAGTAACAATGTGAATGGTAAAAAACAACGATCGAGAGTAAAACGCAAAGGGAAGGGGTCATTTTAGAGCGAGGTGGAGGGTGACAATTGGAGGGCTGACATCAGGAGGACGTCAGCGAATGGACATGTGGCGCACAAATATTGGCTTAGGACAACTAGGTAGGTGAGACTCGAGAGGCCATGTGCCCAATGCGTGGTACCGGCTTCGTACCCTGGACTTTTACCTTACTGCATTTACCTTCATACTCTGACACGGGATGGGTGGTCCCCACCTAACTTTTCAGCAGGTCGATGAGCCCGCGGAAAATTGGAATTGCACTCCCAGAGCCTCCCTGATTGGTTAACCTGTTTGTTATCGTCGGCAATTCTGACGGGTCCGCTCTGACTTCTCCTTTCGGCTTGGCTGCCGACAAAATGTTCTTTGTGCGGTCCGTTGAGTCGCGCTATTGTCTTTCGAGTTGCGCAATGCTTCGTCATGGGCCGCGCGGTCATTGACCCACCTTACCAATTGCGTGCAACTTCCCACATTGTCTTACCTTCCCCATGGCCTTAAGCTTAGCTCTGCACAAGATGATGTCTATGTCTATACGTTCACAAGCCAACAGTGGGAACTAGGTTTTGGATAAAATCCAAAGCCTGAAAACTATTAGTCAGAAAGTTCCTTATGAGCTTCTTAGTTGTTTTAATTTGGTGTTGTACTTATTTGAGATTTGTTGCTTGTGTATTGGTTATGAACTCAATTGAGAATGTATAAGATTTCAGTTATAAATTCTTGTGTAGTTTTAGGTCATTCAATCAATCCCCTACCTACAAGATCCACAGACCATATTGAGATTGTAAGAGCACAAAAAAATTAATTTCAAGTTTCTTGTCAAGGTACTGGATGAGAAAGACAGAAATGAAATAAACGACTAAAAGACTGTTAATTTAGATCATGCTGACCCCAAACAGTTTCTTACATTTCTTGGCTTTGTTGTTAAAATGCCAAAGCATTGACATTTTTTATGTAATTTAGCTAAATCTATTAATAATGTGAAAAAAAAAAAGTTATGTCAAGCACTTTGTGCTCTCATAGGAAACATGGTTGCCAAACTTGCTGAAGAGCAGTCTGAGAACTTCTAAGTTCTATACAATAATAGCAAAGTTGTTTTATATTGTGACTAGACACATCCATGGGAATTTCAAAAATCACATGACAACCAAAATGAGTAGAAGGACTATATAAACACTAGAAGGACTTATTTACAACCATCATGATTTTATTGACAACAAAAACAACATTGTTACAAAAATATAGGAGCAGATCCAAGTTTGACGAAGATGGGCAGACTAACATCCTTGGGTCATGTTGTCCCTCATGTGCTAGTCTTAGGTCAGCTTTTGTTTTTTGGTTCCAAGTTCTTCCAAATTATGGGCTAGCTTTGGATCTATGTCAGCCATTGTAAAATGAGTTTCAAAAACTTCATGGCAACCTTGCTTCCCTAGCATGCCACAAAATCCAAGCCATTTGTCCAAGATACCTGCATTTTTCCACCCGTGTAGATGATTGTCCCATAATCCATTTCAAGCCATTTGTCACATGGATTTGCACAGGCTTTGGAACCTACTTAAGCAAATTTTTCGTTATCCTCTCTGTTTACTTCCTGTTTCTTTCTGACATAAATCAAATTGTATTCCCTAGCCCATCTACAATCATTCTCCTTCAGGAATTTATTGTGGCAATAGGTCCAAGCTAACCTTTGCTATTTAAAATGATTGCAAATATTTTTGTGAGGGTTGTGTACTTTAAAATTCCAAGCTACATATTGAGGAAATCCATTTCATCTTCCTACACTAATGTTGTCGAAAATACCATTAATGTGAAGGCACCTACGAGGAGAGGGTACATTGGGAATAAGCCTTCGTTGTTCTCCTTTAGTTTGATATTGCTCCCAAACTTCACTATTTGATATGCTATTTCCATATTTTAGTCAAAATAAATTCTTATAAAATTATTGTCCACTTCAATTATAGTTATTACTTATTTCTTGTTTTGTTCTGGCATCATTCTCCATTATAGTTTCTAAGAGGTATAGGGAAATTCAGGCTAAAATTGACTCCAACTTATCACTTATAATTTGGCATAAGGTAATTATTTCTTCAAGGGAATTATTGTTGATATTCGTTGACTATTTAAGAAAATTTACAATTGATATGCTCTCTTAGGTTTGAGTGCCATTTTCCAGCATGCATTCTTGTAACATTCTATTCTAATTACTCTGGCATGCATACATGAAAACAAATAATTAGGTTGGTAGAGCCTTTGCCACATATATTGCCATATTTTAGAGATTTGTGAGGATAACTATTTAACTTATTGTGATTTTGCAGGCTATAAGCTTATAAGGGCTGCAAGCACTGCTATGATTGAACCTTATTAGGTGTTTGCTTGAGGCATCATTAGCTTTTTATGCAAGCATGGTGGGAACTAGGTTTTGGATCAAAATCCAGAGCCTAAAAACTATTAGTCAGAAAGTTCCTTGTGAGCTTCTTAGTTGTTTTAGTTTGGTGTTGTACTTATTTGAGATTTGTTGCTTGTGTATTGGTTATGAACTCAATTGAGAATGTATAAGATTCTAGTTGTAAATTCGTGTGCAGTTGTAGGTCAATCACTCAATCCCCTACCTACAAGATCCACAGACCATATTGAGACTGTAAAAGAACAGAGTAGATTAATTTCAAGTTTCTTGTCAAGGTACTAGATGAGAAAGATAGAAATGAAATAAACGAGGAAAGGACTATTAATTTAGATCATGTTGACCCCAAACTATTTCTTACATTTTCTTGGCTTTGTTGTTAAAATGCCAAAGCATTGACATTTTTTTATGTAATTTAGCTAAATCTATTAATAATGTGATAATAAATAAGACAACCAAACAAACAAAAAGAGAAGAGGAGGAGTTATGTCCAAGAACTATGTGCTCTCATAGGAAACATGGTTGCCAAACTTGCTGAAGAGCAGTTTGAGAACTTCTAAGTTCTATACAATAATAGCAAAGTCATTTTATATTGTGACTAGAAGGGAATTTCAAAAATCACAAGACAACCAAAATGAGTAGCAGGATTATCTAGACACTAGAAGGACTTATTTACAGCCATCATGATTTTATTGACAACCAAAAACAGCATTGTTACAAAAATATAGTCAGGCTAGTAATTAGAGCATCATCCAAGTTTGATGAAGATGGGCGGACTGACCTCCCAAGGGTTGGCCCCTGAAGCTACATTGACCTGTGTAGCATCCAACTTACTTTCCTCCTCTTCCTTCCAGGCAAGCCACCTTCCCCCTCCAATTCCCCTCTTTCCATTACCAACTTCCTAATTTCAATGATAAGATGTTCATAATACATACTGGTGGCCCAAATTATCTGTCTTCCCCTCCAACTAGTCTTAGTCCAGCTTGTTGAGGACCACCCATTGCTGGGCTACTCTCTCTCTCACCATCATGGCTATGGAGATTTTCATTTTCCAGCACATTTCAACCATCCTCAAGAATTTGGTATCTCTACTGCATGAGAAGCTTGTTAGCAGCAAAGCAACATGAAGGTATATTGATTAAAAAAAAAACTTCGACAGTGAGTGTGTGGGTGCCTAATAACATGAATTTATGTTTGATCCCTCAGCTATGATGTCTCAAAATTAAAAATCTATGGAGCTATATCATTGCAGGTTCAACTTGGTCGGTAAGAGAGTAAGACACTAAGTTTAAATGCATGCCCTGTCTTATTCATTGGACCATATTCATGCCAGGATCGGGAATACACACTCATTTTTCCCCGATAAAGCCATCCTAAAATTTCAAGGTCATTTGATCTAATAAATTTCCTATATGATAATCAAAACAATGTGTATCGAATGTGTATCGTTACGCTTTATTAAAACTCCATTTAGTTCAGCTTCTAACTAGCTAGATTTGAGCTTCATGCACAAGGCTCTAGCCTATTGTCAAGAAAATGGTCATACAAAAAACGGAATTTAAATAAAGAAATACCAAATTTATCCTAGGTCCCAAAATGCCTCGAATCCGGGCTGCCTGGAACTTCGACATTCAACATTGAAATGAAAAGGCTGCTACATCATCAAAACATCGAGTAATTGAAGAGAAAACCTACGAAACCATGAGAAAGCCCTGAAAAGCACTTGGATAAAATTAAGGATAGGTAATCCTGACCTTTTTCTGAGCCAATTTCTGTAACTTGGGAATCACTTCATGCAATCTAGCCTTGATGTATCGAATTTCAGCATTCAAGGTCATGACCGCTCTCTTGTTCTTCTGGTACCAAAAAAGCCACGGAATTTAGCAGTTTTTTCCGGCATTTTAAAAATCGAGCCAGGGGAAATGTATGGTAAACTTACCTGCTTTGCGGCCTCAATGACACAACGGTATAAAGCCTGACAAAGGTTTTGTTTCCGGAGATTTGATTCTTCCTCTGTTTCTCTGTTTGTCAATGTTACTTTTCAGACTTATTGCAAATGGCATCCACCCCATTGAGAATTCGATGATGCTCGTCTTCATAATGATCAGCTATCGATTTCGAATCTGTATATTCCTTCGGTTTGTTTTCCCTCATAATTCTTGCCCCACGAACGAAAAAACAAGGATTCCAACTAAAACCTTGATTTCAAATTTTTCGAATCTTTTTTTCCCTCGGTGTGTTTTCCCTCATAATTCCTTCTCCGCGAACAAAAAAACAAGGATTCCAACTAAAACCTAACCTTGATTTCAAATCTTTAGAATCTGTGTTTTCCCTCGGTGTGTTTTCCCTCATAATTCCTTCCCGCAAATAAACAAGGATTCCGAGTAAAACCTCCGTTTCAAATCTCTTTCAATTTGGAAGTGAAATTGCGCTGATTCGAAATTCAAATTTCAACTCGGTGTGGAATTAATAGTGTTATATGAATTTTGCATTGGAGGTTAATAAGTTGTGGTAGTCCGTAATTCTTTCAATGTATGGGGATTTTTTGTGTTCGGTTTATGAATTCACAATTTGGTGAGATTTATGTGATTTTTTTAGTATGGTTTCTAGTGTTGTTATAAATGAAGATAAAATTATGTAATTTTATTTTAGTATGTTTTTTAATGTTGTTATAAATGAAGATAAATTAATGGTGTGAATATTTAACTTGTCATTTTGTTATGATGTGATTAGTATTTGGTTAATTCATTTTTCTTTATAATTTTTTTCTTTTTACTTTTTCACTATTATAGTTGATGTGTGTAATTATAGTCTTATTATTTTATTTTCAAGTGTGAGTGGACTAGGTTATTCTAACCTATGATGAATGAACAGATTGAATGTTTGACTTATATTTTTTTTATGTGAGAGTATTATCAAATATAACGTGTGTAGTGTTCCCCTCGCATGGAAATCTATTCTCCTCTACATGGTTTTTAGGTTATTAATTTTCTCAAGATTCGTAAACTACGCTTTGCGAACTCTAATTGAACACCTCATATGTCTTTTTCAAGGTCCAACATAGGGACGTCAAGTAATTGGACCTATACTCAACCGGCCCTTTCATTTATAGAGTGGGAAGTCTTTTACTCGTTGCTTTGCTTGTTTGTATACTCTTCGCTAATTCTTATGATCGATGTCAAGTGTAGGCCTTTGCGTTGATCTTCACTAAGCATAATGCTTCATCTTGTCATTAATCACATTCAATAAGTAAAATCACTTTGCTCACTAGGTCTACATTTGGGAAAATTTCTTCCCTTTAATTCTCTTTGTTTGATAATGCACTTTTCTTTTCTTAGTCATTATCTAGTCATATATTTTAGTCTTGGACTAAATTAGTCATTTATGTTAGTCGTTTTTAGTTTAGTCACTTATTATCTAGTCATATATTTTATCCCTAAACTAAATTAGTCATTTAAGTTAGTCGTTTTTAGTTTGGTCACTTAAAATTGCTCAAATTTAGTAGTAATTCACTTGAAATGATTGCGGTGACTAACTTTTTTATTCACCTAGTCATTAATTTCATCATTTTCTACTAGTGAGTGTTGATGAGCATTCCTTCATTTTGGTCCCCTGTCCTTATGCGGGGTTGGATTGGCGAGGGTGTGCCAACATCCTCTTCACAACTGATGAGCTGCCAGATGATAGAGGTAATATTACTGTTTTATTTAAATTTATTCTAACATGTTATCTAACTTGTTTTTATTAAATTGTGTAATAAAATCCTCTAATTATTGTTGTGTGCTTGTATATATTTTGCAGACATTGGCTCTTTTGATGGTGAGGAGATGTCGCCACCACCACCTGATCCAGGTGTGGATCCTGATGAGGATGAGGGCATGCCAAATATTACTGAGGATCATCAGGAGGCCGGTGCAGATCAGAGACTTGCTCCTGTTGGTGCGCCGGTGTGCAGTTGACGTCTTAGTGATGCTAGATACATGATGGAGTTCGGTGACCAACTCATTGCATTTATTGTCGAGGCGAGCATCATGCCTGTTGATTTTAGAGAAATAAAGGCCGATGATAGGCTATTACAGATGTGGAGAGGCATGCCGCGTGACATGTATAGCCTGATGCGGCATGTCGTAGGAGTTACGACAACTTTTACGTGACTGACGAGGACTGTTGCACATTACGATCGAGCCGCAACACATGATGGAAAGTCTGCGAGGCACAGTGTATCATCATCTCATGATCATTCACATCCTTGCGCCGCGCCATATTTTCATGAGCCTCCACTAGAATCTACCAGTAGTCATCATGGAGATGAGGCTGGACCATCGGCCACTAGTACTGATATTGATGTTGTACTTCCACTAGCTGATCCATGACATTTATATTACAGTTGTATATTTTTAACATTATCCATATTTTTACAGTTGTATATATATATATATATGGTCCATCTATTTTATGTTCATGTTGCAGTTGTACTTAATTTACATGTTGGTGATGATCATTATGTGTATGTTGTTAGGTCATGTTAGATATGTTCATTTAATGTGAAGCTTGCAGATAGATGTGTATGTGATAGCATGAGATGTATATTTGACATGAGATGTATATTTGATGTTTGTGTTGTACTAATGATGTTAATATATAATGTTAATTGTGTTTTGTTAGATGATCATGATCACGATGATGCAGTTAGCGATTTTGAATGTGTTTTTTTAGTCAAATATGATGTTTGTATGATGGTTATCATGAATGTGATGTTTATTAATTAATTTAATACCAAATGATCATGATATTGTAAATTTTTAATATTTGTATTTCTAATTGTATTTAAAATTCTAAAATTGTAATTGTAATGGTATATATGTAAATTTATAAAATTGTAATTGTATATATGTAAAATTCTAAAATTGTAATTGTACGTGAAATTGTAAAATTGTAATTGTAATTGTAATTTTAATTCTAATTGTATTTGTATGTAAAATATTTGTAAAATTTTAATTGTATTAATGTGAAACGAATTTATTAAAATTTTTAAATTTGTATATTTGTAAATTTTAAATAATTGTAAAATAATAAATCAAGAATAATATGATTTATTGTAACATAATAAAGTTTAGAAAATAATGCAAATAAATTCCTATACTTTAGAATTATCATTATTTTATTATGATCTTAGAAACAAAAAAAAGAATTAATTTATACAATACGCCATTGTTTTTGAGATCAACATAATACCAAATTATCAAGTGAATTATTGATTTTAACATTAACACAATGCAAATTACCAATTAATTCAAAATACATATTATATTAATATTTCGAAAAAGCCATCTTAAAAAGTATAAATATTGATGAAATAACACATGTACCATATCACTCTCGGTTCTCATGATTACCCTCATTATCTTCTAGCTCGCATGGCATGATAAGACTATTGTTCTCAAAAATATGTTTTGATCTAGGGTCATGTGTCAATACGAACCACTAATCCCTATCCAACAAATCTGGGTAAAAAAACACCTGGTTGCAGTGTTTAGGGAAAACATAGGGCTCCTTAGCTTCATCCCACATCTTTCTAGAGTTGATACATATTAGCCTACTATCACGATCTTCCTTTACATTATTCCAATCAAAGGTGTCCCACCACTTGCACCTAAAAATAACACATTGGAAAGAAGAAAAATCCACTTCAATGATCTCTTGTATCTTTCTGACGTAACCTAACGTCCCTCGTACTAGTTGTTGATCATGGTGGCTAGATCGACTAGATTGATCAAACTCGAATTCCACTCCACAGTCTTGTGTGATGTTTCTAGCATCGACATTTTCGGTGCGAAAATGGTGTCCATATGCCCACATAGATGGGAACAAATGAACCTATTATAAAAAAGTTAAAAAAATCATATTGTCATGTGTGTTATAAATAATAATCCAATAGTTATAATATGAAATGTAGATGTTTTGATATAAGTTTCAAATTTACATATAAATTAAAAATATTATTATCAAGTTGTTGCACCCAATCCCTATGTTTAGTGCATCCTCTTCAGCATGTGGGTAACGACTGGTAGCATCGTATTTATCTCTGACTTGGTAAACAACCCAACTATTGGGGAATATTTTTAGCATATCTTCTTTTAAATGATTGGGATAAGACACACTTATACCATTCAACCGTCTGAATTCTTTCCTGTCACTATCCCATTTCATCCTATTTTGTTCATACAATGCGACCCACAGTTGTGTCACTTCAGAATTGTAAAGAATAAATTTATTGATTGCTTCAATTTATGCATTCGCTGATGAAATCAAACCAAAATTATATAGTACTTAGAGATCAAAATATACATTATTTCAAATTTCAACATGAATATTAATTACTTTTTGTAAATTTGAAAAATTATAATTCGCTTACTCTTTATCAAGCGCTTTTTTCCACTCGTTTGGAGCAACTCTCCTTCTCTTTTGTCTTCATCCATTTGATCATCCCAAATCACCGCACCTAGTCTGTTGTTGATCTGCTTGATGTACTCACTAACATAGTAGAAAGACTCATACGATATGTACCCCTCTGCCATAGACCCCTCCGGTTTTTCCCTTTGTCGAATAAAACCTTTCAATTTCTTCATGTACCTATCTAGGAAGAACATCCAATGAAAAGAAACAACCCTAACTAATTCAACCTCATCTACTAGGTGGATTAGAAGATGAACCTGTAAGTCCATGAAACTCGTTGACAGTTCCTTCTCAAATATACAACAATCTAAACTATCTCTTAACACCACCGTGGAATGCTAGCCACATGAATCTCCTTTGACGTTATCCAACGTACAAATGCAGATAATTTAGATATGGCACATCCTAGGTCTTGAGGGAATTCATGTTACACACACCCACACACAAACAAATGATAATGACACTGCAAAGTTATAAACACGTGCAATAATATACAAAATTAGTTATGTTTTATGATCCCCACATGGGATACAGTTTATTAATATAACAAATAATAAAATCATGATTTTGACATTATACATACTCTTAGAAGATTCGAATGGTCATCCACGGTGAAGGAACGCCATAGTGAAGACTTGTATGAAGTTGGCACCCTCACATCCATTATAACTTCCTTTGCCAAAGATATATCATCTTTTTTAAAAATCCATGTGACATCACCTTCTTTGAAAAACCATGAATTAGAGGGACCAACTCCTGCCTCTAATCCCGTACTTTCTAATCGTCTTGGCTAATGTGTCACTTCGTTTCGATGATATGTGCCTCCATAAAGAAGATGAAACATTTTTAAATATGTGCATGGGATCTAATAAGTAGGCTATCTTAAGATGGTCCCAATATGGGAGGTCATAAAAGATAGATTTCCTTTTCATCCCAATGGACAATTTCTCAACATAGGTGTTGAAGAAATCTGGATCATTGAACTTAGGCTCCCCATTTGAATCAAACATTTCTATGAACTCCTTCTCCTTCTCTCTCATATGCTCTAATTCATTTAGCTGGTGTCATTATTGGAGACCTTTGGGTTCTATCTCGTTTACCATTGAAGGCGGATGTTGCTCTTCTGTAAGGGTGTTGTTTTGGTAGGAATATCCTGGAGCAATCATACACTGGCTTTCGTAGGTCCTTGGACCATCTAGCTTTCAGAGAAGGTCCACAACATTTACATCCAAAATACCCTTTTGTTACAAGACATGTGAGATTATATTTGTATACATTAATTAATATGCATGTCATGTTAAAGAATATCATGAAGATCAGAACAAATATTACAACGAATTAAATAACTAATATGTGAAAGAATATTGTTACATTATATATAGACAAATCAATAAATTAAACATGTAACTTACCAGAGCAAACTCCTAAGCCTGGATAATCATGTGTCATGTAAGCACATATGCCATACAACGTAAAACTCGTCTCTGCTGCGATGGGTCTTGATACATCTTATACGTTTATCCCATCCCATAATTCCTTCAATTCATCTACCAGTGGTTGTAAGTAGACATCCATATTATTCACTTGTCTTCTACCAGGGACTATGAGAGCCAACATAAGATGTTCATTCTTCACGGACAACCATGGGGGGATACTTTTATTGATCACTACTACAGGCCAAATAGAATAGTTGGTGTTCTAGAGGGAATATGGGTTGATGCCATCCATGGCTATGCTGAGTCGTAGACTTCGTACTTCATTCTTGAATTTTGTCATGTATCCTCTATATGCTTCATGGCTATTGGATCAGTTGGGATTCACATAACTTCCAACTCACTTCTGTGTGAGACATGCCATCCCTGCAACATAGCTAATTCTTTGCAACGAAAGAGCCTTTGAATCCTTGGGATTATAGGCATGTGCCTCAATATCTTAAAAGGAGGACCAGTACGTGATTTACCCTTCTTTTTTGATTTATCATACCTTCCATGCCCACATTTCGGACACATCTCTTTATCTGCATATTCTCCTCTATATAGAATACAATCATTTGGACATGCATGATATGATATGTACTCAACACCCAACATTTTCAACAATTTCTTTGCCTCTTTGCAGCTACCGGGCAAGAAATTATCACTCAGAAGAACCTTATCTTTGAATAACCTATAGTTGATGATCATGGACAAATATATTAATAAATGTACATTACTGTCGATATAATTATTAACGCTCATAAAATTTAACATTTGTAATTTTCATGCAGTGTACTGATTATATTTCAAATTTATATAAGGGGAGTACTTTATGGTAACTTACCTCAAAATTTCCAAGAAACATGCATTCAATAAGCCTAACTTTGCTTTTAATTTGTACAGTAACATTTTTGTTCCCAACTGGGTAGACTTTGACAGATCGCCAGGTCCAAAGAGAGGGGTGGTGGAAGAAATTTTAAGGCTTTCGAAAAGGTGTCAGCGATATGAGCATCATTCCCTAGTTGATCATCATTTTGGAATGCATATAACAACATTGTCTCCATGGCAGTGGTATCCCTTAAGTAATCATCCATATCAACCTCTATTTGATTGCCTCCATTGCCAGCTTGTGAAGAACTACTATTGCTGTAGTCATTCCTAATTGGTGAATCTGGACATAGCGGGAATTGAATCGGTGGTTGATTCAACCATTCTTGGTATCGTTCCTCTCCAATTTTTTCTCTTAATTAAGTCTTCTCTCGATTTGACATTTTCGTGGGGTGAAAGGGAAGATGGTAGGTAGGTCATTCATCATCACTAGAATCCTAATAATTAAAAAAAAAAAATTGAACATGATTAGTACAAAATATATGATATCAATTAGTATCCACGTTGACAATATTACATGATTATAAATTGGTTTGACGTTGAAATAATTACATATTAATCAATATATATACCAGACAATTATAATTATAATTACCATCATTGTCCCGAGATTGTGGCTAGAAGATGCAATATTGTTACAATTGGCAGGGTGAAGCGGCTGTCCATTTTCATCTACCAAATGTGCCTTGCGGAATGCAGCTCCTGATAAGAACTTTCGAAGTTTTGGAGCATTTTGAATATTTTGTGCATCTGAACTTGATGCTAAATCTGCATGACCTGCAAATTTGTATATATATTATAAATTTAATTAAGTTGTACGTGATTGACTACATGGATAAAAAACATATATAAATTCAATTACATAGTTAAAAAATAAAACAAATCTGAAGTAAATATTACGTCTCCACATGGATAGGGAGAACTCTGCGATGGACTTTGAGAAATATTATGGAACAATCTGGATTTTGAAGAATTTTCCATTCCATATAATATATGATATTTTCTCCCTACATTTGAGCAAAACAACAATTAATTTTGGTGCATAAACTTAAATGTCATTCTGGTGTGTAATGTACAAATAACTGCACCGGTGAGTTGTTTTTTTTTTTTTTTGTGCACCGGTGCCGTTTTATAACACGATGCACCAGTGCAGTTCAATTAAAGGATGCACCAATAAATGAATAATCGTAAATAAAAAAAAGCGCAACCTTATTTTCTGTAAGTGAAAAAAAAGCGGTAAATTGAAAAATGGGTGGCAAAATATTTTCAAAAATATAATTTCATAAAACATTTCTTTAAATACTAAACACTTTTCATTATTTCACTATTTTTGCAAAAAGTTTCAGCCAGAGATTTGCAGGATACATACCTGGAGCAAATAGAACACGAGAGCACTGGGGAGCAGGGAAATACGTTCAAATAGAAGTATTTAGACAATCAGAATTCCTAACCTCTGGTGAGTCAAACCCTGTACCATAAAATTTCAAGCAATGTGAGTAAGTTTATTGTTTTTTTGTACATTTTTCTGCAGTTTTTTTTATGCAGTAAAATAAGAAATCAAAGTCTATTGTTTTTTATTTTATTTTTTCTGTAGTTTTTTTTATGAAGTAAAATAAAAAAATCAAAGCTTATTGTTTATTTATTTATTTTTTTGTAGTTTTCAGAAACAAAAATAAAAAAGAAATCCATTTTTAAAAACAAAACCCTAGATTCTTTTTGTTTTTTCCCTTTCTTCTCCCTCTTTCTTTTTAATTTAGATTTATAGGGTTTGTATAGTTAGAATACATCCAACCCATGAGACGATTTGCATAGTCGGATCCCAATCCATGTTGGCCCTTACATCAATATTAAAAAAATACAGTTTTTTTTCGTCGGTGTTCCTTGTGTAACATAGCGCACCGGTGCGCTAAGTTATAGTAGTGCACCGTGAAAGTATAGTGATAAAAAATAAAAAATAAAAAATGTTTTTATCAGTGCGCCATATGTAACATATGGCACTGGTGCACTACTGCATTATTGTGCACCGCAAACGTGTTGTTTTGCAAAAAAAACCATTTTAGAAACAAACCCTACATTCTTTTTGTTTCTGCCTTTTCTTCTTCCACTTTCTGTGATTCCAGAATTAGGGATTTTCAATTTATATTTATAGGGTTTGTATTGCTAAATATAAGCCTAATACATCCAACCAAGATGAGGACCTGCATAGGTTGATTCTAATCCATGTCGGCCCTTGCGTCAATCTTTAAAAAATACATACTTTTTTTTTCGTCGGTGTGTCCTGCGTAACATAGTGCACCGGTGCGCTCGGTTATAGCAGCGCGCCGTGAAAGTACAGTGATAAAAGATAAAAATAAAAAAATGTTTTTATCAGTGCGCCATATGTAACATATGGCACCATGCACTATTGCATTATGGCGCACCGCAAACGTGCTGTTTTTTCAAAAAAAGCCATTTTAGAAACAAACCCTACATTCTTTTTGTTTATGCCCCTTCTTCTCCTACTTTCTATGATTTCAGAATTATGAATTTTCAATTTATATTTATAGAATTTTTATTGCTAAATATAAACCTAAGACATCCAACCAACAGGAGAACCTGCATAGTCGAATCCCAATCCATATCGGCCCTTGCGTAAACTAAAATAAAAATAAAAAAATTGTCGGTGCGCCCTGTGCGGCATAGTGCACTGGTGCACTCTGTTATTCCAGTGCACCGCGCAAGTACTATGATAAAAAATTTAGAAAAACAGAATATTTTTTCTCAGTGCACCATTTGTAAAAAATGCAACTGGTGCACTATTTCATTATGGTGCACCACAAACGTTCTGTTTCGAAAAAAAACTTTCAAAAAATACAAACCTTACATTATTTTTGTTTCTCCCCTTTCTTCTTCCTCTTTCTATGATTTCAGAATTAGGAATTTTCAATTTAGATTTATAGGGTTTGTATTGTTAAATATAGACATAAGACATCCAACTGACAGGATGATTAGCATAGTTGGATCCCAATCCATGTGGGCCCTCGCATGAATTTAAAATAAAAACAGTTTTTTTTTATCGGTGTGCCTGGAGTAACTTAGCGCACTGGTGCTCTATATTTTACAAGTGCATCGAAAAATGTAATGTGATAAAAAATTAATATATTTTTTATTGGTGTGCCATATGTAAAATATGGCACCGATTTATTCTAAAAAACTAACACTGGAAATTTTTTATTATTTATCATGGTTAACCTGTGTGCTCGTTGATATGTAATGCACCGGTGATCATTGTTGACATAAAGCACTATAAGGTCTATTATACTGTTTTGGTGGTGCCTTTGGAAGAGAGACACACATCGGAGTCGGTGTGTAAACCATTAATGGCGCACCGGTTTTTTGAGATTTTTTTTTTTTACTTGAAAAGTTGACAATTTTTTTATAAATATATTATTGAATGATATGGTACAGGTTTTAGATTGATAAAGAAATGACTAACAAGATATCAAGTAACAAAAATACTGATAACACATCAAGGAAAGCAAAAAAGGCAAGTTCTTTGTAAATTTTTAAAAAAATATTATTTTTGAACTATATGTAAGTTTAACTAATATGTATTGTTTACTGTGTATCATGCAGAGCCACAAAATGACAAAGCTCGATAATATTATTTCTGATCTAGGAATATAAGAGCGTAAAATCTTGATGGAAAATTTTCAAAAGGATGAATCATGTGAATGAAAAAATACTATCGATCCAATATGAGTTTCTTTTTTTAGTTTTCATTAATAATATAATTAAAATTATTAGATAACATGTGTGAAAAAGTCTATTAATTCACATCTGTTTAATGTTCTACAGGGACCAACAACTCAGAAAAGTAATGTTTTTCTAAGAAAAGAAAAAAAATAGAACATGCAAATGAAAATGAATTTCTCCTTAGCTCATCTAGAGTGGTGCTGGAGGTTAACGAAAGGGGGGGAAATTTTTACAAAAGTTTGAGGGATCTAGTGGAACGAATGTATAGATGTTCTTTCCACTTACAATACAAAAATCAATCCAATGATTCCAAGAACCAAATTTTATGTAAACTACAGTAAGAGTTTCTAGAGAATTGGTCAATGAGACATGTCAGACTTTTAATAGCAAAAACGTACAAAAAAAAAAAGAAGGAATGAAAAAGTAATATTCCTTTAGATGTTTGTCTAGAATTGTTATAATTTTTGTTATACTTACTTTTCATATATCAATATAAAAATTAAATAGTTTATTGTCATGTTACATTTTCAGGAGGATTATGAAAATCTAAAAATATGAACGAGCTGATATCAGAAATATGCCAGTAGAAATGTCCAAAAAGGTGTACAAGGAGATGGTTAAAGAAATGGGAAAAATTGCATTGTTGGAGGAGCCATCTCAACAACAACTTGCTTCAAATGTAATTTTGTAATCATTGAATTTTTGATCGTTAGGTAAAATAAATAAACAATTTAGCATTAAATATTAATTTTCAAGTATTTTCTTGCATAAAAGAAAAGAAAATGGAACCCATTCAGCACACAAAACAGGATGATAAGGAAGAAAAGGATTGATATCTAAGTTTGCGAATTGTTACTTCCTTATAACAAATGAACTAGATTTCATTTTTGTATTTTTTAAGTTGTTTTACAAAAATCATCATTGAATGTCTTCAAACAGGTGCTAACATACAAAGAAGAAGCATCAGAGGAATTGATTGAAATTGGGTTAAAAATGGGTTATGCGTATATGTTGGCATATCAGAACTTAATTGTGGAATTTGTAAGCATATATCGATCTTGTTTTACTTAGCCCCGTCTATAATTAATAGAAAAAATAAATATTTTATAATAAATATATGATTTGTTATGGGATATAAAACTTGCAGGAAACAAAGTATGGCACTGTGCCAATAGATCAAATCTTGAAAGATGGCATGTTACATAGTTTTGAAAGAATGTGTATAGTTTATGAGTCAATTGTTGCATTGGTACATCATCTCTTTTCGATTTACATTGATAATATTATTTAATATTGCAATTTTCATTATTCTCACCAATGTATATACATTCATTACAATTTATTTTTATGTTTTTAGACGGAAGGTGAAGAAGAAGAAAACAATCAACACCGTGAACAAAACATTTCTGAAAATAACCCAATTCATGGAAGTAGCTCTAGCAGTGATAGCAGTTCAAGCAAAGAATGATGATCACTATGTTTGGATACAAAAGCAAGGCGTTGTATTTTTTGAAAAATGTCTGTGAAATCAGACATTTTCTTTAATGTAATGGACATAGTGTCCTAGTCGAAAGATAAAGGGATACCAATAACTGTCCCATTTTGTATGACAAAGAATTTCTTATATATATATATATGTGTGTGTGTGTTTTAATTTATTCTATTGCATTCTCTATTGTAGCTATTGCGTTCTCCATTTTTGTTCTCAAATGCATTAATAAAAATTTAATTCATATGAATATTGTTATAATATATATATGTGTCGACTTTTGATGAATAATGAATTTTAAAAAACCACAATAATTATGATATGAAGTAACAAACTAATCCAAACATCACATTCAAATCCATTAATAAAAAGTTAATTAATATGAATATTGTTATAAGATGTGTCGACTTTTGATGAATAATGAATTTAAAACAATCAAAATAATTGCACTTTCATATGTCAATGTTTCTAAAAAATACAAAATGAAAACCGGTCCATGTATTCTTATACTGGTGCACTTGTATTCTTAAGTGCACCGGTGTGTTTTTACGACCTATGGGCACCTCACAAATAACAAAACCAGTTAAAAATATCAAGGAGTTTGTGCGGTATGACGCTCCGGTGCATTTATGTCTATATACGCACCGGTGCCGTTTTACGACCTATGAGAACCGCACGAATACCGATACCAATTATAACTCTTGGTGCGTTTGTGTGATACTATGCACTGGGGCGTTTTTGTTTCTATACGCACCGGTGAATTTAGATGACCCATAGGCAGCGCACGAATACCTATATCAATTATAAATCTCGGTGCATTTGTGTGATACTGCGCACCGGGGCGTTTATGTGTCGATACACACTGGTGCATTTGTATGACATATTTGCACCGCATGAATACTGACACCAATTATAAATATTGGTGCATTTGTGTGATACAGTGCGCCAGGGCATTTCTATAAGGATACGCACTGGCACTTTGATACGACCTATGGGCACCGCTCAAATCTCAAGACCAATTAGAACGGCCCCATGCATTGTATCACCAAAAGTACGCCCAGTTTTGTTTTATACCTTAACGGCTCGGTGCATTTGCCTTCAACTGCCCCGGGGCTCTAGGTACAGGTATGCATCAGTACGTTAAATCCTAATTAGCACACCGATGAAAAAAAACATTCGTAATAACCTCTGGCTGCCCATTTATTTTTTTAGTTCTGCTGAATTTCCATTAAAAGCTCCGCCAAAACCTCCGTATCCAAAAATGGATGTGGTAGCATATGTTTTTTTGAAAAATTTGGCCAATTTTATAACACTAAAAACCTCCTTTATAACCTCTACTAGAGGGTCTTTTCCTTGTAGTGTTAGCAAAGACAGGGGATTTATGGGATGATGATGGGATGGGAAAGGTCGCCAACTGTTGACTAAATATCATGACCTGTTTCCTACAAAATTATTTGAGCTGAAGGGGATTATAAGAGATATTGTGGTGATGAAGATTACCTTGAAACCGGATGCGTGACCTATAAAGTAGCGCCCATATAGGCTGAATCCCAAATATAAGAAGAAATTCAAAGAGGAATTGGAGAAAATGGTTGCTGCACGAATCATAGAACCAGTAGAAGAATTAGATTGGGTGAGTCCTATAGTGGTGCAAGATAAGAAAACTAAAGGAGAAATAAGGATTTGTGTGGATCTGTGAAAATTGAATGATTCCTGCGTACATGACCCATTCTCGACCCCATTTTCTAATGATCTCTTGAGAATGTAGGAGGTCAGGAGGTCTATTAATTTACAGATGGTTTCTTAGGATACCACCAGATTAGAATCATGCCGAAAGATAGAAGTAAGACAACCTTTGCAATATAATGGGGATCCCTTCAGTATATAGTCATGCCATTCGACTTGAAGAATGCGCCAGCTATCTTCTCGCACATGTTAGTAGATGTGTTCAAAGAATACATCCATAAGCTCTTAGAAGTATACTTTGATGACTGTATTGCATTTGGATTTTTAAAGAATCATGTATCGAGTCTACGCATGATGCTGGATACTTGTCAGAAGTATTAGATCTCGCTCAACCAGAAAAAGTGTATATTGGTGTTCCATTAGGGATCTTGCTAGGTCATATTGTTTGTCAGCAAGGATTGATGGTGCATCCAACAAAGATCGTTGTTATTGTTAAATTGGAATTTCCTACAAATGTGAAACAATTGCGCTCAATTTTGGGGCATACAAGGTACTACCAGAAGTTCATTCAATGTTATGCATTGATCACTGTGCCCATGGAGAAGTTGCTAAAGAAATATGCCTCATTTTGTTGGGATGAGGATTTCTAGAGGAGATTTGAATTGGTTAAAGAGAAGATAGTCAATGTGCCCATATTGGTCTTTCTAGACTGGACGAAGGTATTCCATGTACACGTCGATGCCTACTGCATTGCGCTAGGAGATATTTTAGCGCAGCCAAGAGCCGAAGAGATTGACCACCCTATTTCATTTGCAAGTAGGAAAATATAGAGTGCAAACCATAACTGCTCAACCATGGAAAGGGAAGGATTAGCTATGGTATACGTGCTGTAGAAATTCCGCCATTATCTATTGGGACGACATTTTAAGATGTTTACTGGCAACTTTTCTATGAACTACTTGGTCAACAAGCCTGTGTTGGGGGGGAAGATATGCAAATGGTTGTTGTATTTTTGGAGTATGACTTTGAAGTAATTGTGAAACCTGGGAGATTGACTGTTGGGCCAGACCATATGTCATGCATAGAAAGCAGAGAAGAGCCAACAAGCTTGGAAGATGGTTTACCAGATGCCCAAATATTTGCTATAAAGGTAGTCAATGATCATTTTGTTGATATTATTCATTTTCTGACCACTGGAAGTGCGCCCACAGAATACACACTACAAAAGAAGAAAGATTTGGTTGCGCATGCAACTGAATTTACTCTAATTTAAGTTCAACTATACAAAATGGGTGCAGATGAAGTCCTACGGAGGTATGTGTTGGAATTCGAGAGACAAGATATCTTAGCTGATGCTCATGGAGGGGTTGCAGGAGGTCACTATGCATGGAAAGGAACTGCGCAGAAGATCCTACGAGTTCGTCTATGGTGGCCCACGGTGCACAATGATGCACATACATATTTTTGCACTTGTGATGTATGCCAAAGGACGGGGAAACCGTCACACAGAGATGATATGCCCTTGCACCCAGAAAATGGCTTTACAAGCTTTTGACAAATGGGCCATTTATTTTTTCTGAGGCTTTGACCCTCTAGGAAAGAACACATGTCTGCAATACATAATTAATGAGACATATTATGTGACGAGATGGGTTGAGGCTAAGCTTGTGAAGAATTATAGTGTCGACATAGCTGCACACTTCATTTTTGAGAACATCTTGACTTGGTTTGGGTGCCCTAATATTTTGATGAAGGATCGAGATACACACTTTGTGAATGAAACTATTGAAACTCTGATGGAAGAATTCTAGATTCATCATTAGAAGAGTACTTCATATCACTGATAGGAGAATGGTGTGGTGGAAGCTTTTAATAAGATATTGTAGACTTCACTCACTAAGATCTACAATGCTAATCGACATGATTGGGATGTGTGCATACCTACATTCCTTTGGGCATATAAAACCATGTGCAAGAAGTTGAAAGGAAAAACCAAGTTTAGAATGGTGTATGGGCAGGAACCTGTTATGATGATGGAGTATATTGTCCCAAGTTTGTGCATTGCATCGTTCACTAATATGGAAGAGCAAGATATTATGGAAGAACGATTTTCATGGTTGGTCGCACTGGAAGAGGACTGATTTATTGCACGTTTCCATCAGTAGGTGCAAAAGGCGTGCAAAAAGACTTGGCATGACAGGTACATTAGAAAGAAGGTATTTAAGGAATATGATATTGTTTTGTTGTATGACAACAAGTTTTCGTGCCACCCAGTGAATTTCAAAATGCATTTTCTCAGACTGTATATTGTCAAGGAAATCATAGACGAAGGTGTGATATTCCTAGCCACAATAAGTAGGAAAAACCATGGGTATATCAATGGAAGTCGATTGAAAACATATAGAGATAACCCTTTCCCTTTGTGCACCAAATGATTATATGGCTGGAATTCTGGATCTGCGCAACAAGGATGGCTGATGCGCAGACAGGTGCGAGGTGCATGGAGTAGCTACAATAGAAGGTTGATTGGGTCCCAGAGGTGGCAGAATATAGCTATTGGAACAATAATTCAGGACAAGACAACATTGTTACTGTTTGGAGGAGCCGCTAAATTTCATTTAATAGGGAGATTATGCCAGATTTGGAGCCGTTTTAGCATTTATGGGGATACATTAATGAACATAAGACCATTTAAGACATTCCTATGCTACAAATATGACCAAAGGGGTCAAATTAGTTCCATTTTCTTTGTATATTATTTATACAAGTTTTTATCTCTTCTCTCCAAAGATTGTCTGAAGCTTATGTCTGGCCTTGATCCGATATTTGAGGAGGAGTTGCACCATCAAGGTCTAGGTCATCTGATTCTGCCAAGCATGACTGCTAACAAGCCCACTCCTTCTACAACGCCAGCTGAAGAGACCCCTGCACAAGCTGTTGAGACCCATCCACCGGTCCAAACTAAGAAAGGATAGTTCTCGAGGTCCCAGAAATCACCCTGTCAGAAGACCCCAAAGCTGCACTCAACTTCCGCAAAGCGCCAGAAGAAGCCTATGGCTGACTTTCCTAAAACCGTCATGGAGGAGGATGTCATAGAAGTAGTAGACCCCATCTCACGGTTTCCTACGTATGTCATGTCGTGAAACCTTAGTAAATTTCCCCAAGGATATAGATAAAGTGTCATCGTATATCAATATGTCGCTGCTCCCTGAAAACGTGTTGGTTGAAGGCGATAAGTTCGCAAAAATTGCACTGCTAAAGATGGAATATTGGGACCTGAGAGACCAGGATAAATTCCCAGAGCTCATGCCCACTATGTACCTAGAGAATATCCCTTATGAGGGTGGGGGAGTAAGAGTTGAGCCGGAGTCCTAGGCATTGGGCATTGAACCTATTACATATTCCACACTTCGGGCACAACCCAATTAATGAAATATGTGTGCACCAGCTACTCGCCCTCATTCATGATTACTAATTATGTCTAGGAGGGATAATTCCGATCGATGCTGCACTAATCCATCGGATTATTGGCTTTCCAGACTAGGGGGAGGACCATGCGATGAATTTTGGAGGGAAGAGCCAAGAACGCAAGGTAGCTGAGGATGTCAAAGAAGAATACAAGGTTTTGTGCAATACCCATGACTTCTTTATGCATGAAATCAACGATCCCGCAATTTAGATGGGCACACTAATCCTTGCATGTAATATGATGAGAAAATGCAGGCCAAAGGAAGTGTCGACCAATGTCATTGCGTTAGAAGGGTTATGTAAGAAGGGCATACAGTTAAATTGGTCCCAACACCTTTTTACCGAGTTCCTAGATAATGTGTGTGAAGTACATAGGAGAGAAAGCACATCTACTATTCCTGGTTATTTCTCCTTATTGTGCTCATCGAATGGAAGACACCTCAAGATACACAGTTCCCTGATATAGAGCTAGACATGTGCGTAGTCGCACGCTATGCAACCCTATGGAGCTCAAAGATCCCAGCCAGAGTCACGAAGAACAATATTTTTTGGGTGTTGTTCAACTCTGCACTCTTCCACGCCATTGTGTCAAAGCTAAGGTTATCGCCAACCCTTTATGAGTAGTATAAGCTAATTTCAGACTTCAAAGCCATGTTCCACAACATGCACATTTGCGCGAAGATCGTTATCGAAGGCGTTTGGTATGAAATATACTACCTGGTCACAGAGGATGACCTGGTGCACGTCACAATGAAATGGTCGCTTACCCAGTTAGAGCCACGCACCATTAGGGGTGCCTCGTTGCTAGTATTGAAGACTCCAACCAAGCTACGAACCACCAAGGATACACAGTAGAAAGGAAAGGACACTGAATGTTGGAAATACTGAGAGGGGGGGGGTGAATCGGTATTCCTTTCAATTAGAGCATTAGTTAATCTTCAATTATTATAATTTTTTGTACAATGATAGCAGTAAACAAGAGGAACACAAATGCACACAGTTTTTAAGGTGGAAAACCACTCTGGGACAAAAACCACCTAATGCTTTTCTAATAATTCTTTAATATTCAACTCTAATTGAAAATAAAGCTCCAACTTCCTAGAATCTAGAAAAGCATTCTTCTCCAGCTCCCACTGGATGGACACTCCAATGCCCGAGATTCTTTAGTAGTCAACTGAACGGATGCCCCAACACCCAATGAGCTACAACTCACCCTAGCACCACCCTACCACCCTATAGAAGAATAAAAGAAGAATGGACTCCCGTACCAGGGAAAATGGTCCATTTTACAATGATATAGAATGATGTAGAATAAGAATATATACTAGACCGTAACCCCAAATTTGACACAACCACCTAATTATGATCCTATACCTCCCAACATTGCCTCTTCAACCCTTGGTAGATAGATACTAGTATAATTTGTACAATAATGTATTTACAATGACTAAGTATAATGATACCTTTACAATGATTGTATGCAGTGCTGCCCACTTGAAGACTTCATATGATGAACTTCTTGCTACGATTATGCACCTTGGTTGCTGCTATTTTCATGCTACCCTCTACTGCACTTTTCTTTGCTTTGTTTTCGTAGAAATTATGGTCCTTTGCAACCCTTGACAACACATGATCTATCTTTTTCTTGCCTTCTAGGAGCTCGATATTGAATCTGGTGTATCTTTATTATTTCAGATCCTAAATCTCTGATTTTTGGTCCTGTAGTAGTCCTCTGAGTCTTATTTCCAATGCCATAGGTCTGACCCAATTTGGATTCTTCAATAAAGAGTTATTCCCAATCTCTCACAATGCCCTAATTATGGACTGTTTTAGCAGAGTTCACTTGTACGGCATGCCACATGTCATTTTTTCTTCATTTGGCTCTGAAATTGATCGAGCCAAAATTAGAGAATATAAAATATCTATCAGTTTTTACAAAATTCCAATCTGATACTCAGAGAGAGAGAGTTATGACGATTTTACCAAGGTCACTTCTTTGAGATAAATTTTCGGAGCCTGCAAAAACCCTGACGTCCACAGATCATATCTCCAAAAATGTTGCGCACCTTGATCTGATTTTTTTACTACATATTCCTCAAGATTTTGGCTTTGCCTCATAAAAATTTCAGCTTTTGAAAATTCGTAGAAAAAAATCTAGAGCGAAAATTCCAAGATGACTTGTTTCAGATAGCGAAATCCCATGCCTAAGGAGGAAATGAAGATCACAATTTATATGAATGCTTAGGTTGAGAGGGGCTTCAAAAAATGAACGTGGGAGGGATTTTAGGAGCTTAAAAAATATTAATTATGACTTTTCAATGACCCATGCCCCAACCCCATGGGGTTTTAGCCCACTAACTGGGGGTACAAACTTCAAACATGAATATCTCTCAAACCGTGAAGAATTACATGGCGTGCCATATATAAATGGAAACATATCGACAAGTAGAAACCATAAAAAGCATTATTGACCCAGAATATATTAATTTGGTAGGTCAAAATTCCCATGCAATATTGGGTTAACCCCTGGTGCTGCTTGGGTTGACATCAATGACAACCGTTGATCAACAATCTCCCCCTTTGGCATTGATCGCAACACAAGTACTCCCCCTGCGATCATGACACCTATTCCTACAAAATTCTCTCCCCTTTTGACATCAATGGCAAAGGGTAACTCCCCCTGAAGCACAACTGTGTAGGAGGTAAATCCCCTCTGCGGACAGAGGCGATCCCTACTAGCCCAGGTCGGGTCTAGCAACAATCGAACACGCTACAGTGCAAGTTCCTAATTGTAAATAAACCGACTTGCGAAGAAGGCTTACCTGGAATCCAACGTTGTCGTTTGTAGAAGAGGTGGTGCTCCCGTTCCTTTGCCCTGGAAGATCACAATCCCCACGATCTCCATGATCGGACACCTGCACATGCAAGAAACAACACAAACGCAAGCATAAAATCCAGTACGTACAACTATATGTCAGTCGAAGAGGACATAACTCATGAACATGATCAAGAACAAGAGTGGAACCATAACCAATAGTCGCTTAATATTAATGAGTCAAAAAGAAGAATACAACCAAAGCTTCGACGCTGAATTCTCCTTTTGCGGGTCGTCAGCACAACATGTCTCGATAAAGCCTGTCAAGGATGGGACAAGCCTCTCTCTCCAGATAATTGGCAATAGTCTCCTTGCTTGGATTTGGCCTTAGGGAATCAAGAAGGCTCTTGTAGCATAAGGATATGCAAGCTCTTGGGAATTTGGAGATTCTGGAACTAGCTTGCAAGGGAAATGGGCAAGCTTTTATAGAAGGAGGAAGGGAAGTTGGGATCCCTATAATTATGGGATTGGCCCTATCATCAAGGAAGCTTCCATGAGAGGTGGCAAACCACTTCCTCTCTATGGAAATCCGTAGCCAAACCACCCAACTTAAGATAGATATCAGTCCAGGAATTTGTTAGGATGAAACTTCCACCTTTTATATTTAAAAAACACCTCTTAATATGGTTGGCACGGGTGCGGCTCTATGATAGAGCGCCAATTGGCGCACCCTCTTTGGAGGATTTTCCCCCTTGGCGCGAGGGCTGAACTATGGAACCGCGCCAATGAAGAAAGAGCTATTTTTAGGGTTTTTTGCAGGAGATGTCTTCAGGGCGATTAAAGTTCATCTTCAGAGGGATGCAATGAAAGTATTTTCAACTCTTGTCTCTGCTCACAGGTCACAGAATGATCCCTCCAATGTGCGGGATGGGGATTGTAGGGACGGTGACAAATTGATGTGTAATAGATGCCCCCTAAAGCATGAGGCATGAAAGAGAGAGAGGGGGGTGAAATGCTTTACGAGAACATGCTGACTGAAAACACTGCCATCGGAAAACCTACGAAGCGAAGTACAACTGATGTCTTAGATACATGATATATATACGTGGTATGGGCGCAGCCATCCATAACAGAGTTTACAATAATCTAGATCCAAGGCATGGACGCAGCCATCCAGTGAGGATTGAGAAATAGACTCAGGCATGGTCGCAGCCATCCAATCAGTGAGTCATGTAAATAATCATAATAATCCACAATATCGTAGCCTGGATTACAATAGAAACAATCCAGGGTCTTGCGCTCCATCTCGACCCGAAAAAAGTACAAGTTCAAGCATGCGAATATGTGAGCTAAAGTCGAACATGCAAGAACATCACCTGATTACCAGCCAATGATGAAAGCTGTTAACAGACGCGAGAGGAACCACCAATAATGACAATGGCTCTCAAGGTACTATAGGTACAATCTACGGCGTGCGAATCAATGAGCTGGTGTCGAACACCCGTAGAATCACTCGATCGGAGGCCAATGATGAAAACCTCACGTCGAATGCGACGAACCTGCCATTGAGGCATGCAGGCTCCAAGGTACCATGAAAGAGTCTCTAGACCGTCTTCCTGGATAATGAGCTGAAGTTGACAGGAAGTGGCCTTGATCAAAGGTGGGCCATAACGTTTCCCACATCATCGACACAAGACGGAGGAACATAATGTTTTTGTGAATCAGGATCATATGGGAATCAGAGGAAGGTTGATACTTGCAGAGGTCAACTTCTCTTGAACATGCAAACGGCACGACAGTGGCCTTGGTAGTATTTGACATCAACGGATCAGAGGTCATGGTGACAAGGCAATGAGAAGATGAGAGTTCAAAAGGGATTATCCAAACCCACGGAGGCAAAGTGAAGAACGAGATGAGATGTCCCCAACCCGACACGAATGCAGATAAGTGCCATGTTCAAGAGCGACATATTGCCGACACGACAACGATGCTGGCTCCATTTTCCCCCACCATTTCTGGTGAGTACCCCAATTATTTTTTATAACAAGCTTGAAGGGGATAGCATATGCTTGTAATATAAGTCTGCCCTTCGGGCGAATCCATCCTAGTACATTTAACAAACCCTAGGAAGGAGCGACTCGAATAACGTCATTTCGACTGAATCCGATGTCATCAGGGTTTAACGAGTCTGACAAAGGAAGAACTCGGCGTCTTTTCATATTTAGAGAGTTTGAAAAGACAGAAGAAAAGTAAACTCTAGTGGTCCCTTTTCATAGATAGTTCCCCGGACCCGAAAAGGTAGAAAACAATACCTGAGAAAACCTCCTAGTCACGATAGGCTAGGGTATTCCTTTTTCGTAAATAATCGATCCCAGCCCGAAAAAGGGGTAAATGTATACTGGGTAGATGTCGATTCGTGTCCACTTTAACGAGATCAAAACGGCAAGGGCCTCGGCAATCTTTTCATGTTTAGAGAGTCAGAAAAGAGCTGAAAGATGACTCCAGAGTGACTTTTTTGTGTATTTACCGAGTCTGAAAAAGTATAAAATACAACTCGTTTCACCATTTCAGTTGCGTGAAAGACCTGTTGCTGCATAAAAAGGCAAGTGTAAAACCCATTTTCGACACAAATACATTAAAATATTCAGAAAAATAACTTTCAAAACCTATTTTGAGTTCAAAAAGTTATAAATATGTCAAATGGTAAAAATAGAATTACTTTTTACTATTTACCTCACCGAAGAGCAGCAGTGGTCCAGTTTGGTGTGCAAACTTCTGACAGTGATTACGACCGATCCGGGCTACCATTCAGAGTTCCGTCAGTTCCAGGTAAGAGGCGCTTCTTTGTACTCCATTTCAATCCATTTTTTAATAGTTTTCCATCATGCATTAGACTTCTGAGGCCACTTTTTTAAATTTTTAGGGCTCCGCTCATTGGCGCGGGTATCGGGCATGGACCCGCGCCAATGGGCTTTTATATGCAAAGGGCTCGTGCCAGCTGGCACGACTGTTCAGGAAACAGCCGCGCCAGCGGCAGAACCTCAATTTCCGCCTAAAAATTCGAGATTTTAATCAATTTGGATGAAATTTTGAAGCTCATCAGAGATCTAATTAAGGGTTTTGACCATGTTGGTGCAGTGAACCAAACAAAATGGTGATTGAGTGGAAATAAAGGGAGCACGGTGAAGAGGATGAACAAGCCATGGAAAATGAAGTTTGCATGAACGCCCTCAGGAACTGCGGGCTAAAAAAGTTCTTCCTAACACCTTGTTTACGATCTCAGCTCGAGCTTCTACAGTACTTGATCAATATGTGGGACGCAGATGAACAAGTATTCAAACTGCGGGACCAAGTGTTAGAACTGGAGGTTGCTGACATGTACTTCATAACCGGATTATCACGCAGAGGTCTGGTACCCATATTGACAGGGAGCAGACCGTCTGGTGAGAAAATGGAGCAAGTGATGGCACGAGTGTGCCGAGGGGCACAACTGGGATCAGGAAGTGGAAAGGTGGACATCCACACCATTCCTGATCTGGCACTGAGAGTGGTGCTACATACCATCACGCGGGTTGCGGGGTCACAGGCACCGCACGAGGCCACAAAGGCCCAACTTTTGTTAGCCTCAGAGTGTATGACTCCCCTATTGTTTAACTGGGCCACAGCAGTGACTATCAACATGAAGAGACAGCTCACGAAGTGCAAGCAGGCCAAACTGAAACAGTTCGGCTACGGTTCCATCCTGGTATCGTTCATTCTGGAACGATTACCAATCTTCCAGGGCCAAGGGGCCATAGTAGCTGAGCCGATTCCACGAGAGCCGAGAATGGCTCGCTGGGCAGCACTGATGCCCAGAGCTGGAGGAGGCCAACAGATGTCCTGGAGGCCGGAGTTTTTTGGGTGGTTGCGGCGTCAGTTGATCGTAGTGGAAGACTGGCCATATGCAGGAACCGATTTCACTGGAGACCCAGATCTCCCACTGCCGAAAGGAGATGATTGGGACGAGGAGTTGGGTATGACCTCTTCTCTTTTTGATTTTTATGTTTTATGATTTTTTTGTTAATACATATCCATCCTGACACATTTTATATGTATGCAGACGTGGGCCCAGAGAGACCAGCCGGTATGTCTCCTATGGCACGAAGGAATCTTCTCGCCCCTGATCCTCAGGCAGAGGGTGCAGAGGGGGGGGAGTTAATCCAGAATCTCGAGGGGATTGCCCGAGGGATCCCAGACTACGCCCGGCTGGCGAATGTACCGATGGCGTACCAGAGACATACGGTGGGAATGCCTAGTCGCCTCCACCGACTTCTGAGACGCTTAGTGCGTGCAGTCACCTGCTATCATGAGCACCATGCGGATTAGACTCCTAGGGGTTTTTATCATGCATATTTTTTGAGAGACATGTCGTCTCCGGATGTATTAAGACGAACATATATATTTTTTGATTCTATGCGACGCACACTATGTAAACATTTCGATATCTATATATATACATATCTATTTCTGGATGGATTTTCCTTTTACATGTGATGATGATTTACAAATTGCGCAAATGTCTATCTAACACCAAATTAGCTACTGCATCTGTTAATGTATTCATATGCCTAGGTATATGTTGATATGTAATATAGTCAAAATTTCTTTCCAGTAAACGAATACGCAGATACAGACGTAAAATGGACGGGTTTTTGACCGAATAATGATCGTTCAGTTGTAATACTACAAGTTGTGAGTCTAGATACACAAGCAATTCACAGATACCAAGGTTTACAGCCTCAGTTAATAATTCTAATACAACACTATATTCCGTGATTTTATTTGTAGTACGTCCCAGACACACAACTTGCAGGTTGACCAACTCACCAGTAGGATCATAGATTACCCAGGTCGCCGAAGACAGGTTCCTGGTACTGTGGGAGGCACCATCTGCAAAACCAACAAACGGACGAATGGACATCTACACAATCAGGAAGACCCGATCAGCAGAAAGATGTTTACATCGCACACCACACCACACATGCACACAAATGAAAAACACACACTCATGTACACACAAGACGGGCATGCCCCCCAGCATGGTGTCTCAATTCGAGGTGCATGCCCCCCAAGCTTCAGTCCATAGGAAATGGAGTGAAGGTTGAAAACAAAAGAGATTTGAACTAAATCTATCAAAACTCGAATTGAAAATTCTCGTGTTTCATTATTTTAACGAGGTTGACACACTTAAAATAACTATCCTCGTAGCATCTTGTTTTATTGTTTTAGGAGCTTAACACAAGTGGAAGAACTATGCTCCGACGAGCTCCAAGGAGGAGGCTCAGGAGGGAGATGATCATGTACATTCCCAACAATCCCCGGTTTAACGGAGATGTTGATCGGGATGGTTTGAGTGATGTTACTCAGGTTTCCCTCTGAAAAAACCCCGTGCATCAAGATGGGCGTTTGGAGAGGAGGAGTAGGAACCTGAGATGCATAACGCTCCAGAAAATCTGTCATTGCCCCCAAGCTAGGCATGAAAGAGGAGCGATGATGTCCATCACCCCAAGGTAGCTCCTCGAGAGACATAGTTTCAATGATGGCTTCATCAGAAGGAAAAGTCTCTTTGAGAGGATCAGGTGAATCGGCCTGACCTAGCCAAGGGGATTGAGAGTAGACGTCTAGAGCCATGCTCAAAGGAGCATGCTGAGGAGGTGGAGGATCAGATGCAGCAACAATTTCACAGTAGCTAATCTCTACTGGAGTCAAGGGCATTGATTCTCCAAACTCAAACACCTTCTCAGGCGTAGGGATGAGCCAGGGGTCATCAGACCTGGAAATCATGTTAACTTGAGCAGTGTGCGGTGGTGGTGCGGGAAAAATACCCATGAGGACGGGGTCTTTGAAGAGACCGGGTCCTACACTGTCAAGGGTGTTAGAGTCTGCCTTTACAGCCTTCCTCCAGTGATCAAACATGCTCTTACAAAGTGATTTTAAGGTGTCAAGGTCAAATTTTGTCATTTCAATGAGTCTTCAAGCAAAATTTGATCACTAGGCATTAGGTCTAGGGTTGGTTTTCACTCTTTTCAAATTTGTCCAAGTGTCAGTCCATGTCACCATTCAGCTGAGTGTATCATCATTCAGAGGGTTTTCATCATCATGTCAAGTTCCATTGAGTCATTTTACACCTCGTTCATGCTTCAGTTGTGCCTTGGTAAGGTCCATTTCCCTCTCCTAGGGTTTTGGAGGTAATTTCTCTTGGACGGTCAAATCATCGGAAAAACTTGTATCCTGATGTTCAAACACCTTCCCCTATCCTTAATATACCTCATTAAACACTTCCCATCACTGAGATCCCCCAAATTCCTCATTTTTTCACAAACCCTAGTTTCTTGCCACAACTTGGCAATTTTCTAGGCTAGGCCTGTGTTTTGCCCTTTTGGACCCCTTCCCCTCACTCAATCTCTGAGATTCCACTTTCCCTTGCTTCCTAACATCCCTCCCTACTTCCCAAAATTTCCCCAAGAATTTAGAAGCCCCTTATCCCCTTCATTTCGCTTCATTTCGACAAAATTCCTTGTTTCACACATCGGGGTAAGTGTTACTAAAAAGATGTTTCAGAGCAATCAAAGATTAAATTTGGGAAACTGAGAGAGGTTTTTGTTCAAAACATGCCTAGGAGGAAAAACCTCTTTCACTTTTTACACAGGTATCATGGTTTTGAAGAAATGTCAAAAATACCGTTGCCTCAGGAGAATTGAATGCACCTCTGAAGTGACCTTGGGAAAATCAAGTTTTCTCCTAGCATGTTTGGCCAAATGACTTGCTTGATGAGTCAAATGATAACTAGACAGAACTACCTTTCCAATGAGCTATCATGAGCTCAATTTGGAGTTGAGGAAGACCTTCAAAAGTTGATTGCAACAGCGCTCTGCCTTGAGGCAGCCTCATTCTGCTCATTTTGACTAGTGTTGGGAGATTTGATTTTTGACAGGGTAAATGGAATCCAAATTGCATAATTCCACTTGTTTTGGAAATTAGACTCCAATATCTTTCCAACGAGCTATCACACGCTCAATTTGGACACCGGGAAGGCCTCAAAAAGCTTTTGCATCATGCCTTGCTCGAGGCAAGAACGACCCACCCAGGCGGAAAGCGACCCACGGGCAATTTTCACCGGTGTAAAAATGAATCGGAAGCGACCCACACAGGCGAGAGCGACCCACTGAAACAACAAAGCCCGGAAAAAAGTGTTTTGCGCCCAGTTTCGATTCGAATCAACTCCAGTTACTTGCAAACAAGTTTTTATCATTGCTCAGTAGTTTTTCATGTGTTGATGGTATCTTGAAGTCTTCAAACATTTGAATGGAGGAGTAAAACCCTACATACATGGCCGACTTGTTCCTCAGGGTTTTGAAATATGTATGGATGGTTTTATGAGTGTTTTCTCCACCTTATATCATTGGTATATCCACCTTGGCACGTATGTTCAAAGCCCACTGTCTTCACACCTATTATACCACCGTGGTCATCATTATTGTTTTACCACTGTCATGGCTTGTGTTTCATGGTGATCTTGGTCATATTGTGTCTCACTGCCCAATGATAAACACGTTCTTATACTCATTTTTCACTGCCCATTGAAAAACACAGTCTTATGATTCATTTTTCCCTTTGACAAAGTTTATCCAATATTCTAAAGGCTGCCTGCTACCATTTGCCAAATTTCACTTGCAATTAAAACAGAGACTGTGCTTCTATCTCAATCCACCTAAAACGGAGCTATTATCATTGTTTGTTTCTTTATGGTGCTTTGACAGTGGGGGATATTTGTTGGGTGTTTGAAACATACATTATAACTCTGTTTTCACTGCATCTATATCAGTATACATAGTGCCAATATCTTGTTCCAGGCCATGTCAGAGACAGAGTCAGTGTAGGAGCAGGAGTCGAACAGTGACTCAATCGTTGAGGTTGATGCACTGAGATGGAGCATAGAAGTGCACCAGTAGTGGTAACATATCAGAGAAGCCACAGAGCTTTGTTTCAACATCACGACGAGTACTATCTCCACCCGGGGTGGAAGGGGTCTCGTTGACTTCATCAGCAACGCGAGTACTATCTCCACATGGCGTGGAAGGGGTCTCGCCTTCTTCATCAGCGCAGGTACATTCACAGGATAATGATGGAGACAAAGACACCGAGGTCCCATTTTTCATTTTCAACAGGTTGAACATACACATTGCTACATCATGACTGACAACAACACATCATACAACCGAGACAGTGTTTTCATCACAGGAACTGCATGCACCAGGAGAGCACTAAAATGGCGGAAAAGGCCTGATCCACTCCGGATTTTGGCCGAGGCTTCATTGACTAAGCAAGATACATGATGGAGGGTCTTCGCTCCGAATTTGAGCAAATTCGGAGAAAATTTTGTCATTTTGAAATTTTTTGTTCTAAAAACAGGGTTTTCAGTTACGTGGGTCGCGCGCTCATGCGCTCACTTTTTTTTGGGACACTTGCTGGAGGAAATTTTTACATTTTTGGATTTTTCATGGTTAATTATGAATCCTCTGAAGTCAAATTAGCATTTCATCGAAATCTGGATGGTCAAAAAGCTCAAAAACACCATGAAAACCACCTTGCTGCCACCTTTTGCACCAGCAGGGAGTACCTCTGGGAAAATGAGGTTTTGGAGGGTCAAATGAGCTCAAAATTCAGAAATTACACTTGGGTTGGAAAGTAGACATCCAGGGCTTTCCAACGAGCTATCATGAACTCAATTTGGATACCGGGAAGTACCTCAAATTCAGCCTGGAACATGAGCGACCCACACGGCTCAGGAGCGACCCACTTGAAATTTTTCCTGAATTTTCAGCTGCCAGCTCAGTTTTTCGCCTAGTATGGACCAGTTTTTCTTATGGATAGAATTTTTGGGTTTTTATGATGTAAATTCATGTTTGGCATGTAACTTTGGCTTGTTTTTATCTCTTCTAGAAGATTCACTCTCAAATGAGTAAAAAATCATGTAATGGATCACTTTCCACTCTTTTAGAGGCAAGTTGTTAGCTGCCTAGATTGTAGTTCCATGATTAGAATTGGTTGAAACTGATCCCTGAAGATGGAATTCGACCCCTAGAGGTGGGGAAAGGTGTTAGAGTGATCTATATATTGTAATTTCTCAATCATTTTCAGGGGTTGGAGAGGTTGGACTCTTGGGATACTTTTGATACCATTGTACATATTTTTCATATTTTGGCTAAGGAAAGATCAGGGGTTTTGCGGCACTTGTTGGGATCCTTGTGGTGTTCTCTTCTTGATGGTGTTTCTTCTTTGTTTACTGTAAGTTTCTTCATGTTTAATGTATGCCATCCTTTCATTATGCTTCTGAACTAAGTTGAATGAGTGATTAAGGTTGAATCCATTGTTTACAGTGCTTGGCCTTTGAATTCAGTTAGTTCTATATGTTTTCAGCTGTTTGGAGAGAATCCAAGTTCTTCTTTGCCCTCTTCAGCTCCTCGTCGGTCTAATATATCCATATATCCAATTTAAAGCATCAAGATCATCACCTACCTCGCCCCAGCTTGAACTCTGCAAAGGTCTGACCTTATCCCCGGACCCAAAATTTGTTTTCCCATTACTCCAGCAAAAACCCAAAAATCAAACATACCTATCTCTTTACTAGCCTAAAATCAGTTCTTATTGTAAGTCATCTTGCATCCTATTGCTTATTTTCTCGAGATTGACGGAGAGAGCCCTCTCCTGTCCTCGTAGGGCTAGCTACGAGGCTGAGCGTGGTTTGATGTAGCCTTGAGTTTTACTTCATTTCAGCCTGAGGTAGATTTGAGTGCTAACATAGTGGCGACTCCACTGGGGAAGAAACTCAAAACGTTTGCTTGTTATAGACGGAGTCTGAAGTCACGCCAGGTAGCCTTCGAAACGCTGTTGCTATGCATCAGCGAAGTAGATAAACGCTGCTTCAGTCGATCTCCGGTATAACTTGTAATCGTAGTATTTAACTTGTAAATTTCCTCAGTACATGTATCAAGTTCAGATCTGATTGTTGATGGTGAACAACGGTCAGACATCGCAAGGCTGAAATCATTCACCTAGTGACTTCATTCACTGAACAAATCCAGAAATCGATGCTTCATGGTGACTTCACTGCAGGGAGATCAGTAGCTGTGAGATTTTCAAGATGGACCGAATCACGAGAAGATATGCTCCCATGAGCCGAGATCACATTCCAGGTTTTCCGAATAAGATGCCCAAGGTAGATTGGTCAAGGAATCTGCCTACGTTTAATGATGATGGTAAGAAAGATGCTGCTTTACATCTGGTTAGATTTCATATGCATATTCGCAAGTTGAAAGTGGATTTTCCTGAAGATTGCTTGATGAAGATATTCCTAGCCACTCTGGAAGGTGAAGCTCAATCTTGGTATGAAAATTTGCCGCTGGCCTGTATTTATTGTTTAAAGGATTTTCATGCCTTGTTCATTGAAAGATATCAAGTATCTTATCCATCGTTAAATTTAGTTCATGATTGTTGCAAACATGCTTCTACTTTTATTGAAAGCCTTGAGAAATATTATGAAGATGATAATTTCATGGATGATGAGATCATGGAAGCATTGTATGAAAACCCATTTCAGCAGCATAAAGACAATCATGAAAATTTGCAGCAGGATCAAGATTTTAGTGTGGTGGAAGATGAAGGAGTTTTGAATCTTGATAGTCAGCCGGAATTACATGAAATGGATCAGCAGTATGAGGAAAATTTGTATACTCCTTCACTTGAAATCAATGAAGACAATCATTGTTTGAGCAAAAGAAGACAAAAGGTATTATCTCCTCTATCTGAAGATGAGATAGATCAGCTACTGAAAGGTCATGTTCTAGCTCAAGTTAACGCAGATCTGCAGTGTGCACATGGTCAAGAAAGTGATGGTGGAACTTCTTCCTTTTCTGAAATGGGTGACAGTCCTGTAAGCAGCTTTATAGATCAACAGGTTGAAGATGTCTATATGGCTGAAGATGATGAGAGAGAAGAGCTTGTTTCAGATCTGCCCACAGAAGAAGACAGCATGCCGGAAATTCAAGTTTCAAATGCAGATTGTGATAATGTCCACTCAGTCATATCAGATCCAGATTCAGATTGTAATGACCAAACATACCTTGTACCGAATCCTGAAAAGGAGAGTTTTACTGTTGAGATCATAGACAGAATTTTTGATTCAAATGTTGTCAGTTCATCAGAACAGAGTCTTCATAAAGAGGCAATCCAATCAGTTGATGTACGACAAGATGGGATTTTCATTCAAGTAAGTGAAACAGTTCCTTTGGATGAATTTATGATAGATGATAGAGATATCATGTTTGAGCATCAAGAATCAGCTGAAGTTTCTTTCCTTATGATTGATAATGAAAATCCGGCTGTCCTATCATATGAAGATGACCTATCATATTTTCAGAGTACAAAAGATCAAAACATTCCGGATTGCCTTTCATCTTCTTCATATGTCTCATGTGTTGAAATGTTTTTACAAGAGGAGATCTGCTCATTCACATGTTCAAAATTCTTTGAAGCCCAGGAACATATTTTTACTGAAGTACATGATGAAGGAAGATTAGAATCAGAAGAGAAGGACACCATGTTCTTTCAGCAGGAGGTAAATCTTCATGTTTTTCATGATCCATTGGAAAAATTGTTACAGTCAGCAGTAAAGGTGAGTATTGCAGTGTTCAGTGATGAAGGAGATCATGGTCAATTATGTTTTTGGATGCCCAGTTACCAGTATCTATTGTTGACCAGGAGATCTGATCAGAAGAATCAGTCAAGAAGCCATCTGCTTGGCTGGTTACATTGGAAAGCCAATTATACATGATTGTACATATTTCATTGGTATGCAGGTGGTTGTCATCATGATTCCAAATCTTGATGGACTGCTGCCTTTTTTCCAAAAGCTTGGTAAAGTTTTGTTTTAAGTCAGTCATGAGTCATTTGTGTTTGGTCTGTTGAGTCAGTTTTTTCAAGTTATTTCAGTTTGCCATCGAGTTGGTTTGAGTCAGTTTTCAGTCAAGTTTTCATTCAATAAATGTGTCAAAGGTTTTGGTTATCCGTTTAAATAATGATTCCATCGCCCAATGGATGAAGGCACTGGTCTGCTCTCCCAAAGATCTGCCGTTCTTGGCACCTCCAAGGAGCTACCATCCCCATTGGAGCCAATGTTAGAGTCAGCCTTTACAGCCTTCCTCCAGTGATCAAACATGCTCTTACAAAGTGATTTTAAGGTGTCAAGGTCAAATTTTGTCATTTCAATGAGTCTTCAAGCAAAATTTGGTCACTAGGCATTAGGTCTAGGGTTTGTTTTCACTCTTTTCAAATTTGTCCAAATGTCGGTTCATGTCACCATTCAGCTAAGTGTACCATCGTTCAGAGGGTTTTCATCGTCATGTCAAGTTCCATTGAGTCATTTTACACCTTGTTCATGCTTCAGTTGTGCCTTGGTAAGGTCCATTTCCCTCTCCTAGGGTTTTGGAGGTAATTTCTCTTGGATGTTCAAATCATCGGAAAAACTTATATCCTGATGTTTACACACCTTCCCCTATCCTTAATATACCTCATTAAACACTTCCCATCACTGAGATCCCCCAAATTCCTCATTTTTCCACAAACCCTAGTTTCTTGCCACAACTTGGCAATTTTCTAGGCTAGGCATGTGTTTTTCCCTTTTGGACCCCTTCCCCTCACTCAATCTCTGATATTCCAATTTCCCCTACTTCCTAACATCCCTCCCTACTTCCAAAAATTTCCCCAAGAATTTAGAAGCCCCTTATCCCCTTCATTTCGCTTCATTTCGACAAAATTCCTTGTTTCACACATCGGGGTAAGTTTCACTCAAAAGCTGTTTTAGAGAAATAAAAGATGAATTTTGGGAAACTGAGAGAGGTTTTTGTTCAAAACATGCCAAGGAAGAAAAACCTCTTTCACTTTTTACACAGGTATCATGGTTTTAGAGAAATATCAAAAATACCGTTGCCTCAGGAGAATTGAATGCACCTCTGAAGTGACCTTGGGAAAATCAATATTTCTCCTAGCATGGTTGGCTAAATGACTTTCTTGATGAGTCAAAGGATAACTAGACACAAATATCTTTCCAATGAGCTATCATGAGCTCAATTTTGAGTTGAGGAAGACCTTCAAAAGTTGACTGCAACAGCGCTCTGCCTTGAGGCAGCCTCATTCTGCTCATTTTGACTAGTGTTGGGAGATTTGATTTTTTACAGGGTAAATGGAATCCAAATTGCATAATTCCACTTTTTTTGGAAATTAGACTCCAATATCTTTCCAACGAGCTATCACACGCCCGATTTGGACACCGGGAAGGCCTCCAAAAGCTTTCTGCAAAATGCACTATGAGGCAAGAGCGACCCACCTGGGCAGAGCGACCCACTTGGGCAATTTTCACAGTGTAAAAATGAATGGGAGCGACCCACCTGGGCAGAGCGACCCACTTAAACAACAAAGCCCAGAAAAGTGTTTTTTGCGCCCAGTTTTGATTCGAAACATCTCCAACAACTTGCAAACAAGTTTTTATCATTGCTCAATAGTTTTTCATGTGTTAATGGTATCTTGAAGTCTTCAAACATTTGAATGGAGGAGTAAAACCCTACATACATGGCTGACTTGTTCCTCAGGGTTTTGAAATATGTATGGATGGTTTTATGAGTGTTTTCTCCACCTTATATCATTGGTATATCCACCTTGGCACGTATGTTCAAAGCCCACTGTCTTCACACCTATTATACCACTATGGTCTTCATTACCATTTTACCACTGTCATGACCTTTGTTCCATGATGTTCATTGACATATTATATTCCATTGCCCATTGATAACACGTTTTCATAACTCTGTTTCATTGCCCATTTGACACCTTTGTTGTTATTACTCATGGACAAACACATTCATATGATGCCATGCTCCCTTTGATAAGATTTGTTCAATATTTTGAAAGTTGCCCGCTCCCTTTGGTAAAAAGTTTCACTTGCATTTAAAACAGAGATTGTGACTCTTTTCCAATCCACCTAAAACAGAGCTATTATCATTGTTTGTTTCCTTATGGTGCTTTGACAGTGGGGGATATTTGTTGGGTGTTTGAAACATACATTATAACTTTGCCTTCACTGCATCTATATCAGTATACATATTGCACATATCTTGTTCGCAGCCATGTCAGAGACAGAGTCAGTGTAGGAGCAGGAGTCGAACAGTGACTCAATCGTTGAGGTTGATGCACTGAGATGGAGCATAGCAGTGCACCAGTAGTGGTAACATATCAAAGAAGCCACAGAGCTTTGTTTCAACATCACGACGAGTACTATCTTCACCCGGGGTGGAAGGGGTCTCGTTGACTTCATCAGCAACGCGAGTACTATCTCCACATGGCGTGGAAGGGGTCTCGCCTTCTTCATCAGCGCAGGTACATTCACGGGATAATGATGGAGACAAAGACACCAAGGTCCCATTTTTCATTTTCAACAGGTTGAACATACACATTGCTACATCATGACTGACAACAACACATCATACAACCGAGACAGTGTTTTCACCACAGGGGCTGCATGCACCAGGAAAGCACTAAAATGGCGGAAAAGGCCTGATCCACTCCGGATTTTGGCCGAGGCTTCATTTACTGAGAAAGATACATGATGGAGGGTCTTCGCTCCGAATTTGAGCAAATTCGGAGAAAATTTTGTCATTTTGAAATTTTTTGGTCTAAAAACAGGGTTTTCAGTTACGTGGGTCGCGCGCTCATGCGCTCATTTTTTTTGGGGACACTTGCTGGAGGAAATTTTTACATTTTTGGATTTTTCATGGTTAATTATGCATCCTCTGAAGTCAACTTAGCATTTCATCAAAATCTGGATGGTCAAAAAGCTCAAAAACACCATGAAAACCACCTTGCTGCCACCTTTTGCACCAGCAGGAAGTACCTCTGGGAGAATGCGGTTTTGGAGGGTCAAATCAACTCCAAATTCAGAAATTCCACTTGGGTTGGAAAGTAGACATCCAGGGCTTTCCAACGAGCTATCATGAGCTCAATTTGGATGCCGGGAAGTACCTCAAATTCAGCCTGGAACATGAGCGACCCACACGGCTCAGGAGCGACCCACTTGAAATTTTTCCTGAATTTTCAGCTGCCAGCTCAGTTTTTTGCCTAGTATGGACCAGTTTTGCTTATGGATAGAATTTTTGGGTTTTTATGATGTAAATGTATATTGGGCATGTAACTTTGGCTTATTTTTATCTCTTCTAGAAGATTCACTCTCAAATGAGTAAAAAATCATGTAATGGATCAGTTTCCACTCTTTTAGAGGCAAGTTGTTAGCTACCTAGATTGTAGTTCCATGATTAGAATTGGTTGAAACTGATCCCTGAAGAGGAATTCGACCCCTAGAGGTGGGGAAAGGTGTTAGAGTGATCTATATATTGTAATTTCTGAGGCATTCTACAGGTTGGACTCTTGGGATACTTTTGATATCATTGTACATACTTTTCATATTTTGGCTAAGGAAAGATCAGGGGTTTTGCGGCACTTGTTGGGATCCTTGTGGTGTTCTGTTCTTGATGGTATTTCTTCTTTGTTTACTGTAAGTTTCTTCATGTTTAGTGTATGCCATCCTTTCATTATGCTTCTGAACTAAGTTGAATGAGTGAAATAAGGTTGAATCCATTGTTTACAGTGCTTGGCCTTTGAATTCAGTTAGTTCTATATGTTTTCAGCTGTTTGGAGAGAATCCAAGTTCTTCTTTGCCCTCTTCAGCTCCTCGTCGGTCTAATCTATCCATATATCCAATTTAAAGCATCAAGATCATCACCTACCTCGCCCCAGCTTGAACTCTGCAAAGGTCTGACCTTATCCCCGGACCCAAAATTTTGTTTTCCCATTACTCCAGCGAAAACCCAAAAACCAAAAATCAAACATACCTATCTCTTTACTAGCCTAAAATCAGTTCTTATTGTAAGTCATCTCGCATCCTATTGCTCATTTTCTCGAGATTGACGGAGAGAGCCCTCTCCTGTCCTCGTAGGGCTAGCTACGAGGCTGAGCGTGGTTTGATGTAGCCTTGAGTTTTACTTCATTTCAGCCTGAGGTAGATTTGAGTGCTAAAAAATGGGATTCAGAATTTGATCCACGTATGGAACGTTGTTCTCGGAGGTGGAGGTGAAGAAGGACAACTGATCCAACGTGACGATTTTGCCCTCATGAGGGAACTTAAGAAGTCGAAAGACGGTGGATGGCACGCAGAGCATGGCATGAGTCCAGCTGCGGCCAAGAAGTATATTGTATTTGAGCCTGGCGTCAACCACTTCTACTTCTACATTGACAGTCTTCCCCTGTAAAGTGATCGCTAAACTCTCGAGAACACCCAGGGGTTTAGATTCCTGACCATCAAATGCCTCTAGGGCATTGGGAGACGACGAAAGGGCTGGAGAGCCAATGGCCTTCCAGCAAGTGGACGACATAACACAGGTAGAGGCACCTTCATCCACGATGGCCCTATGGATGTTAAGACCGTTAATCCCGACTTGAATAACAAGAGCGAGCTGATGTGGAAGTCGGGGAGTGAAATTCTCTAAATCGAAGGTGAGAAGACTCGAATCGGCGGGATCGATGCTAGCGATTGCAGACAGTAAAGCCTTCCGTTGCGAAGGAAAACTTTGAAGAACTTCTAGTGTAGACATAGCAGAAGGCGCCTGTGCCAAATCCTCAACAATATTGTAGTGTTGAGCAGCACGAGCATTCGGATTATAAGAAGATCTTTGAAGAACACCTTTAGAAGCCGGCTTCACAACGGGTTCAGGAGTATGCTTCTCGATTTCCAACGAAATGGAGACGGGTGGGGGAGGTGGTCCATCCGCAACTGCCTTCCGAGGTGCCTATCGCGATTCGTTGTAATCCTTCGAACGTGTAGCGACAAAGACAGGTGCAGCACCATTCATCATAAAAACTTGGGACCCAAATGGTGCAGATGGTGACGGTTGTTCAACCATCTGGGTCTGCTGAGACGGGAATGGCTCTTTTAGAACTACCAGAGTCCCTTTGGAGCCTTTGAGAAGTTGACTAACTTCAAATCATCGCGAACAATCCTTAGTATAATGGTCTCCTTCACAAATGAGGCAGGGGTACTTCGGTTTATGTTGAGAACCATCCTTAGTACGAGATTTGGATTCTGGCCTCGGGGCGTCGGATTTTGATTTACCTTTGCCCTTATTTTTCCCTTTGTAGGTTTTCTCCATAGGATTGGCCTGAACGGCGTTCACCTCCATGGTTTTTCCAGAATCAGACGGGGCGGGATTAGCAGGAGTATTGTTGGAAGAATTAGACTTCTACTTCCCATTCGAAGATTTCTTCGAATTATGAGATATGGAACCAATGACACCATCCACTGCGGGGGTAGGTGGGGCCTTAGAGGTTTCGGACCGTGGAGCATCAGGCAAGATATCATAAACCGTGTCGGACTGAGAATATACAAGATCCAGATATTGGGCACGCGCAATGGCTTGTTCCTCCGTCACACACGCTCCCATCGCAATATCTTGGGTGATTTTATTCACGAAGGAGGTGGTGAACCAGTGAGTTAGTATCTGATCAGGTATATGAAACTTGATCAGTCTACAACGGCGCCGCCACTCATGAATGTGATCAGAAATGTGAGTGGATTTATCCTGCTTCAGATAAGTCAGGAGGTGTGTCCCGGCTTCATAGCGAACCGGTAACTGAAAGTGCGTCAGAAAAGCCATGGCTAAGGAATTGAAATCTTGGAAGATGCCACGGGATAACTCTATGTACCACTTAGCAGCAGCTCCATTCAAAGTGCGCTGGAAGAGGCGCAGATGAATTGAATCATCGACCCAAGAGTTAGACGAACACCAAAGATGATACGTCATCACATGCGCTTGGGGGTCCTCTCCATCTTTACCCTCAAACTTGGGGCAATACCCTAGTATCTTGGTAGGAACCGGAGGCCAATACGGATTATGCAAAATCGGATCATTGGTCAGTTTTGAAACATCCGGCAACTCCAAGGTGGCCAGGAATGGAAATGGCGGATTAATCGGCATGCCAGGCCTGGGATAAGGACTGGTACCTATACTCCACAATGGTTGCGAATATCCTTGCCCCCATGGGTTCTGTCCCGTAGGATTCTGGCAGTAGGGGGTGTAGGTCATATAACCAGACTGATTTGGCTGTTGGTAACCAGTGTTTGGGGCTTGATAACTAGAGTATGGACCCTGATTATGTGTCAGCCCGGTGTAAGCAGCATTTGGATTTGGCTGCTAAGTATAGGTAGAACCGGGTGGAGGAGGATAATAGTGAGAGCCTCGGGGCTGATTATAATTCGGTTGAGATTGACCATGAGGATAATAACCGCCCTGAGGATGAGTCGGTTGCTGATAGGTGGAACCCTGCGGAGCCTGATAACTAGGGCGCAACTGTTGATTTGGCTATGGCATCGAATGAATCAACTGCTGGGCAGGGTTAATGGAATGAGTGGGCTGCCCTGAATGAACAGGTTGACCCGGCTGAGAGGGCTGACCTGAGTGAACAGGTTGACCCGGATAGACAGGCGGTGCTGGTTGCGCAGGTTGACCTGGCTGTAAAGGAGCCCTAGGTTGTACCGGATGGGCCGGTTGGCCTGGAGGCAGAACACCGGGTTGTACCAGATGGGCTGGTTGGCCTGGTAGGGGAATAAGGCCAGGTGATTGCTGGTAACTGGTTTGACCTGGAGTAGAACCATAGGATGGTCCCGGCTAATATGAAACATTAGAGACAACAGGATACTGCGGTTGCATAGGTTGAGAAGGCTGGATTTGCCCCCCAGGACCATAGACCAGTCCCGGTTGGTACCCCGGCTAAGGTTGCACAGGTTGACCGGAAGGGCTGTAATACTGTCCTTGTGGACTGTACGATGGCCCTTGCTGGCCTGCAGGATAGCCTTGCATGGGCTGCCCCTATGGGTCATAAGGATAGTCAGGTGGGCCCGAAGGTTGGCCTTGGAAAGGTTGCCCCTGTGGGTTATAAGCCTGGTTATAAGGTAAACCTTGAGCATGGAGGTAAGCCTCAGGAGCGGGTAGACGCAAAATGTCCCCGTGCTCATCATACTGACCTGGAAAAGCATACATGGGCGTACCATCCTGTGCATAGTGTGAAAAGTAAGAGCGGTTGGGATCTTGGGAGGATGGTCCAACCTCGGGGTTCGGCTGTTGCAGGGACAACTGATACTCCTCCGGAGAGATGTTCTCCGGTATAACAGTAGCTAAATAAACGTTTTTAGGAGACGACATAGCCCTGGCAGAGGGTGCCGTGACAACGGGTGTAGAGGCGGCCACACAGACAGTGGGTCGAACGGGTACAGAAGTAACGGGTGTCTGAGGGGACACCCCTGGTGAAGGAGCAGCTGGCCTTGGAGAAGGAGCTGACACTCCCATAGAGGCTGCGGCAGAAATGATCTAACCCAAAGACCTGTACCCCAGTGGTAATGAGGGACTGGATGTTGACATGATAGTTGTTTCAGAGTTGTCTCCCGAAAATAATCTTCATGGATGGGAAGAGCTGATAGTCTTCACCAAACGTTGGGATTTCCTCACCAAAATCACTCATGTTTGAGCCTGACGCTAGATCTCGCAATAGACGGTGAGGACTAGGAGGAAAGACAGCAGCTATAAAATGCGAACCGATGTAAGAGAAAGGAAATCAGCTCCCAATCTCAATTCAGACACAGGGTCAAAAAAGGGCCAATCGAACTCAACTGGTCCCCCAAAGGGTTTCTCAGAAAGAACCGGTCCCCCGTTAGGAAACTCGGAAACAATGGGCTGTTGTGGTTTAGCAGAGGATTGTGAAACCTCTGATGAATCGTCCGTATAAGGATTACCAGTAGAAGAAACCGAGGGTTCTGCCACTGTGGTAGAAACGACAAGAGAAAACGATCAAACACACACATGGGCTGAAGAAGAGTCAAGACACACGATCAAATGGTCAACAAGAAAAGTATAACAAGGCATGTAATCGTGGGTGATTAATTTTTACCACATTGAAAAATAAGAAACTTCACCGTTTCATGTTTTAAGAGTCGAGAAACGGTAAAAAAGGTGACTATATCTCTTTCAGATTTGACACAAGCGTGAAAGGACAAGCGCTTGGTGATCCTTTCAAATTTAGGGAGTCAGAAAAGATCAAATGACTGCTCAGGAATACTAGGCAAAAGGGTGTACCAAATAACCGTGAATTGCAATATACACCTTGGTTTCAATAATGAAAGAGAAGTCAACCAAGGACTTTCCGTACGTGCAGGCAATCTCCCCGAATGTTGTGTTTGGTGTATCACGGGTATAGGGCGGTAGACTCGGCTTCCTATGGATAAAGGATTGAAACCTAGAGGGGTCTCCCTTTATATACGCGACGGTATGGGGAGAACAAGTCCGTACTAGTGTTATCTAAAGCCAAGAGGCGAACGACAGCTACTAGGTTTTAAGACGCCGGAACACGTCTCTAGCCTAGACCTCTAAATGCATTTCGTTAGATTTCAATGCTGCCTTAGTGTAGATTGAGTAGATTTTAAAGTTGATCTTCAATTACGTTTCAGTTTTCAGGCCCTAACGAATGTGTTGTCTCAAAAATCTCCTAATTGCAAAACTACATGCCACAGTACATCATTTCGTTCGATGAAAACTAGCTACAGAAGAGTTGAGAGCTTTTTACACAAAAAAAATGATCAGAAGACAATCAATGATATCTCTAATGCAACTAATGAAACTAAGAACTTTTCTTTCAAATTCACTAATTACTAGTAAAATCGAAAAGATTTCAATTTGCACTAATCAACCAAAAGCAAAAGAGATTTTTTTTTAATTTTCAATGTTTGATAGCTAGATGCACTAAACAAACCAAAAACAAATGAGAAGTGATTCGAGAAATGATATTAAGAGAGAAAAACAAACAGATTTCACTCAATGGCACAAACAATCAGATCTCAAATCGACCAAAAGTCTCTCAAAACCAAGAAAAGTCCCAAAGACACCAATGAGCCGTGTAATCTAGGTCCAGAATGAAGCAAAGCGAAATTCGAATGAAAACTAAATCAGTCACTCAAAAAGCACAATAAGATGATAGAAAACTGTCGAACGAATGCAATGAAGCAATCCCAAAGTCAACTGAATGAACGAAAAACCAAAAACTCCCAAGGGAGGCTCGACTCACAAAGGCACCTAGATGCCCTAGGGCTCGTATGCAAAATCGAAAGAAATAGGCAAACAACCAAAGGAAGGAGGTTCCAACCAGTCAAACTAGGCTCCAGTGCACTCAAACAGCTGAAACAACAAGATCAAAATCACAAGTCAGCCTCAGAAAGCATGAAACACAGTAAACCCTAATAGCTCACAGGATTGGCATGACTGTTAGCTTGAAATTAGCACCAGAAACGCAATGGTGCGGGTGATACACAGGAAACCTGCACCAATGGGCGCGACTGTCACGCTGAAAGGCGCGCCAGCCGAGTTTACTATGGAAAAAATAAAAAACAAGCAATCTCAGACATAGAAAAGTGATGACAAGGCTCAAACAAAGCCAAACAAACAGGAAAATCCAGCCCAAAGAGCTAACCAAGCAAGCAAGACCAAGAAATTGACCGGAAAGAGAAGACAAAACTCCAAGTTGTTCAGTCCGTAAACCAAACCGGAGATTGACTAAAGCAGCGTTGATCTACTCCGCTAATGCAGAGCAAAAGCGTTTCGAAGGCTATCTGGCTGTGCTTCAGGCTCTGTCTATAGTTTACAAATCAAACAACAAGCTGAGTCCCCAGCGGAGTCGCCAAATTGTTGAGGAGGTAAATCCCCTCTGTGGACAGAGGCGATCCCTACTAGCCCAGATCGGGTCTAGCAACAATCAAACATGCTACAAAAAGGGGTTCTAATTGTAAATAAACGAGCTTGTGAAGAAAGGCTTACACCAGAATCACGCCATTTGTCGTTTGTAGAAGAGGTGGTGCTCCGTTCCTTTGCCCGGATGCAACCCCCACGATCTCATTGATGGGACACCTTTTATGCAAGAAACAACACAAATGCAAGCATAAAAATCCGATGCGTACAACTATATAGGTGAAGAGGACATAACTCATGAACATGATCGAAGACAAGAGTGGAACCCTGCTTAATAGTTGCTTAATATTAATGAGTCGAAAGAAGAATACAACCACAGCTTCGACGCCGAATTTTCCTTTAGTGGGTCGTCAGCACAACATGTCTCGATAAAGCCTGTCAGGGATGGGACAAGCCTATCTCTCTGGATACTTGGCAATAGTCTCCTTGCTTGGATTTGGCCTTGGGGAATCAAGAAGGCTCTTGCAGCATGAAAGCTCTTGGGAACTTGGAGATTCTGGAACTAGCTTGCAAGGGAAATGGGCAAGCTTTTATAGAAGGAGGAAGGGAAGTTGGGATCCCTATAATTATGGGATTGGCCCTATCATCAAGGAAGCTTCCATGAGAGGTGGAAAACCACTTCCTCTCTATGGAAATCCATAGCCAAACTACCCAAATTAAGATAGATATCAGTCCAGGAATTTGTTAGGATGAAACTTCCACCTTTTATATTTAAAAAACACCTCTTAATATGGTTGGCACGGGTGTAGCTCTATGACAGAGCGCCAATTGGCGCGCCCTCTTTGGAGGATTTTCCCCCTTGGCGTGAGGGCTGAACTGTGGAACCGCGCCAATGAAGAGAGAGCTATTTTTAGGGTTTTTTGCAGGGAGATGTCTTCAGGGCGATTGAAGCTCATCTTCAGAGGGATGCAATGAAAGTATTTTCAAGTCTTGTCTTTGCTCACAGGTCACGGAATGAGCCCTCCAATGTGCGGGATGGGGATTGTAGGGACGGTGACAAATTGCTGTGTAACAACAACCATCCTGCGGACCTGTACACACTTCCACTCCCCCTGACACACAACCATCCTGCAGACCTGTAATCTAATGAGAACTTGGGAGAGTCCCAAGCTTTTGACGAAGATATTCCAATGATGGCAAATATCTAATATGTGATTCTTTTGGTGCTACTTGTCCAACTTCTTGCATAACATCTGGTTGGGAGGTTGTTACATATAGAACACTACTAATCATAGATCTGTACAACCTTTGATCCACATCCTTAGATGAGTCGTCTATGCTCAATTTGCAACCTATTACCATTGGAGTAAGGATGGGTTTAAAATATTCTATTTTAAATTTTCTGAGCATTTCCTTGATGTACTTGGCTTGACATATAAATATTCCTTTCTCTTGCTGAGATATTTGAAGCCCTAAGAAGTATGTCAGCTCACCAAGTAAAGACATCTCGAAATCACTTTGCACCTTTGTAGCAAAATTCTTACATTGTCGATCATCATTGCTACCAATTATTGTATCATCCTCTTTAGCTATTAGACATGCTTTAATTGCTTCATCCATAACATATATGTCATTTGGGGCTCAACTTTCTGTAGCCACAATTTCACCATACATGCCTTTCCTGATTTCACATTTCGTGGAGTTGAATAGTATTGTGTGTCCTTGATCACACATTTGTCCAACACTGAGCATATTGTGATTCATGTTTTCAACCAATAGAACATTCTTGGCTAGAACATCTTTGCTTCCGAGAGTGGCAATACCTGATCCTATAACATTTGAAGATCCATTATTTCCAAAGGTCATAGTTCCATCCTTTTTCTCTTTTAGAGATACAAATTTATTTCTATCTCCAGTCATATGCGTTGAGAAACCGCTATCAACATACCACACATCTTTGTTCTTTTGAGCCTTGAGAGCGAGAGCACAATTATCATTCTTCTTCTTCTTCCATGTTCATTTATTCTGTGGCTTTGAAGATTCTTTTGGAGGATTTTCAAGTTTGCAGTCTTTGGCTATGTGTCCAAAGTTTCGACATTTGTAACATTCAATATTATTTCTTAAATGTTCAAATCTATTGATGTTTCGCTGAGCCCTGGGAGGTTCATATTTGACAGATCTCCTGGAATTGTATTCATTCCTAGGGTACGTGCGACATTCTACAGCTTTATGACCAAATTTTCCACATGAATAATAGTAGCCATAAAAAATATGTTGGTACCTGGATGGAAATTTTCGTTGAGGAATTGTCTTCCAAGCCTGTTCTTGCGAATCTTGTCCAATGAAGTCTACATGCATGTCAGATCTCATAGGTTCATTGTATTTTGTTGTAGAAGGTCCTTCTTCTTCTTCTTTGTAACCGATGCTAGTTTTGTCATTGTAAGATCGTTGATTGTTGATGAGTTCTTCCAATGCCCTTGAGCTGTTGGCATAGTTTTGGATAGTTTTTCCTTTTTTCACTTCCTCACGCAGCGAGACTACTTCAGCTTCTAATTCTTCCCTTTCTTGGTTGTTTTCTTCCAACTTCTTTAGAAGTGACTCTTCAATGCATTTTTTTTCTTCAACTTCAATTTTGAGACCTTGAACTTTTTCTTCAAGATTTTTGGAACGGATCTTCTCTGCCTTGAGATCTTTTATAAGCTTGATTGCTTCCTCATAAAATTCGTCTATGGTCCATCCTTCTTCTTCGTTGTTTTATACCTCTTGCTTATTGTGCTTGGGTTTATTGTGCTTGGCCATAAACAATACTCTCTCATTGGCTTCTTCTTCACTATCATTGTCTTCATCGGATGATGAGCTGTCTTCTTTAGAGAGAAAGTTCCTTTTGGATCCTTGCTTGTTGAATTTCTTAAAGCCTTTCTTTCTTTTTGAGTTGCCATTACTTTTTTTTGGACATTTTGCTGCAAAATGCCCAACCTCATTACAGCTGAAACATATCAATGGAATTTTACCTTTGAATTTTCCCTTACCAATTTGTAGTTTTCTCGTGAAGTAAGCATATTCTTCATCTGAAAGACCTTCTTCATCATCTCCCTTTTCTTCACACTTGCAGGTGCATGTCTTTTCAATTGAAGGTTGTTTATCCTTATTGGTTTTCTTAGATGCAACGAACACAATTTCTAGATGCGAAGTACCCTCTTATTCATCAAGTCTCATTTCATATGCTATGAGAACTCCATGTAATTCCTCTTTGCTGAGTTTGTCCAGATTTGCACTGTATTCTAAGACCGATACCTTTGGGTTGAGTCTCCCTGGTAACGTTTTAAGAATCTTCCGTATAATAGTCTTCTCGTCAACTGGCTCTCCCAATCCTTCCAGAGTATTGGTTATTTCATCAACGTATTGGAAGTATGCAGCAACATTGCAATATTCTTTCATTCTGAGTTGCTCAAATTTTTCTCTATAGATTTGAAGCTTTGCTTCTTTGACATTTGAGTCACCTGCATATATATTCTCAAGCTTGTCCCATGAATTTTTGGCGGTTTTATAACCCAACACCTTATGATAAGCAGATTCAATAATTCCACTGATAATAATATTCTTTGCTTTTGCATCATTTACCAAATTCTTCTTACCGTGTTCATCCGCAGTTGATGTAAATCCATTTTGAACAGTGTCCCATACTTCGTAACCTTGCGCTAAGAGATAGACCTCCATTCTTCCTTTCCAAAGTGCATAATTATTTTCATTGAATAGAGGTACACCATTCTTGGTATCATCCATGACCTCCTTCCAGCTGTTAAAATGCTATTGAAGGTTCCAAGCTCTGAAACCAATTGTTGGAAATAATGAGAGGGGGGGTGAATCAGTATTTCTTTCAATTAGAGCATTAGTTAATCTTCAATTATTATCAGTGTTTGTACAATGATAGCAGCAAGCAAGAGGAACACAAATGCACACAATTTTTAAGGTGGAAACCCACTGCGGGACAAAAACCACCTAATGCTTTTCTAATAATTCTTTTCAACTCCAATTGAAAATAAAGCTCCAACTTCCTAGAATCTAGAAAAGCATTCTTCTCCAGCTCCCACTGGATGGACGCTCCAACACCCGAGATTCTTCAGTAGTCACTGAACGGATGCACCAACACCCAATGAGCTACAACTCACCCTAGCACCACCCTACCACCCTATAGAAGAATAAAAGAAGAATGGACTCCCGTACCAGGGAAAATGGTCCACTTTACAATGATATAGAATGATGTAGAAGAAGATATACTAGACCATAACCCCAACTTTGACACAACCACCTAATGATGATCCTAGACCTCCCAACACTGCCTCTTCAACCCTTGGCAGATAGATACTAGTACAATTTGTACAATAATGTATTTACAATGACTAAGTACAATGATACTTTTACAATGATTGTATGCAGTGCTGCCTACTTGAAGACTTCATATGATGAACTTCTTATTGCTGTTATGCACCTTGGTTGCTGCTATTGTCATGCTACCCTCTGCTGCACCTTTCTTTTCTTTGTTTCTGTAGAAATTCTGGTCCTTTGCAACCCTTGACAACACATGATCTAGCTTTTTCTTGCCTTCTAGGAGATCGATATTGAATCTGGTGTATCTCTGTTATTTCAGATCCTTAATATCTGATTTTTAGTCTTGTAGTAGTCCTCTGAGTCTTATTTCCAATGCCATAGGTCTGACCCAATTTGGATTCTTAGAGAAAGATTTATTCCCAATCTCTCACAATTCCCTAATTATGGACTGTTTCAGCATAGCGCACTTGTACGGTGTTCCACGTGTCATTTTTTCTTAATTTGGATCTAAAATTGATAGAGCGAAAATTAAAAGCTGTTCAATATCTGAAAATTTTTACAAAATTCCAATCTGATACTCATAGAGATAGTTATGATGATTTTACCAAGGTCACTTCTTTGAGATGAATTTCAAGAGCCTGCAAAAACCCTGACGTCCACAGATCATATCTCCAAAAATATTGTGCACCTTGATCTAAAATTTTTACTGCAACTTCCTCAGGAGTTTTTCTTCATCTCATTAAAATTTCAGCTTCTGAACCTTCGTAGAAAAAATTTTAGAGCGAAAATTCCAAGATGACCTGTTTCAGATAGTGAAATCCCATGCCTAAGGAGGAAATGAAGATCACAATTTGTTTGAATGCTTAGGTTGAGAGGGGATTCAACAAGTGAACGTGGGAGGGATTTTATGAGCTTAAAAAATATTAATTATGACTTTTCAATGACCCATGCCCCAACCCCATGGGGTTTTAGCCCACTAACTGGGGGTACAAACTTCAAACATGAATATCTCTCAAACCGTGAAGAATTACGTGGCGTGCCATATATCAACGGAAACATCTCGACAAGTAGAAACCATAAAAATAATTATTGACTTATAATATATTAATTTGGTAGGTAAAAATTCCCATGCAATATTGGGTTAGCCCCTGGTGCTGCTTGGGTTGACATCAATGACAACCGCTAATCAACACTGAAGCAAAACCTGAGCCTACTACGACAGGGGAAACAATAGATTTGGAGAAGGATGCAATAGAAAATGATGGTGATGGCACCGAGGGTTCTGAGATGCACATAGCTAAAGGCACTAAGCCTGGTTCTCAGGCCGCTGTGGGTCTATGAAAGAAGAAGAAGGGGTCCAAGTTTGAAAGCACAGAGGACCTCACTCTCACTAAGGATGAATTCACAGATATTAAGAACCCAGTAAAGTCGACCACAAAGGATATCTAGACTGACATGGAAACGCAATACAAATCTGTTCTAGAGGTAGTATAGTTGAGCATCCAAGAGCTGAAAATGCAAGAAATCATGATACAAGAGAGCATGAAGCAAGTGAACCTGCAACAAGCGAGCATGAATACATCTAGTATCGAATAGAAAACTGCACAACCAATCATCACAGTGCTACCATCTCCCTTGGATAGCTCCCTGCTTCAGATCCCTACGCTAACCATTACAATTGAGTCACCTACCTTGCACGCCACCCTGCGAGCATGCAGAGAGATTAGCATCGACTTGGGAGTGCTACTAGGCAGAAATATCCATGCTATCCACAACAAGATCATGAGTTATAGTACTTAGATGCCTATTCCTTCCACACTACCAACGAATCTCAACAGCAAGCAGCAATGCTGCAGTAGAAGCAAAAAACAACAGAAGAGGTGCGTCGCTTAGCTGAGGATCGTTGCGCCACATTAGAACCAATGGTCGATCAAGTATGTGGTGACCTGCCAGAGGTCACTATCCCTGCATCAACCAAGCCGACAATAAATTTAGGGAGCCTAGTCACTATGCTAAAGGCACTGCGCACAAAGATCCAGACCGTCTAGGTAGATTTCAAGCAATAAATCGCCAAGTTGCAGATGAAGCTCCAGCTAGAGACACTACTGGAGGTCCGAGCGTACCGTGAAATAGATTTAAAGACAACCACAAATAGTGTAGTAGTAGGAGTGGTAGAATGTGGTGCCCTTCTAGATGACGCCATGGGTGTTTGGACTTCTATCTAGAACAACCCAATGGTGTAACAGTTGAGAAACGAGCTTCATATCAAAGAACAACAGTTTACCAAAATCAGGATGGTGACACGAACATTAGTAACCGTGTAGAGGCTTTCTCGACTTCGTGAAGGCAAGGAAATTCAGACAGAGATTGAAGACCTGTACCATTGAGAGTAGCTATTGGAAATAAGAATGCAACCTTGGGTTGAAGAAGCCCTGCAACTCTCGCATAATCTTGATAGTGCCCTCAAAAGCCAACAACAAACATAATGTAGCATCAATTTGTCAGCTTAGGGGCCGACAACAACAAAATTGGTCAATGAAGCATAGAGTATTGTCACGCAGGGCGTTGAAGTCATCTTGCCACTTTGGAGCTCCGTCGAAGCATTTAAGGCGAATACGAAGGCAACCACCCTGCAGTGACTCAAAACGAGTCACGAGATTGTGTCGGGGACCTGTTGGAGTTGGGTCCACTGGGGTGTATTTTTGGGCTAATTTTTTCTAAGTTTTGGTGTACGTGTTGCACGTAAATAGTCAAACGGGCTTTGGGGCAGGTTAAAGTCCCTTAATCATTGTAAATGGTTTAAAGGGAAAAACCATGGTATGTGGACATCTATGATAGTATAAATATGTAAGGACTGAGTCAAGTAAGGATATAATATATCATAGATGTACATATATTTTACTTAGTGTGTTGATCTAAGTATGGGTTTGTTTGGGTAGAAAGGTTCCTGCTAGCTGTGTGCATGAAGACCTAAGTCTTGAGCTATGTGCAAACTCTGTTGCTGTGTGCACAGAAATATTGAATGTACTGAATTGCATATCTCTTAATAAAGAAGACATTTTTGGCAAACCTGGATTCTTATGTGAATTTTTTTCTTGATTATCTATTAATTGTTTTCAATCTGTTATGTTATTGCGTATTTACTTCTATTAATGGTCAATTTCATCTATGCATGAATGTTATTTGATGCTAGATGAATAGATCTAGATAAATTATACTTAATTTGTGTGCAAAAAATATATTATGGCATTCTGTGATAATCTGTGTAAGGAATAGGTCTATTCACTGTGCATGCAGAGAGTTTTTATCTTATTTGCACTAAGTCTAATTAGGGTCATCACATCAAAATTTTCCTCAGGGTGCAGAAACCTAGTTCCAACAGCCCCCCATACTGCTTCGGGTGAGACTTTGACCTACGCAAGCAAATCACTGCCAAAAGGGCCAATAGTTGGAGGGTTTTGTTGGTTGCACGATAACTCTGAACTTGGGTCAAGACCCCTCAAGCTAACATGGTAGCTTACCTTTAAAATTTTATGATCATCACTTGAGTGTCTTCACAAACTTGGCTTCATTTTCATCTGATTCACAATATGATTCATTAAGCTCATTCTTGATATTCTTTTATTCTTTGAAGGTTGATTATTTGGCTTTAGACTTTCCTTTAGAAATCCTCGTCTCATAGGCAATGAGTGTTCCAAGAAGTTGATCTAAAGTGAGGGTTTTTAGGTTTGGGATTTCTTCAATGTTAGACACCTTGGTATTAAACCTCCTAAGAAGATATCTTAACACTTTTTGAACTACCACTTCTTCATATAACTTCTCATCAAGCCCACTTATAGTGTTCACAACTTCATCTACTCTTAATAAATTATTTGCAATATCTTCATCATCATGCATTCTTATAGATTAAAATTTCATCCTAAAACCTTGGATTTAGCCTTATTTACCTTGTTGTCTCCTTCATAAAAGTGTCTCATATTCTCCCATATTTATTTGGAATATGTGCAATCCATTACTTTGACAAGCTATAATTCAGGTAGGTCAGCAAGCAAGGCATGCAGTGCTTTGGAATTTCATTTAAACTCCAACTTCTAATATTTGGTAATTAATGTTGGAGGTATTTGATATTATTCTTCCACAAAATCCCACATATCAGCTCCAAGTTATTGAATGTAGGTCCTCATCCTCACTTTCAAAAACACATAATTTCTTCCATTGAAAATGGGCGCCTTATTGGTAAATCCTCCTTCCTGGTTCTCCATGGTCCTTGATATTACATAAATTTGTTAGACTGACTAGAAGTAACCTTGCTCCGATACCAATTGTTGGAAACCAGAACAATATTGAGTGGGGAGGTGAATCAATGTTGTAGCAATTTTGATGCAGGAGCATCGGACCACCCTTAATCAAAATTGAAATTCAATGCTATGAAAGGAGAGACACAGATAAGCATTTTAAAAGGGGATTAATTTCCATGAAATTCAATTAAAATGATAAATTTTTTATCTCAAAGGTGGAATTGATGCATCTAGAAGATATGATTAGTTTTAAAAATCTTCCATGTAATTAAAATAGAGTGATCTTAGGGATTAGATAAGCAATTGTGGGAGGAAATCATGGATCTTAGATGATCAAATCATTTTTTAATTTCTTTAAAATGCGAATACTATGTTGTATGAGAAGGCAACACAATGTAACCTCAAGGTGAATTTGTGATTTAGGCCCATAGTGGCCTTAGCCTGTAATTCGAGCTTGAGACAATAATGAAATTCATGTGTTTTTATGTACCTAGGAATAATCTGTTTTTTGTGGTATTTGTGTGTGCTATTTAATTCTGATTTCATTATATATACGTATTATTTTAATTATAGATCAAATTATGGCAGAACACGGGTTTTTTAATACATGGTTCTATCAATAGATACAAAGCAGTGTGCAGGTGGAAGTTGAACGGTCGTGATCAAGTTGCAGAAATGACAGTGAGAGATGGGTAGGCCAGATTACATCGCATCCAGCCACAAGATTGTTAGTGCACATTGCTATCGGTGATTTTTGTATTTATATGTTAAGTTATTGCAAGTTAATTGTTTTAAGTTGCAATGCGATAAGAAGTGGGGTTTTCGATGCGATGCGATCATATATCGCATATGATAAGAGGAACCTTATTATTGCTATGAGCTAAATATTGTGACATGCAATAAGGTATTTGCAGGGATTTGCAAAATTGCAAAATCGCAAACATTGTGATATGGTTAAAACTACGATATTGCAATGGGACGATTTGCGATGAGCTAAAATGTGTGATGCACGATGAGGTTAAAGTTTAAATTTGTGACATCTAAAATTGCGATGAGCCTAAATCTGCGTTGCAACATTGTCTTGGTTTTGAGTATTGTGATCTGTCGTGCATTGTGGAACCTTTTGTGGGCCATAACCCACATGTCCGCAAATTGTGTAAATTTGCAGTTGTGTTGCATCAAGTGGTATCAGAGCAGAAGAATATTATGCGTGCAAAGGAAGGAGGTACAAATATGTTGAATATTGGTAAGCGTGCGGTATTTATATTTTGTACAGGTAGCGACAGAGGAAGGTGAGAATATTTGCAGCAGCTTAGAGCAAGGAGTGCTCATACGGTTCTAGAGGAGAGAACCAGAGAGATGTCGAAAGACTGAGTTCAGATGGGAGAAGCTTAGTGAGGTATCGTGTAGCAAGGAGGAGGCTTGCTACTACAGAGGTTTTGTTGAAACTCACGAGCGTTGTTACGGAAATATCACAAAGGTAATTCCACAGAGAATGTGGGTAGAATTGCTAAGAGAAAGAAAAGGTATTGGTACTAATAGCAAGTATTAGACTTGTTACAGAGATCAAGAAGGCATATGACCAAGAGGTCATAATATTTTTGTACCTCAGGAGTTTGATGCAAGAGCATCGGACCACCCTTAATTAAAATTGAAATTCAATGCTGCAGAAGGAGAGATGTGGAAAACCATTTGAAAAGGGGACTAATTTCCATGAAATTCAATTAAAATGATAAATTTCTTATCTCAAAGGTGGAATCGATGCATCTAGAAGATATGATTAGTTTTAAAAATCTTCCATGTAATTAAAATAGAGTGATCTTAGGGATTAGTTAAGCAATTGTGGGAGGAAATCGTGGATCTTAGATGATCCACTCATTTTGTAATTTCTTTAAAATGTGAAGACTGTGTTGTATGAGAAGGCAACACAATGTAACCTCAAGGAAAAATTTTGATTCAGGCCCATAGTGGCCTTAGCTTGTAATTCGAGCTCGAGACAATAATAGAATTCGTGTGTTTTTATGTATCTAGGAATAATCTGGGTTTTGTGGTATCTGTGTATGTTATTTAATTTCTATTTCATAATATATACATATTCTTTTCATTGTAGATCAAAGTATGGCATAACACAAGTTTATTAAGACATGGTTTTATCGATAGATACAAAGCAGTGCGCAGGTGCAAGTTGAAAAATTGTGATCAAGTCACATAAATGACAGCAAGAGATGGGCGGACTAGATTACATCACATCCGACCATAATATTGTTAGTGCACATCGCTATCGGTGATTTTTATATTTATATGTTAAGTTATCACAAGTTAATTGTTTTAAGTTGTGATGCGATAAGAAGTGGGGTTTGCAAAATGATGCAATCGCATATCGCATACGATAAGAGGAACCTCATTATTGCTATGAGATAAATCTTGCGACAATATGGTTAAAACTGCGATATTGCATTGGGATGATTTGTGATGAGCTAAAATGTGCAATGCGTGATAGGTTAAAGTTTAAATCTATGATATCCAAAATTGTGATGAGCCTAAATCTATGATATTGCGACATTGCCTTGGTTCTGAATATTGCAATCTTCCATGAATTATGGGAACTTTTGTGGGCCATAACCCACAGGTCCGCAAATTGGGAAAAATTGCAGTTTTGCTGCATCAATTTTTTACCAATTTAATATTTATTTTCTATTTATGTAAGAGAAACAAGACAATAAAGAGAAATTCCATCAATAAAACAATTAGTACAAAAAGCAATGGAACATTAAAAAATTCAATTGCTTCTCAATTTTTATTAATAGGGTAAACTACAACTTGCAATTAAAATTATCTGGCTACAACTGATAGGAATTTGCAACTTTCTAATTCTTCAACTCCAAGTGAATGGACCTACAACCTGAAAAAATTCTCCAACACCAACTGGAAGGAGCACCAACCCATTAACACACTCATTGGTTTCATCTTTGATCCATTTTCATACTCATAAACATGAATTCCCTCTCTTCTTTTCGGAAGAAGTGAATCTCTCAACTACCAACACTTTTAGCAATCCTTGATCACTGAAAACACCATACCAAAACCTCGCCGTAGCAAAATATTTGTCTCAAAATGATTGCATATCCAATTTTTCATTACTAGCCCTATTTATATAGATTTTACTTTTGCTATATTTGGCTCTTAATTGATGCATGAATCCATATTTTTTACTTTATCTTGCTAAGACTGGTCTTCTAGGCTTGTTATCCAAGTCATATAGCCTTAACTGCCTCTTTCTACAGCTAAAACTGAGTATTTTTTCTAAATCCATGCATTCTTTAATTTTTTAGAAGATAGCAATCTACCTGCTAAACTTAGCTCTAGTTAACTTTGGCATAAAAATGGAAGTTCAGCCATATTTTACTTGAGCTCTCACCACAGGCTCCTTTCCCCTGTTTTTTGCCATAGGACCGATCTGAGGGCTAAGCCACTTTAAAATATGTTAGGGCCTCTTTTTCTTTGTTAAGGGATCTGCATCGTTGGTCACAATGCTTAGTTGTTTGAGCCCTTCGCGGGTCTTTATAATTTTTCATGCCCATGGTCCTCCATCTGCTGCACGAGACCCTGTTTAAGCGCATAACATGTAGCCCCCTTCTTCCCTGATTTTTATTTGCGTGTCTCTTTGTGAACCTATCAGGGTTCTTCTATCGGGTCAACGTGTCCATGGGGACTGCCAAGCACTAACACCATCAGTTGCTACTCTATCCACTGAGCCTATGTTTCCTAGTACGTTCAGCTCAACACCACCAGCAAACTTAACTTTAACCTTTCCACCAATATGGTCCATTATGGGCTTAGCTATCCTGCGGGGTCCTCCCTACTCCTACTTAATTGGATGTGGCCTATTAGACTGGAAAAACCAACATATCTCGGCTCCTATATCTCCTGACGCTTTTATTTGGTGATCCTTTGACAAACCGTTGGGGTCCAACTAGTGGGATGTTGTCACTTCTACCATGCTTCAACCTATGGGTGGTGACACATGTCACCCATAAAAGGGCCACTTGGGTACCCAAAAACACCATATCTGCATGCCATGTTTCCTTGCTAATGTCAGCCTTTGACGTCATCAGTGCCAACCTCGTGCCAACACCCGTCCTCCAGGAAGAGAGAGAAAAGGTCCTCTGCATCTTTTTTTAATGGAATTTTCCTTTGTATTCCAATTTTTGGCCTACCCAACCAACATTTTTGAAAACCGTCAGATTCAAGATTTCTCTCCTCGATACCATTCCAGAGAAGATTGTGGTTTATGGAGGAGTGACTCCGGGGTAGACCCCAACTGTTGATTTACGTGATCAATTATGTTAGAAGAATTCTTTCATGACCGCTAATGAGCTCCGTCATTAGGTATAATTGGAGGGGTTAATTGTCACATTTTTAGCCTTATTAAGTCTCTCTTTCTCACATTTAAATTGTATTATGGTCTTATGCTATATGTGTAGATGGTGATTAAGGCTCGTCATACTTCGAATTATTAATATGGGTTAAATGCAGGATAATCATGAAGATATTGCACTTTTGATGAATATTTTTCAATTAAAGCTCATAGTAGACAAAAAGGAGAGATTCTAGGGGGATTTTCCACCTCCTTAACTCCCAAAGGCAGCCAACGGATCCTTGAGATTCCCTCCAACAACTCAGAATCAAAAGCATAAAATCAAGTGGGAGATCAAGTGCACCAAAGCTCCACTTATCTTGCAGTCAAAGAGGACACATCAACTACTTTTTGGGGAGTTTTTGGTATCTACCCTCTAGCTTAAATAGAGCTAAGAAACATCTCATTAGGATTCGAACTTTGAAGGAAGCTAATAGACTCTTAGCTCTTGTAATAGGTTTTTGAGACTTTTATGATTATGTAATGAGACTATTTTCTACATAAGATGAGTATTCAGATTGTCCTTCACTAATTTAGTTTCATAGTGCTAGGTTTGTGGGTTAGGGCCCAATCCATTAGCCTTAGTATCTCTTGTGTATTCATGCTTATTTTTATGTCATTTTAGCTAGTTTGATTTATGAGTTTTAGCTAGTTTGCTTACATTTCAATTCACTGTTTTTAGTTTGATTCCATTTGGATTTGATGTAGTTAATGTTGCATAAATTTTGGTAGAATAGCTTATAAAATCAGAAAGTTGTGTGTCAAGCCTTCCTCTCTCATCTCTTTCATTGGAGCTTGAGGAGGGAAGATCTTCACCACTGGCCAAATTTTCTCTTTAGTTTATGATTTATTGGAAATAATAGTTAGGTTGATGTAGTGTCATGAACATGTCTAGAATACTGAGTTATATTTGTATTTGAATGCTTAAGTAGGGTTTATTTCCAAATTAAACTCATCTTTTCCATTTCCTTCATCATAGATTTTCCAATGTTTTTTGCATGAACATGTAGCTTGCATGCAGTTTCAAGTAGCACATAAAAGGATGACTTCATTTATCACCCATCAATGACCTTCTTTTCATCAAATCACCTTTAGCCCTATTTTTAAAATTTTCACCTTCACACCGTGAACAACCCTAGAAGTTCAAGACGAGCTTCTCAAAAGGTTCTGAGATTGGAAAAGGGGTTTTCCACCTTCCATTCATCCAATTACACCTTCACTCCACCTCCCATATGATTTTCTCTATCATTTTTGGCCTTGGATTTCCCTTAGACTGTTTCCTGTAACAATTCAGGACTTTCTTGTAGCACTACATGAGACCTATAGCAGAACCAACATTAGCACAAGTGGCCCTCTCCTTAAGCCCAAAAACCATCATCAACCTCATATATACCTACCAAAACCATCAAGACACCTTCAACCTTGCATCCATGATTTCAAAACCTTCCTACCCCACGTTAGCACCTTCTCCTCCTTACTGCAAAACAATGCATCTACAAGCATAATTAGGTCATGATTAGATGCATGAGAAAAATCATGATAGTTAAATATGAATTAGACAGAGTGTATTTAGCCATTTTTCCCAGCAATTTGTGAGTATATTAGCCTTCTTTTTACAATTTCAATTCAGCCATTTACTTCATGAAGATACCTAGTTTGCTTCTATTTCTTGCTAGAGTTTAAATTGCAGATTTATTTCCTTGGTGCAATACCAGGGCTCACAATTTTTTGGCGTCGTTGTCGGGGATGTGTCTAGTAGATTCTTTGATTTTTTTTAGCATTCTTTTATTCTTTAATTTTACATGTTGTTTCAAAAATATTGAAAAAAAATACAAAAAAAAAAAATCTGATTTTCATGCCTTGTAGGAGTAGGGATACTCAAGGAATTTTTTTACCAAAGGCCCCCACATCCCCACATAGTCACCCTTCACTCTTCTTCAATGAATGTGAGGTTGAACACACCATAGAAAAACCATTTTAAATTTTTTAATAACCTATTGGAGATGAAGAATAACTTGTTTCACCAGAGGAACTTGCTTCGTCTATTCAAGCCATGGCTAAGACTGAAGCCGAGGGAGTATTTCCCATTACAGATACAGAATGGGAAACTAAAATGAAGAACATAAGCCCCTCAACCTTTCCATATTTCCGTGGATTTACCTCTGAGGACCCTGAAACATTCATGTTTTAATTTTCTATTGTTTGTAGGACCTATGACTATGCCCTAAATGATCAAAAGATTAAGCAATTACCATCTACCCTTAAGGATGTAGCCTTGTGCTGGTTCATGGGTCTACCTGGGAACAACATCACTGCCTGGGCACAGATGAAATATACCTTCAACAACAAGTACAAGGAATATTGTAGGTCCAAGGAAATTAAAGAGGAAATATTCAGGATGACTTTAGGGCTCGATGAATCCCTAGAGGAATATGAAGAGAGGTTCCAGTTAAATTATAAAAGATACAACTGCACCCTGGATTTCGAATCACTTAAAATAGTACTTCTTCGAGGGATCAAGGAGGAGGTGATAGAAAACCTTAATATGTTATGATGAGGAGATATATACCATTTGCCTTATGATACAATCAAAACTATCTTCAGGAACCATTATAAGGTAGCTAGGAAGAAAGGCAGAGCTAGCCAAAGTATGAATAATACCCCTTCCTATTCCACCTCCATCAAGCATGAGATTGGAAATGCGTTGGAGGACTTCAAGAGTGAGATGTTACACACCTTTGTGTTGCAAATGGACACAATGCATATCAAGAGGTATAAAGAGGAAGTAGAAAGAGCCCTGGATATATTCCGCCCTAGATGTACTAGAAAAAACCCTTGGAATGAATGTCCATTAATTTTCATAAAGGTTTGATTAGTCTGTGAGGAGAATCATGCCATAGATAAGTGTCCCTCCTTACCTGGACTCAAAGATGTATATCAAGGTGGGGAAGTAGGAATAGAGCAATTATGTTTCATCAACCAGAGAAGGACCTTGGTCATATCATAAGGGTATGCAAGATGCCCCTTATTCAATTATCACAACAATCATAATGCAACTATGCAATATTGGTACACCCCCACTCCTCCATCATGGCCTACACCTCCTACTTTTCCTTACAACCCTCCATATCATCTTGAGCCAGTGAACCAAACATTTCAACAGTATGTTCCTCAACCATCTCATTGGAACAACCCATCACAAGGGTGGAGGCCTCAACATAATCAACCACCTACTCTAATGCTTCCACCCCAACCTCAACCTCTAATTTCTCATTCTGCTCCACCCAAGCTACCCTAGATTCCTGCACAACCCAATATGAACCCGAACAATAGACAAACACAATAGGTTTACAGTGGAGAGACATCCTATCCATCTTATGCTGTGGGGGTATAAGAGATTAATCTCAGGTCAGGAAAAGTACTCCCAGACAACCATCCTCTATCTCCACTTGTAGAGGTTGAGGAGGAAAAGGAATAAAGTAATACTCAGATCCAACAACCTCCTTTTCTTGAGTGCTTGATACAATCTAGTTAGCACACCCTAGAGGAGATCGAACTTCTAGGAGAAATGAAAATTTTGCTGTAAAAATACCCCTTCTCCAGGCCATTAAGGATGTCCCTATTTACAATAGGCTCATCAAGGAAAAGTGCTTCAAGAAACTTGGGAGAAAGAAGAAAGGTACCTCCATCATCAATGTAGTAGGACAACTGTCTGACTTAATGTTGGGAAGGGTGATCTTCCAAAAGTACTTGGGCCCTGGTAGTCCAGTTGTAGATGTGCACATAGATGGTGTCATAGTCCCCAATACTATGATTGATATAGAAGCTACCATCAATGTCATGACCAGGGAAACTATGCTTAAACTCAACCTCCAAGGGACTTTGAGGAAAACCACAATGGTTCTGCAACTTGTAGATCGGTCCATAGTAACTTCGAAAGGAATTTTTGAGTATTTTATGGTTTCAATTGACTCTTGGGAGTATCCTGTAGATTTCCTGGCTCTCCAGCCAAAAAATAAGTTTAATGGATATCCTCTCATTATAGGGATACCTTGGTTATCCACTGCCGATGCTTATATCAGCTCTTGGGACAGAAACATGACTATTAAGAATGGGCCCTTTTCTAAAAAGCTGGTATTATATCCTCCAGCCCAGCCTTCCATTGACCATGAACTACCTATATGGTTGGAGGATGAAGAGTAAGAAGATGAAGTATAAAACACTACACCCTACCCCATTTGTACCATGTAAATTGTTCTTAGAGGGGGGAAACTTAATGAAGATGAATTCATCGACCAAATCATTCATAAATAGTCCCCCATTGTCAACCTGCTTGAAAACCTAGTCAAAGAATCTGAAAGCCACCCTTGGATGGGACTGAACTCAGTTGATTCAACCTATGAAACCACCATGGTTGTGAAATTTGGCCCATCCAAATCTCTTAAAATTAACTCAAACCTGTCAGATAGAGAAGAAGCGTAGCTATGCCAACTTTTGAAAGAAAACCTAGATGCATTTTCTTGGGACTACAAGGACATGAAAGAGGTGCATTCCTCAGTGTGCATACATCATATTTACATTAAACTTAGGATGCAATCTCGTGCACCAACCCCAGAGGTGGATGAACCCATCTCTAAAAGACATAGTCAAGGAAGAACTGCAGAAATTGTTGGATGCAGGTTTCATTATCCTATATCAGATAGTGAATGGGTATCTCCGAGGTTAAAATTGGACTTTGCCTTTCCACATCCACATAGATTCATCAGACAAATATGCGGGGGAAGCCTTGGGGAATTTATAAGAGAAATTGACTTATGCAATTTGTTTCATTACTAAGAAATTATCTAAGGCCGAACTCAATTATACTCTCAGAGAGAAGGAAATGTTAGCCATTGTCCATGATTTAAACAAATTTAGACATTATATCACTAGTTATCAGACCTTTGTACACACTAACCATGTAGCCATCAAATATTTAATGAACAAACATGATGTTAATTCTAGAATAATTAGATGGTTGTTACTATTACAATAGTTTTACATAACCATTATCGATAAACCTAGAAAGGAGAATGTTGTTGCATATTTTTTTATCCAGGTTAGCTCTAGTTGTAGATGTAGAAGGAATGGTGGATGACCAACTCCCAGATGAACACCTCTTTTCTATCTCATCACTCTCTCCATGGTTTGCTGACATAGATAACTACTTAGTTGTTGAAAAGTTCCCTCCTAACCTCTCATCCAAGGAGAAGAGAAAGATCATCAGAAAAAGTGCCCCTTTCACCTAGATAGTGGGAAATCTCTTCAAGATGGGCCATGACCAAATTATCAGGAGATGTGTGAGGGAGGAAGAAGTTTTTGACATCCTCTCTGCATGTCATGAAAGTCCATGTGGAGGCCACTTTGTTGCAAAAATTAAAACCTTCAAATCTTTGTAGGCAGGTTACTATTGGCCTACCCTTCACGAGGGTGCCAGAAGATACACTAAAAAGTGTGACCAATGCGAAAGGATGGGGAAGCCTACACAGAGGGATGATATGCCTTTTCACCCTCAAGTGGCTCTAGGGCCATTTGACAAGTGGGGCATAGACTTCATTGGACCCATTGATCCACCATCTGGCATGAAAAAGTATACATAGTCTACACTGAATACCTAACAAAGTGGGTTGAAACAAAATTTGTAAAGGTAGAAATAGAGGAGAAGGTAGCATAATTGCTGAGAGATAACATTTTCTAAAAATTTGGATATCCCAGAGAGGTATTCACTGATCAGGGGGCACAATTCACATCTCATCTCATTGAGAATATTATGAGGAGGCACAAGGTAAAGCATAAGACTTCCACTACCTAACACCCTTAAGAAAATGGCCAAGTGGAAGTGACCAAAAAAGCCTTGGAGAGAATCCTCTCCAAGGTTGTGAGCAACAACATAAAATATTAGGCAGACAAATTGGTAGAAAGTACTTGGGCCTACAACAATACTTGGAAAATAACAACATGGTTCACTCCTTATGACTTGGTCTATGGGAAGAAAGATCTTCTTTCAATTGAGTTTGTGTTCAACACGTTAAGGATGGAAGTTAAGTTAGAGCTGGATATAAAAAAGGCCCAACAAGAAAGGTTTTTGCAATTAAATGGGTTGGATGAGTTCAGAATGCAAGTAATCCTTCACACATAAGTGAATCAGCTGCAAAGGAAGGTCTGGCATGACACGTACATTAAGAAGAATACCTTTCACGAAGGAGATTGGGCGATGCTGTATGAATCAAGGTTCAAGGATTTAAAAGGAAAATTGATGACAAGATGGCTGGGACCCTACAAAGTGGACAAATGTTATCATAATGGCATAGTTCATATCAGGACCATATATGAGGAGGGAATTCCCCTGCTTGTCAATGGTTACAGGCTCAAAGGTTACAAAAATCCCCTGTATAGGGCTGGATTTATAAGTTCCATAAACAGGGAGGTGTATGTCATTGGAGACTCCATAGTTTCTAGCACCTCACCCTCCTAGAAAAAAAGAGAAAAAACAAAAATAAAGAGGCATGGATGAAAACCTCTCTTAGGTGCCCAGGGCCAACTCCATGGTTGAAAAATTCCATGAGGCAATCCTGGAGCAAAAAGAAAAAGAAAAAGGAAAAGAACAAAGAATAAAATATCCTTGGGTGAAAACCTCCTAGATGCGCCTAAGGAAAGCTTGTGGGTTAAAAAAATCTGTGGAGGCAGCCCACCTGCCTTCAAAAAAAATAAAAAATAAGAAAAGAGAAAGGGAACAAAAAGAAAAAGAGAAATATGATACCTATGCACTCACTTTTTTTTTTGCAGGTTATTGATCAAAGATGGTTTTTGGATCCAAAGGAGTAGTTTTTCCTCAGTTATCCCTCTCCTCTTCTTACACACTCCATGAACCACTCCATCATGCACCCATTCTTTAATTTCACCTCACAGTTAGGCAGAAGATTCCATTTTTCCTTGACTGTAATTGCTATAGAAAAGTCTAGCAACTACAGGATTCCTGTAGCACTACAGGAAACCTTGTAAATGCTATAGGAAACTTATTTATGAGGAAATAATATCTCTTAAAGGTTTATAATTTCAAAAAGAGCATGATAATTTATTTTTTTCCTATACCTACCACTCCTAACCCTCACTTCACACTATGCACAAGGATTCACTCTCTAAACCCTATGTCGCGCCACTAGTAGCTAAGTCATTTATACCTTGGCATGAGACCTCTACCCTTACTTCTCCATCAATCCACTCATTTCATCACTCCATACCTGACCTCCATAAGCCATTTCAATTCATCCTTAAGAAATCTGGAGCCCCAAGAAGCCAAGTTGAGGTTGCTACAGGAAGTTGGAATGTTTCCTATAGCAATTTTGTGTATAACAGAGCAAGGAAAAAATCTAAAGATAAGTTGAAGAATATGACTTCAGAGGACCACCAACATACTCCAGAATAGTGAACACACTAGCCAAGGCACCTAAGGACCTCCATGCAACACTTGCAAGAAGAAAAGACAAATAAAAGGTTAATCAACTCACTTAGAAAACAAGTTGCTCACTTAGAAAAAAAAAAAGAGAAAGATCATGTTCGCAACACCAAACTCCGGCTCCCTGCACCAGATCATGTTTGCAACACACTAGCACTAGGTAGGCTCAGGTATGGCTCTTCACCTCTCTCTATGCACTCATAATGATCAAAATAATTTAACGTCGAGTTTTAAAGACTTAAAAGGAAAAAAGGTGGCCAGTTAACTTGGCCACCTTCGTAAAGTTAAAATGAATGAAAAATTTAAATGAACATCCCACATGGGAAAATAAAATCAGTCAAGGGGAAGTGCAGAAGGACAAGGAGGTGATTCTGAGGTTGGGGCAATGATTAATTGGACTGGCACCAACTGTCATAAAGAGGAAAACTCAAGCCAAGTACAAGTGAACACCCCGCTCCAAATTCGGTTAAAAATACCATAAAGGTAAGATCTGGCTCATTATAGCCACTCCGTTGAGAATTTCGAGAGCAGTATGAGCATAAGAAGTTAGAGGAGCCATCATAGAGAAGAGCATCATTGAAGGCTAATTCCAAGCTTTCATGCACCCTCGTGCAACAAGAAACAATGAAGTGATGCAAGAAAATACATAGGAAGAACAACAATGATAAGGAGAGAAAAAAAAAGTCACCTTTGGGTGTAATTACTTCTTAAGGCCATCATCTCCCAAGAAAAAACACTAGAGGATAGAGGTAAGTGGTTGCCACCCTCCAGAATTGCAATTTCTCCATGAAATTTACACAAAATTAGTTATAATTTGGGAATTAAATGGTGAAATCTAAATTTGTTTGAGACCATACTCTCCAAGACCTCTTCACAAGTAACTCTCAAACAAAAACCATCTTACCACCTTCCTATCACAGCCATAAAAATGGGAGGGGGATTTAACATAAGGGAGCCCACTGATATTAAAAGAATAAGATTGCATCCTCAAGTAATGGAGTTTTTCAGGAGCCACCAATGGCTAGGTTTCTTTGAGATTTTGAAGGGTTTTAATGAGGAGATAGCTCAAGAGTTTGTAGTGGATCTGCAATCATACTTATTGGATAGATCCGCCACTGTGGTTAGGGGCCTAGCCATCACACTTTCACCTAAACTAATCATAAGAATCACTATTTTTCCCTTAGGAGTCAAGTGGATTAAAGAAAGGATGCCAAGCATTGTAGCAACATGAGAAAAATGGTTAGGGAAATGAAATACCAATATTTGGCTCATCATAGCCTTATCAAAATAATAGTGAGTGATGCTCTGAGCATATTAAACCTCCCTGTGTCTTGGTCCTCATTCATAGACATGGATAAGGAAGCCTTCATAACCACCCAAACAGGACAAACCTCTGCCTCTAGTCTTAGAGAGAGGGAGGTAGAAGAAGAAGAAGAGGAGGTTGAAGATGAGGGAGAAGAAGAAGAGATGGAGGTTGAAATAGAAAACACAGATAAATTAGAATGAGAGAAAGAAAAATAAAAAGAGGGAAATTAAATAGAGAAGGAAGAGATTGAGGGGAAGAAGGAAGAGAATATAGATTAGAAGGAAATATTGGACATAGTGTTAGGAATTGATACCTCTTCTCAACACACCAAAATATCACCAGAGATAAAAAATCAGGAAGTGGCTGCTACCCTAGCCAGTTTGAGCACACCAGTGAAAGAAAAGAGGAAGAGAAAAACACCCATGTATTTCAGGACTAGGAAGAGCCAAAGGGTGAGGTAGGGGAAATCACAGACTCCAACTAAAATTCCTATTACCATTAAGGAATCACCCAAGAAGGATGATGAAATAAGGATAGAAGAAGGAAAGGTTCAAGAGGTCACCTCACTTGTGAGGACCCCTGTGACATACATAAGAAGAAATTCAATAAGGTTGGCACCGCCTACACATCTACCAACCCCCACAAACCCTCAAAAGAAAGAAAAAAGGGAAAACAATCAAGAGAGGGTTTGCCACAGGAAAAACAGAGTTTGCTAAAGGAAAATCTATCTTTGCTACATGAAACTCCAACAGGCCCAAAATCAGAGAAATAAGCTTTGGATGAGGGAGAAAAGACACCCATGGATGGGAAAGGGGCCCAGAAAGTTGAAGAAAAATCACAAGATGAAGGGCAAGATGCCAAAGGGGAGGAAGAGAAAGATGACAAGGAGGATCCTACCTCACCAAAACCTGTCCCCAAAGATGTATCAATAGTGTCACACCCTATCCCTGAGCCAAATCTTAGCTCCTACTATACATTTATTGAAGGGGGCAGATTGATTCCTCAAAATTTTACATTACCTTTATTCTATTATTTGGAATATGAGAGGGCACACACTCATTATTGGATGAAGATTGCTACAACCAATGGTGTGCATGACATAGGGGTCATGGAGGAAAAAGTGACTGAGTTGCGAAGGGATTTGTCTGATGTTAGGCTCAGAGAATCCATGTTGAAAGAGTAGCTTCAAGAATCTCAAGAAGAGAATGCAAGATTGCAAGATCAGCTTCAACAAAAAGACAAACAAATGGCCACCATGGCATATTTGTGCATGGAGGCCATTCACCATAGATTCCCATAATACCCCTATGTATTCTACCTCAAATAATAGTGGCTCCCATTTCAAATCAGGACACTAGCCTCTCATGGATCCTTACCTTTTCAAAATTGTAGATAATTCAATGACCTTTTCAACCAGACAAGTATAGTAGACAAGGAAAATCTTGCATGATTCTACATGCACAATATTGTGTTGACAGACTTGAACATTTGGGACGAATGGGAGACGTGAATTTAATGGAATTAGCCTCTTGGATGGTTATTGAGGAAGCAAGAGCACAAAAAATAAGGAGGGTTATGAGGAGATAAAACATGGAGCCTCTACACATTAGGGAAGAACTATTCATCCCTAGGGGAGTCATCAACAACCATATCAATATAGAAAAGGATGATGCACTTGCAGAAAAGTACCTGAGCACACAAGCACAAGCCATGGCGAATTTTGATGATGTTTCTAGGTTATTGGGAGATACTGGCATAATGCCTAGTCAAAGGAGATGGAATCATTAGGGGAATTTTGAGGTCTAAAATGGGCCTCCTAAGGAAAATGTACAATCAAAATTAACTTTATGAGAACCAATCACATATTAAGGGATTACACCATCCCTAATGGTTGATGTGGCATTGCTTGATTTAAAGGTACTTAATTGTCATATTCTCAATGGTGGATGAAAACTCATGGTTAACCATGGTAGTGCTCTAATTACTTTTAAAGTCAAAGTAAAGTACTCATACTAAATGTCATTTCACACTTTTTGAATAAAATAATATTGTTGTAATTTCATATTTCTTGAAAGAAACAATGCATATCCCTACACATTTATTATATTCTTTTATTTTATTTTTATATAGTTTATTAATTACATGTTATTATACAATTTAAATAATATAAATTTCAATTAATAGCATATAATATAATTAAGAATTTATAAATTTATATTTATATTTTATTTTAATTTATTTAAGTACAAAGGACAAATGCATTAGTTGTTCAATGATAATGAGTTTTTCTTGAAAAGCTCATTTATAGTCACATCAATATAATTTTTTATTAATTTTATTTTGGTACAAATTTTGAATTGAATTTAACTATGGTTACATGGATTTTGGTGAAAAAAGTGAATTGCAAATTCATAAATATTATTTTATTGGTTTAGCTGTTATTTTATTATTTCCTTAGCAGACTCATTTTAGACCTCAAAATTCCCCTAATGTTCCTCCCTCATAGTCTCAGAAACATGGAACACCGCACACCAAAAAGATTGAGAAGTGCTCTAGAAAGGGCACCACTATAAAAAAGGGCCATGCAGACCAGGAAGATTCAATGGCTTGGTTTGAATGTCAGTCCACCCTTGCTTTTGGGACTGAGTGATGGAAAAAACCAAGATGAGAAGAATAGAGAATGGGAGGAAGCAAAAAAGAATGATGTCTTTTACCCTCCAAAAGTGACTCCCACACTTCTTCCTTGGGAAGTTAGAGGGTTCATTAGAGCTTTGAAAGAGATGTAGAAGGAGGAATAAGTTTCTCAGAGGATGAGCAACCATTTGGTAGGGGGGTGATGATGAGCTCCATAATTAGGTATAATTGGAGGGGTTAGTTGTCACCTTTTTAGCTTTATTAAGTCTCTCTTGCTCACATTTAAATTGTATTATGGTCTTATGTTGCTAGTGTATATGGTGATTAAGGCTTGTCATACTTTGAATGCCTAGTATGGGTTAAATGCAGGATAATCATGAAGATATTGCACTTTTGATGAATATTTTGAAATTAAAGCTCAAAGTAGATAGAAAGGAGAGATTATAGGGGGATTGTATACCTCATTAACTCCCAAAAGCAACCAAGGGATCCTCGGTATTCCCTCCAACAACTCGAAATCAAAGGCAACTAAGCAAGTGGGAGATCAAGTGCACCAAAGCTCCACTTCTCTTGCAGTCAAAGATGACACATCACCTACGTTTTGGGGAGTTGTTGGTAGCTACCCTCTAGGTTAAATAGGCCTGAGAAAGAGCTCATTAGGATTCAAACTTTGAAGGAAGCTAATAGAATCTTAGCTCTTGTAATAGATTTTTGAGACTTTTATGATTATGTAATGAGACTATTTTCTCCAATAAGATGAGTATTCAGATTGTCCTTCACTGATTTAGTTTCAAAGGGCTAGAATTGTGGGTTAGGGATCAATCCATTGGCCTTAGTCTCTCTTGTGTATTCATGATTATTTTTATGGCATTGTAGCTAGTTTTATTTATGAGTTTTTTCTAGTTTGCTTACATTTCAAATTAATTCATTGTTTTTATTTTTTTTTCCATTTGTCTTTGATGTAGTTAAGCTTTCATAAATGTTGGTAGAATAGCTTATAAACTCAGAAAGTTGTGTGTCAATCCTCCCTCTCTCATCTCTTTCAATGGATCTTGAGGAGGGCAGATCTTCATCATAGGCCAAATTTTCTCTTTAGTTTAGGATTTCTTTGAAATAATAGTTAGGTTGTTGTAGTGTCATGAAAATGTCTAGAATACTGGGTTAGATTTCTATTTAAATGCTGAAGTAGTTTTGATTTCCAAATTCAACTCATCTTTTCCATTTCCTTCATCATTTATTTACCAATGTTTGTTATATGAATAGGTAGTTTTCTTGTAGGTTCAAGTAGAAAAACAAAGGAGGAATTCACCAACACCCTTATCTTAATTTCTCACCCATCAACAAACTTATTTTCATCAAATCGCCTTCAGCCCTGTTTTTAAGATTTTCACCTTCACACCGTGAGTAACCCTAGAAGTGAAAGACATGCTTCTCAAGAGGTTCTAAGCTTGGAAAATGGGTTGGTAACCTTTTATTAATCCAAGTAAACCTTCATTCCAACTCCCTTATGATTTTCTCCATAATATTTGGCCTCAGATTTCCCTCGGACTGTTTCCTGTAGAAATTTAGTACTTTCCCGTAGCACTGCAGGAAACCTATAGTAGAACTAGTAGCAGTACCAGTGGACCTCTACTCAAGCCCAGAAACCACCATCAACCTCATATAGACCTTCCAAAACCATCAAGACACCTTCATCCCTGCATCCATGAGTTCGAAACCTTCCTAAGCCACCTTAGCACCTTCTCCTCCTTGCTCCAAAATAATGCATTTACAAGCATATTTAGGTCATGATTAGATGCATGAGAAAAAGTATGATAGTTAAATCATGAAGTAGACAAAATTGTTTATCCATTTTTCCCAACAATGTGTGAGTATATTAGTCTTCTTTCTACAATTTCAATTCAACCATTTACTTCATGAAGATGCCTAGTTTTGTTCTATCTATTTCCAGAGTTTAAATTGTAGATTTGTTTCCTTGTAGAATAGATAGAGGTATTTTATTGCTTCAGAATAGCCATTTTATGGTTAAAAAAGTAATGGTTTTGAGTCACTGGTAGTTCTAGGTCTAAATTAGAAGTGTGACAGACCACTCAGAAACCCTAGAAATAACACCCTTTTCTAGAAATCATAAGAGGATGACATGAGTAGAATGAATCTACTGTGTGTATAGCACTGTCACCTCCATTTTTTTATGAAACCCAGTTGATAAAGTAAAGTAGAGTATCCTTTGAGAGTTGTTGCATTCTTGGTGCAATACCAGGGCTCACCAACCATAAAGCTCATTTAAATGGAAGTCTCCAGTGTCGTCAGATAACTGCCACGTATCTTGACAGTTTCCTCTTGGTCTCTTAGAATTAGGCATCAAAATAAATGTGTCGGGATAATGCCTCTGGGTTATCCCCGCCAGGTGGGATCCACTCGCTTGGGCCCCATTGGGAAGTTCTCATTTTTCGTGTCCCAGTATGCTCCACCCAAACCCTCCCTTCATGCATTAAAGGATATGCACTAGGATGGACCCATCAAGATATTACCCCCAAGCCAAATATCATAGTGGGCCTCCTCTTATGCAATCAAATTTATCCTTGTTGTTTTTTTGGATTCCATGGAAGCTTGAAGCTCTATCTTAGAGGCTCTACCATTCACCTTTGTTACGTTTGGAATTTTTCCAGTTTTGGCTAAACACATTATTTAACTCTGCTATGAGAGCCTTAGGGTCATAGAGCTTTAACCAGCTCTAACTTTCAATCCAGGAAGCTCGTTTGGGACTTCCATATTCCATTAGAAATCTCTTTAATATCTTTTTATCCAACTGGGTGTCTTACGCCTTTTCCTGAGATGATATACTGCCCTAGAATTGTCTCCAAATCCTATGCACCTATTTTTTTCCATTGTGTCATGCATCCTTCTTGGACACTTGTGTTTCATATTGTATGTTAGGAAAAACTCTATTCCCATCACACATTTTCCATATTTGAAAACATATGTCAACAAAATCTAGACAAAAGACAAGGTTGAGTGCAGGAGCAAGGAGTTGTGCACCTGAGAAAGTATTCTTAGATTGATAGGATATGATTCCCAGTTTCTGCATGGAAATTTCTGGATTGTGGTGTTCAAAAATGAAAGGTTAGTGGGAGGCTCAAAGGAGAAATTGGGTGATGAGTGCTTGCTGAAAAGGGCTAATAAAAAACCAAGTGATTTCTATAAGGTTGATAAACCAAATATTTCTTTCCAAGTAAGATGATAAACCACTTAAGTGCTTGCTGTAAGGCTAATAAACCACTAAATTCTTACTGATGATGCGGATAAACCACTTAGTGATTTCGAAAAAGGCTGGTAAACTACTATAAAAGGTAACTATCCACTAGGGTGCTTGATGAAAATGGTTGATAAACCACTAAGTGCTTACAGAGGAGGCTAATAAACCACTTAGTGCTTTCTAAGTAACCTAATAAACTACCTATACAGTGAGCTATATATTTCTGTAGTGCTTTCTTTGAAGACATAATTGATAAACCACCTATAAAGTAAACCCATACTCCTAGAGTTGAGCATTACCCCAGCTAAACTTGGTTAGATTCACTGAGAAAGAAATACCTAGGATCATGAATCTAGCTCGGGGGTGGACAGCTACAAGAAAGACCTGGTGCAATTGGCTTATGGTTGGGTGGATAATTGAAGTGCCACCTTAATTTTCCATCCATCTCTATCCATTTATCTCTCTCTCTCTCTCTCTCTCTCTCTCTCTCTATATATATATATATATATATATATATATATATATACATATACATATACATATACATATACATATACATATACATATACATATACATATACATATACATATACATATACATATATAGGTGTGAGTGATTACCATGACTAGTATGTTGTTAGTTGAGGTATGGCTCTCTAATTTTCTTGAATGGTCCTTGAAAATTGTTTCACGCCCTTGATTGGAAATATCCCTTGGATATTCTTTTGGTTAATTATAAAAACTAGCTTTATGTGGATGAGATGAATGTTCTTGATTATATATTTCATTATTACTGGTTGCATGAAGACATCCAGATAACTATTAACACCAATGATTTAATGGTTGGCATGATTATAAATTGAAAGGCTCACTGTTCTTGCTTAATAATATTATGCACTCTGTTTATGCAAAAAATGTATAAGCACTATGTTTTGTATAAGAATATTAAAAGACTTATAGATATCTAAGCTAAATTGATGTGAGTGGTTATGCCCTTAACTCTGTAGATTTATTTTCGTTATAATGCATGACCTCTTAGTAGATCTAATGTCTCTACTTAGGATTTATTTTGTGTTTGAATAATTTTTTATTGTATCAAATCTACAGACAATTTTTTGCTATGGTTTAGTTGGTTTAATATCTAGTTGTACACATGTTGATGGATCCATTTACTATATCATGTCCATGAATAATGTGTGAAATTTTAGAGATGGAATGAAGGTTTCATTCTAGTAGATAATAGTGTTTGAAGAAACACAATGTAGCAAGGGAAACTTGGGCAAGTCCTTGGAAATCCCTTACAATTTTTAATTATTTATACCGTAGGGATTTGGATTTATATCTAGGGCTATATAAGTCCTTAGTGTGAGTTTGTATCCAAATTGGATACATTGCAGGCTCGATAGATGTATTTAGGAATCCATACATCTAGGTCAATTTCACTTACACACCTTTGCAAAAGCACCATAATGGGGAAATACTTTGGATATAAGGTGCAGGAGGCACGTAAGAAGAAATACATAGTGGGGCCCTTTGGAGATTAACTAGTGTGATGCCAAATCACTTACGAGTGAAGGATGTATCTAGAAATATGAGGGATCTAGGGGTAAAGGCATGGTGTTGAAACTTGGGGAACCTGAATGGTGGGATAGGATATTATTTACTTTACAAGGGCATGGTAATCTAGGAATTCAAGGGTTTGGGAGTTTGTTATAGTGTGATTTCTCATGAAACTTGAATTTTTCCTAAAACTATATATAATATGTTTTCATTACAAAACAAAAAGGGCTTGACCCTCTAGGACCCCTTGGCGTGGGCTAATGTGACAGGTTCCATGTAGGCCACTTATGATTGTGTGGATGGGACAAGGTTAGGTGACATGAATTTAAGTTGATGTAGCGCCTACGTGGTGTGACACTTGGAAACAAAACTACCTTTTTGGAGGGCCAAAGAGTTAATTTGGATGACACATGGCACCATCGGAGGATGCGACATGGGAAGGTGGCATCACCTTGATGTTAGCATGATGTTTTATAGACAAAGAGGAGACAGGTGACACTGAGCTAGAGAGACGTGGAAGTAGAGCCATGGGTCATGCCACATCAAAGGTAATGAAAGGCATGTTGTCAAGTTTTAGTGGTGGGAAATTTTTTTGTTTGATCCTCACGTCTAGCTCTAGGATTTCTTATGATACCTCTGTGGACTAACAAAGAGCACTAAACATGAAATTCCTTTGGTAATCAACATTAAATTAACCTTTGTGCCACAGAGGTTTAGGCAGGACACTTATAGAGGTATGTCGTGATGACAAGGGTAAAGCCACACTGGATTTTTAGTGCGTGGTAGAGCCATTTATGCCATTCGACATTTCCACGTGGCTAGGCTTGCTAATGTGGCAATATTAAAAGAGAAAATCCTTAAATGGGCATAAATTCCAATATCATGGTCATATTTCGATATAATTGTATCAAAAAAAATCTCTTGACAAGTTAAACACGATGGTGGCATTAGTTTTCAATTTTGAGGAGGTTGGAAAAAGAGGATTTTTGTGACCCCGTCTTCATAATAGACCTTGGAGATTGGGTTAGTTTCAAATTAACACCTTCCATAACTCAAGAATAGCCCAAGTGGGTGGGAGGGAGTGTTACAAAGTACTTTAGCCAATGGTGGATGCAGGTGTTGCCTCTATGGGTGCACTGAGCAATGCCCCTCACTTATGCCTTCTAACGAGGTATGATAGGTCAGATGAGGTGTAGAGGTAAGCATGCAACAACCATGGAGGAAAAATAAAAGGATAAGGACAAGGGGGAATCCACATCAAGCATGAGCTAAGTTTAGATAAACCTTGGCCATTGCCACATCCAAATAAGAGAAAGTGAAGGTTCCACTTAGGATATAGGGGATAATACTACCACCAAACCAATAAAATGACCACCCAAAAACAAAAATAGGGAAAACCACCATTTGGTGGCTATAAAAATGGAGTGAAGGAAAAATCTAGAAAACGAAGGAGATGGGAGACACACCAAACAAAAAGCGAGGGGCACAAAAAAATGCCACAATATTAGGTTGGAACAAAATACCAGAGTCCAGAGAGGTTGAGGGATAAATAACTAGAGGTGAAAGCTCAAGGACTAAGAGAAAACACAAGGTGGATGAAGGAAAACCATGACAAAAAGGATGATTGGAAAATTACTTTCATAAGCACTTGAAACACACCAGATATATAATTAAAGAAAAAAAAATTCATTACCAATTTCAAGACAAAACCACTCTATAGGGAATGATCCAACAACGCCAATTTGTGGGAATTGTTGTCTTGCTAAAAATGTTATGGAAAACATCACGAAAACCCTAGCTGGTTGGACATTTTCTCCCTAAAAATCTACCTACACCATGGCATGACACTCTCCTACAACTCTCTCTCCACTAGGACCAGTGCCACATACAGCCACATGGAAATTACTGAGGTTAAAAAGTTTATTCCCATTTCCTCGAGATGCATGAGGCACTAGAAATGACCACAATTGATGCTAAACATCCTAGTGACAAAATCCACCTCTATTTGGAATGGCAAGCGTCAATAGCCCTTTGTGTGCCATGAGCCTTATGGATTAAAACATCGTCGAGAGCATGATGCCATGTCTCTGAGTCCATTTTCCAGGTAGGATACCCCCACGCTCCCATCCTGACACTTCGTAAATCATCCCATTCAGGTGATTACATTTTAATTTTACTAAAAACATAAAATCAATTTATTATATTTTACTTTTATTAAAAATATAAATATAAATTATCTATACAATTCTAATTTCTTGTTTTTCTTAATCACTTGGTGTTGATGTCTTTCTTTAACTCTTCATGTCATGCTTTAAGGTAAATTGACTTGGTGTTAGTGTTATGTTGAATATAACATTTATCTAAAAATAAAAATAAAATATTATTACTGTAATGTTGTGTCATGTTATATTATGGACCAATCTATATTCATCTTAACTCAAGATCTACCACGGACATAGAGGGATCAAATCATTTAAGGTGCAAAGGTCTTTTATAGTGAAAAGAAATTTGATGAGCTTGGTTTGGTTAAGATAAATCTAGACTAAGATATAATAATTTATTTTATTAACTTGTATCACAATATTATTAATGGTGAAATTTCTAATTTTTCCATTTTTTAAGCTATATTTATAATCTTTATAAATAAATCTTGATATAAAAATAATTATAAAATTATTCAATTTTTTTTAAGTATCCTTTAATATATATTTTTATTAAATTAAATTTATTTTTATTTATAATTTAATAAAATAAAATTATATATATATATATATAATTCAGAATAAATTCAAATAAAAACACTTAAATTATAACATTTTTTCATATATATCTTTTTCCTTTTAAGATATATATAATAGTTAACTTTGACAAGATCATCATAACTTCAATAATCGTTGAATGCACTTAGATAATACCATTTTCTTTTAAACTTATATGGAATGGTTCACTTTGACAAGACCATGGCATCATGAGTGATCGTAGACATTAATGAACATACTTGCCAAAATGATCATTGTAATGTAATTGGCTTTTTCAATCACTTCCCACCGTAATGATATCAAAACCAGTTCCACCACCTTACTTGAGCATTAAATTCATCTTGATCTTTAAGAACATGAACCATCCACCTTTCAGGTTATCATTATAAATTATAAATTTATATTATAATTCCAACAACTTTCTTTGAATTCTAGTATAAATGAGTAAAATGTATATTTTTTAAGAACAAAATATAGTATTGCATTATCAAGATATGAATTATTAAGATGCGACATGATTTGTTTAAAACATTATTAAACTATTATTTAAAATATTATTATTGATAATATATATTATTTTTATTTTTATTTTTTAAGTTAAATTTAGATAGAGATTAACTTATTTATTAGATAAAAAAATTATTTATTTATTAGTGAGATACTTTCATTAAAATTGTGAAATCCAACTTGAATGTCTCTTAAAATAGTTTTATTTTTGACTTTTTTCTTCAATCTTTCTCAATCTTTCTTTATAAGATTTGACATAATTTTACATTATTAAGATATCATTTACAATTTGACATTATTATTGATTAGATACATTGTAATTATTATTATTTATTTAGTTAAATTCAGTTTAGAGTAAGACCAACTCATCTCTTAGAGAGAAAACTGATGTGGTAGATACTCAAATTTAGAAATAACTTAAAATAATTTAATTCAACAAAAATGACTTCCATCCTCCACCCTTTCGTATGAGATTTGAATATAAATCCTAATAAAACCTAAACCTACTCAAACCAACTTCCTATTTATAAATAATACATTGTTATTAAAAAAAACTTCAAAAGTAAAAACTAAATTGCCAAATGCCCATTGTTCATTCGCATATTAGTCAGAGCTTATCAACTCCTTCGCAGCATGATGTAGCTGTGGTTTTAGTCACAGCCCATCAACTTCGATTTTCATTTCGAATGAACGGTTCGAGACTTTATATTGAAACTCCCCGTCAATCATATTCCCAATTAAAAAATGGCATCATTAATGTGTGAATGAATGTGTCTGGTGGACTATCATGAACGGAGATCAATTGCACATTAATGTGTGAATGAATGTGTCTGGTCAGCTGTCATGAACAGAGATCGATTGCAACATTATGCTTATTAATTTCTTTATTTGCACATTAAGTTTATTAATTTCTTCATGATCAGCTGCACTTAACTTTGCACTAAGCTGATGAATATCTCCTTTGGAAATAAAATACTGGAAATTTTGCATACAGATTTTATATTTTCTTCAGCCAATGGTTTTGAAGTTTAAGACATAAAATAACACCAGGATCACCAATGTGTAATTGATTCGCCACCCTGAACATGTTGAAGTTGTGAACTCATCTATGTCAATGTTATTAACTGCTTACTGATTGCCATTAAAATTACATGTGGAATATTCCATTCTATATATTTATGCTTAAGCCATGTTTTAAAACGGTCTAGAGTGTCTATGAATTATAGATTTATGAATATTTTTGGAAAGCTAGGGATGATGAGCAAAGTAAACTTGCTGAATTTTGTGTTTTAATTTATTTAATTTTTATTAGTATTTTAATATAGTAAATACTTGAAAATTGAAATTTAAATAAAAAATAATATTTTTTTTTCAATTATTTATAAAATTGAAATTGAAATTTAAAAAAAAAAATAATAATTTTTCAAAATTATCTAAAAAATATTGTAAAATTAAAATCAAAATTTAAATAAAAATTAAACTTAAATAAACAAATGATAATCATTTTCTCAAATCATTTAAAATAAAACAATTAATATTATATTTGTATTTAAATAACAAACACTAAACTATTTTCTAAATATAATATTTAATATTAAATTAATATTAAATAAAATCTAAAAAAACATAATTTCACTCCAAAACACAAAATTTTGAATAATAAATAAAAGGAAAAAGAAAATATCTCATCAAACCATATTATGAGTTACAAATACAATAATAACACCTTGACTATCATGAAATTGATTCTGGAATTTGTGCATGTTTTTATATGTTGAAGTTGCAATGTTTTATTGTTATAATATAAAGTAATTGGTATAGGATAATTATGTTGAAGTTGAAATGTTTTATTATTATTATTATATATTGGAACTAGTATAGGATAATTATTAGTTTTATTGATTGAAGTCAAATGTTTGTTATTATAATGTATTGGCTTAAAATAATTATTAATCTTGTATGTTGAAATTGTATCTTTTATTATTATTATGATATAGTTAAAGATAAAATCTTAGCTGGTAGTTTAATTAGGAATGATGTAAATGAAATATTATCTCCCAAGAAGTCTAGTCTTCAAACTACATATGTAGAAGACTAACCTAGTTACATATTCCTCTAATTTATAAAAACAAAATAGCCAAAAATAAAAATATATGCTTTCTAATAATATAATGTTGATTAAGTATTATATTGTGTTTTAAATCTAGCAAATGGGTAACTAAAAACCACCCAGAAGAAAAATATTTTTATACATTAACTAAGATGAAAAAATCTAAGTAAAATTCTTTTTAGAAAATTGAAAATTAATTAAGCTTTCTATTTATTTTGAATTGATCAATATCATTTGAGTATAGATAATAAATATCATTAGATTATTATTACTTTAATAGATTAACTACTTTAACTTTAATTTTTAATTTTTATTTAATTTATTAATTATGGTAGTTTTTTTAGCATTATTATTTATATGTAAATTATAAATTTCATACATTTAATAAAGATGAAATAAATCCATATCCGTACTTTTTTGAACTAATCAATACCATTTGACTATCATTATTATAATATATAAACATCTTATACCAATTTCTACATTTTTATCTAATTCATTAATTATTATAATTTTTTTAATATTAAATAATATCCTATTAATTGTATTTGTTCATACCTATTTAAGCTTATTGATAATAAGCAAACTTATTATAGTTTTATGTAAAAGAGTAAAGGAACCATACCTATTTTTATTTTTTTATGTTTTTTTGAAAAAGATTAAACAAACATCTGTAAAAGAGTCAACCAACCAGACCTATGTACCTATTTTATTTCTTATGTTCTTTTGAAAAAGATTAAACAAACAATTGAGGTTTTTATAGTACGGAAGGGTGAGATATATTATATATAAATCCACTATGCTGATGCATAACTAACTATAATCTAGACTCCTAGACTCTTATCTCAAATCTAGACTCTTAACTAATGACTCATTCAAATCTCAAATCTTAACTAATGAGTTATTCAATGATCAAATTCAAAGCTCGGTGCCGAACTTACAGTGCTTTTAATCCTTATTTATTGAATTTATGATGATCCATAACTATCTTTAATCTAGACTCTTATCTCATGAGTCATTTAATGATCAAATTCAAAGTTCGGTGCCGAACTTTCAGTGCTTTTAATCCTTATTATTGAATTTATTGCAGACTTCAGCATGATATTCAAATGTTTGCTGCAGAGATAGGTCAATGATACATATGTCTCGGCCTTGTGTTCACTAGGGTGACAAAAACATTACGTAATTGAACTAAGTTAACATTGTTGTGACAAATTTAATATGAAATTCATATAAAGATTAGTCCAATGTCAATTTCAACTTGATGCCTACATTTTGTCTGAGTAGGATGACAAGACCAACAATGGCCCGGATCTCTCTTAAATTTTTTTACAGTTTCAGTGTTCAGTGGCCCGGATCTCTCTCAAAAATTTTGCAGTTTCAGTGTTCAGAATATTATATATTATATATGTAATTGGAGTAAGTTAGCCTTGGTGTGACAAATTTAATATGAAAATCATAAAAAGATTAGTCAATGCCAACTTCAACTTTGATACGTACATTTCGTCTTGGTCATGTGTTCATGAAGATGACAAGAACCGAATGACCTGGATCTGCCTGTAATTTTTTACAATTTCAGTGTTCAAAGTACGCAGATGATCTTTATATTTTTATATGTAATTGGAGTAAGTTAATGGGGTTGTGACCAATTTAAAAATTCATATAAATTACTAGCAGATATGATTAAATTCCCATCATAATATCAAATTTCATGCTTGAAATAATATCGTGTCTCTTAATTCTGAGTCAATCAGTTCCATAAAATATCAGTATTCTGACTCAATCAGTTCCTCAAAATATCAATCAAAATTCTGTTTTAGGAAAACTTTCAACGACAACGAAGACCTATTTCACCTTATCCAATATTTATATGTCAACGATCACGTTAAAGAATGGCTGATATGTTCCTTAATTTAACCAACTGTAACAGACCCTGATTGATTGAATGAATCAAATATCCTTTTCCATTAACTCATTTTATATATATATATATATATATATATATATATATATAAAGTATAGTTTTAGTGTTTTTCATTAGAATCCGGTTAAATTATTTTGTTAGATTGTATTTTTTGTTATTTAAAATTTATATTTAAATATATAAATATCCTAAAAATTTCTCCGAAACAGAGTACAATCACATTAATAATTAAAAAAAAACAATTTAAAGAAAAAAAATATAGAAACAAAAGTATGAAAACCTCCCAGTTTTCCTAAACTTATAACAGTTACATCGGTCTTTTTCTTTTACCTAAATTACAGTGAAGAGTCCATGGCAGATTCTAAATGTGATTAAGCTCATCGCACAGTAATTGACAAAATCAATGTAGATAATTATTAATTACAATACAATATTATTGAAATTCTGTGATAATCAAGAAAATAATATAAGTCGATACAAATGTGCAGGGCCATTTTTTGAAATGTAATTGGACAAAATTTTAGCACTGGTTATAAAACTGAGCAGAACTGGTCATAAGTTGAGTGAGACAGTGATATTGCCTTTATCTTGTTTAAATAAAACTAACAATTTTGTTTGAATAAGTTATTAATAATATTAATAATTTAATAGTATTAATAATTTGATGGTTAGAATAAGTTATTAAGAGTATTAATAATTTGAGTGAGTTTAATGGTGAAAAGTATGTATTTTTTCTTAAGAGGTTTAGAGATAGAGTATATATGTCTTGTTCATTGCTCAAGTCTCTTATCTTTTTAAGAGATTCAGAGATAAAGTATTTATGTCTTGTTAGACATCATTGCCTAAATCTTTTGTTAGACAAACAAAAACATCTCATACACCAATTTAATGTTAACTTGATCATAACCTTAAAATTAAATAATAATAATAATTAAAAACTTATTAAAATCATAATATCATTTAAAAACTAGTTATTTATGAAACAAAATGCTTAGTAAGGTGGGATTCTGCTATGTATGTACTACTGCTTTATGTATCATATATAACAAGTTAAATTGAATAGGTGAGAAATTGTGAGTTACTCACACACTTCATCATTGGTTACCTACATATCAAGTTAAATGTAGTTAGGTGTTTCTATCAAATAACATGGACATAGTCACATTTTTTTTTTTTTAAGCTGATGAGTTTATGCTGTGGTTAATTGTATTTTTTATTATAATTTAAAGATATTTTTAATAGCTAAGAAATTAATTAATTTAAAGATATTTTTAATAGTTAAGAAATTAATTAATTTAAAGATATTTCTAATAGTTAAGAAATTAAATATGTTAATTTAGCTTATAATTTAGTAAATATTGAATTATTGTGATTAAAAGAAGCTTTAATTTTTATATTTGTAATTTATTGAATTTTATTAATACTTTGTCTTATATTTATGGTCAAATTCTAACATTAATTTTATTTTGAAATTTGAATTCTATTTGAATTATATATATATATATATATATATATATATATATATATATATATATATATATATATATATATATATATATATTACCTGATATTAGGACATTATAATTAAATCATTTTCACTATTTATAATGAGAATTGTGTTTTTTTTTTATGAAAGATATAAAATTTACTTAATATTTTATTTTATATATGTTAAAAATATGCAATTGCTGTCATAATAATTGTATTAATTTTTTTTTTCCAGAGGATTAAAATTGACTTAAAGACCACTCAAATTGAATAAGGGAAAGTGTACTTATAAAGAAAAACCCACATGTGCATATTTGATAAGGTTGGCCCTAAAAGAAAGTGGACGAAATTATGGGGTAAAATTGCAAGCTCGCATCTTTGATTTAGAGTTTTATGCCTCAACACATGAAGGATTCGACCACACAGAAGCTCATCCATGTGAATAGAGCCTTCCCACTAGGGTTTCAAAATTCTAGCTACATACCCTAGTCGCTAGCACATTAAGTTTAAGACAGTGACTCACTCACTCATAGTGTTTCAGAGTTCAACTCTGAAGCCCAAGTTACTCGCATACCATCTTGAAGGGTGCAACCGAGGCTCTGAGATAGATATGGGTAGATCCGACCATACTCACTTTCTTATAGTGCTTCAAAGAGCGACCATGCAACTATAGTCCCTAGGATGAATCCTCCTCCATGTGAATGGGAACTAAAAGATGAAATATTAGTTGTCTGAAGATTTAGCTCAGTGACTCTAGGGTTCGGTTGTTTACTGCAGATAGTGAAAGTTTAGTACCGATTTCAGAGGGACTAGATCCATTATTTTCGAAAATAGTAGATCAATGAATTTGAATTTTCCTCCTTGATCCATTATTTTCAAGGGAGCTAATACCAGCTACCCTTTTGTGTTGATATATAAGATAAAAATCTCATTAGGATGAAAAGTTTTGATTAAGCTAACTGTAGCTATTGAGCTCAAGGCTTCACATTGTCATTTTCAAGTTTAGTGGATGTATGAGATTTTTACTTTCTGATAATGAGAAGGTTATTTAGTTGCATCTAAGTTAGTTTTAGAGGACTGAGACCCTTGGGTTTGGGCCCAAAATAGAGGCTTAGGTCCCTCTTTTGTACTTGTGTTTTGTTCTAAGTTCCAAGAATTTCATAGTTTTATTTCATTTCAGTAGAGGTTAAGCTATAAAAACCCGTGATTGGTATTTTCTACATCACCTCTCTTGTGGGAGAATGGTTGGAATGATTCACAATCTCAGTAAAAAAATATTGTGTTTATGATTTCTTGGAAATAGGCGAATGTTAGTTATCTTTCTTCATGTTTAATTTTTGTATCTTAGAAGTCAGGTAGCGATCAGAGTAGTGTTATGACATAAAATATATGTTATTCAAATTTAACTCATCTTTTCCATCATTGTATATATCATTGTGCTAAAGATGAATGGATGTATGAATGTGGTTGGTTGTAGAGATGTGTTGATCTACATGGAAGGGAACCTCTTTCACCTCCATTCTTGACTCCTCCATCTTCTCCTTCCATTTGTCAATTTTTTCCCAAAACTTTATTTCCGCATTCACTTTTCCTAGTAAGTTTAAGACATCTTGGGCATTCATCTTGGTGCAAGGAAAACCTCTGAGAGGTTGTGGGATTGGCTAGGACGCTTTGTCCCTAAACCTTCCTTCACTCTATATAACCTCCATTCACCTCTTCATGCCTTCAAGACTTCATCTCCACCCTAAAAACACCCCGAGAATCCCTCCTGTAGCATTAGAGGACCTCCTGTAGCAACCCCTCTAGCATGCATGTAGCACCACTTTCCTTCACCTATTTTGCTCCCCACTTCAACCTTAGCTTAGTTAGGATGAATAATAATCCTAAGTTTTGATTTGATGATTAAGATAAGCTCCTACACCATTCAAACCATTCCTTTTCCTCACTGCAAAACATAGTATAATTAGTATTTTAATTACAAGCAAGATACAAGTTAGATTTAGAAAGTATGAAGTAGATATATGATACGTGGAATTATGCTACTAATTTGATGAATTATGAAAGGTAGAATAACTTTCCTTATGAAAGTATTAGCTTTCTTTCCCCATCATGAAATCATAGTTAGCATCTACAAATTGAACAAATGGTAGTTTTACTTTCCTAGTTAGAGCCAGTTTTTAATTGTATTTTCATTAGCAATTTTTCACCATAGACAAGTAGGAGGAATAGTCTCTGAACATCCTAATCTAATGTCATAACTGAGGGTGGCATGAGTAGAATCCAACCTATTGTGCATATAGCATTGTCACCTCTAATTTTATACAAACCGTGAGTTGATAATTTGAGTTGAGGAGCCCTTGGGAGTTGCAACACTCTTGTTGCAATAACAGGGTTCACCACTTTCTGGCATCGTTGTCGAGGAGGTGTCTAAGTAGATGCTTGTTTCTTCTTAAGCATTAATTTCTATTTTGCATTTTGTTTTCAAAAAGTTAAAAATAAAGAAAAAGTTTCTTTCATGTCTCATAGGAGTAGGGATAACCACAGAAAATTCTTACCAAAAACCCCCACACCCTCAAGCAGTCAACCTTCACTCTTCTTCAGTGGTTGTGAACTTCCCTTGAAAATAGGAGTGATTTCCTTCCCGATCCACTGTTTTCAAGGGAGCTACTATCAATTACCCTTTTGTGTAAATAAACAAGATGAAAATATCATTAGGATTCCAAGTTTTGATTAAGCTAGGTGTAGCTATTGAGTTGAGAGCTTAACATTTCCATTTTGAAATTTTATGTGATGTATGAGACTTTTACTTTCTGATAATGAGAAGTTAGTTATTTAGCTGCATCTAAGTTAGTTTCAAAGGACTGAAACCCTTGGTTTTGGACCCAAAACATGGGCTTAGTTACCTCTTTTGTACTTGTGTTTTGTTCTCAGTTCAAAGCATTTCATATATTTCTTTCATTGTAGTAGAGGTTAAGCTATAAAAACCCATGATTGGAATTTTCTGCATCACCTCTCTTGTGGGAGAATGGTTGGAAGGATTCACAATCTCAGTCAAAAAATATTTTGTTTATGATTTCTTGGAAATAGACGAATGTTAGTTATCCTTCTTCATATTTTCTTTTTGTATCTTAGAAGTCAGTTCAGTTATCAGAGTAGTGTTATGGCATAAAATAGATGTTATTCAAATTCAAGTCATCTTTTCCATCATAGTTTATATCATTGTGTTAAAGATGAATGGATGTATGAATGTTGTTGGTTGTAGGGTTGTTTTTGATCTGCAAGGAAGGGAACCTCTTTCAACTCCATTATGGACTCCTCCATCTTCTCTTTCCATCTCTCAATTTTGTCCCAAAACTCTATTTCCAAAATCACTTTTCCTAGTAAGTTTAAGACATCTTGGGCATTCATCTTGGTGCAATACAGACCTATGAGAGGTCTTAGGATTGGCTAGGACTCTTTTTCCCCTAGCCTTCCTTCACTCTACATAACCTCCATTCACCTCTTCATGCCTTCAAGACTTCATCTCCACCCTAAAAACACCATTTGAACCCCTCCTGTAGCATTACAGGTCCTCATGTAGCATTACATGACCTCCTGTATCAACCCTTGTAGCATGCATGTAGCACCACATTCCTTCTCTTTTTTTGTTCCTCACTTCAACCTTAGCTCAGTTAGGATGAATAAAATCCTAAGTCGTGATTTGATGATCAATATAAGCTCCTAGACCATTCCAACCATTCCTCTTCCTCACTACAAAACATAATATACTTAGTCTTTTAATTACAAGCAAGATACAAGTTAGATTTCTGATTTTCAAGAAAGTATGAAGTAGATATATGATACATGAAATTATTCTACAAATTTGATGAATTGTGAAAGGTAGAGTAGCTTTCCTCCTGCAAGTATTAGCTTTATTTCCCCTTCATGAAATCATAGCTATCATCTAAAAATTGAACACATGGAAGTTTTACTTTCCTAGTTAGATTCATTTTTCAATTGTACTTTCGTTAGAAAGTTTTCATTATAGACAAGTAGGAGGAATGGTCTTTGAACAACCTAATCTAATGTCATATCTGAGGGTGGCATGAGTAGAATCCAATCTACTATGCATATATCACTGTCACCTCTAAGTTTGTATGAACTCCGAGTTGATAATTTGATTTGAGGAGCCCTTGGGAGTTGCAACACTCGGTGCAATACCAAAGATCACTACTTTTTGGCATCATTGTTGGGGAGGTGTCTAAGTAGATGATTGTTTCTTCTTAAGAATTATTTTCTATTTTGCATTCAATTTTGAAAAAAGTGAAAAATAAAGAAACATTTTCTTTCATGCCTCACAAGAGTAGGGATAATCAAGGAAAATTCTTACCAAAAACCCCCACACCCTCAAGCAATCAACCTTCACTCGTATTCAATGGCTATGAACTTCCCTCTTCTACTACAAGGGCGTTAGAAGACCCTCTAGGTGAGAAACCTAAAATTTTTGAAGAACCTATTGGAGAAGAAGAAGAACCTACTTCACCTACCCAAGTTATGGCTGAAAACAGGAAAAATGATATTTTCCCCATCTGAGAAACAAATGGAGAGGCTAGAATGAAGAACATAATCCCTTCTTCCCTTCCACACTTCCATGGTCTAACCTCTAAGGATCCTGACACCTTCATGTTTGAGTTTGTTGTTTTTCGTAGGACCTATGACTATGCCTCTGATGTGCAAAAGCTGAAGTTGTTCCTGTCTACCCTTAAATATGTAGCATTGCACTGGTTTATGGGCCTTCCTTGGGGAAGCATCACTACCTGGGCCCAAATGAAACATGCCTTCAATAGAAAGTACAAGTATTACTATAGGTCCAAATAAACCAAGGAAGAAATATTTAGGATGACTCTAGGACCTAATGAATCCTTAGAAGACTATACCGATGATCCTTAGTCACTCAAGCTAGTTCTTCTCTAGGGGATCAGGGAGGAAGTGTTGGAAACCCTCAACATGTTATATGGAGGATATATATCAATTACCCTATGATGAAATCAAAACTATATTGAATAATCACTCTAGGGCTACTAGGAAAAAGGGTAGTGCTATTCATTGCTTGGTCGGTTCCTCTCCCTCAAAATCCATCAAGCATGAGATAGGGAACATGTTGGAGGATTTAAAGAGTGAACTACTACATACCTTTATATTTCAATGGATACCATGAAAATCAAGATAAATCAAGATAAATAAGAGAGGGCTCTAGATATTTTTTGTCGTAGATGCACTAAAAGACATCCTAGGAATGAATGGCCATTGAATGTCACAGAAGTCTTCCTAGTTAGTGAAGAAAACCATGCAACAGACAAATGCCCCTTTTTTCTAGGCCTAAAAGTTGTATAGCAAGGGTAGAAGGTGGTTCAGATCAAATTTTATTCATTAATAAAAGGAGACCTCAAGGACCTGGATCATATCAACAGAGCATGCAAGGTGCACATTACTCTTATTACAATCCAAATCAGAATGCACCTTTGCAACCTTAGTAATATTCCACTCATCCATCATGGTCCAAAATTACTTTTTTGCCGTATTCTCCTCCATATCCTCCTTAGCCTTTCAACCATCCCTTTCATCCATGTCCTCCCCAACCTTCTCAATGGGGCAACCTATCTCAAGGGTGAAGGCCTCAATTCAACCAACCTCTTGCTTTAATACCTCCACCCTAACCTAAACCAAAACTCACTCATCCTACTCCACCTAAGAAACCTCAAATTCCTTCCAAAACTGATATGAACCTAAAAAATAATCAAGCATAATAGGTCTATAGTGGAGAGAAATCCTATCCTGCTTAAGTTGTGGAAATACAGGAGATCAACCTTTTCTCTAGTAGAGTGCTTTCGGATAATCATCCACCTTCTCCACCTGAATATATTGAAGAAGAGAAGGAAGTGAGTGTTCCTCAAGTTAATCCACTTCCTTTTCTTGAAAGGTTGATCCACCTTATCCAACACATCTTAGAAGAGATTTAATTTATGGGAGAATTGAAGAATTTGTGTGTGTTAATATACCCCTTCTCCATGATATTAAATATGTTCCCATATATAATAAGCTTATCAAGGAAAAATGTTTCAAAAATCCTAGGAGAAGAAGAAGAGGCACCCCCACCATAAATTTTTTTGGGCATCTGTCATATCTTATTTTCAGGAGGGTGATCTTACTGAAATACCTAGACCCTAGAAGCCCAGTAGTGGATGTGCACATTGATGGAATTATAGTCCCAAATACCCTAATTGATCTTGGGGTTTCAATCAATGTGATGAATAAGAATTCATGCTCAAGTGAAATATATAAGGGGATTTGAGGAAGACCACCACAATGTTGTAGCTTGCAGATATATTTACAGTATCTCCTAAGGGAATTGTTGAAGATGTTATGGTATCAATTGAATCTTGGGAGTATCTTTTGGAGCAGGGTCCCTTAGGAACACAATTTTGGGTTAGTTACAGATCCCAGTCGCTCGCACACTAAGATTAACAAAGTGACCAAGAAGTTATAGTCGCTCTCTCATAATGTTTTAGAGTACGACTCAGAAACCCAAGTTACTCACATACCACCTTGAAGGGTGTGACTAAGCTCTGAGAAATATCTCAACAGATTCGACTACAGACACTCAATTACATTGCTTCAGAGAGAAACCATGCAGCTATAGTCAGTAGGATGACTCCTTCTCCATGTGACTGGGATCTAAAAGATGAAATATTAGTTGTCTGAATATTTCGCTCAGTGACCGCAGGGTTCGGTTGTTGACTGTAGATAGTGACAATTCAATACAAAATTCAGAGGGAGTAGATCCACTATTTTCGAAAACAGTGGATCAATGAATTTGAACTGATGAGAAAGGAGTGATTTCCTTCTTCATCCACTATTTTCAAGGGAGCTACTATCAGCTACTCTTTTTTGTAAATAAATAAGATGAAAATCTCATTAATATTCAAAGTTTTGATTAACCTAGGTGTAGCTATTGAGCTCAGATATTGAAATTGTCATTTCAAAATTTTATGTGATGTATTAGACTTTTACTTTCTGATAATGAGAAGTTGTTTATTTAGCTACATCTAAGTTAGTTTCAGAGGACTGAGACCCTTGGGTTTGGGCCCAACACAAAGGCTTAGGTCCCTCTTTTGTACTTGTGTTTTGTTCTCAGTTCAAATCATTTCATAGCTTTATTTCATTTCAGTAGAGGTTAATCTATAAAAACTTGTGATTGGAATTTTCTGCATCACCACTCTTGTGGGGATGGTTGGAAGGATCCACAATATCAGTAAAAAAATATTGTGTTTATGATTTCTTGGATATAGATGAATGTTAGTTATCATTCTTCATATTTTCTTTTTGTATATTAGAAGTCACTTCAGTGATCAGAGTAGTGTTATGGCATAAAATAGATGTTATTCAAATTAAACTCATATTTTCCATCATAGTTTATATCATTTTGTTAAAGATAAATGGATGTATGAATGTGGTTGATTGCAGGGATGTGTTGATATGCAAGGAAGGGAACCTCTTTCACCTCCCTTCTGGACTCCTCCATCTTCTCTTTCCATCTCTCAAATTTTCCCCAAAACTCTATTTCCACAATCACTTTTCCTAGTAAGTTTAAGTCATCTTGGTGCAAGACAGACCTCTGAGAGGCCCTGAGATTATCTATGACGCTTTTTCCCCTAGCCTTCCTTCACTCTATATAACCTCCATTCACCTCTTCATGCCTTGAAGACTTCATCTCCACCCTAAAAACGCCCTCAGAACCCCTCCTGTAGCATTACAGGTCCTCCTATAACATTACAGGACCTCATGTAGCAACCCCTATAGCATGCATGTAGCACCACTTTCCTTCACATGTTTTTCTCCCCACTTCAACATTATCTCAGTTAGGATGAATAAAAATCATAAGTTGTGATTTGATGTTCAAGGTAAGCTTCTAGACCATTCCAACCATTCCTTTTTCTCACTGCAAAACATAGTATAATTAGTCTTTTAATTGCAAGCAAGATACAAGTTAGATTTATGATTTTCAAACAAGTATGAATTAGATATATGATACATGCAATTATTCTACTAATTTGATGAACTATGCAAGGTATAATATATTTCCTTTTGCAAGTATTAACTTTCTTTCCCCTTCATGAAATCAAAGTTAGCATCCACAAATTGAAGAAATGGAAGTTTTACTTTCCTAGTTAGAGCTAGTTTTCAATTGTACTTTCATTAGTAAGTTTTCACTATAGGAAAGTAGGAGGAATGATCTCTGAACAACCTAATCTAATGCCATAGCTGAGGGTGGCATGAGTATAATCCAATATATTGTGCATATAGCACTATCACCTCTAAGTTTATACGAACCTCGAGTTGATAATTTGAGTTGAGGAGCCCTTGGGAGTTGAAACACTCCTGGCGCAGTACCAAGGTTCACCTCCTTTTGGCATTGTTGTCGGGGAGGTGTCTAAGTAGATGATTTTTTCTTCTTAAGAATTATTTTCTGTTTTTCATTCAGTTTTGAAAAAAGTGAAAAATCAAGAAACATTTTCTTTCATGCTTTGTAGGAGTAGGGATAATCAAGGAAAATTATTACCAAAAACCCCCACACCCTCAAGCAGTCAACCTTCACTCTTCTTCAGTGGTTGTGAACTTCCCTCTTCGACTACAGGGGAGTTAGAAGACCCTTTAGGTGAGAAAACTAAATTTTTTGAAGAACCTATTGGGGAAGAATAATAACCTACTTCACCTACCCAAGTTATGGCTAAAAACATGAACAATGATATTTTCCCCATCTGAGAAACCAATGGAGAGGCTATAATGAAAAACATAAGCCCTTTCGCCCTTACACACTTCCATCGTCTAACCTCTAAGGATCCTGACACCTTCATGTTTGAATTTGTTGTTGTTTGTAGGACCTATCACTATGAATCTTATGAGGAGAAGCTGAATTTTTTCCCCTCTGCCCTTAAAGATGCAACCTTGCACTGGTTTATGGGTCTTCCTAGAGGAAGCATCACTACCTAGGCCCAAATGAAACATGCATTCAATATAAATTACAGGGATTTATGTAGGTCCAAGGAAACCAAGGAAGAAATCTTTAGGTTGCCTCTGGGACTTGATGAATAATTAGAATACTGTATCCTTGATCCTCAGTCACTCAAGCTAGTTATTCTCTGAGGGATCGGGGATGAAGTGTTGCAAATCCTCAACATGCTATATGGAGGAGATATCTATTAATTACCCTATGATGACATCAAAAAGTTCTTCAAGAATCACTCTAGGGCTACTAGGAAAAAGGGTAGGGCTAGTCAATGCTTGGACAGTTCCTCTCCCTCCACAACATCCATCAAGCATGATATAGGGAACATGTTGGAGGATTTCAAGAGTGAACTGCTACATAACTTTTCATTTCAAATGGATACCATTGAAATCAAGATAAATCAAGACAAAATAGAGAGGGCTCCAGCTATATTTTTCCCTAGATGTACTAAAAGGCATCCTAGGAATGAATGTCCATTGAATGTCTTAGAAGTCTCCCTAGTCTATTAAGAAAACCATGAAACCGACAAATTCCCCTTTTTTCCAAGCTAATATTTGTATACCAAGGGGTAGAAGGTGGTTCAGAGAAAATTTTATTCATTATCAAAGGATACCTCAAGGACCTTGACCATATCAACAGGGCATGCAAGGCGCACATTACTCTTATTACAATCTAAATCAGAATGCACCTTTGCAACCTTGGTACTCTTCCACTCATCCATCATGGTCCACACCTCCTTCTTAGCCTTATGCTCATCCATATCCTCCTCAACCTATCAAACATACCTTTCATCCATATCCTCCCCAACATTATCAATGGGGCAACCTATTGTTGGGAGCCAAACCTGCATATCTTTTCTTTCCATTCTATCCTATTTTATTTATGAATTTGAGTCATTAACATTCGATTCATGTTCTAAAGAGCACAGGTAAACCCCTCGTCATGTATTCTTGGAGTATTTAGTCAATGAATTATATTCACGGGGATTATTACCTAAGATATTTACTAATTTAGCTATTTTTTCAGATTCAGGGGTTGGATGACCATATTCGCAATTATAGGAACAACTACAAATCTGGCAGTGATATCTTGGGAAGCACTGTAACAAAACAACAACCCCAAAACCTTTCCTCTACAATCTTTCACATCTACTCTATCATTTATAACAACTTTGTAATTGTAGGCACTAGTTTTCTGGGTTTCAGAAACTGTCATTGTAATCATTTGTATAAGAATGGTTATGAAGTTGTGAATTGGGGGTTGGATATGCAGGGATTTGAGAGTTGTTTGAGCCCTCTGCGGGTCTTTATACTTTTTTCATTTGCATGTGTTACACTAAAAATTGTCATCCTCACATTCTGCTATGTGTATAAGCTCATTATTACTCATACTTCCTTCTTTGCAAGTCTAACATATTAGTTCTTCATGTCAAGCCTTGAAAATGAGAGAAAAGTCCTTAAAAATCTCCTTAACTTTGGTATCACACTTTTCCTCTATCTTGCCTGTGGTCCCGCACCTAATTTTCATGACTTCTGCGTACCTGAACGCACTTTCTCTATGTTATGGGTGCGGACCCCTGTAAAATATTAAAAAGGCGCAAGTAAATTAAAAAAAGCTCACTTTCAGTGAATTCTAGAAGCCTCTAGAAGGAATCTTGCAGTGGCAGAACCGATCTTTTGAGGTTCATGTATCCCTTACCTTATGGAGCTAACCCCTTGATGTGAGGAGCTTATCCCTTTGAAGGAGGATTCTATCCCTTCAAAATTGGAACTAAAACCTCCTCTTTTCCACTATAAAAAGAGGCCTTGGGTAGCCTCAAAGGGAGTTCAAGCTTTAGAATTATTTGAGGTTAAATGATGTTGGGATTCAGACTCATTTTACTGACATTTTTGTGAGGAGAGATCACATACCTCTATCTGTCTCAGTTGAAAGAGTGCAAGGCTTGTTGGAGTAGAGGTGTTGAGAAGGTAAATCCCCTCTGCGGACAGAGGCGATCCCTACTAGCCCAGCAGGGGTCTAGCAACAATCAAACAATGTTACGACGCAAGTTCCTAGTTACGAATGAAAAGACTAGAAATAGAAGCCTACCTGGATTCCAACGCTATGATCTGAAGAAGAAGCGTCCCCGTTCCTCAGCCTCGGCAGATCACAATCCTTCCACGATCTCCGCGGATGAACACCTGCACATGGAAGAAACAAACAAATACGAGCATAGAATCCGGCATGCGTAACTAAATATCAGTCAGAAAGGATATTACTCATATTGACATGATGGAAAACAGAGTGGAACCATAATCGTAATAATCTATTAAATAACGAACGAAGAGAGATTACAACCAAGTTCTGACGTCGCGGTCTCCTTCGGATGGGTCTCCAGTCGTTCACGTCTCGCAAAGCTCGCCAAGGAAAGGGAAAACCTCTCCAGAGTCTCTCGACGATGGTCTCCTTACTTGAGTCGGCCTTAAGGGAAAGAGAGGGCTCTTTACAGCACGAAGGCTCTTGGGAATATGGAGATTCAAAGCTTAGGCACTTCCAGACTAGCTTGCCATGGGATTGAGCAGGCTTTTATAGATGGGGAAGGAGGGAGTTAAGATCCCTATTATTATGGGATTGGCCCTATCAATAAGGAAGGTTCCATGGGAGGTGGCAAAACTACTTCCCTTCCACAGAACTCCCGCAGCCAAACCTCCCAACTCAAGATAGGCAATGGTTTCTGAGTTTGTTGAAACTCAACTTCCGCCATCCTTATATAAAAAACATTCCTTAAATTGGGTGGCGCTACTACTGCTCTATGACAGAGCGCCAGTTGGCGCGACCTCTTTGCAGGATTTCCCCCATTGGCGCGAGTGCTGAACTGTCTGCCCGCGCCAATGCAAAAGGAGATGTTTTTCATGATTTTTGCAAGGAGATGTCTTAAGGGCAATTAAAGCTCATGCTTAGAGGAATGCATTGATGATGTTTTCAAGGCATGACAATGTTCACAGGTCACAAAATGGGCCCTCCATTGTGTGGGACGGGGAATGGTAGGAACGGTGACAAATTACTGTGTAACAGATGCCCCCTAAAGTATGAGGCCCGAGAGAGAGAGGGGTGAAATGCTTTACGAGAACATGTTCAACTGAAGGCCCGCCGTTGGAAAACCTGCGCAGAAAGATACAACTGATATCTCAAGTACATGATGTATATGTGGTATGGACGCAGCCATCCGAAACAGAGTATGCTATAATCCGGATCCAGGGCATGGGCGCAGCCATCCAACTAGGATCAAACAAATAGACTCAGGTATGGTCGCAGCCATCCAATCAATGAGTCATGTACATAATGATAATAATCCACAATCGCAGCCTGGATTACAACAGACACAATCCAGGGTCTTGCACTCCATCTTGACCCAAACAAAGTACAAGTTCGAGCATGTGAATATGTGAGCTGAAGTCGAACATGCAGGAACATCGTCTGATTACCAGCCAATGATGAAAGATGTTAACAGACGCGAGAGGAACCACCAATAATGACAATGGCCCTCAAGGTACTACAAGTACAATCTACGGCGTGTGAATCAATGAGTTGGCGTCGAACACCCGCAGAATCACTCGATCGGAGGCCAATGATGAAAACCTCACGTCGAATGCGACGAACCTGCCATTGAGGCATGCAGGCTCCAAGGTACCATAAAGAAGTCTCTAGATCAACTTCCTGGATAAGGAGCTGAAGTCGACAGGAAGTGACCTTGATCGAAGGTGGGCCATAATGTTTCCCACATCATCGACACGAGACAGAGGAACATGATTTTTTTGTTGTGAATCAGGATCGTATGAGAATCAGAGGAAGGTTGATATTTGCAGAGGCCAACTTCTCTTGAACATATAAACGGCACGACAGTGGACTTGGCAGTATTTGACATCAACGGATCAGAGGTCATGGTGACGAGGCAATGAACAGATGAGAGGTCAAAAGAGATTACCCAAACCCACGGAGGCAAAGTGAAGCAACGAGATGAGATGTCCCCAACCCGACACGAATGCAGACAAGTGCCATGTTCAAGAGCGACATACTGCCAATGACAACGATGATGGTTCCATTTTTCCCCCACCATTTCTGGTGAGTACCTCTTTATTTTTACACAAGCTTGAAGAGGATACCATATGCTTGTCACATAAATCCGTCCTTCGGACGAATCCATCCTAGTACATTTAACGAGCCCTAGGAAGGAGGAACTCGAATAACGTCATTTCGACTAAATCCGATGTCATCAAAGTTTAACGAGTCTGACAAAGGAAGAACTCGGCGTCTTTTCATGTTTAGAGAGTTTGGAAAGACAGCAGAAAAGTAAACTCCACAGGTCCCTTTTCGTAAATAGTTTCTCAGATCCGAAAAGGTAGAAACAATATTCGAGAAAACCTCCTAGTCGCGATAGGCTAGGGTATTCCTTTTTCGTAAATAATCTATCCCAGCCCGAAAAAGGGGTAAACGTATACTGGGTAGATGTTGTTTCGTGTCCACTTTAACGAGATCGAAACGACAAGGGCCTCGGCAATATTTTCATGTTTAGAGAGTCATAAAAGAGCTGAAAGATGACTCCTCCTGGAGGAACGAGTGGTGTAAAGGGTAGCAACTGGTTCCGGTAATGGTGGAACTGCTCAAAACAAGTAAAAGTCAAGAGGCTGGCTAACAAGACCACCCATTGCAGTGGTTCCTCAGGAATGGGTAAAACAACCAAGTGAAGGCATATGATCGGCCAAGCAGATAGTGACGATGGAGTGAGAGAACCAAGGCTCATCTGGCAAAAACAGGCTGATAAAATGGCAATCACAAGAGGTAAAAAGGGAAACGTTTCATTTTTACACAAGCTTGAAATCAGGAAACTCTGCTTGAAATTGGTTTCATTTTTACACAAGCTTGAAACGGAAACAAACTATGCTTGAAAAAGTGAGCATGCCCCCAGCATGGTGACTCAATTCGAGGTACATGCCCCCCAAGCTTCAATCCATATGAAAGATAGATGGAGTGAAGGTTCAAAATACGAGATCTAAGAAAGACTCGATTGGGATTTTACGAGATCTGATCAAAGACTCGAATTGAACAAGAACGTGTTTCATTATTTTAACGAGGTTGACACATTAAAAGAACTATCCTCAGGACACCTTGTTTCATGGTTTAAGGAGCTTGGCACAAGACAAGGAACTCTGCTCTGAGGACCTGGTTTCATTTTTTAAAGAGCTTGACCCAGGGAGGAAACCGTGCTATAACCAACTTACATCAAAATGAACAAGAAGGCGGTGCTTCCAAGAGTTCCACTCCCGGTGGAAGGAGAAAATCCTGGAAGTCAGGACCCAATGCCCCCAGCACACTATGCACGACGGCGTCTTCACTGAGTATAGGCATGGGGTAGGTAGCCACATAGTTGACTTGCGGTGGGGTAGATACAACGGGTGGATAAAAACCAGGAGGGGGCGATGACGGGCCGGACGCCACATTAGGACCAAAGAACGACAGTTGATCAATTGTCATGATCCGTCCTTCATGTGGAAAGCACATCACGCGAAAGAGGGAGGAGACAAGCACTCCCATGGCATAGGTGTAATCACGCCCCAAAAGAAGATTGAAATCCAAGGGGCCTGGAACAACCATCACGTCCATATGGACAGTTTTACCTCCCAAAGTAACAGGTAACCTTGGAAGGATCCCCAACGGTTGACTCGTCCTTCTATTAAAAGTCAACAGATTCTGCGTAACGGGCGCAAGTGACGGCGAACCGAAAGCTTGCCAGGTAGTTGAGGATAGAATACTAACAGAGGCACCTTCGTCTATAATGGTGCTGGGTATGACCAGACCAAGAGCCTGTACTGTGATCTCGAAAGGCACGTAAGACGGAAGGCAGAATCCTGCAAATCGACTCCAATCAAAGGAAGCGACCAAACTACTCGGAGGGGCTACCATCGAAATGCGAAGGTCTTCCCCTGGTGTTACGGAAGAAGGAGCATCCTCCATAACCTCTATCTCGAAGGCGGGAGGGACATCCTCCGGAGCCTCCATCATGGGAGGCGGAGGAGCAGCTTCTTGAAGCACAGGGATAGGAGAATCTTTCTCCAAGTCTGAAGAATCTGAAGAAATCAGAAGGACATGGGGGGTGTGAGATCCACTCTCGACAGAAAATACCTGGTGCACCGCGGACGGGGCTAGTTCAACCGATCCGACGACCAATGGTTGGTCAGGGACGAATTCATGAATTTGAATTTCTGGGGGAGTGGGATCGACCAAGGATGACTCTTGACCAATCGTAGGGTCAGCTGGCAGAGGACTCAAAGAAATCCGTGATCCAGGTGGATATCGGTGGCCACCCACCTATTCCATTTGGACCAGCACCATCAATTCTTGCAGATTTTCACATTAAACACAACTTACTATTTTTAGCAGGTTTTCGGGTCCTCCACTCTCGGAGCCGTTTTGGGGGCTTAATGATCCAGGTGGATATTGGTGGCCACCCACCTATTCCATTTGAACCCCAATCTTCAGTTCTTTCCATTTTCAAGTTGCAACAAAACTTACTATTTTTAGCAATTTTTCGGGTCCTGAACTTCCGGAGCCGTTTTAAACGACGTTTTTTGGGAAAACGGAGAGCAACATGGGTCCATGGACCAATGTTGCTCGTTCAAAATTTGTACTCCTCGGATAGATCTTTCTAACGAGCTATTGAGTGCGTCAAACGGAGATCGGATGCCAAAGTTACGCCCCTGGGAAGTTGAACCACCAATTTACCCAAACGGGACCCACAGTTTTGGCGCTTCATCTCCTTTGGACGTTTCAGATTCTACATTATTTCTCAACAATAAATAGGCCCTCGAGCCTCATTGTAAGACAGTTCAGGGGGCTGGGAGCCAACACATCTCTTCTCAGAGATGCTTTACCCACTTCCTGTAATGCCACATCTCTGTCACTCCTGACACATCTAAGCTCTGAAGCCTGCCACACTTTCTCAGGGATACTACAAGGATTAGCCTATCGATTATATTGAGGTTCAGAGTTCTCAGCTCTCCAGCTTCTGCAACATAGCTGATTTATGCACAGACTTTCTGAGGCTGCTGTCGCCTGTTTACTTCCATTATTTTTGTAAGTTTATTAAACATTCCTTTTATCACAAAATGAAGCACATCTCCCAGACCTCTGATCCATGTTGATCCAGATTCACAGTTCCTCGAGAAATCCAGATCTGGCAATGGAGTTGTTCCCAAAGCTTCTTTCTTTGTTCTTCTTTGCATGTCCCCAACGCGTCGTGGTATAAGGAGTTAGGCTTCGATTCGGTTGAACCTCGCAAGATCAGCCTCGCAAACCTCGATCACCTCCCATGGCGGAAGAAAAGAAAGACGAGGGAGCAGGAGATCCTATCAAAATACTGCTCGAGGAGGCCCTCGAGAAACAAAGGAACGCGATGATGGATAACTTTGCTCAAATCCTTCAACGACTGCCCACATACGGCACATCTGCATCCAATAGCCACTCTGGAGGCGCCACTCCCTTCAAGGTACAGGTAAATTTTGACATTCCTATATTTGAAGGAAAAATAGATGCAGACGATGTAGACAAATGGTTAAATTTGTTGGAAGGGTATTTCTCGGTCCATGACTTCTCTGACCGAGAAAAGATTATTTTTGCACTCCTCAAAGCTGCCCCCCATGTCAAAGACTGGTGGGAAACCTACCGTGAGCAAGAGGGCGAAGGGGAACCCTCTCTGTTCTCGACCACACCCACTTGGAATTCGTTCCGAGATGGCATCAAGGAACAATATTACCCTGTGGGGAGCTATGAGGACAAATACATCCAATGGACCATGCTGTGGCAACAAAAGGATCAAGATGTGCACGAACTGACGAATCTGTTCCATACGCTGCGCAAAAAGTTGGGTATTAAAGATTTAGAGAGACATTTGGTGCTCAAGTACCACGGCTGTCTACACAAACACATTCAGGAGGAAATGGATTTCCTCGACATTACATCGCTTGGCATGGCATATCTCTATGCCGCCAAGATCGAGCAGAAATTTAAGCAGAAGAAGCGAGACTTTGGATCTACGAATCCGAAAGGTGCCCCCGAATCGAAGAACAAGGGGCAAGGCCAAAGCAATGCGACTCAGAACAACACCAAAAATCCAAAGAAGGACACAGGGAAGTGGTGTGAATTTCATAACAACCCCACTCACAGCACAAACGAGTGTCGGGCCAAACAGTCTTTGGTGGCCGAACTAAAGGCACCCGAATCAGATGCATTTTCTGATCCCGAGTTAGAACCAGACAAAGGCAATGACAAAGGGAAGAAAATCATTGACGCGGATCCTAGTGCTATTGTTGCCACCACCAAGATCCAGAAGGAGGGTCCAGAGGATCCAGAGGAGGGGGAGCGCCTCTTCCAGTCGCAGATGTGGGTGAAGGGTTCTCCGCTGCAGTTTCTCGTCGATAGCGGAAGCCAAAAGAACCTCATTTCAGCAGACGTCGTGAAGCGGCTCGACCTACCAACCATAGCACACCCGCAGCCGTATACCATCGGGTGGCTCCACCTAGGGAGAGATCTCCGCATCCGCCAGCAGTGCCGACTTCCATACAGTATCAAGCCATTCACGGATGAGGTATTGTGTGATGTTGCTCCTCTTGATGTAGCTGATGTATTATTGGGCCAACCATACTTATGGAGGTGACATGCTGTGTATGAGTCTAGGCCTCGTGCTGTTATTATTACTTTGGGAAATAACTTGTACAGGATACCGGAGGTAGTACTGCCTCCTGCCATCTCTTTGACTACTGCAAAACAACGCAGTAAGATTGTTTCCCAGACCAGGAAATTCATTTTCCTTATGACTCACTCACAGGGAAAGAAGAATATTGTGGCCACAACCTCCAAACAGGGCTCCCTTTCATGGCTGCAGCAGATGAACAAAGTCATGGAGGAATACAATGACAATTTCTCCTCACTCATAGAGGTTCTTCTACACTGTCAGGACAAGCACTCCATTGATCTGACTCCCAATGCACCACCACCTGATGTTGCCATACATCCTGCAACTACACATACAGAATCCAATCATGTACTGTATGAGGCTGATAAAGAAACCAAATTTACTAAACGCATCCAGCATGTCCACCCGCAGGTCCATGACATCTTCAACACATCTAATACTCAGTTCAACAGAATTTGCCTCATCTCATGGAGGATCTCAACGCAATGGGGACCATTGCTTCCTAAGGAGGGAGGAATGATCCAGGTGGATATCGGTGGCCATCCACCTATTCCATTTGGACCAGCACCATCAATTCTTGCAGCTTTTCACATTCAACACAACTTACTATTTTTAGCAGGTTTTCAGGTCCTCCACTCTCGGAGCCGTTTTGGGGGCTTAATGATCCAGGTGGATATTGGTGGCCACCCACCTATTCCATTTGAACCCCAATCTTCAGTTCTTTCCATTTTCAAGTTGCAACAAAACTTACTATTTTTAGCAGTTTTTCGGGTCCTGAACTTCCGGAGCCGTTTTAAACGAAATTTTTTGGGAAAACGGAGAGCAACATGGGTCCATGTACCAATGTTGCTCGTTCAAAAGTTGTACTCCTCGGATATATCTTTCTAACGAGCTATTGAGTGCGTCAAATGGAGATCGGATGCCAAAGTTACGCCCCTGGGAAGTTGAACCACCAATTTACCCAAACGGGACCCACAGTTTTGGCGCTTCATCTCCTACGGTTAGGGTTTTGGACGTTTCGGATTCTACATTGATTCTCAACAATAAATAGGCCCTCGAGCCTCATTGTAAGACAATTCAGGGGGCTGGGAGCCGACACATCTCTTCTCAGAGATAAGCGCGACCAGTTCCCTAGCTCGCCACATCTCTATCATGTCTGCATTGTAACACAGTTCAGAAGCTGGTAGCCGCCACATCTCTTCTCAGGGATACGCTGCCAATACCCTAGCTCATCTATTTCCATTATGTCTGTAATAGGCCTGCGAGCCTCAATGTAACACAGTTTAGAGGCTTGCGTATGCTACATCTCTTCTCAGAGATACGCTACCAGCGCCCTAGTTTATTTCCATTATTTTTGTAAGCTTATTGCAGTCATTCTTTTATCAATAAAATGAAGCATTATTTCCGCTGCATCTCTGTATCTATGGTTATATCTGTATTCTGTTGCGTTCCTGCATAAAATCCGGATCAAGCCGGTTATAACCAGGTGAAAGGCGTGGTGTAGAACCGGTTGGGTTGTCCAAAACTTGCTTGGCTTCATCCATATAAGGACAAAGGTGAATGGCATGGTGCCCTTCACACAACTTACAGGGATTGGTGATCTTACCCTGCTTCTTAGAGGCCTTATCAGTACCAGTTGAAGACGTGCCCCCAACCTAGCTCCCGAAAGTCAAAGGCAACGGTGGACAGCCGTTGGACCATGCTTCGAGCACCTTGGGGATGCCAGGGCAATCTCGAAGCAGATGGTCTCCCGTGCACAACATGCAAGGGAACTTGACTTTCCGAGGAGGGTTGGAAGGACTATCAATAGGAGGTGTTTCGGAAACAGCAGTTGCACTTTTAGCCTCTCGCTTATCAGACTTCTTCTTCTTTGTCTTCTTCTTCTTCTTCTTAACCACCTGGTTACTCAAATCCAGGCTTTCACCAGGCGAAGTAGAAGAGGAGGACGCAGAAACAGGCGAAGAAGGGGAGAGGTCCACCTTGGAATCAACATGATGTTGTGCCGACGGAGGAACTGATTGAACAGTAGTGGAGACATTCGGGACTACAGAGGTTGAGAACAACCAAACGGGCAACCCAACAGTTAGCCCAGGAAGGGACAATGTTGCCATGTACGGAGCACCAACATTCCCAAAAGGAGGAAAATGACCAGGATTCCCTTCTGGGGGGATTCCTTGGTTGGTAAACTCTGTAAAAGTTGCCATCCAAGCTCAAAACAACACACGGGCTGAAAAAGAGTCAAGGCACACGATCAAACGGTCAACAAGCAATGTCTAAACGGGTGTGTAATCGTGGGCGATTAATTTTACCACATTGGAAAGTAAGAAATTCTACCGTTTCATATTTTAAGAGTCGAGAAACGATAAAAAGATGACTCTATCTCTTTCAGAGTTGACACAAGCGTGAAAGGACAAGCGCTTGACTAGCCTTTTTCAATTTTAGGGAGTCGAAAAAGACCAAATGACTCGCTCAAGAAAACTAGGCACAAAGGGTGTACCAACTATCCGTGAACTGCAATATACACCTTGGTTTCAATAATGAAACAGAAATCGACCAAGGACTTTCCGTACGTGCAGGTAGTCTCCCCGAATGCTGTGTTCGGTGTATCACGGGTATAGGGTGGCAGACTTGGCTTCCTGTGGATAAAGGATTGAAAATCTAGAGGGGTCTCCCTTTATATACGCGACGGTACGGGGAGCACAAGTCCGTACTAGCGCTGTCTAAAGCCAAACGGTGAGCGACAGCTGCTAGGTTTAACGACGCCGGAACACGTCTCTAGCCTAGACCTTCTAGATATGTTTCATTAAGTTCCAATGTTGCCTTAGGTTAATTGAATAAATTTTACAGTTGATCTTCAATTAAGTTTCAATTTTCAGGCCCTATCGTATCTAGTGTCTTAAGAGACTCCTAAATGCAAAGCTACATGCCACAGTCCAACATTTCGTTCGATGAAAAGTAATTAGAGAAGAGTTGAGAGCTTTTACACAAATGAAATGAACGGAAGACAAACAATGAGACCTCTAATGCAACTAATGAAATTGAAAACTTTTCATTCAAATCACTAATCACTAGCAAAATTGAAAAGATCACAATTTGCACTAATTAACAAAAGCAAAAGAGATTTTTTTTTATTTTCAATGTTTAATAGCTAATATGCACTAAACAAACTTGAAAACAAACGGAACAACTTGAGAAACGATATTCGAGAGAGCAAAACAAACTAATTTCACTCAACAACACAAACAATCAGATCCCAAATCGACCAAAGTCTCTCAAAACAAGGAAAAGACTCAAAAGCTTCCAATGGACCGTGTGATCTAGGTCCAAGGCAAGACTAAACGAATTTCGAATGAAGGAATGAAGAATCACCCAAAAATCGCAACAAAACAATGAACAACTACTTAGAGGATGTGGAGAATCAATTAGACAGTTGACAGGAGAATCAAAACACCAACACTCCCAAGGAGGGCTCGATACACTAAGCCACTAGATGCCCTAGGGCTTAAAACGTGAAATCGATAGATAAAAGCAAAAAACCAAAGGACAGAGGTGAATTCCCAGTCAAACAGGACTCCAACACACTCAGGAAGTCGGAAAATCAAGAAGAAAAACACTGACCAAACCCAGAGAGCTCAAAAATGAGGAAACTCAAAAACCTTATAGGAGTGGCACGACTGTAAGTGTGAAACTGGCGCCAGAAAGCAATTGGCGCGGGCTCAATAAAGGCAACGTGCGCCAATTGGCGCGACTGTCGGGTTAAAAACCGCGCCAGTCGAGTTTCTCAACCAAAATTAAAAAAAACTACTCCAGAGACAGATCAATGTAAACTAAGCAAACCAAGAAGTCAAAAACAGCAAAAGAACCCAACCTAGAAGGCTGATCAAGCAAGGAAAAACATAATACAATCAGAGCGAGATAACACAAACGAGACAGTGAAATCTGGACCATCCCCAGCGGAGTCGCCAAATTGTTGAGAAGGTAAATCCCCTCTGCGGACAGAGGCGATCCCTATTAGCCCAGCAGGGGTCTAGCAACAATCAAATAATGTTACGACGCAAGTTCCTAGTTACGAATGAAAAGACTAGAAATAGAAGCCTACCTGGATTCCAACGCTATGATCTGAAGAAGAAGCGTCCCCGTTCCTCAGCCTCGGTAGATCACAATCCTTCCACGATCTCCGCGGATGAACACCTGCACATGGAAGAAACAAACAAATACGAGCATAGAATCCGGCATGTGTAACTAAATATCAGTCAGAAAGGATATTACTCATATTGACATGATGGAAAACAGAGTGGAACCATAATCGTAATCATCTATTAAATAACGAACGAAGAGAGATTACAACCAAGTTCTGACGTCGCGGTCTCCTTCGGATGGGTCTCCAGCCGTTCACGTCTCGCAAAGCTCGCCAAGGAAAGGGCAAACGTTTCCTGAGTCTCTCGACGATGGTCTCCTTACTTGAGTCGGCCTTTAGGGAGGAAGAGGGCTCTTTACAGCACAAAGGCTCTTGGGAATATGGAGATTCAAAGCTTAGGCACTTCTAGATTGCTATGGGATTGAGCAGGCTTTTATAGATGGGGAAGGAGGGAGTTGCGATCCCTATTATTGTGGGATTGGCCCTATCAACAAGGAAGGTTCCATGGGAGGTGGCAAACCACTTCCCTTCCATAGAACTCCCGCAGCCAAACCTCCCAACTCAAGATAGGAAATGGTTTCTGAGTTTGTTGAAACTCAACTTCCGCCATCTTTATTTAAAAAACACTCCTTAAATTGGCTGGCGCGACTACTGCTCTGGGACAGAGCGCCAGTTGGCGCGGCCTCTTTGTAGGATTTTCCCCATTGGCGCGAGTGATGAACTGTCTGCTCGCGCCAATGCAAAAGGAGATGTTTTCATGGTTTTTTGCAAGGAGATGTCTTTAGGGCAATTGAAGCTCATGTTTAGAGGAATGCATTGATGATGATTTCAAGGCATGACAATGTTCACAGGTCACAAAATGGGCCCTCCATTGTGCGGGACGAGGAATGGTAGGAACGGTGACAAATTACTGTGTAACAAGAGGAAACTCCTGCTTCGGACCCCGGGAAGGCCTGTTCAACATCAAGGCTAAGGTTGTAAGGTTTTCCTTCTTTTAAAGTTAATACAAATGAATTCATTTTTCTCAATAAGCTATTGATTAACTGTTTATTTCCTAGATTCCTTGATCAACATCATAAGCATGATTTATGATTTTTACTATACAGGTGCTATTTAATGTTTGCTTGTTTGTGACTGTAGGTTTACGAAGATAACTCCTTCAAGTGCATGAGGGACAACAAATTCGAACAAGAATTGGACTATACGGTAAGTATTTAACACCTTTATAGTATTATTTTATAAATCACATATGTTTAGAGAAAGATAGGTTTGTTTGACTGTTTGTTGCTAGATTAATTTTTGGTACTAGGGAGATCGATCTTGTCCACAATATTGATTAATCCATACAACAAATTGGCGACTCTGCTAGGGAAAGAACTTGTTGTTTTTGGTTCTCTTTTATTTTGACTTGAGGAAACGTTTTTCCTGCTTTTTGATTGATGGATGTCTGCCTAGGTAGTTTAGGTTTTCTTTGTTTTTGAAAATTTTGAATTCTTTTGAGTTTTTCTTAAACTTTTCTAGGGACCGCACTTTTCTCTTTTGCACAATGTAGGTAGTTTTGCACTTTCCTTTAGTAAACATTACGGTACTGCACCTGTTACTACTAGGAACCTGCGGACCCTGTTAAATTTTTTTGAAAATTCTAGATTTCCTTTTCTAGTTTATCTTTAATTTGATTTAGAGTTTTTAGTATCTTCCCAGATTGATATTATTCCTGTCAAAAGCCTTTTGTGAATGAATTCCAGCAGTATTTATGTTTTTGATGATTTTCTAGAAGTTTTTCAAGTTGGATTGCTTTTCGTTTGGTCTATGTAGTGACTCAAAACATTGGAAGTTTGAAATACCTTAGATTACATTGGTCTTTTTGTCTTCTTGTTGAGTCTGACCTGATTGTGAAATCCATCCCTTATTGAGAAATAAATCTAATTGTTTCTTTGCAAAATCTTCGAAAAAAATTTGTTATAGGTTTTGAAATTCATTTTTATAAAAAAAAACATCTCTGAATGTTTTTTGATTTGTTTTTTATTCTGGACAAATAGATCCTTAGTTTACTGAACAACTAAGTAAAACATTCTTCAAAAATATTAAATATTTTATTCAATTAGATTTTTAAAGTTTGTAGATCTCTTGATTAGTTTTTGTAGTTTTGGGTGCTTTTATAAAATTTGTAGATTTCTTTTGAAGGAAAATTGTTTTTGGTAGTTTTAGTTTTTGAAAGTGAAAGGATTTCATTGTGAGCTTTGATAATTTGTCTCGTTTTGGGTTATTGTTGAAAAGACAAAAATATTTTCTTTCAGTTATTCTTACATTCAAAGAAAGAATTGTCTTTTAAAAAGAATTGCATTCTCGAACTCTTTCTTTAGTTAGAATTTCATTGAAAGGAAACGAATTGATTATCATTTTTAGGTGCATTTTTAGTGTTTTTGGAAGTCGAGTCTTCACACCATCAAAGTTTCATTTCCATACCTTTTGACTTTAAAGAACAACGCCTAAAAGTAACGCTTAATTAAAATCCATCTAGTAATATTTTTTCTAGGGCTCTTATCACCAACATAGCTTAGGCTAGTATCTTGGAGTAGGGAGTAATTAACTCTCCAAGATAGTAAAAACAAACAAGTAGATAAATCTTGCGGTAGGAAATAAATCCAATTGTAATTGGTACAATCTGGGAAGCTTCTCATAAAGGAGTAAATCACGAGATCATATCCGAACCTTTGAGACAATCAATTCTGTTTCATTGGGAAAGATAGAAGATTCTGCGCGCATTACAAACGGTAAACCTCGGATTAACCATTATTGAGGAGCCTGGGGTCACTTGTCGGTAAACCTCGGATTGACCATATCAAGGAGCCTTCAAGGGGATTGAGCTTTGTTACTCTGCCCTTGCGCGTGGGATCGGATCGTAGACTGTTCCCCCAGTTGTATTTATTACTGTTGGTAACCTTAGTGTCCATAAGCTTAATATTATTTCCTAAGGTGACGGTGAAGGAGAGATCTCACTATACCTGGAGCAGACGTTGACTAGACTCACTTGGACTCTCTGGGGGGTTCTCTTCACACGAGATTGTTTTGTGAAGAAACTTGTGCCAGTCTATTTCATTAAGTAAGTTGTCGGGGTAACTGTTCCAACCGCTCGTTCTGTATTAAATTTCTACTAAGTTGGATTTCATCACCAACTAGTGTTTTTAGTACGGGAAGTTAATGTTTGTGTGTGGTTTGAACTCTTAGATTTTTAAGCATGTGATTCAGCTGTTTGTTTCTTTAGAGACTTTAGGTGTTTTTATTGATATATTCTTTGTTTGTGTGTGATTATTTAATATTTAATCGTGGTAGAATTACTGAGACAATACCAGAGACTTCAGGGGAAGCCCCCTGAATATACACCAAGTCAGCTTGAAGGACTGCGTGCTCTAGTATCATCTAGTAGTGGTAGAATTAGATCAACAGAGATTGGAACTTCATCTATAGTTGTTCATCTTGATCATCAAATACCCATAACAAAACACATTCAAGAACCGATTTCTGTTTCTGACGTTACTGGTAGTATTTCTCCTTCCAGTGAACTAGCTGACGAACCTTAAATTTCTGAGCCTGAAACTGAACCTTCTGTTTTGGAAACATCCTCGGGATTTATTACACCAACTTCTAGCAATCTTGGTTCACCTAGGGTAAGAAATATTGTTACTGAAGATCTTCCATCTGGCCTCATCTCTATTGAAGAGCTTACTAGTCCAGACGAAGAGTTATCTATTCCCAAATCCCCTCATTCTTTAAATATTAGGGAGCCTGAATCCATTTTCTACAGCCCTATTTGAACTGATGCTTGGTATCTATCGTTGACAAAAATTTTAGAAAACCCGGGTCTTGCTTTTTCTCCACCTCGAATTCCATTTCATCCTACGCCCAGAGGTTACTATCCTTCATATATTATGGCAGGAGAGTCATCTATGTTTTCCCAGACACCGGAAGCATTCTTACACGGTGGTCCTTCTGTTCCTTTGGGATATCAGGCTCTGTCTGGTACTTTCTCTGGAGCAGCTCCTCGACCAATTGAACAAGTAGTATCATATGGTCTTAATGGAATTAAAACTGAAACGTCGAACGCAGAGAAAATATTTATGATGTCTGGTAATATTCCGAATCCTCAACCTCAAGGCAGTCAGTTATCGCCTGGGGGGAAACCTCAAGGTAGTCAATTACTGCCTAGGGGGCAACCTTCAATCAGTCAGTTACTGCCTGGGGGGAAACCTCAAGGTAATTTTTTCCCAGGATAAACTGTGGAATCATATTATTTTGGAGGACAACCTCAAGGACAGTACATACCTCAAGGTTATCAACCTTCAGGATAGTACATACCCCAAGGTCAACCCCAAACTCAATATGCTCCTCAAGGTCCTTATCAACCCCAGCTTTAGTACGCGCCTCAGGGTTATCAACCTCAAGGTCAGTACCCAATTCAAGGTTTCCAACCGCTTTCTGGTCAATCATCTATACAAGGAACCAAACATTTACCACTTACTTATCAACCCTACGTTCAACCAGTCTATGGTCCTTACGTTCAACCTTATACGGGACAATACCCCGGAATGAATATGGTGTGGGATCTGTCCCAATATCAAAAACCTATGCAGCCTAATGTGCAGTTGTCTTCTCAACCTGGGAAGCCTTTGGTTTTTGGTCCAACCCAGCAACCTATCCAGCCTACTATTCAAACTCCTGCACCTAGTTCTGTTCAGCAGTCTGGGCCTAGTACACCTCAGACTCTGCCTCAAACTGCTGCAACTGCTGCAACATCTGTTCAACCTGTAACACCTGTTTTTGGAGTATCTGTAGCTCTGAGTTCTTCTATCCCTACATCCGTGCAAATCCCTCAAGTCTCTGTACCCCAGTCAGGACCTTCAGTTCAGACTTCAGTTCGGATGCCTGCGGGACAAGTTGGTACAAGTACAGTTGTCATAATTCAACTGCAATTCACGTATCAACCGTACCAGGGACAGCCTCAATTCGGTCCTGTTTCAAAAAACCTAGCTTATCAGTATCAACCGTACCCTGGCTATACTTATCAACAGCCTCAACAACCCCAGTTCGGTCCGGTTAATCCTGGTTACCCGGGAGGTTACACAATTCCTAATGCAATTCTGATTCCCAGTTATCCTAGGTATCCTCCTCCCGGAACTACTTTGGCCACTCAAGGTTTTCGCGACCCTAACCATCAGTTACCATTTATTGCAACTTTGGATTTACCTAATTTGACGCACCTTATGAATGATCCAATTTTCTATTATCCATACTAGCCACCAATGCCGCATAAGTTACCCAGTGATATACCAAAATTCGAGGGTAAGTCAGGAGAGGATCCATCAAATCACGTTATGACTTATCACCTCTGGTGTGCGTCTAATTCAATAATTGATGATTCAATTCGCTTACGTCTTTTCCAAAGAACTCTTATTGGTCTTGCTGCCAAATGGTACATTGAGTTACCACGAGGCTCTTTTAATAATTTCAGTCAGTTAGAAACTACCTTCTTGACTCATTTTCAGTTTCCTGTCAGATACGACAATGGCACAAAATTATTAACTTCACTAAAGAAATCCACGTCCACATATATTTCTGATCATATTAATGAATGGCGACGTAGAAGGCATTTGGTGAAAGTTTACATTCCGAATCAAATTTTGGCGGAATGGTTTGTTAAATCATTGTTACTCAAAATCACTGAAGACGTAGCTAAGGCCGGAGTTGTTACTGAGGAGCAAGTGATTGCTAAAGCTCAGTACCTTGACCTCGTTTATACACAGTCAAGTAATTTACATGAAAAAATCCCCGATCTTCCAAAACAAGGTCAAATAACTGCAGCTCCTTCAGGGTCTCATACCACTGATGGTATGATTGGTACAGTCAATACTAAAAGAAAGAAGAAATATTCAAAGAATTCTTCTCCTATTATAACTTTACCTGATTCCCCGAAAGGAGAATCTTCCCCCGAAATTTCTGTCGACATTCATGTCGTAGAGACATCTACGACCAAATCTAAATCCAGCGGTAAAAAGAAAGGGAAGAATAAAAACAAAAAGAATTCAAAAGAGAAAATAGATAAAAACGAATCCAATGACGAAAAACGCAAGCCTCGCTATCCTTGTTACATTTGTGATGAGGATCATTTTACTAAAGAATGCCCACATCGAGCAGAGGTTGCGAAATTCGTTAAAGGTTCACAACAACCTACTGTCTTGAAGGATCCTTTCCCCACTCAAGATAGTAAGATGATTGGTTCTACCTCGAATGCCTCAGAAGAACTTATTTTGATGATGTCTCATGTCAGGATTGCGACGCGATCGCAAGATTATGGTAGTAAGAATCCTGTTGATGGTAAACACTAGTACAAAATGGATAATTTGTTACTAAAAAATGACTAAAATTTGCATATAAACGACTATTTTTCGGTCGGTGACCAATAGTAGCTAATTTACAGTATCTTATAACGCGACCAACTTTTGGTCATTTTTAGCTTAGTCATTAATTGGTTATCTCAATTTTGTTATCTAGTTGTATATTTGGTCATTGATTTGGTCATTGATTTAGTCACTGATTTGGTCACTAATTTATTCATTCATTTGGTCTTTCATTTTGTCAATGATTTAGTCATTCATTTGGTCACTAATTTATTCATTCATTTAGTCATTCATTTGGTCTTTGATTTGGTCATTAAATGTTACAATTAATGACCAAATATACAACAAAATATATTACTATATGATCACCCGAGAAAACCAATTAATGACCAAAGAAATATGACCAACATGTTGGTCGTGTTATAAGATACTGTAAATTAGCTACTAATAGTCGTATATATGCAAAATTTAGTCATCATTTGTAGTCACAAATTTATCATTTGCAGTAGCCATTTATTCATTATATAAATGACTAATTTAGTAGTTTATATTCATTTCATTAATAATCATTATAAATGACTAATTTAGTCGCATATTCATTTTATTTGTGTTCATTATTAATCAACATAAATTAATTTGTATGATTTTAAAAATGTCATACAATGTGCATGTTCATCTAATATGAAAACACAAAGTCTCATATTTTAATTACAATACTAAACAACATCAAGTGCAACTATAAATAATTTCAACCACATAAATTATATTATATGAAATGTTAAAATATTACAATATGAGTTTCCAACTTTATATTAGTTGGATTACAATTTACACATGAAATGATGTTTCATCACTTCAAAACATTATCGTTGTGTTGTCAAGGCATTACAGGTGAATTCACCAACTCTGAAGACTTGATCATCAGTCTTTATATGTGTGTCTTATGCGAGATATTGGTTCTAAGGGTATCACCAAACCAGTTCTCCTCTCTCTTTTTGCATGTGTCGCTCCAATGTTATTGCTCTTCTCTTTTTTCAATTCATGCTTCTTACCATCAATACCGATTTCATTTTCGGAAAACAAAAGAAAATACAATGCACTGTAAGAAATGAAAAACAATGAACACTAGAATATAATATAAATTAGACTATAAATAGTTTATACAACATATACCTTAACATCAACAATGTCAAAGCAATTTTCCTTCAACATCAATTTCTGCAAAATAAATGTCACGTTATTATTTCCCATTTCTCAACATGCTACATACGATAAATTGAAAATCACATAAAACCAAGAGCAAACCCTTTTCTAATCAAAATAAACAAACAAACAATGCCTCTAATAAACTTCATTATAATATTAGCAAATGAAAAAAGAGCTAGTGGACCATTTGTGGTGTTTGACTTTGCCTATTTTTGTTATAAAGTGCTCAGGAACCAAAAAATGTGAGCACGAGCTAAAAACTAACCAACCGTTCACTAGTCAACATGAGAGATCCAAATAAACCACAAAATTGATCAGGCATTAAAATTGTGAGCATACTACCTTGAAATTTTCTTCTTGAGAAATACCTCAAAATCCCCTCGTTTCTAATAAGCTTCATGGCTATGTACCTCCATCCTTGATTTCCCTTGTTATATCTTGAATAAAGAATATCCCTTCAACAACCAATTTTGCGAGAATCCTACCAAGTAACTCAAGAGCCTTGTGCGCATCAATAGTAGCATCCTCCAATGAAAATAGTACAATCTCCAACCTAGAAACATCAAAATTATATATAGTTATAATGTTGAAGAGTGTAACTAGGTAGGTCTTCCTTATAATGACTTTGTAACTAGCATTTGCACCGAGAGTTGCAAAGTAATGCTGGGGAGTGGGGAAAACAATAATTAAGTGAAATATATGGAAATTTTAGTTCTTATATATCTTTCAAAGAATGCAATAGGAGGTTAAAATTTAAAAGAAAGTTACACTAACATAAAGGAATAGCAATATAATTGTCCCAGAATAATGGCATAGTAATGATGGTATCGAAGATCCTTCAATAGTCACTCCAAGGAGATTGCTATAGCTCTTCAAATGATTCAAATAACTGTCGAAACTAAATATTCAAACCTACTCTAAATCCATCATAAAAAGGTTTTCAATGTGCTAGAAAGGGGTATTTAAAGGCTTTTTTAAAAACACTTTCAATTGCTGCTACAAGACTGTTTTAAAGTTGGTCCAAAAATGCCTTCTAACAACTTTAAAAGATGTCATACAAACACCTTCAATAAACTGCTATACAAATACACTTTATGAAGTAATCCATATAGAGAACACACCAATAGCCCGGAAGAGGAAAATGAAAAGTTTATCTACAGTTACATTTTACTCTAAAAAATATTCATATCAAAATCTGTTAACGTCATACCAAAATTTTGTAATTTTCAAGATCCTAAGTTCAACATCAACTGCCCAACAGCCTAGCAAACTTGACAAGAATACCCTGATTGTTCTTTTACGCTATAAGACAAGATGGTCAACAATGTCATGAATTATAGCAAGCACCTACAATTGTTTCAGCATGTCTTATATTTTTAACTGATCCATCATCTTGAATCTTTCTAGCATTCTCTCAATCATCAAAATCAGCATTGCAAAGCTTTAAAAATATAGCATTCACTCCAATCTAGAAACAAACATATGCATTCACAACTCAACTTACCCATTATTCTGCTGGCCTCATTCTTAAGTTGTAAGTTGATGCCATACTCATGCAGTAAGATCCCGCGTCATGGACCACCATTCCTGCCCACTGAAAGAGGATGGCCACTCAAAGTTAAGCCACAAGTGTATGCCTTCAAAGAAGCATCACAAATAATTCTAGAAACAGTTAAATATCATATTGGAAAATCAATTCCTTCTCATCATGCATGTATAGTAGGTGTGATAATTATTGTCCTGTAACTAACCACATTTATGGAGTTGGAAGTTCCCTGTCCTTTCCTAAAAATTCTGCAGACTTGTAGACAGGCCCAACAACATCAAAAGCTTGAATTTTTTCCTTTGGGGTAGGTGGAGAAATTATCTCAATGTGCTATGTATCAAGAAGAATATCAGTTAGAAACATCTCAAAATCTCAAAATCATTTTATGATTCATATCACAACTTTCAGACTGTGTGCCTGTCATGAGAAAGAATGGTCTATTTAGTATCTGGGAATCTCAATACTAGTAATATTTCTTGTCAACAAGGAGACTACAAAAGTAGGACAAATTATCCCTTCTATATTCATTTGGAAATGATCATCCCTTCAATCATGCATCATCAAAAAAAGTTGGGTTTTCCCCAAGTCAAATTTATGTACTAACTTGGTAAGCTCCATAAAGGCTAGGCCTAATAAGCTCTGCCATGCTGCCATCAATTACAATGAAGTTCTTGTTACCATTTTTCTTGACTCCAACAACTCGACTCACAAGAACACGAGAGTTTGCAACAAGAGATATCCCAGGCTCAACAATGAGTGTAAGATTTCCAGATAATACCAGCTCTCTTACCTGAAGAAATAGCCAATGGTGCAAATATACATCTTTAAAGGGTCTATATATATTCTCAAAATAGCTGTAACAAGGCCAACACAGTAACTTGGGCAGCAAAAGAGTGTAAGTTTGAATAAAAAGTAACTTAGTTTAAGCCAATGCTTAAAAGCTTTAAGGACTTACAGAATTTATAAGATCCTTAGGGGTAGGAAGCGCTTCACCCTTGTGATAGTAATCAATGCTTAAACCTCCTCCAATATTTAGATACTTAATTTCAAATCCTTGACCACGTATTTGGTCAATATACTGGATCATTAGAACTGCATCATCCTTAAATATGTTCACCTACAAAACCAAAGTAATATTAAAGAAAAATAATGTGCACCTGCTTACAGTTAACAAACTGGGAAAATATCTTTACACATAAAACGTTTTGAGCAAAAAAATTATCACTTCAGTCTCATACAAGAGTTAAATATTACATAAGAAAACCAGAATATACTTTTAACTATCGTTTTGTACGGGAAAATGCAGTCCCGGGGTTTGTTAAAACCTTCATCATCTAAGCTAATGCGTTAGACCTGGACAACAGACGTAAAATAATAAAAATTGTTTAAAAAACAATGGCATATGTCTGGTTGTGTTGAGATTGCAACAAGATGATGAGCTTAGAGAAAAGAGTCGCCTTCACTAAGTGGGCCCGTAGGCTATTTTTGGCACAAGTCTATTTTTAGAATATGTCTATTTTTAGAAATGTTGATCATATTCTATGAGTTGCAGGATGCTATTTGTGGATGGTTGGTCAAGTTGGAAAAAATAGATGGACTTCTATTTTTAGACATACTGGGCGGAATCTATTTTTATATTGCCAGTCTAAAAATAGATATGTCGAATATTATTAGCTCTTAATAATATTTGGACTATAAACATTATCTTTTCTCTTGAGCACTTCAAGCTTAAGTGTGTACGTATGTGGCACAGAGATGGCTGCATGAATTACGCTATTCCTAGGGGGTTATGAGTATTGCATGAGATTTCGCTAGAACTCATGTGAGAGAGTTTGGTGGAGTTGATTATAGAGTTAATGGAGTTGTGTTCAGCTTTAACTACAATCTAAACATAGTTGAACTAGTTGTATTTATTCTAACTCGATTAATACACTAGAAGAGGGTGGAATTAATATTAATTAATTCACTTAATTATAACCAATCAACTAAAGAATACTTAAGCACTTCTTTCATGGACAAGCTTTCAAAGGTTGCCAATGAGATAGGCATCAAAGGCTATCAGTTATGACTATACTGTTGCATATTTGCAACAACCAATGATTGGAGGAGCTCATGAGGATTGCGCAGTACAAGCCAGGTGGTTTATGTTATTTAATGATCCATCCTATAGAATTTATTACGCAATAGAGGCTGGCTATCAGGTGACAGAGATTGGAGCATGTGTTTTGCTAGATCTAGCTTGATTAGTGTGTAGAAATTGGAAGTTGTGTTGAGAGCTTGTGAGGAGCTTTGTAAAATGATTGTTACATAATCTCTATGACATATAATATACAGATAGTTGGGGGTTTTCAACTTTAAGCTTTCCCATGAAATACTGTGTTCATATGTGTGAATGTTTAAGGTTTTAATGTGCGCATGAAATTGATTTTATTTCCGCATGTAATGATCAATGGTAGAAGAGATTCTGTATTGTGCATGAAGATAAAATAGTGTGTGATCAGGAGATTATCGGTGCATAAAATATCAGTTATTAAAATTTCTACATGGTATCAGAGCGATATTGATCATTGGAGCAATTGCAAAACATTGAAGCGGTTGAGTTTTGTGCTAGTGGAATTCGAATTTGTTGTTGTGCTGTTTTCTTGGTGTCGAAGTTGAGATGTCTTTCAACGGATTGCGATTGGAGTATGCCCTTGAGGGAAGCTCGGAATTATATTGCAAGGGAAGTACAAAAAGGATGGAGGAAACAGGCATAACAAGGAAGGAGTTCATAGATGCAGAAATTCCAAAACCTGCTTCTAGTGATGCTGCCGCACTTGACGCATGGCAAAAGAAGACAGCAAAGTGTCGAAGGATTCTGTTGGAAGGTGTGAAGGATCACATAGTATCTAGCCTTCATGGTAAGGCTTTTCCATTCTTGATGTGGAAATCCTTGACATATTTATTCCAAACCAAGGGCGATCAGAGGAAGTTGGCGCTCAAGGATAAACTCAGGAACATGAAAATGGAGAAAGGCAACAGTATGCCCAAGTACCTCACGAAGTTCATCCAATGCAGAGATGAGCTGGGAAGTGTGGGGGTTACTTTTGATGATGAGGACTTGGTGAGCTTGGCTCTCCTTGGGCTTCTGAAGAGTTGGCATTCCTATCAGGACTCTGTCAATGGTCGGGAGAAATTTCCAGGCTGGGAGCGACTTTGGTCGGATCTTGTGCAAGAGGAGATAAGGCGAAGTACCAGGGATGGATCTTCATCAAAGAAATATGATGAAGAGAATTGTGCTTTGGCTGCCAAAGAAAAGAAGGGGAAGAGAAAGAAATATTCTCAATCCAGTGCGAAAGGAAAGAAGTAGGACATGTCCAAGGTGAAGTGCTTTCACTATCACCAACATGGACATTACGCCACTAGTTGTCCACAGAAGAAGAAAAATAAGTAGGCTACTGGATTTGCAGCTGGAGAGGCCTTAGCCTTGCAGTTTGAGCTGTATTTTTCACTGATTGCATGCTTGGTCTCAAGTGTGATGGGTTCAGTGTGGTTTCTTGATAGTGGTGCATCTTTTCACATGCCAGGAGATCGAGATTTGTTTACTGATCTGGATGAGAAAGATCTTGGAGTGCACATCGAGATGGGCGATGATGGTAGATACAGTGCGACCGGTATCAGTACCATTACCTTTGAGAGGGAGTCTGGTAAACCCTTCATATTGAAGGAAGTGATGCATGTTCCAGGATTGAAGAAGAATCTGATCTCTGTGGTGATGTTAGAAGACAAGGGATATGATGTTGTCTTTAGCGAGGGAAAGGCTTTCCTGCGCAGTAAGGCAACTGGTGAGACCTAGAGGATAGGGGTTCGAGTTAAGAACCTTTATCAATTGCAGGTAGATGGCTGCGCAGCAATGGCAGGCAAGGCAGAAGGAGTGGTGAGCCGGGATGATGGCGAGTTGTGGCACCGGATATTGGGCCACCTTCACCATGGAGCTTTGAAGATACTGCAGCATATTTCTACTGGGCTTCCTAAAGGCACTCTTGCGCAGTCAGATCAGTGCAAGGGGTGTACCTTAGGAAAATTTGTGAAAGCCACCTTTCACGAGAAGGATAGTCGTGCCACGACGATCCTTGAGAGAATTCACACAGACGTGTGTGGACCTTTCTCAGTAGCTTCGACAGCAAAGCACAAGTGTTATGTGATATTTGTTGATGATTTTTCTCGGAAGTGCTGGATCTTCTTCATGCAAAAGAAGAGTGAGACATACTCAAATTTCTGTGAGTTCAAGGCACTAGTTGAGAAAGAATCGGGGAAGCAAGTGAAGGCTCTCAGGAGTGACAATGGTGGTGAATTCATCTCTGGCGAATTCAAGGACTTTTGTAGTGTAGAAGGAATTCGAAGAGAGCTCATAGCACCTCATAACCCACAGCAGAATGGGGTTTTTGAGCAGAAGAACAGAACGATCGTGGGTGTTTCACGGGTGATGTTGCATGATCAAGGCCTTCCCATACACTTGTGGGCTGAGGCATGAAATACTGCAGTATATGTGCAGAAACGTTGTCGTCACAGGATACTTGGCATGAGTACACCTGAGGAGGCATTTTCTGGTAAGCAGCCTAATATTTCCCATTTGAGGATTTTTGGTTCACCTGTTTACATTCATGTGACGAATGATTCCAGGAAGAAGCTGGAGCCAACCACAGAGGTTGGGATATTTGTGGGGTACACTGATACACCCCACAACTATCGTGTGTATTTGCTAGACATTCACAAGACTGTTGTGCGACGGGATATCAAATTTCATGAGGAGAAAGACATGAAGTGTTCACTTGAGAGGGAGCCACACTTGCATGCAGATGAGGAGCTATTAGTTCCTAACAATGAGTCTATAGATGTGGATCAACCACAAGAGGAGGTTCATGGAGTGGAAGAGACAGCTCAAGCAGCGCCAACCATCAGAGGGCGGAAGCGCACTACAGAAGCTGAGCGACTGGCTCAAGATGTAGAGAGGATTGTAGGAGCACCTACATCACAGTTCAGACAAAGACAGTCACTTGATCGGTACACTAGATACATGGCTCTCATGAGTCAATGTATCGTGACAGAGCCATCCTCTTTCGAGGAAGCTGTGGAGGATACCGCATGGGTAGATGCCATGCTGGAAGAGTATGATTCGATTGTCAGAAACAGTAAATGGGAGATTGTCCCAAGGCCGGAAGGGAAATCAGTGGTGGGTACCTTTATGAGGAGACCTTTGCACCTGTCGCAAGGTATTCTTCCATACAGACGATTCTTGCTCTCTCAGTGCAGATGGGGTGGCACATTCATCAGATGGATGTGAATACTGTGTTCCTCAACGGAGTGATTGAGGAGGAGGTGTACATAGAGCAGCCCGAAGGTTTCGAGATCTTCAGCAGCGAGTCACATGTGTGCAGGCTCAAGAGAGTGTTGTATGGGTTGAAACAAGCACCTTGTGCTTGGTACACACAGATCGACAGTTATTTTACTAGACTTGGATTCTCCAAGAGTGAGGCGGATCCGAACCTATACCAGATAATGGTGGAGGGTAAGTTGCTAATCATTGTACTTTATGTATATGATTTGGTTCTGATAGGTGATGAGCTATTGATACTCTCATGCAAGGAGGATCTTGCAAAGGAGTTTGAGATGAAGGACTTGGGCCTCCTTCATTATTTCCTAGGATTGGGGCCTGCGCCGTTGTGCTGGTGGACTCGTTTGACACTCGTGCAAGTATGCCCGGGAGATACCGGGAGAAGTTAAAACATGGCATTAGTCGCTGGAGGATTTTGGTTCCGGTGTTTGGAGGAAGGAGGATGCTACTCGACGGAGTGGTGGATACATTGTCACTGGTCAGCTGGTGGGGTCGCCATGTATCCGGTCAATACATGACCCGACATATGCTATGTTGTTAACCAGCTTTCACAAGCTATGGTTAAGCCAACCAAGCTCTTTTGGAAGGCGGGGAAGCATGTATTGAGATATCTCAGAGGCACATCGAGATATGGATTATGGTACAGATAGTTGGATGAGGTGAGGCTGTGTGGCTTCACGGATGCAGATTGGGAAGGGAGCCCAACAGATAGAAAGAGCACATCTGGAGGGATTTTCAGTATCAGGTCGATAGCAGTTTCTTGGTACAGCAGGAAGCAGAGATCCGTGGCACTCAGTTCAGCAGAGGCCGAGTATATGGCAGCGATTTTGGCTGCATGCGAGGCTATATGGATGAGGAAGATCCTGGTCGGGTTGTTCGGTTCACACTTAGATCCTACTGTGATTTATTGTGATAATCAGAGTTGCATTAAACTCTTGGTTAATCTAGTATTTCATGATAGATCTAAACACATTGATATCCAGTATCATCATATCAGAGATTGTGTGCAGTGGAAGATCATGTTACTTTCATACATTCCTACGGAGGATCATGATGTTGATATCTTGACGAAGGCGCTCACCAGGAGCAAATTCGAATACCGCAGAGGTAGGATCAGGGTGGCAGATAATTCCTATATTGTTGAGAGGGAGTGTTGAGATTGCAACAAGATGATGAGCTTAGTGAAAAGATTCACCTTCACTAAGTGGGCCCACAGGCTATTTTTGGCGCAAGTCTATTTTTGGACTATGTCTATTTTTAGACATGTCGATCATATTCTATGAGTTCCAGGATGCTATTTGTGGATGGTTGGTCAAGTCGGAAAAAATAGATGGACTTCTATTTTTAGACATACTGGGTGGAATCTATTTTTAGATTTCCAGTCTAAAAATAGATATGTCGAATATTATTAGCTCTTAATAATATTTGGACTAGAAGACATTTTATTTTCGGAGTACCCCGCTAAGTGCAATGCATGTGAACAGATTTACGAAGGAATTACGCTATTCCTAGTTATGGATTCGTCAGTATGGAGACTTCGCTAGAAATCATGTGAGAGAGTTTGGGTTTGAGCATCAGGAGTTAATGAGCTGTGTTCATTTTAACTAATCTAAACTTAGTTGAAATAGTTGTATTTAGTCTAACTGGTAAATACACTAGTGATGAGTGGTGTGAATTAATTATTAATTAATTCACTAATTATTAACTCATAACTCAACTAAAGAATACATCATTAACTTGCATGGACAGCTGGAGACTGGGCAAGTAGATAGGTGAAAGAGCAAAGTTAACTATTAGTTGTGACTATACTGTTGCATATTTGCAACTACCATTGATTGGAGGAGCCTATGAGGATTGCGCAGTACAAGCCAGGTGGTTTATGTTATTTAATGAGCCATCCTACAACATTGATTACGCAATAGAGGCTGGCTATCAAGTGGCAAGGGTTGGAGCATGTGTTTTGTTAGATCTAGCTTGATTAGTGTGTAGCAATTGGAGGTTGTGCCGAGAGCTTGTGAGGAGATTTGTACAATTATTGTTACATGATCTCTATGACATATAATATACAGATAGTTGGGGTTTTCAGCTTTAAGCTTTCCCATGAAATACTGTGTTCATATGTGTGATTGTTTATGGTTTTAATGTGCGCATGCAATTGATTTTATTTCCGCATGTAATGACTGATGAAGAGACTTCGTATTGTGCATGAAGAGGAAGAGGTGTGATCGTAGAGAATCTCGGTAGATAATATCATGATTCAATTTTGCTAAAGTATTCATCCGATCACAAAGTGCCTCCACAATAGAATGAATTTCCTATGAAGAATCAGTAAGTTTGATCATTTGTAATACAAATTACATTATAGTTATTTTATATTTCTAAATTTTAGTAATATCATTCCGTCTTTTTCATCAACTTTCGGAATTGAATTCAAGATGGGAATATTACACAACAAGGCAATAGTCCAGTGTTTTAGCTTTGGTTTTAATCTTATGCTTTTAGCTTAATTGTCAATGATTCACAGAACTTAACATTCTAACTTATAGCCTAATTCTAATAAATTGGAACTAAATTATCTTTGAAACTTCATCTCCATGTGAATGTACTAGAAGTGCAAGTTGGCACAAGCCCTTTCTTATAATATCAGCACATGAAAACACCTTGTCTGATGTAGCTTCATATCTTCCTCTTCTGCTTTAGTCATCCTACTTCTGTATTGAATCAATATTGCAAGCAAGGAAAACCAAACAGTTGATGCTGATTTTTATTTTATCCACCATGGAGAGAAAGTATGACACTGTTAGAAGATAAGTCAAGCAGTGAAAATTTGGATCCAGCCTCAAGTATACATGTTGAAGACAATAGTTTTGACATGCAAATATTTTTACAAAAATGAATAGGTCAAACCCTTGATTAGAAATACCCACCATATGGCCATCCTCACAGTCACTGGCTTCATATAGGAAATAGAAATCTAACAAGATAACCAATGAATTTCAATGACTTGTTAAAATAGCTGAGATTGACCTATCATAATTTTAGAACTTCAGCCAATCATTGGATTATAATCTAATATATTTTGCAAACTAACTTGCATTAAGCCAAAAACATTGAAGTAGAAAACAATACTAGTAAAACAGTCATCCATAATTATGGAGCTTTTAGAAAGTGCAAGATCATAAATTATCGTTCCAGCAATTTTAAGAGATATTTAAAATTTTTAATACAAAATTTTAATCAATCTTGAACAATAAAAAATAATAGAACTAGCATTTGCACCAAGAGGTGCAAATTAAAAGTCGGAAGTGGGGAATGTGGAAAACAGTAATAAAGTGAAATATATGAAATTTTTAGTTTCTATATATTTTAATGAAGTGTACACCAGAGCTTTAGGCCAAAGGAAAAATACTCAGAATACCACCAAAGCAAAACAACACAGTGATGATATGACAGAAAAATATTGAAATAGTAAAAATAGTTTAAGAACCAAATCAATGAACATACAAGCACGTGTAAGATGATAGAACATAGATGGGGGAACATAACAATCAGAGAATATACACAAAATTAGAATAGAGGGGGGCAGGGAAAGTATACACCATTACTCTGATACACATCTTACTCTAGTGACACATATAAAAGGACTCACCAATGGCACCAAGGATGGCCATTGACTAATAGACACTTGTTAAGCCTGGCTCACAGTTTTGATGTCAACTGCATTTTAGTGCATATGTTTGAACTTGAAGCCTTAAAACAAGATCAACACATGGGAAAGAAAACTCAAAACAACCCAAAATCAGGCAATACCTTGCTTCCATGTGAGGACTGTTGTCAATGATATCCCAATCTTATCGGTTGGGAATAAAAACCTCAAGCTTTCACTTTACAGGAATCAAGTAGAATGCAAATAGATGAAAGGACTAGAGTTAAGAGATAACAAAATATTGTTGTGTCAAAAAAAGAAAAATGGAAACCCATTCAATTAGAGCTAACAACATCACTACAAGCTTAAAAAACCAATACTCCAAGATAGGAGGCATACAATTTGGTGCAATATAGATTCAAAGGATCTCTTTGGCACAAATCTTGGTGAAATATTAATTGTTGATGTTGATCTTGTGGGTTTTTTGGAGAATGACCGAATTCTTCTATTTCGATATGTTTCTTGTTTTCTTGTTCCTTGCCGATTTACCATGCTCACAGTGCTTGTTATTTTTTTTTCCTGAAAATGCAGACTGAATGGAATTCATCTCATCCTCACAAGATGAAACTGGAGATCCATTACTTTGGGAGATGAAATGATCACGATCATGGCTCTTTGAAGAACTCACGCTTCTAGAAACTGTTGGGGAAAAAGACTATTGCCTTGATCTATTTCTAGCCTCACCTCGAGGCCTTGATGTAGGAGACAACTCATGCCTTGATGCAGGTGATGAAAATAACTCCCTAGGGAAACTCAGGGCACTAAAAACCTCCCTAGGGAAACTCAAGGACACTTCTCCCCTGTTCTAAGGATGGTACCAAGTCAAAAGTGAGTGGTGTTCACTAGTGCATCTGACCCATAGGAATTGACCCAGGGACCTGCATAGCCTACTAGATTACCAGCAACGTCCTAGCAACATTGGCATCATCCATTTGAGCTAAGCCCTGAGGACTTATTGTATTATGGTAACAGGGAAAGATTAAATTTAATGGATTTTGGTTGGCAGAAAGGGTTTCAACTTCTCAGGAAACTTTTGTCTGGAAATGAATTTAACTGTGAAAAAAAATCATATTGCAAAATTTAAATTGTAGGCTTTATTAATTTGGGGAAAAATTAGTTATAGTTGATTAGCTTATTCCTAGTTCTTCATTGTATTATTGAAGTTGGGAAAAACAAGATAAATTAATGGTTTTTGGTCAACAGAAAGGATTTTAAAGACTTTATCGGCCAGTGTATGAATTTATTGTGGCAGAGATTACTTAATATATCTCTTGATTTAAGCGTTAGTGCTTCTAAGTTAGGGAAAATTTTGCTGGATTTTGATCTAGAGATTTTCTAGCCTTTTCACTATGTTTTGAAAATAGAGAAAGACAAGTACTTTTAATAGTTTTTTGTTGGAGAAAGTGTTTTAAAGGAGTTTCTGGGCAGTATTTTAATGAACATAATGGCAGAAATTAGCTGACAAGTGACAAGATTTGTGCATATTTCAACTTTTGGTGTTATTTGGAATTGGTCTTAATTTACTATATTAATGTCTGGTTGAGGCTGCAATATTAATTATATGTTTTTATGGTGGATCTCAGGACTATGTACCAAATTTTTTGATAACTTTAGTGCAAATGTTGTGGTGGATGGCAACACAGTGAACCTTGGTCTGTGGGGTACAACAGATACTAATGGTGGAATCGGAGTTCTTATCCAAGATTTGGATGTTCTTCGGTAGTATTTGTTTAAAGACATTCTATATTTCATGTTAAACTGTAGGATGCAATTATTTTCCTAGATGTGTTTTCTTGGGTTTAAAGTTCTTAAACAGTCATTTTATGTGCATTGATATTTATTTCAAAGAGTAACCATTCTAGGAGTTTAGATTTTAGGCCCTCTCTAAAAATTTGGTGGAACAGGTCAAGAGGACTACAATATATTAAGAGCTCTGAGCTACAGGGGAGCAGATGTTTTTATTTTGGAATTTTATCTTATTAGCAAGGCAAGCTATGAGAATATTACCAAAAAGGTTTTTTTTATGTGGATTGTGCTTTATGCAATCTTATTTTGGGTTCTATTTGAAATAACTTGTGAGAAGACACATTTTTTCCACCCAAAAAAATATAATATCTTGACATTTTGATGTGAGGATGTCTTGTTTACTAAAATGGTTGCCTAACATAAGTTCCACAATGACTGTGCAGTGGCTTCCTAAGCTGAGGCATTTTTCACCTGGTGTTCCAATAGTTCTCGTTGGAACTAAAAGGTAAAAGATCCTTTCCTTTGTTACATATTTGTAATTCAAAACATTTCCAAGCTAGAAAAAGGTTTCCAGAAGGTTTTTCCTGCTTTACTTCAGTAAGTGTTTGAATCCAGATTTTCCATTCTTATAGAATGTTGTAACATTTACACCAAATGACAAGCAGATGTGCATAAATTGATATCCTATAACTTAGACTAGTATTATATTAACTATCTGACTTCTAAGCAAAGCCCGCCACTATTTTCTCATAACATAATTTTCAAGATTACAAGTATGTCAGATATCAGTTGAGTTGGGACTCAGGAGCATTGGATGTTTTCAACATTTATGCTATTTTAATGTGTATCTCAACTAGTCTTTGGTTGGTCATATGTTTGTCAAATAGAGTATGTAGATGGCATAATACAATAGATATGGTATAAAATCATTACTTTTTTAATGTTTCGCGCACAACTCATATTAAACAATTTTAGCTTAGCTTACAGTCCCCTTTTGGTATTTAGAAAATTTGGAGATGGCTCACATTTTTGATGTCAACTGCATTTTAGTGCATATGTTTGAACTTGAAGCCTCAAAACAAGATCAACACATGGGAAAAGCAAACTTAAAACAACCCTAAATCAGGCAATGCCTTGCTTCCATGCGAGGATTGATGTCAATGATATCCCAATCTTATCAGTTAGGAATAACACCCTCAAGCTTTCACTTTACAGGAATCAAGTAGAATGCAAATACATGAAAGGACTAGAGTTAAGAGATAACAAAATATTGTTGTGTCAAACAGCGAAAAATGGAAACCCATGCAATTAGAGCTAACAACATCACTGCAAGCTTAAAAAATCAATACTCCAAGATAGGAGGCATACCATTTGGCGCAATGCAGAGTCAAAGGATCTCTTTGGCACAGAGCTTGGTGAAACATTAATTTTTGATGTTGATCTTGTGGGTTTTTTTGGAGAATGACCGAATTCTGCTATTTGGATATGTTTCCTGTTTCCTTGTTCCTTGCCGATTTACCATGCTCACAGTGCTTTTTCTTTTTTTTTTTCCTGAAAATGCAGATTGAATGGAATCCATATCATCCTCACAAGATGAAACTGCAGATCCCTTACTTTGGGAGCTGAAATGATCATGATCATGGCTCTTCGAAGAGCTCACACTTCTAGAAACTTTTGGGAAAACAAACTGTTGCCTTGATCTATTTCCAGCCTCACTTCGAGGCCTTGATGCAAGAGACAACCCATGCCTTGCTGTAGGTGATGAACCTCTTGTCCGTGATATGCAACGATCACTTATTGATGTAAGAAGATTTGAAGGTGGCTCTGATGTGAAATCATCGCCTGAATGCTGCAAGAAACTATATTTTTCCTTTGTCTGCATATCCTGGAACAAAGAAAGTTCAACGTCATATCCCTATCCGTAGCATGTGGGGTGATCTGCAGACTTCGTCCCCTTTTGTGCCATTCCACTTGGCGGTCCCTTGCAGGTGAACACCTTAGAGCCGGGAAAGGAGGCATTTTCTCCACACTGTTTCACAGGTCAGAATTTAACTGGCGAAATAATTCCCCAGGGAATTTCATGACCAGGAGTTTAAAATCTTTATTTTCTTTGCTTGCAGGCTCTGCAGAAGTTAACTGTGCCCAATTTTCCTGTCTGTTGAACACAACAACCAAAAATTTCCGATCAGTTGGGTATGAAAACGAAGCCCAAAGCAGGACAGGGGATGAGCACGAAGCCCAAAGCAGGACAATTCATTACTATTATCGCATGATGAATGATTACACTTGTCAATTTTTTACTCGATAGAAAGTCAATGGGGAAATGTTTTGATTAGGTGGGGAGAACAGTGTTTGCTCACCCCACTCCAACAAAGATATTGCCTCCGGCATAATTATTTACAACTTAACTAGAGTAATAAAGAAAATAAACAGAAAGCATTCTACATGCCTATATCAAAAAATTCAGTCAATTCAACAACCAAAGGAAAATTGATAATCAACAATGGAACACCTGAAAATGTGAACAAAAAACACCTTTGTTCCCTTTACTTTGTTGGATTCTACAAATGAAAAATTAAATCAAAAGAGGGAATTGATTAATTAGAGTGCCAAGTAGATGATGGACCCTGTAATTGATCACTGATGTTGATAACAAATGAATTAGGAATGGGGTTGTCAGAAATCCATTGTCCATTATTTAGCACTTGTAAATCAGACACCTTATCCCAAAGAAGAGGAGTGAGTACAGTGGGGTCTGAATGGGCTGGTAAACTGAATGTAAGTTCAGGATTGGGGCACTTGGGATAGTAGTTTATAGCCATTTGTTGCTCGTGCTTTCCCAGCGCTTTGTCAGCTAGGAAGTCAGCTTCCACTCCCAGGCTCTCAGATATTGCCTCCAGCAATCTCAGAGAAAGTGCCCTTACTTATATGCAAAAGATACTGGCATGTTCTCTGCCATACTCATCAAAATTACACACACATATCTAACAAACAAAAGAAAAAAAATATTAACCTATAATTAGCAGGTTTTGAAGGCCAAGTATGAACATGGTCTTCTAATGGATAACAATGATGTCTCAGGTAGTCTCGCCAGTTGAACACTTGATCTTTTTGGACGTTGAAGCTGGTAGAAAAATGTGTTTTACTAAATGGATCGTCGGAATAGTATTCCATTCAGTCTTCCACATGCATAGTGAAAAACTCCTCTGCCACTTCCACCATCTTGTTGCTCACCACATCTGGAATGCCATGATTGATTATGTGTTTCTACATGCAATAATAACAATAAGGTGAACGCCAAGTAAATATCTCCCAGAATAGTCGTTCCATCAGTTCCATTGAAGGGGGCCCATCCATCCGTCATGTTTGCTGGGATAACAGATTGATTTCCCCCAATTTGGAGAGGGTTTGGATCAGAGTGTTTGATGAAGATATGACTCACAAGCCAAGGATAGCTATTAGTCAATGGACCAGTACTTCTTGCTGTCAAAGATTTAGTATTTTGAGGATCCAAGGAACTTTTAACAATAGAGGAAGGCTTTCTCGAAGCATTATAGGTTGCATATGCGATGAAGGTTAATATCATAACATAAGTTCTGTACGTGTTGCGGCTCGGTTTTGATTGAAAACACTATAACCGACCACAAAAATTACTCTCTTTAAAAAAAAAGATATATGAAGAAGATTTTTTTTGAGAAAATACTGAAAACTCCATTTACAAGCATAAAACAGAGCATCTAAGGAAATATCCTTGGAGTATCCCCTTAAACAGCATCATAGGATGTTAAGCTACATCCCCAAAAAATTAATAGAAGGCAGGCTTTGCGCAATTAGCGACCTACAATCTACCAAAATATATGTTCAACTTATTGGCCATGGAAAAATAAAGAGGGCCGACATCATTGTCCTCACCAAAACTCATTGTCACTTTGCACTGCAGCTCAGTAGACATCAACTTGTAAAAATTTATGATTAGGTCTACCCATCTTCATCTGTACGGTCCCCATGTTTAGTAATTCCTTTCCCCATGGAAAACTAGGCCATGCAACACTATTCTCATGGCTCCGAGAAAAAACCACTGAAGTCCCCAACTTATACAAATATGAAAAACGATAAAAAATAAAATTACGAATTCATCAAAGGATCAATACCTGCGAATGAAGAAAAACCTACAACCCTGAATCCATTACTCCCTCGTTCACCCAACCGACATCTTGCGACTCTGCTGATGAAGAATAGTCTTGATCGAGATTTTCTCTGGTAAGCTATAAATATTCCCTAAAAATTGGTTTTCATTTAATACAACCATCTGGCTCAAATCATAGTAAGACAGTCCAATAATTAAGCTAGGTGCAAGTTCACAAGAAAGGTCAATCTCTGTCACTATGAAAAGAAGGATCTCGGTAACATCTCAATCTCAATGACATCACAGTGTTGAAAATACCTTTGCCTCAATTCAATACTACTCTTATAAGATTATTTCGATACCACAGTAGTAAGGAGGATGATTTATAAAGGTGTATTTACAGTTAAGGATTGGTGTGACAAAAAGATATCCATATAATCCATATTACAGTGAAGATCTTCAGTGTTATAATCACAGGTCAACTACAGTCTTGGTATAATCAAACACATGATAAGTATGACACTACAATTTGGAACTACCACAGTAAAAAATTCTATCACTGTTTCATGCTACCATAGTGAGAAAGGTCTCACTAGTTCGGTGCCATCACAGCTTGATGAGAAGTATGCCATTTCAGTTTGATGGTATCACATAGGGTCTCACAGAAATGGTCAACAGAAGTCAGAGACATGTACAGTGAAGTACTTACAATCGAACTAAAAAATAAGGTCAAAACAGTAATATGTATACATAGTGAAATAGTACATTCGAGGATCTCGGAATATACGCTTACATTGGGTTTGAAATAATCTGAATTCTTTCCTATGAAGTTGACAGTGCAAGAACCAACTAAAATAAAGAACTAGTTTGAAGGTATAACAAATCAGATCTAACTATGTAACTAGGTAGGTCTTCATTATAATGACTATGTAATTATGTACTTATGTAAAGATGAAGTCAATAATAATAAAATGAATCTTTGGTTTACTTGCTTCATGGGTTTGACACCAGCTTGGAGAGGAATTTATAATATTTTAAATGAGTGTTCATACACATCCTAATTCCTTTTCATTGAATAAAAATTATTTTTTTAAGATCAAACATGATAGACTACTAACTTACATATGTAGGCATGACATGCCTCTCCAATAATCATTTACCTCCATTGTGGAAGACAAATATATAAGAACCAATGTTCAAATCGAATAAGCATCAATTAATATCATATTATCTCGGTGAAGAGAAGCTAAAGAATAGTGTAGGAGAGAAAATAAACGAGACATATTTTTAGACCCCTGGATGGAATTTTTGGACTTATATTTTTTCTAACCTGTAGACCTGTAGTAAGCACATTAATCTCTAAATTTAGGCCAATGTAGCATCCACAATTTTTGCCTATTTCAGGCCTGAAATTCAGCCCTATGGCCATTGTAATTTTGGCCTATTTTAGGTGTAGGATACATATAGACTCATATCAACATTCTACAAGGACCTATGTGTAGGATACATATAGACTCATATCAACATTCTACAAGGACCTATTTGAGGCGAAATCAACATTCTAAAAGGACCTATGTCAAAAGGGCTCAAATCATAGTAAGACAGTCCAATAATTAAGCTAGGTGCAAGTTCACAAGAAAGGTCAATCTCTGTCACTATGAAAAGAAGGATCTCAGTAACATCGCAATCCCAATGACATCACAGTGTTGAAATTACCTCTGCCTCAATTCAGTACTACTCTTATAAGATTATTTCGATACCAAAGCAGTGAGGAGAATGAGTTATAAAGGTGTATTCACAGTTAAGGCTCGGTGTGACAAAAATATATCAGTATAATAATTGGAGTTAAAGTTTTGGAAAATGCTAATTATGATCATTCACATCTATTACTCAGCAGTTGGTTGGCATGACTTCTACCTTCTGTAAAAGTACAGTAAAACTGTCATCAAAGAGTAGACTGACCCTTAAACTGTGGAATTTTGGGCAAAGCAAATGCTCCCTCTCAGGTAGAACCCAAATTTTATCATTCCTTGAGCTTGATGGTTGTACTGCTTAAAACCAAGTTCCTCTTGGTTCAGGTAATGGTCAAGTAATTGTTCCACCAAAATCTGCCAGAGATTGAGCTCAGCCTCAGCCTTTTTTGACATGCCATTCCTGTAGGGTAGACCACAGTGAGAATGGAACAAGGGAAGATGGCCTGGTATTCAGTCAATCTCACCAGTGAATCAAGCCCCCGTTGGTTAACCCACACTTATTTTTAGAAAAAAAAACACAATTGTGTAATGTCGTTGCGAAGATTTCAAATGAGGCAATGTCTCTTGTCAGGTAGAAATATTATAGCTGGACTTATATGGACAAAAAAATGTTCCCTGTCAGGTAGAACCCACACATTAACATGCACTAAGCTTCCTATATGCACCACGAGACACATATACTTTCGCTCAGGGACCAGGTCTGAGGAGTAACAATTCCACAAAAATCCTCTAGAACTTGCACCCTTCTTCAACGCTTTGATGTGTCATTATGGTGTGGTAGACCACATTTAGAATGAAAATATGGTAGGTGGTTTAATGCTCTGTCAACCTTACTTGTGAACGGAGGTCCTGTTGGTGAATCCACATTTAATTTAAAAAAAAAAACTATTATTGGATACTGTGAACAAGGTAATGTTAGAATGAAACTATGGTATATGGTTTAATGCTCTATCAAGCTCACTAGTGAAAAGAGGTCCTATTGGTGAATACACATTTAATTTTGAAAAAAAAATAATATTGGGTACTATGAACGAGGTAATGTCCTTTGTCATGTAGAATCCACACTTGATTTTGTAAAAGATCTCAGTGTTAGTAACTGTATCATGAAAGAGAGAGCTAAGGAGTTTGAATGTGCTCTTGGCATGCCATGGGTTTGAATGTTAATGCCTCTGGATGCAGAACAACATTTTAACTTTTGGATATATAGATATACAGTGATAAATCCTTTTTATAATATATATGAATTATTTTTTATGTCAGATCTGCAGAAATCAACAGAAAGTGGTGGATTATAGAAGGCTTCCTTTACTTGATAATGAAGGCTCAATGTAGGTTTTAGCTGGTGTTTTAATCTGTGCACCCCCATGCCCGTGCTCCATTTTTTTTATATTGAAGTTGGAAGACCCATTGATAGACTGATTTATTGATAACAATGTGGAAAAACTTGTTTGAAGCACCAGGTCAACCTCACTACCTAGCCGCTTTGAACCCCTACGTAGAAAATTACATTGGAAGCACGATATGAAATCTGACTGTTGTATTCTAGCTCCAAGGTTGATTTATGCAGAGGTTAGCTTTAAAGAGTTTCAAAGCATTGAACCATGGTTCTAGCTACTTATTGTCAGAAATATAGTTTGTTTGTATGACTGTTTTTAGCAAATTATTTGATAAGATGGTCTAGTTATTCCTGTTATTCCAATGACCTTCCAGGTCCTCCATTTCTAGTGGAAACTGGAGGAAAATTCAACTTGCATGTGATTCTTATGGCTAACTGGAGGCACAGTCAAGTGGCATATTTTTCTTATATTTATTTTTAGGCTAATGTTAGTAGTTAAAATTGTATGTTACTACATAAGAAAATATATGGATGTGTGTATGCATATGTTCATTCTGATTTCTTAAATTGTCTATTGGAATAAGATTTAACAGACCTAGACCAAACATTCCTTATTCTTCATGTTCATTATTTAGATGTACCACAAAGTTCAAAGGGATTCAAATGAGATAGGATCCTCTTCTCAAATTCATTGTTGCACTGAACATTATACCATAGAGAAAAATACAATTTTTTGTGTTTTTATGGGCTTCAAACAGTTAACCCTCTTTGTAATATCCAACAATGGCCTTGTGATACTTGAAGTTTAGAAAAATGGTAAGAAGTGGCTTGAAGCCCTTGAAATGGGGTGGAAGTTTAATATGTTTTCTAATGTTTTGGATCATGGAATTTTTATTTTTTTTAATTATGGAGCGTGTAATAAAACTTTTAACTGTTGTTTTTTGGCATTATTAGTGGGATTTCAAGAAACTAAAGAATTGTGGATCTTTCTACAAATTTTTTGTATAAGTTGTATATGGTGTATGTATTTACTATTATCCATGCTGGATAATAGGTCTTTCTTCCCCAAACAGAGGAGAAACTTTATTGATAAGTCCAATTTGTTATAAATTGTATTATGCGTCTATTTATTGCAAAACAGGTTTATCTTCATAAAATAAAGGAGGAATGTTACCAAAAATTTTATTCCAAATTAAAAGAGACTTGTTTGGATTATTCATACTTGAACATAGGTCAATTGATATCATACACTTTAAAAATGTATCGTCACATTAGGAAGATGATCCTTATGGATGTCTTTTGGATTACTCATTGACATTAGTTTGAATTGTGATTGCTTAATTGTCAAAGTTTGACACATAAGTACTTAATGAGTTTTTCACTTCTTTTTGAAGTTGACTCACTAGTGCGAGGAAAAACATGCATTGCCTTAATATAAATGCAATATTTATGAAAAAATTATAATTTTCCATATTTTCTAGATTTTTTTGCGAAACTCTTCTCCAACAAATGACCACGTGCATAGATGTATTGCATATAGATATTCTCTCTACACACTTGGCTCAAGTCATGTTTAGATGATAGGAAGTGACCTTGGTGTGTCTAAAGAGTACCTAAAGGGGGGAGTTGATGGGTAGAGATGGCCATTGAATAAAGAAGTTAAGAAGCCTTTGAAATCCTACAAGGACTTTCTCTATGGAGGCTTGTAGAAGAAGTCTCGTTTGAATAACATAGAGCAAGGTAGGGGTTTCAATCCATACTGTACTTAAGAGTCTCCATGGGTAGTTTATGTAGGAATGTATGTTTCCACATCTCTTGGTGGTTCACACTGAATTATAAGATGTACATCATTGATGTCCAAACCACATGCCGCAACATCAATCGCAACTAGGAGTGTAAGCTTTCCCGAACATAATCCAGCAAGAATCACTTCACGTTGTGATTGTTGTATATCTCCATGCAAAGTATGCGCATTTTTCAAAGATCCAGTGAGTTCAAATTCGTCATTAATTGTCTCAGTAAAAACAATCACACTTCCCCCATTGTTATAGCAGCGAATAACATCTGGTATAACTTATGGTCTTGCTGAATAGAAACAAGGAAGAACAATGTGTCTCACACCTCTACTAGCTTTCATCTTATCATCTCCCAAAAGATCTGTAGTTTTTATGTCATGTTTCAAGAACCTTTATGCAATCTTCTATACCCAATCTGGCATTTTTGCACTAAAAATAAGGGCTTGAACCTTGCTTGCATCCTCAAATTTTCCAAGAATGATCTCAACATGTTCTACAAAGCCCATGTTCAGTATTTCATCAACCTCATCCAAGACACAAAATTTCAAGGATTTCAGATTCAACATCCCTCTTTCAATATGATCCTTAATGCGCCCAGGTGTACCTACAATGATATCCACACCTCTAAGCAATGCATATTCCTGTGGACCATAGGGAGCACCTCCATATACAGAGGATGAATGAAGGCCAAAAACTCCACCATAAACCTCAAAGTCAACATGGACCTGTTTTGCAAGCTCCCTTGTTGGAACTAACACAATCACACTGGGGGCCCTCCCATAGGCTGTATTCTTACCTTTGGAATTTGGACCACTTGCTAATGACTCCACAATAGGCAACACAAAAGCCAATGTTTTACCCTGGCCTGTACAAGCTCGACCACCCATGTCCGAGCCATTGAAGATAATCTCAAAGGTCATTGCCTAGATGTGGCAGAGTAACTCAATCCCCTTGGACTTGAGCTTCTGCCTCAGTGGCACCGAGATATTGAAATTAGAAACTGCATTGGGATTCTCTTCTTTCTCTTCCTTATGTTCTTCTTATTCCTCTTCGACATCATTGCCCCGTGTTTTCTTCTTCTTGTTCTTGCTGTGCTTGGGACTGGAATCCTCACCTACGAAAAAACATCATATTTGACTAACAAGGAAGTATAATGCTTGATACCTTGTGAAGCTAAATCTAACAATGGTTCCCTTCGTATCACCTTATTTTTGACAACACCTTCCTATTGTTACATTAGTTTATATTTCAACTACATGGAAAAATTGTAAATGATGCTAGATCCATGATATGTTGAAAACATCGACCAACACGGGCCTTGCATTACCAATCTATAGTAGCTGTCAAAGAGATGAATCCAAGCTAAAATATATGCTCAACTTTCTCTGCTGGAAAATGTCAATTCTTCTACAACATCCAGGCGATATTTTTTTGGTTCATGAGAACATCCAAGGACCAATGCACATAAGGGCATGTGTTGCATACTAATGCTTTGATAACGATACACATTTTTTATTTCTGCGTAAGAAAAACTCCTATCCATAATTGGCAGCCCTATCTAGAAGACATAAGTGCCCAAAGAATTGTGTTGAAACTATAGAGGTTGGTAGGATTATTGCTTTATGCATGTTTCTGGTTAAATTGAATGATATTTAGCAATAGAAAAACCAATCACATGCAAGAAACATATTAACTAGCACTACCCATTTCCTCGAACTTCAGCTCCTTCATAACTTGAAATTTATCCACAAATTCCTGCATATTCTTCACTACATCTTCCACATTAAAATCATTCATAGTCTCTCTTGAGGTAGAGTAATTCCCTATAGGATTCTTTGATTGCTTCTGCTTAAGTCAATCTCTCTCATATGAATCTATTTCCTTCTGTCTCTATAACATGGCAGCAGTCATATCCTCTTCTCCATTGTAAAGCCATGTATCATCATCATCCGATGGAAGGTCCAAACCCACAAAATCAGATGAGGAATGGGGCAAGGACAAAATTTCATCAATGCATTCAACCGGAGCATGCATTACTTTATTTGTAATATTCCCAATTAGCAGCAGCTAATTGGAAATATTAATTTTAATCAATTTTGCCTACTATAGTTAAATTATAAATAAAAGTGAGTAGAGGGGGACATAACTCACTCTAAACATAAATTTCACTCCGTAGTAGACACAACGTTGTAACTTAAGTAGGCCAAGGGGGGAAAAGAGACCATGTAGAGAGGGGACCCACTAGAGCACATGGAGGGACTGCGCAGGTTGAGTTGGCAGTGTGGGGCAAAGAGAGGCTAAGTTTGAGATGATGGGCCTAGGGTTTGAGAGAGAGTCCAACGTTATAAAAGGAGGAGAACCTCCTCAGTTTGGTCATTCGAGTTTATGCATTTGGAGCTGGTCATTACGACTTTGAGCACGCTGGCTGTTTAGCCTGTCTGCAGCACTGTTTAGTGCATTGAGTGTCTCTGTTATGAGATCTCACCCTCAGCCCCGGGAGACTTCGAGTGCTCACTCGGGTGAGGCATTCCCATCAGTATTTTGTAGGAGGATCAAGTTGCGTCATTCGTGGAGGAGCATTGCATCTATTGACTTCGCAATCCTGAGAGGGAGGATGTAGCCCATATTGCGGAAGCTCCAGTGTGGTATTCTTTTGGAGCATTTTGGTCAGGAGATTGAGCAGGGGGACAGCCGTTACCTATTGGAGACTTTTTGTTGAGCGGGGGATCATATTTTTGAGGATTCCAGTCAGTCTCAGCGTAGCCCTTGGGAGGATAGCGTAGATCCTCAAGGGAGGTATTTTCGGAGGTTGTCCATTCCAGAAATGCTCTTTGGGATTTCTCGGGTTTGGTGAGTAGAGGTTGATTCCAGAGTTTCAGCTTATTCTGAGTAGGGGAGCAGCCTCGTATACTCATCTTGTTCCAGCAGCAGCAGCTACACGACAGTTTTCCAGCAGCATTGGACGCAGATCAGAGAACAGCCATTCCAGCAGCATTCTGAGAGTATTTCTTAACTTGCCTTGTGCAGGTTTAGGTGCCATCACTCTAATCACCTATTGTACTCACTTATATTTCTCAGTATAATAAAATGGCGCAGAATTCTCTCTGCATTTCTTAAGTATCTGTTACATGTCCTATATATATGATATTGAATGCTTACACTACTGTTATTTTTCTCCTCGAGCATTCCCGTTTCTATACCACTTGGTGTGTTTCCCCATACTCTTAGACAGAGTCTAGAAAGGGTCAGATAGCCTCTAGATCTCACCCTCTTTTCAGAGGTGAAATATCTAGTACATGCCCTCCCATTCCATCTCTGGTTGGAGTTTTCTTGTGTTTTAGAGATATCCCTGAAAGGGGATATTACAGTGGTATCGAAGCATAGATCTGGCTCAGCCTGTGGAGTTAGTTGTCTGTGACACCGGAAGAGAAACCGTGGGGATATTTTTCTATGAAAAAAGAGGGTAGGCAGTATCTTACCCACCAAACGCAGTAGAGGTGGAAAATATGGGGGTCTCACAACAGTGTGACCAACATTTACCAGCCTTCAGTAGGCCAACCAGGATCACAATACCTACATTCTTACCTCCAGTACCGAGTGAGAAAGGGAGGTGGCATGATCATATACCCTTTGGAGATTATTTTCGCGAATGGCAGTTCGTGGGGGAAAACTTCAGAGCGGCTTTGCCCTTCGGAGATTATTGGCAGCTCAGGCAGGATGAAGGAGGAAGGAACAGTGGGGGGTCTAGCACACAGAGTTCAGAGTTGCAGCATACCACTGGGGGTACACCTTTTCCCACGTATGATGGATCCACTGATTTCACGGTTCAAGATCGAGTGGAAAAGTTGGATGCCTCTTTCCAGCTTGACCGAATAACGGAGGGGGAAACCATCAAAATGGCTACCTCGCACTTGGGGGATGAGGGCACACAGGATCATGGGGAGCATGTAGATACACCCAGTATGACACAGGGGTCATCTGCGTTGGAGACTTCTTTGACCTTATCGGTTGGCATCTTGGTAGAGAGAGTAGAGCTTACCCCAGTGGTGCCATCCATTGAGGTGATGACCGGGGTAGTGTCCGAGTCTTCAGGTGGTAGCAGCGCGTGACAGATGGGTGAGGTGCGAGGAGATGTATCCACCTTTGATGAGGCACCAGTAGATACAAAGGTATTGGACGATGGTCGCACACAACGGTGTCATCAGCTTCGAGCCGACCTTCAAGTTTTGAAAGGGAAGGCCACATCAATACGAGAGGCTATTTTGTTACAAAACGAGGAGCTAGAGGGCATGAGAGTGGTTTGTGCCGAGTCAGCGGCCAAGTTGGCCCACATTGGGGAACGGCTAGATTCCCTAATGGTACAGCTAAAGGACACAGTTGAGTGTCAGAGCAGCCCCCTTCAGGCATGCATAGACGGGGCTAGCAGCATTGTTGGGTCAGCTCTTTCCATTGGAGAGAGAGAGGTGGAGCCACCTAGGCAGACCTCATACGTTGACTTGGTTAGCAGGATGAGACAATCGGAGTTGCATAGGGTGTAGCATCCACATGTTGAGTTTGGATGGTGAGAGATTTTGAGTTGGTACCCTGTGGAGTGGGTTATAGAGATAGTGGTGGACCCGGGTGTAGTTCAGCAGGAGTTTCCAGGTGTTGGGAGTACAGGAATCCCAGACTGGCATTGGGATCTAGGCGGGACTACCTGTTGTTTCCCAGGTAGGTCGGTTGACTATGTCTTGGAGGGTACAGTTGGCCTAGCAGTTGAGCATGCGCATTCGCTTGGGGAGTTTTGGTTAGCTCCAGTGGCCAACCAGTTTATGGGCAGACTCTCTAGGTTGTCTTGGTATGGCACTTATACCTGAGGTCATAGGGTGATCAACATACCTTGGCAAGAGCTGGTCGGAGGAGGTGGCATTGACATACCACCAGATGGTGCCTTGTATGGGGCTGAGGATTCTTCACATTTGTGTGGGGCACAGAGGTCACAGCAGAGCCGAGAAGTGGTGGTATAACTACTAACACTTAGGGAGATTCACTTCTCAGACCCCTCAGGGAGGGTTTGGAGTGATGATCCATTCGTTGGCAGGTATAGTGATGCGAAGGTGGAGATGATGATACCGATTGGGGGTGGTCTGACATGTAGAGGCACATCTCTAGGTCATCACATCCAAGGATGTGTGGGAGCCTCTAGCATTGAGCAGTGGACTACTAGTGGACATGGAGTTGCATGGTGGTGTACCATAGTGTGTGGGACTGCATTGGGGAGTAGGAGTGTCCTACATCGCATTGAGAACACGCGAGGAGTGACCAATTCCTGGACATAGACAGGGCACGAGACAGTACAGGGTGGTACAGCAGCAGCAGGGTGTATCCAGTAGTATACAGGGGTATGCCTCAGTGTGCAGTGGCATGTCGAGGAGTACAGGGATGATCGATGGTATGCGAGGGCGTATGGTGCTACACAGCAGGGTCTTAGAGTATTGCGTCCAGGGAGACTCACGGACAGGGACACCAGGCTTACCTTTGGGGGTAGTTCACCCAGGATCGATGGGGAGACAAATGAGCAATACTTGACGGTATCTGTGGGGATTCACACACCCGACCCTCTTCTACATCACTCATGGGCACAACCGATTTTGTTGTTGTCCTTTGGCACTTTGGGCATGAGCAGCGGGGTACGCGAGGCTCACCCAAGATATTTGGATGGCACTCAGCACACTAGGGGAGAGATTTCTCAGCAGTGGCATTGGGTCGGTGCGCTAGTTGGTAGCCACAGGTCAGGGGATGAGATGATCCTCTACAGGGGTGGCACATCAGTCATCGCTGAGCCTATGATTTGGGAGCAGGTCATGAGGGAGACATGTGTCACTCTTTTCTCAGGGCGTGTCGATACCATGCATGAGCAGAGGATACTGGGTACAGTAGAGGTAGCATCCCAGTATGTGTCTGGGCTCCAAAAAAAGTAGCGACACATTATCGAGAGGGTGGATGGCATATTCAATGCAGATGAGGTGGTGGAGGTAGAACAGGAGGGCATTCCTTCTATATGCCAAGGTGAGGACTCTTCTTTATATGAGTCCATAAGATCAGTTGAGGACGCTTTTGGGGAGCGAGAGTAGTCATGCAGAGATGATGACTGTAGACTGGAGCTGCATTCCACTGTACAGGGTGAGCAGTTAGGGGACTCTACGGGAGATACTCTGGGCGATGAGTCACTTGTGATGATTCAACCAGAGCACTATAGGATGGAGCCTGAGTCAGCAGAGGAGGATACTATGCACATCATGCATGATAGTCCTTTGGGGGAGAGCTAGATGGAGGCTCACATCGAGTCCGTGATGGATATGTGGCTAACCTTGGGGTCAGCCATTGAGGAGGAGAAGTCAGATGCACTGACATCGAGTACGGTGACAGCAGTTGTAGATCCATATCCTCTGGGGATGTTGGAGATTGATGGGATAGTCCTGCAGGGGGCGAGTAGACATCAGGAGCATTACATTCTTGATCAGGAGAGGGATAAGTTGTTGGAGATGGTGGAGCACCCATTGTTGGGCCAACACACTGATGAGGTACAGATAGATGCACCTGAATTTAGCAGGGTTGCATTACTTTCAGGGAGTTTCATTCTCCAGGGGTACATTGATGGGGCTTGCAGCATATCTAGCCCACTTTGGCACTTTATAGAGAGAGGTACCTTCCGCTACAGTCATATCTCGTCGATAGATGGGACAGAGCAGCGTGAGTTCAGTACGGGCTGGTGACAACACTCTAGACGTGTCCCGTATGCAGTTTTCACTACCTTGGATCCTTCTTCCAGGGTAGATTGGCAGGAGATCATGAGTTGGTACCCTCTTGATAGTGCGATCTTCTTCATAGGGATCATAGAAGAGCAGGGGCCCTTACACATGATAGATGTTACAGATTCTAGTTGGCAGTTTGACACAGGTCAAAATTTCTTCAACATTCCATCTTGACTTCAGGAGAGCAAGATTAGCATTGGATTGAGTCAGGGGCTAGATTAGAGGGAGGTGATGAGTTGGTACATAGTTGGTGGGGTAGCATATATAGTTACAGGTACAAAACAATAGGAGCTAGGAAGCATTGATTCTTGTTGGTGGTCTTCACTTCTTAGAGCATCAGTTATAGCCAGAGGTAGTGCACAGTCTGAGCCGTGGGACTTGGGCGATGATTGGTCATCGTGGCGTGGGGATCCGGGAGGATTGTTTGATGACAGGTACAGTGAGAGATCAGTTTTGGATCCCAACATTGAGAGATCCCTCCATATCAAGGTGATATAGAGGACAGGAGAGATTTAGTGGTGCATCTGGGATGCAGGCACATTTTACAGTGATGGTGGGGAGCATCAGCTAGAGAGGGGGCTTGTTCAGGCATTACTTGAGGACAAGAAATTTTTGGCGAGGAGGACTGTAATATTCCCAATTAGTAGCAGCTAATTGGAAATATTAATTTTGATCAATTTTGCCTATTATAGTTAAATTATAAATAAAATTGAGTAGAGGGGGACATAACTCACTCTAAACATAAAGTTCACTCCTTAGTAGACACAACGTTGTAACTTAAGTAGGCCAAGGGGGGAAAAGAGACCATGTAGAGAGGGGACCCACTAGAGCACGTGGAGGGACTGCAGAGGTTGAGTTGGCAGCGTGGGGCCAAGAGAGGCTATGTTGGAGATGATGGGCCTAGGGTTTGAGAGAGAGGCCAACGTTATAAAAGGAGGAGAGCCTCCTCATTTTGGTCATTTGATTTTATGCATTTGGAGCTGGTCATTACAACTTTGAGCATGCTGGCTGTTTAGCCTATCTGCAACACTGTTTAGTGCATTGAGTGTCTCCATTCAGAGATCTCACCCTCTGCCCCGGGAGACTTTGAGTGCTTGCTCGGGTGAGGCATTCCCATCAGTATTTTGCAGGAGGATCGAGTTGCGTCATTCGTGGAGGATCATTGCATCTATTGACTGCGTAGTCCTGAGAGGGAGGACGCAGCCCATATTGGGGAAGCTCTGGTGTGGTATTATTTTGGAGGATTTTGGTCAGGAGATTGAGCAGGGGGACAACCCTTGCCTATTGGAGAAATTTTGTTGAGTGGGGGATCATATTTCTGAGGATTCCAGTCAGTCTTATCGTGGCCCTTGGGAGGATAGCGTATATCCTCAAGGGAGCTATTTTCAGAGGTTGTCCATTCCATAAATGCTCTCTGGGATTTCCCGGGTTTAGAGAGTAGAGGCTGATTCCAGAGTTTCAGCTTATTCCGAGTAGGGGAGCAGCCCCGTATACTCATCTTGTTCCAGCAGCAGCAGCTACACGGTAGTTTTCCAGTAGCATTGGATGCAGATCAGAGAGCAACCATTCCAGCAGCATTTTGAGAGTATTTCTTAACTTGCCTTGTGCAGGTTTAGGTGTCATCACTCTTATCACCTATTGTACTCACTTATATTTCTCAGTATAATAAAATGGCTCGGAATTCTCTCTGCATTTCTTGAGTATCTGTTACATGTCCTGTATATATGATATTGAATGCTTTCACTACTGTTATTTTTCTCCTCGAGCATTCCCATTTCTATACCACTTGGTGTGTTTCCCCATACTCTTAGAGAGAGTCTGGAAAGGGCCAGATAGCCTCTAGATCTCACCCTCTTTTCAGAGGTGAAATATATGGTAAATGCCCTCCCAGTCCATCTCTGGTTGGAGTTTTCTTGTGTTTTAGAGATATCCCTGAAAGGGGATATTACATTGTTGAAACAAAAGAAAAACATCATATCAAAATCTAATAATAAAAATTATCTTTCATACCTAGTCCTTCGAAAGTGAAAACAAGTACTTGTTGTAATGGCCACGCACCAAAGAACAGAGTATATTTCTTAAATCGTATACTAAAGATGAAAAGAACAAGTTGTACATATCCTTCAAAAAAAATATAACTCTCCAAGAACACAATCAATCTCCAGAAAAACAGGTTAATAAAAGATTGGAAAATTTAACTAGCAGGTTTCAGTGCTCAAGTTTCCAATTTTAAGCCTTTTGCACCTACTGAAGTATATATCTTTCATTATATCAAAAACAAAAGCAAAAACCTTAATCTTGCAAGGCATCATTTAGAAATTGGTTTGTTTAACTGTCATTTTCCAATGACTACATTCAGATTTCAACATTGAACATTTATTTAAAACTACACTAAATAATTTCCTTTCCTGTTAAAAATAGAATCATGATAAGTAAATAACAAGTCATAGTGAATACTATCTTTATCCTTAGAGTGAATTGCCTGAATTTGTTTTGAATCAACAAATAAACATAAAATGTTTTTTCCTTTGAAGGTTTTCCACGAAACATACTTTTCTATGTTTCATAAAGTAAGAAATTGTCTGCTCCATTAAACATACTTTTCTATGTTTCACAAAGAAATTGAGTGCTTCACATTGGTCATTATCACAAGAAACCAAGCATAATAGGAAATAGAGCCATCTTCAAGAACCTTAGGGAATGAATTACGCTTCCCTATTTCGAAGAAGTATACAAAAACACAATCACATACTCCATTTTGGTCGTGTAGTTTTAATTGAAATTGGATCGTTACTAGGTTTATCAACTATTTGATTGGAATCTCTAATCATGACTACTGACATAGGAGAGTAAGTGAACATCTTTGATCACACCTTGATATTTTGCAAACTGAACACGGCCATGATTTGTCATACGTCAATAAAAAATGTAGATTTAATTCGCATCATAACACAGCCACACACTTTGACAGACTTAACTCAAGACCTCGGGAGGTTAGAGTTAAATACAACGTTTCATAACATAACCATGTGGATGTCATTAAGGGAGAAGGTTCCAAAACTAAATAATCTCCTGCAAAGGCTAACCAACCTAGAGATTGTTGAAGATTTTATCTTGTTTGCTTTGTACTGAATCCTGATATGGCAGATGCACTATTGGTTTGAATTTTATAGCCATTTTAATTTGACCTTATCTGTCCTATCCTGATATGGAAGAGCTGATATCATTTTGATTTTCATATTAGTTTCAATTTTATGTGTGCAATGGGAAAAAGCCATGATGCTCTTTATTTCCAACCACAACACAATTGCTTTAGTGCAGAAGGCTTTCTCAGTTTCAATTTGCCTACTGGTGTGTGTGATGTTGTTTGCAAGGCATTGGAAATAACCTTTTTCTACCACTCCCATGCCATTGCTGACTTGTTGTGGCTCATCAAGGGTGCTCTTGTTGGCTAGGGTCTGTTGGACTTTAGTGGTCTCAAGTCTACATATCCTGTGGGGGTTTGGTATTTCCCCTCACACCCTTTCAGCATTTTATAGGTAATATAGGTTAGTTTTGCTTCCTGACCAGACATATGTCACTCCTTCGCATGATGCCTAAAAAGTTACAAAGGAATAGTTTGATTTATGTTTCACTGCCAGGCTCATGCTGCACTCTTGCATGAAGGCATGTGTCTTCATTAAGGGGTGGAATTTGATTGTGTTTGTACAATGATGTTTTGTAAATCACAGGATTCACTAGCTCATAGGTAGCATGTTTTAGTACTTAGTCCCAACATCACCTGCCCTTTATATGTTTCTATGGAAAAATCCTTTGTGCTATCCACCCTTTTTGCATAATATGCTCATTGTACTCATATATTTTTATCGATAGAACTTGGAGGCACACATGTATGTGTGTTTGGCCTCCCTCCTGTAGACACAAATTGAATTTAACATCCCCCATGCTAACAATATTAGAGAAGCATGCATACAATTTTGAATTCGATTATAAGAACTTATGTTGCTTTGTACATCAGGCTCTGGACTAGTGGAAACTTAGAGAATTTTTTGTGACAATGACACGGTTTCAAATCCTAACAGGCATGCTCCTGAGTCCTCCCTTGCATGAGGTTTTTCAGGTGTGGCTCTTGAATATATTAAATAATATTGATGTATTCAGATTATGGTATGGTCCTAGCAAGGTACCAGTTCTTCGGTCAAATGTGTTGAGGGTGGGTAGAGCTTCTTACTATGTTTACAATCCATGTAAAAACAATAGGTTCCCGTTTATGAATAAATAAAGGAATTATTTAACCTACCGACATATTATGGTAAGGTGCTGGAAAGGTACCAGTTCCTCGCTCAAATAGGTGGGTAGATATTCTTTCCAGGTTTACCATCCATGTAGAAAAAATATGTTTCCAGTTATAGAATAAACAAAATAATTTCTTTTGTTTATGAAATATTCTCACTGTTGATAATGCGTACTTAAATTGAGGTGGTAGTGCATCATATGGATCATCTGTGTCATGTGAACAAAAATTAGGCTTACCTGACTCTAGAGAAGAGTGTGGTATTTCTGTAATAGTCCAATGCTTCATCCATGAGCTTTTTATGCTCCTTCAATCCTTCAAGAAGACCCCTAAAATAACCCCTGTTCTCTAAGCTTCTCCTAAATTCCTCCCATCCAATGTATCAACTCCTTGTTGCTTTAAGTGTCAAGCTTTGGACTCTAGCAACCCATGAGCCACTCAATCTGATTTTTGGATTTTATGTTTCGAACTAATAATGTGATCGTTGTTGATACATCATCATCCACAACTTAGCTTCATACCCATTTCCTCCTCCTTGTAATTTGGAGATGATAGAGGCGGCATCTGATAGCAACGTGATGCCTGAAAGGTTTGTTGCATGAGCTGAGTGTACATGGCCCTTGACATCCTCACAGAGACATCCACCATCTCCTTATTGCCCAAAAAATTCTCCATCCAAGACGTCGCCTTCAAGGAATCCACGTCCTGGTCATAAAAGGCCTCCACCGCCTTAGAAATCAAGTGTGCCTCGTGCTTCAGAACATGAGCCATGCTCAGAGGAACTCGAACCCTGAACCTATGCATGTTAACCCTATATTTATCAGGATAACCCTTAATACAAATGTTTATAGCGTTCTGAATAGCATCACTAGCTATTGTTTGCAGAAACCACTAGTGAGATCCCACAAGGAGTCCCATACTGAGGGTTTCACCGGTAAATGGTAAAGGACTACAAAGGAGTCCCATACTAAGGGTTTCACTCATGAGAGCCCACAAGGAGTCCCATACTGAGTTTAAAGTGATTGATCTATTTTTCTGTGGACCTAGGTCTCTTTCCTTTCTCCACTCTTTTCCTCACCTACAAATGGACTACAAGGTTGTTTGTGGGAAGGAGGACAGCCTACCAAGTATTGAGAGTAGATCAATGTTTAGAAGGAGCCTCTAACATCGTCTCTTGGAAAGGGAGGATAATGATATTATTGGAGGATAATAGGGTGGGATATTGTATCAAAAACACAATTCCACCACAGCAAGATCCCCAACAGTTGGCCCATCATAATAAGAATGACATCAGGGCCAATTTGATAAAATTAAATTTTGATAAATATTGTTTTTTATCAAGGAAAAAGTTTTGGATTCGCCTAAAAATTTGCACTTGTTATGTGTATTGAAAATGTGGATTTCAAAATCAGAATATGATGAGTCTGGCCCCTCAATTGTTCACAAGAAGTGCTTCTAGAATTTTGGACATTTGGTACTTCTATCTAGGAGGAGAACTGGATGCATATGCCATGGTAGTTTTAGGTTCGATGGAGGACTAGAATTTTAAAGAGAGGATTTCTGTGTTTATTTGTGCACGAACTATCCTGAGTCAGTTTTGGGGCTTGGGTTGTGAATTGTGTTGGATTCATGAAATATTTTGTGCCTATGCTAAAGGATTGCATTGGAATCCTTACATTGGAAAAATTCAAGTTGTGCTAGTATTTTCCACCCTATTGTGCTTGATTCATTATATTTTCTTACACATATTCATATGGATTGGAAAATATTCAGCATGTGTGAAATGTCTTTGCATGATTGTGATCATTGTAAGAGGATGAATTGTTACCATGTTGTTGAAAACTTGTTGCATATTTTGTTTTCAATTTCTTCACAAGATTGTAGCTTTAAACATAGTATTTACTTCTCACATCATAATATTCCTAAAAATGACTTCTCAAACTCCATTTAATCAAATAAATGCATCCCAACTAAATGGGTGCATAATCATTATCTCAAATTCATTTGTTATCACTTTGAAATATTGGCACAAAAAACTTAATGAAAATATGGGTCATTTTAGATACATCTTAAGAGAAGAAGAAATGGATTCAATAGCCATGAGATAAAATCAAAATAAACAGGATCTTGTGAATCGTTGAAAGGCTAGACACACCACTAAATCTAATAAACTGCCGATATAGATAAGTGATAAGTACCTTGTTCCACTATAATTGCTATTTCATTTGGTAACCCGCGACCATTAATGTGAAGAACATCATGTTAAACACCATGTTGAAGCACACACATGGTGTATGAGGAAGATGAGCACACACACAAGAGACTAAACACACAATGAAAGATAGGCGTGAGGCTTTCTTATTTTCCATTATAGAAAGATGTACATTTATAGTACAATGGTGTGACTCTTGGTTTCATATTCCAAGGCCACTTGGACTCCATTGTGACTTTTCGCATTCCACACCTACCCATGGAGGATTAGGTGTTCCAACATCCCCCCTTAATCCGAAGGGGTATGTGTGAGTCCAAGAAAAGAGTTGTAATACAAATCTGCAAAGTATGCATGGTCGCACTTAGGCTGAATTAGCTCTCTGAAATGTTGACATAAAGAGGTGGTTTAAGGATGACCACCAACACTAGAATGCAACGCTTATTGCAGTTCTCGGAACTCTTCCAAAACTGGCAAGAAGCTAAGGGCTTCTACTAGAGGAATTGTCCCTCATAAAAAGGGAGACCTTCAACCTAAAAGAAGGGAATTCTACAACCTGTGATGGTTTAAGGATGACCACCAACCAAAGATGATGGTTTTAGGTTATCCACCAACCTAAATGATGGTTTTAGGTTATCCACCAACTAAAGATGATGGTTTTAGGTTATCCACCAACCGAAAATGGAAGAAGCTTTAGGTTATCCACCAACCGAAGGCATGCTCAGTGGGCATCCTGTCTCTGCCACATCTCTCAATCCGAATGACGAATTGTGGCTCAAAGCTTGTCATGAACCGTCAAGGCGTCCTCCAACATGGAATGAGAGATTGTGGCTCAAGCTTTTTTGATCTGACGTCGAAGCTTGTAGATGACCACCATTTTCCCCCCTGTTAGGGACAAGGTGAGACGATGGCGAAAACTCAACTGCAAGTTTGCTCAATATCCGTGAACAAGTTCTGACATGTGACTTAAACATCTTCTTGGCCGCTGATGCCCATTGCCAAGAAGCGAGCCATCCAAGATGAATCTTGCCCGGTAAGAGGCTTGTGTCTCTAAGCATCTCGTCTCAAGATTGAGGTGCCGACCACAAGAATTTTGGCATGGATGAAGATCAAACAAAGGATCTTCATATGGCCAACCCGATCACGTTGCTGGCATTTCTCAATCAGCCATGGAAGTGGAACAGATCTGAATTACAGTGAACCACATGAATCCCAAGACTAAAGAAGATGGTTTCTTTGTGTATTCTGGAATATGAAAGGTCACATCCTTGTCATATCCAAGATCAGTTCTGTGCTTGTTGTGGAAAAGCTCTTCCCAAGGTCTGATGATGGGCTTGAGAAGTGCAGGTTGAACTACTGCATCTGCATGAAAATCTGCTCTAGTACAAGGAATTGAATGTGAATCATCTGAAACTTTGCTGACTTGCTGCTGATGGGAGTCCTTCTCAATCTTCTGAACAGAAACAGGTTCAGAATGGTGACTCTTTTGCTGAAGTTCATCTCGCTGAAGCTGAGATTCCAACTGTAAAAACTCAATCTTTTCTCGTGCATCTAGCAAACAACTTTTAATATTACAAAGAGCATTCTTGCTCATTGTTATCATGTCATCAACATTTGAACGAATGAGGTCATTCAACAACATTAATGCCTCATTGATTTTGGCCATTTCAACAATTTAGGCTCAAAAATAAATGAAAGGGTGTCGGCTTCAACCGTAAATGCACCCCAGCAATGTGATGCAACAAATACAAATGACTCAAGAGGACTTCCAACTATGGAAAGTACAAAATGTGCTCCTCAAATGATGGAGGGCAATTAACAATGACTTACATCAACAACTCAAATTCACTGATTCCAACTATGAATGAAGAGGCAAATTCACTCACAATGTGAGTTCAATACAAAATCTCTGCAAAATATTTTGTAAATGTGCAGCTGAAACAATGTGCAAGAGCCTTTTAAAGCAGCTGAAATTTCTCTTCAAATAGCTGGTCAAATGATGGCAAACTTGTCTTCAAGTGTAAATTCTTCAAAAAATCACTTTTCAAATCAATGTCACAAAGCATACAATGTCAAATCTGCAATAATTCCTCTTTTTCTGCTGTTCAAATCTTCTCTTTCTTCTCTCTCTCTCTGCTCTTTTTTTATTTTTTATTTTATTTTTTAATTAATTAAAAATTAATTAAAAAATAAATTAATTAAAAATGGGGATTAAAAATGGAGGAAATTTTAATTGTTGGGGGGGGAATATAAAGGAGAGGAATTTAATGGAGGGGCAATATTAAAAAGGGATGGAATTTTAAATGAGGAGGGAGGGAAAGGAAATTATATGGGGGTGTTGTTAGAAATGGCATTTTAAAAATGGGGGGCGGATTTAATTATATGGGAGAGTCGAACTGTGAGGTGAGGGCGGATTATATGGGAGAGTCGAACTGTAGGGATGCATATTAAAGAATGGGCGGATTTTTAATTGGGCGGAATATTAAAAATATTTTAAAAATTTTTAAAAATCGATTACGTAAATTTTAAAATCCAGGGGCCGAGATGAAGGGATTGGTAGCGACAGCTGTACGCTCTGAGGGAGGGCGGATCTGTAGGCGGGAGAAGGAGCCTGCGTTAGGAAGGGACGAGTGTGTGTTGTGCAATGGAGGGGCCGGCTAGAGGCCGTGGTCAGTGAGCGAGAGGTCGAGTAATGGAGTGTGCTGAATCGAACCTTTCGTTTTATATATGTAATTCAGACAGGGGCGAGTGTTGTAAGGTCGAGAGGAGCGAGCAAGACATGCAGTCGCGAAGGAGGGAAATCGAGGGTGGAGTAAGACAGAGGGAAATCGAAATGATATTTTACTCGTTGAAATACATAGAAGACATGGAAGTAAGGAAGCAGGATTTGAGGCTAGACAGCTGCCAGATAGTAAGCTTGGGAATCGTTAAAGCCAAGAGGGTATATTAAGGTGAGGGGTTTCGTTGGTTGAGAGGGATAGTGGAGTGATGAGGGTCGTGAGGCCAATGGTAAAGCCGAGTGGAGAGGGAGTAAGGCGCAAGAGCAGTGAAATGTTTTTTTTTTTTTTTTTTTATTTTTTTTTATTATTATTTTTTTTAACTTTTATAACAGTAGAGAGCAGAGATGAGAGAAAAACTGAGACCAAGACTGTGAAACAACAACAGATTTCTAAGCTCAAATACAAAGGACAGTAAATAAACCCGTAATTTTTCCACAGCGCAAAGAATAGAAAAACCTGTAATTTTTCAGAAATCTTCCAATGAAAACTCTGTAAAATTTTCCAAGGAAAACCCGTAACTGCGCACCGTAAATCAACTTTAAAAACAATTTTTCCAACAAACCCTCTGTAAAAACATAATTTAATGGGCAGAAATTGCAGAAAATAGGATGAAAACCTTCGGGGGATGTGCTTCTTCAACAACACCGATGCTCTTCTTTAAAACAAATTCTCGAATGTCGTCTCTTCTTCAATGTTGTTCCTTCTTCCACGCGTCGCTCCTTCTCCAAAACCACTTTCTGAATGTGGCAAAAAGACTGTTACAAACACTTGAGTGCTGCAAAAAAAACCAACAATTTTTGCAGATAAGCATAGGCCATAAACACAAATGGCTCACTCAAAGTGGAGCTGGTTATGGACGTCTCAGCTCTAATACCATGTTAAACACCATGTTGAAGCACACACATGGTGTATGAGAAAAATAAATGCACACACACAAAGACTCAACACACAATGAAAAGATAAGCGTGAGACTTTCTTATTTTTCCATTATACATGATGTACATCTATAGTACAATGGTGTGACTCTTGGTTTCATATTCCAAGGCCACTTGGACTCCATTGTTGACTTTTCGTATTCCACACCTACCCATGGAGGATTAGGTGTTCCAAACACATCAGATTACCACGGATCCGTGCACATCAAGTGTTCTCTAAGGACTGCCAAAAGATAGAATATAGTCGATATTGATGCATTGCAAGAGAACATTCGTGGACAAAGCCAAGTTGAACATAGCAAGACTCAATTCCAAGAGATGTACATGTCTTAGGGATGGATTAATAACTTCATCAAATGTTGGTTGTGTACCATTCACTCACAAGCAGTTATATCACCATCAGCTGAGGGAATGGAACAAGGACTGTGGCCCCTGTAAGCTACACTTAGTCCCTCTAAGCCCCCTCGTAGAAGCCAGCAGATACAATGATGGAAGTAATAGTAGCTACCTATCTCTGTCCTTCAGAACCTAGTATACAGGCATGATCTCTGTGTTAGGCATCTTGTGCTAGGTACTCCATCTGCCACGAATTTCTCCATTATCCGGTGGTCTCCACACATTCTCATAACAACGGTCCTCACTAGGAATGTGCATGTATTGTTTGATGTGTTCTCACAAAAACAATGTAGTTCACAAATGTAAATTGGTTTTAGGAGTACTTTCAGCAAAATATCCGTTCATTAATGATAGACCGTAAAGAAGGCCATCCTAACGAAACCCTCGTACCCGCTCAAATTGTTAGGAATGATCAAGGAGACAAATATGAAGTCAAGTTACACTTTTTGGTTCTTTTTTTTTTGAGAAAAAAATTTCATTTTTCGGTTCTTCAACTTTCTACAAACTATAACAATTTTTCTCGTGTAGAATTTCATTTTGCGATAAAAATAAAAGTTGTGAGAAATTTTGTTAGCTTTCTATTACTTATTTTTTGAAATTTTTTTATGCAGATTTGATATAAGCCAATCATGTTTATTTGAGTGTGTGTTTCTTAACAATCAAAGGATTCATAAGAAGTCATGTTATGACGCAATGTTGTATTCATTTAAAAATTTGTGTTTTTGAGAAAACAAAATGTTACAACAATCTAGACAGTAGTCTACTTTGGTTTCATCATATTTAAAAAGCCAATGGATGCATATCATAATTATCATAATTTTTTGAACCGGGTGCAATACGAAAACTCGCGTATTTTGATAGTGTTTCGCGACGTTAAAGAAATTTCTTAACATATAATTTATAAACTAAAATCTAAAAGCTACCCATTAGAGATTACATTGACCAATGTAATGCCCTATAATTTTTTCAATTTTTTTTACAATGTATTTGGGAGATACAAAATTTTTATTTCACTAAATCACAATGACCTCCGAAATTGTTTTGCACCTATTTTATTAGAAAAACAATTAAAATTAGTAAATGTTTATGAAATTCCATAAAAGTTATATTTCCTAAAAGTAGATTCAATTTCGAAAATGCTTGTCTTGGTTCCCGCTGCCACTCAACAACCTTTCATGGAGTTTAATCAGTCCAAAGTTAAAACGCATTCGAGTTTCTCCTCGGTTTCAGAATCAGACGCATTAGTTCTACGAACATCGATTAACAATGGGCCGACCATGTTAAGGAAGAGGTAAATTTTATAGTAGAAAAAATTCTACAATAAGGGTTTTTTAAGAGAATTTTGTGGAGAAATTTTAATAAGAGAAGTAATAAATTAGGTAAAAGGATTATTAAGGGAAAAAGAGTAATAGGTTGGTTGGCTTAATTGGTTATTATCAATTTTGTAGTATTTGTTTAGTTCTTTATTTCCCTTATCTAGGTTCAAATTTCGCCGAGACATTTGTCTTACTCCTATAACACGGGAAAGGACATAGAAGCTTCCATGAGTAGGACCACCACACAAGTACTCAGACTTCCAAATGTCTTGACCATTCTTAATAAATCACAAGTTATTAGTGTATACTAGCAACATTGATATACTTTTGGGTTATAGTGGCAATCATTCCATTTCATCTCAATCCCATTCTCAAAACACTTTGATTAATTACCAAGGTTGGGTTTCTATAAAAATTTTCCCTAGAAGTGAAAAGAACATGACTTTCATTAATCTAGAAGGGTAGTTTCCCCAATGAGTGTGACCAACCCCACAAGTGTATTTAGAGATGTCTTCGATGTTTGCTAAATCGTATGTTATTACTATAGACTTACAACATATTGAATATACTCGGGTTGAAAATTAATGGAAATCATTTCTAAATTCATCTCAAGTGTAGCTCAAGTCACTCTAATGAGTTGTCGATCTCGAGTTTCTCCATAAAGTTTTCCTTGAAATAAAAAGAGTATGTATTTCATCTTTTAATTTGATGAAATACATATCCTCCTTGTGAAGAATTTATTTACTTCATTAAGTAAGGGTTAATAAGTATATTCTTGGTTTCATTTTTGCTTCATCAAAGAATTAACATTTTATTTATCAGCCTTCGACGATGAGAGGATGAATTCTAGTGTGAATTATCATGTGTGTGTTAATGTTCTTTTTTCAATTGTAGCTTTAACCTCCATGCTTAATTTGGTTTAAGTCCTTTAGGTAGTCATCAATCACTCACTCAAGCAATATGTGCACCAAGAAAATGATGAAATTAGTGACTAGGTGACTAAAACGTTAGTCACCACAATTATTCCAAGTAAATTACTACTAAATTCTAATTTTATGACTAAACTAAAATGACTAACTTAAACGACTAATTAGTCATTTAAGTTAGCTGCTTTAGTAGTCACTTATTATCTGGTTTGATATTTTATCCCTAGACTAAATTAACATTTAAGTTAGTCATTTTTAGTTCGGTGACTTAAAATTGCTCAAATTTGTAGTAATTCACTTGAATAATTGTGGTGACTAAATTTTAGTCACCTAGTCACTAATTTCCTCTATCATTTTTTACTAGTGGAAGAAGCTTAATCTCTAGGCAAACACATCAACACACCCTCCTCTTGTTTCTCGGGTTCCATGATCGAACCCAATCCATACTTACTAATCAAAACCGCCTACTAAAGGTGTTCTTCAGAAATTAGCTTTCAATCCACATGCGAGAGTCAAGCCAGAATAGTAACAACATTTAAGTGAGGACTTAGCTATTTCCTTCAAAGAATGTTGGATTTGGAAGTGCCGCAATCATGCCCAAGACAACGTAAATTACTTTGTCCGCTATAGAAGCCGTCGATATTCGTGATTCGAACCTAATAATCTTCGATTTAGAGAATAGTACACCTCACCTACCTCATCAAATGGCTTTCAAAATCCCGCATTAGTAAAAAATGCATCGATTTTTCGCACTGATTGATGAGGGAGCTTCAACGTGTATTATGTCGATCTAGTGTTGGAAATCACTTGGTTCTTCCCACACCGAATTGTCTCCGACAATTCTGAAGTCTTTTGATGGCCGAGGTTTCCACCCTTTTTGTATTTTGTAGGATTTACCCATAGGGGTTTGTTGCAAACCGTAAATCTAGATGTGGAAGTGGTTGATTCCCTTCTAGATTACAACCTTCTCCTAGGTCGTAGTTGGTCTTATGCAATGACTGCCGTTGTTTCCTTCGGTCTTTCATTTTTATAAAATTTCCACATCAAGGAAGGATCGTTGCCAATAGACCAAGCACCTTATTTTTCTTCCGATCCACTCTACAAAAGGATCCAAAGATGCTCAGAAGCGGCTATCCCTTACAAGGACGTTGGAGTAGGTTTGCTTAAAGATTCTAGTTTACTAGGAAATTTTTCCTTTCCTCCTCCTCTAACGTATCGCCTTCTATCGCAACTATTCATATGATTTCATCAAATACTATTATGTTTCCGATGATCCTTGGATCGTACCTTCCAACTCCGGAAGTTAGATTCATTTGATGGCATGATGCCTTTGATTCCATTTGAAATTGCATATCAAGATGTACAATAATTTTCGACCCATCTTCAACCGAAACTAATCCAATGAATGGGATCCACGAGGAATCACTGTATCTAGTTCACTTCCACAACGACATTTCGATCTTGTTCATAATTTCGATGAGCAAGATTTGCGAAGGTCTCATTCGTTGACGATTTACCATGGGAAGATATACATCACCGATCTTCGTTTTTACTCCGAGCTCTGATCATTTTGAAGATGATTTCCGCTTCTGCTTACCACCGAATATGTCAAAGAACCGTTATAAAACTATCAAGTAAAATCCCGATTCTAAGTTATATTTGGAAAATATCTCGAATGATTCCACCGACATTTCAAAGAAGCTGTGAATAATTGAAAACATTCATATAGGTGTTATTTTCCAGATGTTAAGATGAAATTAAACTTATAAAGCCCTATTTCAAGAATTCCCGTAATGTGTTTGCCTGGTTATATGAAGAAATTCCAGAATCGATCCGTCAATTTTCATACATGAAATCAAGACTTACCCGATGCCAAACCCGCTCCATCAACATTTACGTCAAATACATCCTAGAAAAAGTCGTCGCTATCAAACCCGAAGTTGAGAAATTACTGCAAGTGTTTCATTTATCCAATCTTTGACCCATTGGGTATCAAATATTGTCTCACACAAGAACAAGGAACACACGAGTATGTATTGACTATAGGATCTTAATCAAGCTTGTCCTAAAGACAATTATCCAAACTTCCTATATAGATCAAATAATAATGATTGTGCCGACATAAATTTTTCTCTTATGGATATTTTTCCGGCTACAATCAAATAAACATACTCCCTACTGAATGTTCAAAAACAACTTTCATTTGTCCGTGGGGGACATTTGCTTATCGCAAACTACCCTTTGGATTGGAAGAACGCCGGAGCAATCCTTCAAAGGGCTTTTTGCGTCTTATGAATTTTATGAAATTAAGCATATCAGGCAAAATTTTATCTCAATGATTTAATTCGCTTCATCGCATAGGGGCTGCACTATATCACCATTTACGAGCAATATTTATGAGATGTAGGCATTATCAAATTCAAATTCGAATCCACACAAATTTGTTTTCCGTGTAGAATCGGTCGCTTATTGGGATTTTTGTCAGAAGTGTGCATTCACGTTGATCCGTCGAAGGTCAAAGCTATTGTTAATCTATCTCCTCCTTTGACTTCCGCATCCAACCAAAGTTGCAGAAAGAGAACTTTACGTCACTTCATTCCTAAATACGTCGAGCTAACAAAGGGATTTTACCCGGTTGTTAAAACAAGATGTTCCATTCTTCGGGGATGAGATCATCAATATCTAATGCACTTAAACACGCGTTGACCCATCCACTTTACTTGCATCCTCCCAACTACAACTAGACATTTCTTGTACCTCATTTCCTTCCACTATTGGGATGGTTTTAGTTTAGGAAGATGAATTAACAATGAACATGTGATTTACTATCTTAGTCGAAATCTCCGCATCCGACCGAGATCAAATACACACATGTGGAGAAATTGGCCATAGCAAATGCTCAAGCGTCCAAAGATTTAGACACTACATTTTACTACGCAAAACCACAAGAATTTCCGACCGTAACCCTATGATGTACATTTTAACCAAACAATTGCTAGGGGGCAAGTATTCCAAATGGATGTTTATCCTGCTAGAATTTGACTTGGAAGCCTGGAAAATCCAAGGCAAGAAATCTTTGGTTTTTTTCGAACCGCGTGTGATTTCCGTACCGATACCGAAACCGTGGCGGAATAGCCCATTGCGGATGAATCCTTGTTTCTTATCACATCTGATCCCTAGTGGAGATATTATTCCAAAACCTCCAATATTTTCAACCTAAAATCTCACGATCTAAACGAAGAAAACACACTCAATCCCAACAATTTAATATTATTGTGATACACTTTATCATTGTGGAGCTTGATTATATTTTTTCGACATTGTCTTACTCATGAAGAAGCCAGAAGGTTCTAAATGACCTGGCCATTCGGGAGCATGTAGCGGTCATATGTCTCAAGTATGCCACAAATTTCAAAAGATATTACGCTACTGTTATTTCTCTGGCTGCCGTTATTCAAAGATTGTAATTATGCAGTTCGGGAAATGCCACAAATTGCCAACTCTTTGATCGTAAAATGCGTGCACCACCCGCTTCCTCTTCACCCTATAATTTTGTCTACTTTTGCAAAATGGGGTATCAATTTTATTACATGTAACCCTCACTTACGGGGGCATGTGTATATTATCTTAGCGGTAGATTATTTTACTAAGTGGGCCGAGGCGATGCCTACATTTTCTGCATGGCAAGACTCAGCTTAACTTTCAGATTCAATCACATAATTGCTAGATTTGGTATCTTCAAGCCATTATTATAGATCATGGAAGTCATTTTCGAAATATCATGATGACCGAATCGTCGTATCAACTTACCTACGCCACAATAGTTCCACTCCATATTATCTCGTACAAGCACGGTCTAGTTGAAGCTATCAATAAATTTTTAGTCACTATGATCAAACGAATATTATGTATTCATAAGTCGAATTGGAATTCCATGTTATTTTCGTGCTTTGGGTATATCTAACCTCGGTAAAAACATCAACGAGTTTCACCTTCAACTCGGTTTACTAGCTTGGGAAGCCGTGTTGCCAATTGAATGTGAAATTTCGTCATCGAAATTAGCCATAGAGTGACTCCTAGCTAATGGCCCAAGAGGAGAAACATTTTTTGTACTTGGCTCAGCTAGATGAGAATCGACGAAATGCTGCAATAGCAAACGAGGCTCATGTAAAATGAATAAAAAAGTCGCGTATGATAGAAGTAAGTACCCCCTTGTAATTTTTCGAAGGAGACCTATTCAGTGTGATCAAGCCAACGATAAGCTAGAGCCGGAAAATTCGTGCCCATGTGGCATGGTCCTCTCATTGTTAAGCGGAAGCCGGCAAAAGGGGCCTATGAGCCGATAGATTTCGACGATGTCCCTTTAGATAAACCCAAATGGGCTTTATCTAAAGTGATATTATGCTTAAAATTGGTGTGGAGATTTTTTGTTAGATTAGATTTATTTACTACTAGTGTGTCCTAGATTAGAAAAGTGTGCCTATTTAGAAGTGTGTTTTTTTATCACTATTCCGTTTTTTATCTGAGTTTTACTCTTTGATATTGCAGATGTCGACGTCTTCTTCAAACCTACATTGGTTTTGCTGATGGTGCTTGTCGTAGTACACGTAACATTTCTTCCGTTGTACTTGGGTTATCTATTCACCCTTCCACGAGTTAGTATCCATGCATGGGGTAAGCCTTGGTCAAACAATGAATAACATTGCAGAGTATCGTGCGTTGATTGAGTTATTATCTGAATCCATATCATTTGGAATTCGGAGTTTGATTGCTAGGTTGGATTCTCAACTTGTTGTATTACAGCCTAATAGGGTTTATGCCATTAGAAATCCAAATCTGTTATTACAAATATTTTTAAGAGTTCGTCTCTGGAACGTGAATTTTATTACATTGAATATCAACATATTCAAGACATTTAAATACATTAGCAGATGTGTTTCTGCTTCTAGTATGACAAATCGACATTTTCAATAATCAAAATGTAGAGAAATTAAACATTTATAACATGTACAGCGTATATCGTAAATAGTGATATATCATAGTATAGAAGTGTTTTAAAAAATATACATCGTCTTCGATCATAGGTTGAAAACACCTTATGATCAGCAAAATGATAATACAAAGGTCAAAAAATATGAGTCTACAAAACGATCATCCTATCCCCGATGATGATCACGCAAGACGCTGGACATTCTCGAGCCACCCTACATAGGAACCTCATAAAAGGTCCCGGGGACACCAATCACATATCTCCGTAGTCCGAGCGGAATATCATCTATGTCGGTCTCTCGGAATGTCTAGAGTCGCGCTCTAGGTGACGCTTCTGTCGCATAGGACCTCCGTCGATTGGCCTTCTGTGTACAGTGCGCCTACAATTGGATGCCTCTCTCACAAGGTCAGAGATGGGCCGGTCGCCGTGGGCCCACATCTACATTTAAAACTTTTATTATCAGCTTTGGGATGATTTAAAAATACAAAAAAAATTAGAAACTAGAAATTGTTGAAAAAATGATTTTTAACGCTCGATTCATCCCATTGTTCCCCGCCGGGAGAGCCATCTCTCGATCGCCATGGAAATCTATCCCGCGTATGTAAATTCCTCTATAACAAAGCAGATTCCAAAACGCAATGAAAATATGAAGAAGGAACGGATAACCTCAACGCCTGAAGGAAGATGGCGGGCCATCAATTCAACCCAACGAACCATCCTGGGGGTTCTCGAGGCTGACTGGCATCAACAAGAATGTTTTGCGGAGCTAGCATGGGGATCCCTCTCTAGAGAAAAGGTGACGTCGGATCCATATCCAAATTCTTTAAGCTTTCTGTTTCAGCCTGCTAGTTGGCCTTTACATTGCCAATCACAACTTTCGCACCCGGTACTTGAAAATGGTGCCTCAAAAAATAGTTCACAAAAGAATGTGCGCATCTAGGGAATCGGTGAAATACATGCAAGACCGCATTCTGCCACGCTCTCCGGTGATAAAGAATGCAATAAATTTTAACTCGGGATGGATGATAGTTTTTACGTCAATTGTCATTCCCCGGGGTCCGCTCTCGTTCATTGCGTAACTCTAGTTGAGACTAGCGATTGCATCGGCCACTTTGGCCTAGTCCCGAATAGAGAAATTTGTTCGCCCTCTTGGACAAACTACTAAAAGATAAATATCCTCCAACTAATTTCGGAAACACGGTACACACAAATAATGAAACACCGGTCCGCTACACTCCATTTGTTCACCACCTACGTCGTGAGGGTTCACTCCGGGCCCTCATGCCTTGAATGGCCCAAAATTTATATAAACTCGCATGCTCTGAAGCTTGCATAGTGGGCGTATACAAGATTGCTGTGGTGCCGTCATCTACGTCTTCATGTTCACGTTTCCTTCTCCAAATCAGCATCTTGTGTGTATCTACAATGTACAAAGATATATTAGAACAAGATTTTTTGAAAATTTTTTAGGCGGGAATTGAGAAAATTCAAATTGAAATTTCATCAGGCGCGGGTCCGTGCCTGTTCCCATACACAAGGCGTAGGAACGCACGGGCGCTCGTGGAGTGCGACCCACGACTTTTTCCCCGTGTAGAAAAAATTCGGGGTCCGCAAGGCCCGCATGTTGCACCCGCGACCCCCGCAGTAATTTCTTCAACGTATTTTTACTTAAAATGAAATCTAAGGCCTAAAAATGAAATGAAAATAGATGAAAAGCAAGATAAGGAGGTCGTGGATTACCCGAGCGTATGGTTTTCGATTTCATCGACAAATTTTCCGCATCTTCTAGAACTTTACTCCAAAAGCTCTCACTTTTCACTTCTCAATCAATAAATCAGTAAAATGAGGTTAGAAAGTCCTTTTTATAAGTTTTTCGAATAAATGAATTTATAATTTGTTTATTTTTCACTTTAAAAAGGTTATCTTTGAAAAAATTTTATTTTGTAGACAGTATGTGTATGTAATGTTTCGAGTTTTTGTGCGTAAATTGGATTTTTCAGAAAAATTGATCGTTTTTCAACAAAGAGTACACTTTTATCACTTTTTCACTCTTTCAAAAAATTTACGTGTATGTAAGCGAAACTTGGAGTCCTCTTTTAAGCTCTTTTCAGACTCTCAAAAATTGAAAAGATTGCCGAGCACTTGATTATTCTATCTCGTTAAAATAAAATGAATAATCGTCCTTTCATTATAAGTATACCCCTTTAATACCCGAAATGGACTATTTACGAAAAGGTATACGTTGACTAAATATGACACAGAGTTCTCTCTCGCATTATTTTATCCTTTTTCGCTAAGTCTTCAGAGACTAAATTTATGAAAATGTACACTCACGGAGTTTTCTTAAGTTTTTCTTTCCGACTCTCTATAATTGAAAACACCCAGTTTCTCCTATACCGGACTCATTAAAAATGTAACAAGAAAGGATCCGTTCAAATCCAAAACAGAAATAAACCATTCCTTCTTAGGTTCAATCTTAAATCCAAGTTGAGACTCATCTCAAGGATGAGCTTATAAACAAGCAAATGTTATCCTCCTCAAGCTTGTCAAAAATAAAGAGGTACTTGCTGAAATGGTGGGGGAAAAAGAGAGAGAAATGGACGTGTTTGTTGTATTTTTATTTTCAAAATCCAGCTTAACCACTCTGAACACGACACTTTTGTTCACCGGGGTTGGGAAATCCTTTGCCTGAAATAGTTAATCAAACCACATTAAAAGCTTTCACCGGTTTCAGTATTAGCTTTGGGTCACCTCTCACCAAGCCATCCGTAGTGTCGTTATGTGTCTGAGGACAGCTCAAATAAACCATTCATTTGCAAAAAATTTGTCATCCATTTTGACCATCCTGGAGTCAATTCTTACCAATATATTTCTTCAAAACTTGATCTATGATTTTGTGCTGTGGGCTTGGCTTCATGACGGATCACTTTCTATCGATGGTGCCTCATTACTAGAAGTTGATCTAGAAATCATTAGTACCTTGAAATTTGCATGCCTCAATGGCAAGTTTCTCGCCTTCGACGTACAAAGTTGCATCATTGACCTTCGATCCAATGACTCCGTGACATGTTCGAATTTAGGTCATTCATTCACATTTCATGGATTGTACCGAGTACGTTGAGATCCATCGTACACATCGGTGGTTACTCTCACACTTGTTAACACTTACATTATTGACTGTAATCAATCGGTTTCTACCATGTTCGACTTCGACACATTCATTCACATGGATAGAATTGAAATAGTTCGAGATGTGGAAATCAAGACCCCGGATCTAGTTTCTACAATCCAAAGTTATGAGAATTTTGTTATTTGCCTATATATAATATTCGACAGATGTGATCACGTTCATACTGTCTGTCATGTCGTATTACTATCGATGTATTCAAATCATTCTCAGACGTAACGCTTGGAATTGGTCAGCTAGTTTTGATTTGAGTATGAATGCTCACTCAAATATGATATGATTACACATATGTATTTTCTATCGAATGTTTTTATAGGTTATGACCGGGGTGTCCATAGGATGATCCTTGAAACGATAGTACCTATTCCTTCATAAATGATACGCTTCATCTATTCCGTACTTTTCACTTTAGGGGGCACCGTTACACTAAAAATCTGCCATCCCGACATTATGCTATGTGTATAAGCTCATTATTAATCATACTTCCTCCTTTGCAAGTCTAACATATTAGTTCTTCATGTCAAGCCTTGAAAATGAGAGAAAATTCCCTAAAAATCTCCTTAACTTTGGTATCGCACTTTTCCCCTATCTTGCCCGCGGTCCCGCACCTAATGTTCACAGAATTCCCGCATACCGAATGCACTTTCTCTCGTGTTATGTGGTGCGCACTCGTAAAATATTAAAAAAGGCACAAGTAAATTAAAAAATTACTCTCAAAGGGAATTCTAGAAGCCTCTAGAGCACCTTGTTGCAGCAAACCACTCTTTTGAGGTTCATGTATTCCTTACCTTATGGAGCTAACCCCTTGATGAGGAGCTTATCCTTTGAAGGAGGATTCTATCCCTTTATAATTGGAACTGAAACCTCCTCTTTTACACTATAAAAAAGAGGCCTTGGGGTAGCCTCAAAGGGATTTCAAGCTTTAGAATGATTTGAGGTTAAATTCTATTGGGATTCGTACCCATTTTTACCGAGATTTTGGAGATAGATCACATACCTCTATCGTCTCTGCCGAAAGAGTGAAAGGTTTGCTCAGAGTAGAGGATACCCCCGCTTCAAACACTCATGAAGGCCCGTTCAACATCAAGGCTAAGGTTGTAATGTTTTTCCTTTTAAAGTTAATACAAATGAATTCATTTTTCTCAATAAGCTATTGATTAACTATTTATTTCTGTGGACTTTGATCACCATGATAAGCATGATTTATGATTTTTACTATACAAAAGTTATTTAATGTTTTGGTTGCTTAGGATCAGAGGGTTTACAAAGATAACTCCTTCAAGTGCACGAGGGACAACAACTTTGAACAAGCATTGGATTATATGGTAAGTATTTAACACCTTTATAGTATTCTTTTGTGAATCACATATGTTTAGAGAAATATAGGTTTGTTTTATCGTTTCGTTGCTGACACTTTTTGGTATTAGGGAGATCAATCTGCCTACAAGATTGATTAATCCATACAACAACATGGTCCTTCATTCGTCGGTGATGGGACCTCAAGGCAGAGCATAACCCGTCAGGATTCGCCTTCCTCCCAAACTTTTATCTGGGTGTCCCTTTGTGAACTTGTCGTGTTCGACGGTCAATGTGTCCACTGGGGCTGCCCAAAATCCAACACTATTGATTCCACTCGTCCATTGAGCCTTTGTGTCCCAAGACGTTCAAATTTCGGTGACCACGCCAAACTTAATTTTAACCATTCCACCAGCCGGGTCCACGGTAGCTTATTTGTACCGTGTAAGGTCCTCCTAACCTCTTTAATTGGTTGTGGCCTATTAGTCCGGAAAAGAAACATGTCTCGACTCCTATTTCTCCCGACACTTTCATTTAGTTCTCCTTTATCAACCGTCAGTTCAACTAGTGGGATGCAGATGTGTCACTTTATCCACGTGTCAACCTCTCGGGGGTGGTGAAATGTGTCACCCATAAACACCATATATGCATTCACCATACCACAATGCAATGTCATCTCGATCCAACCTCGTGCCAAAACTCCGTCCCTCCTAAAAAAGAGAGGAAGTGCGTCCCTCTATATCTCCCCCCCCCCCCCCCCTCTTGTATTTTTATTTTGCATACCCGACCAACCCTTTGAAACCACCAAGTCTCGTGCTTTTCTCCTCGACACCACCTGAGCAAGATTGTACTCTAGGAGTGACTCGAGCTATACCCCAATTTTTTATATACACAATAAACTATGTCGAAGACCACTTTCATGACCACAAATCTCGTTTATAGGGAAGTCTCACCTCGTCAGATAGGCTATGTATCTTGACACTTTCCTCCCCGGACGCTTAGGACTTGGGAATCAACATAATTGCGTCGGGGTGGGCGTTCAGCTATCCCCGTTAGGGGCTCCACCTCTTCTCGGGTCCCCATTGGGAGTAGCATATGATGTCATTTCTTAGTCTTATCCACTGACCTTCCCCTTGTGTGTGCCAAAGGATATGTGACGAGGTTAACCCTTTGCCGAGATACGGCCCGAGCCAACTTGTACTTCAGCCTCTCATCCAATAAAATTTCTCCCCCTACTATTTTTGCTTCCACACAAGCCCAAAAGCTCTCTTATAAGATCCACTATTAATATCCATTGCATTTGGCATTTTAATATTTTTAGCTAAGCGCCAAAGACTCAACCAAATTTATTTAAATGATGTTGGCGCAGGGCTTTAGGGTTCATAGAGATTTGACCAACTCTAACTTTCAATCAAGCAATTCATTTTGGGAATTCCATATCTTATTGGAAATATATTTAAGATATTTGTCCTAATTTTGGTGGCTTACACTTTTCCCGATGATGATTTTCTCGCCTCAAAATTTCTTCAAAGCCTCTACAATCACATATTGCCATTATGTCATGCTTCCTTCGGACACTTGTGCTACATCTTGAAATTGTGAAACGCTCTATTTCCATCACACTTTACATCATTGAAAAATACCTAAAAAATATCCCCCTTGGCATTGGTTTCAACACTTAAAATCAAACACCTTTTTCTTTTCAATTTTTTCTCACCTCGATGAAACTATTTCTCATTCAATCATATGCAATTATTGCCGGTGTTGTTGTTGTGCATGATCATTATATCACTCGCCTCTTTGTTTTTTTATTTATTTTAGATCTCTCCCCATTTGAAATCAATGTCAAAGACAATCAAGAGGGTGCTCCCCTTGCACATACTCCATCTTTAAACATGCTTTATTTTCATATCGCTCATTATGGACCTAGTAGCTTCAATTTTCGATTCACGTTTATGAATTTTTTTTTCCTTTCTTCCTCTGAAGGAGCTGGGCAGATGGAGTGCAAAAGGAACAACTCTGGGCTTGCCTCAAATATTCAAATTTTTCTCTAAGAAGTGGCTTGGTGAAGATATCAAAAAAAAATTACTCTTTTGGTACGTACATACCTGCCTTCACAATATGTTTCTGCAAGTAGTTCTTTCCGAGTAAGATGATAAACCACTTCCGAGTGCTTGTCAGAAGGTCGATAAAAACCACTAAGTGCCATCGATAATATTGATAAACCACTTAGTGATTTCTAAGAAGGTTGGTAAACTAATATAAAAGGTAGAAATCCACTAGGGTGCTTTTTGGAAAAGAGTTGATAAACCACTAAGTGCTTACCGAGGAGGTTAATAAATCACTCACTTCTTTCAGGGTGTTTACCAAACCATTCATCAATAAATATTATGACTACGTAGTGATATATTTGAAGAAACAACTAATAAACCACCCTCTGTATGTTCTAGAATTACACACCCCAACTAAATATATTAGATTCACTGGGAAAGAAATCCTTAATTAGAATTCAAGCTGTGTGACAACTACAGCAGCATTCCAAGTGGTGAAATAATCTATGGTTATGTGAGAGTTGAAGTGCCACCTTTAGTTTCCAACCATTTCTATCCATATATATAGGTGGCACTTCTCAACTCTCCACCCAACCATAGGCCAATTGCACCACAATCTTTCTGTTGTCCACTGTGAGCCGATTCATGATCTAAGCGGATTTCTTTCTCAAGAATCAAACCATGTTTAGTTGGGGTAGTCCTCAACTCTAGGAGTATGGGTTTAATTTTTAGGTGGTTTATTAGTTGTGTCTTCAAAGATATCACTACATGAATCTATAGCTCATTGTGTGGGTGGTTTATTAGGCTACCTATAATTGGATGTGAGTGATTACCATGACTAGTATGTTGTTAGTTGGAGGTATGGTTCTCAGAATATCCTTAATGGTCCTTGAAAATTATATATATATATATATATATATATTATTGGATGTGAGTGATTACCATGACTAGCATAGTCGTTAGTTGAGGTATGGTTCGGTAATGATCCCGAATGGTCCTTGAAAATTGCTTCATGTCTTAATGGGAAATATCCCTGGATATTATTTTACTAGGTATAAATACCAGATTTATGTGTATGAGATGAATGTTCTTGATTATATATTCCATTATGATTCATTTCATGAAGACATCGAGATAACTACTAACACCGTTGATCTAATGGTTATGACAAGAGTAAATCAAAGACTTTACTATTCTTGCTTGATAATGTTATGCACTATGTTTATGCATAATATTTATAAGCACTCGTGTTGTATAATAATATTGCAAGATTTATAGATCTCTGGGTTAAATTGATGTGAATGGTTATGCCCTTTACTCTATGTTAAAATTTTCCTTACAATGAATCCCTAGTGTACCCAATGTCTCTACCTAGGATTTATTTTCAGGTTTGAATAAGGTTTTATTGTATCAAATCTACAGAGAACTATTAGCTATGGTTTATTTTGTTTAATATCTCGGGTTTTACACATGTTTATGATCCATTTACTATATCATGTCCATGAATATTGTATGAAATGTTAGAGACGGAATGAAGTTTTCATTCTAGTGTATAATAGTGTTCGAAGAAACACTATGCAACAAGGGAATCTTGGGAAGGTCGATGGAAATCCATTACAATTTCTAATTCTTTATACCGTAGGGATTTGGAATTATATCTAGGCTATGTGAGTCCTTAGTGTGAGTTTGTATCCAAGCCTGATACATTGCATTTTCAATATATGTATTAAGGAATCTAGACATCTAGATAAATTTGAATTACGTACCTCTCAAAATGCACCATATTGGGGAAATGATTGGATATAATGTGTAGGAGGAAAGTAAGATGTAGTATAGAGTGGGTCCCTTTTGGATATTAACTAGTGTGAGGAAAATCACTTGCAAGGAAGGCATGTATCTAGAAATCCAAGGGATCTAGGGGTAAATACATGGTGTTGAAACTGGGGAACCCAAATGGTGTGATAGGATCTTATTTACTTTACAAGGGCATGATACTCTAGAGTTTATACCCGTGCAATACTCTAGACTCCTCGGGCATGGGTTGATGTGGCAGTTCCATGTAGGCCACTTTGGATTGTGTGGATTGCACGAGGCCCTAGTGATGAATTTTACTTGATGTGGTGCCTACGTGGTGTGACACTTGGCAACCAAAGTGCCCTTTTTGGAGGGCCAAAGAGCTAATTTGGATGACACATGACATCGTCGTGAGGATGCGATATGGGAAGGTGGCATCACCCCGACGTTAAGATGATTTTATGTATACATAGAGTGAGACAGGACACGTACCTAGAGTGACATGGAAGTAAAGCTACGATTCATGCCACGTCAAAGGTAACAAAAGGCACGATGTCAAATTTTACCGGTGAGAGATGAAATTTTTTTTTACACCGTCTTCACGTCTAGCCTGTGATTGTTTTCGATACCCTCGTGGACTAACAGAGAGCACTAAACATGAAATCCCTTCGTTTATTAACATTAAATTAACCTTTGTGCCACATAGGTTTGGGCAGACACTTTCATGGAGGTATAGCGTGATGGAAAGGCTAAAGCCACACCGGATTTTTAGCACTTCCAGATCCATTTATGCCATTCAAGATTGCCACATGGCTAAGCATGCTAATGTGGCAATTTTTAAAGAGAAAATACTTAAATGGGCATAACTTCCAATAATTTGGGTCAAGTATTGAGATATAAAATGTATCAACATAATGCCTTTGACAAGCTAATCACAACGATGGCATTAGTTTTCAGTTTTGAGGAGGTTAGAAAAAGAGGAATTTGGTGGACCCCATCTTCATAATAGACCTCAGAGTGTTAGGTTAGTTTCAAAAGTAACACCATTCACAACTCGAGAATAGCCCAAGGGGGCATGAGGGAGTGTTAAAAGTACTCTAGCCAATGGTGGTCGTGGGTTTTGCCTCTATGGGCCCACTCATGGTAGTAAGAAAGGCCCTCACTTGTGTCTTCTAGCGAGGAATGGTGGGTATAGATGAGGTGTAGAGTAAGCATGCAACAACCATGGAGGAAAAAGAAAAGGATAAGGACAAGGGAGAATTCACATAAAGCAAGAGCTAAGTTCAAATAAACTCGCCATTGTCACCTCCGAATAAGATAAATCTAAGGTGCCACCAGGATACGTGGGATAATAGTACCACCAAACAAATAAAATGGCCACTCCAAAAAATATATATATATATATATGGGAAATCTATTTGGTGGCTATAAAAATGGAGTGAAGGAAGGAAACATCCAAAAAATGAAGGAGAGGGGAGACACACCAAACAAAAAGCTATGGACACACAAAAAATGCCACATTAGTAGGTTGGAACAAACTACAAGAGTCCAGGGAGGCCGAGGGATAAAGAAATAAGAGGGTAAAGCTCAAGGATTGTGAGAAAAAACAAGGTGGATGAAAAAAAACCATGACAAAAAGGATGATTGGAAAAATGACTTGCATAAGCGTCAAAACACACCAGATATATAATTAAAGAGAAAAAAATTCATTAAATTAATTTCAAGACGAAAACCACTTTATAAGGAATGATACAACAACACCAATTTGTGGGAATTTTTAACGGCTAACAATGTTCTCGGGAAAACATCATGACGACCCTATATGGTTGGACATTCTCTCCCCGAAAATCTACATGCACCATGGCACGACACCGCAAATATCTCTCCACTAGGACCATACACATAGAGCCACATGGAAATTCCCGAGGTTAAAAAGTTGATGCCCATCGCCTCCGTACACATGAAGCACTAGAAATGACCACAATCGATGCTAAACACCCCCCAATGCCAAAATCCACCTCTCGTTTGGAATAGCAAGCGTGAATAGCCCTTTATGTGCCATGAGGCCTATGTGGATTAAAACATTGTGTTGCCATGTCTCCTGTACTCCATTTTCGAGATAGGATACCCCCACACCCCCATCCCCACACTTAGTAAATCATATCGCTCGGTGTGATTACATTTTAATTTTACTAAAAATATAAAATCAATTTTATTATATTTTACTTTATTAAAAAATATAAATTATCTATACAATTTTAATTTCTTGGTTTGCTTAATCACTTGGTGTTGATGTTCCTGTTTTAAGGCTTCAAAGGCTGCTTTAAGGTAAATTCTTTATTGTGTTCAATCAAATAATTGGTGTTAGTTTTATGTTTAATATACATTTATCTAAAAATATTAAATATAATATTAGTACTATAATATTGTGTCATGTTATGTTATGAACCAACTTAGATTCATCTTAACTCGAGATCTACCAAGGGCATACGGTATCAAATTCCTTAAGGTGCAAATTTTTTTAGAGTGAAAAGAGATTTAATAGACTTGGTAAATCCTAGTTAAAATAAATTTAGACCGACTTATATAACAATTTATTTTATTAATCATATCTAATAAGATATTTATTTATTTTTTTAAACTAGATTCATATAATTTACAAATTAGTCTTTATATAACAATAATTATAAAATTATTCATAATTTTTTAAGTACTTTAATACATATTTTTATTAATTAAATTAAATATTATTTATAATTTAATTATAAAATAAACTTAATTTAAAAATAAAATTAATTATTATAAAAAATTATTATTTTTATTTTATTAAAATTATATATAATAAGCAATTAATTATTTTAGAATAATACAAATAAAAACAATTAAAGCATACCATTCTCTTATATATTTTAAGATATATAATAATAGTTAGCTTGACAAAATCTTCATAACTTCCATCATAGTTGTAGACATTCAAAATGCTGAAAAAAGGAACACTTAGATCATACCATTTTCTTTTAACTCATATGGAATTGTTCACTTTGACCATAAGTGATTGTAGACATTAATGAACATACATACCAAAGTGATAATTGTAATATAATTGGCTTTTTCATTCTCTTCCCACCTTAGTGATATCAAAACTAGTTCCACCACCTTATTGAGCATTAAAATCAGCTTGATCATTAAGAACCTGAACCATCCACCTTCAGGTTACCGTGATAAATTAAAAGTTTATATTATAATTCCAAATAACTTTCTTTGAATTTTAGTATAAATGAGTAAATTTCATTATTTTTTAAGAATAAAATATAGTATTGTATTATCAAGATATGAATTATCAAGATTTGACATGGTTAGTTTAAAACATTATTAAAATATCAATTAAAACATTATTATTGATTATATATATTATTTTTTATTATTATTATTTTAATTAAGTTGAATTTAAATAGGAAGTAGCTTATTTATTAGATAGAAGAATTATTTATTTATTAGTGAGATGTTTTCTTTAAGATTGTGTAGAAATCCAATTTGAATGTCTTTTAGAATAGTTTAATTTCCAACCAATGACTTTTATTTTAATCCTTTTCTTTACCAAATTTGATATTATTAATTTTACATTATTAAGAGAATAACTACAATTTAACATTATGATTGATTGGATACATTATTATTATTATTATTATTTTTAGTTAGATTGAATTTAGATTAAGACCAATTTATCTTTTAGATGGAAGGAAGAATAATCTATTGAATGTCTTTAAAATAAGTGAGATGTTAAGATTGTGAAATCCAATTTGAATGTTTAATTTCCAACCAATGACTTTTATCTTCAACTCTGCTTTATGAGATTTGACATGGTTAATTTTACATTATTAAGATATCAACAAGCAATTTGTCATTATCATTAATTGGATACATTGTTATTATTATTATTTTAGACAGATTGAATTTAGACTAAGACGAATTCATCTCTTAAATAGAAGAATAATCTACTAAATACTCAAATTTTAAAACAACTTGAAATAATTTAATTTAACAAAAATACTTCCATTCTAAACTTTTTTTTTTATAAGATTTGAATATAAATCTTAATAAAAACTAAGCCTACTCAAACCAACTAATCTACTATTTATAAATAATGCATTGTTATTTAAAAAAAAAAAAAAACTTCACACGTAAAACCTAAATTGCCAAATGCCCGTTGTTCATTCGAATATTAGTTATAGCTTATCAACTCCTCTTCGCAGCATGATGGAGCTGTGGCATTAGTCATAGCCCATCAACTTCGATTTTCATTTTGAATGAACTGTTCGATCTGTCCCGGAACATATCGACAAGAGACTTTATATTGAAACTCCCCGTCAATCATATTCCCACTTAAAAAATGGCATCATTAATGAATGAATGTGTCTGGTCAGCTGTCATGAACAGAGATCGATTGCACATTATGCTTTCATTGATTTCTTTATTCGCGCTTTAAGTTTATTATTCTTTCATGAAGATCAGCTGCACTTAATACAAGCTGATGAATACCTCCCTGGAAATAAATAAAAATACTGGAAATTTTGCAGGCAGATTTTATAATTTCTTCAGAAAAAAACAATAATGGATTTGAAGTTTAAAACATAAAATAACACCAGGGTCACCATGTGTAATTGGTTAGCCACCCTATAACGAAATAAACAGATAATTGTGAATTCATCAATGTAAATGTCATTAACTGCTTACGGATTGTCATCACTATTATATGTCAAATATTCCCATTCCATATATTTTTGCCTAAGCTATGTTTTAAAACTGTCTAGTGTTTCCTGGATTATAGATTTATGAATATTTTGGAAATCTAAGGGTGATGAGCAAAGTAAATTTGGTGAATTTTGTATTTTATTTAATTTAATTTTTATTATTAGTTTAATATGATAAATATGTGAAAGTTAAAATTTAAATTTAAATAAAAAAATAATATTCATTTTTCTCAACTATTTAAAATAATTGTAAATTTTTTTTTTTTTTTTCAAAATTATTTGAAAACTATTGTAAAATTAAAGTTTAAGATTAAATAAAAATTAAAACTTAAATAAATAAAAACATATAATAATTTTCTCTATTTAAAATAAAACAATTAATATTATATTTCTATTTAACAAACACTAAACTACTTTTCTAAAATATAATATTCAACATTAAATTAATATTTAAACAAAAATCTTAAAAATCATAATTTCATTCTAAAACATAAATTTTTGACTAATAAATAGATGAAAGGCTAAAGAAAACATCCCATCAAGCCATATAAATGAGTGGCAATAGTAACACTTGATTATCATGGAATTGATTATGAAATTTATGCATGTTTTTATAGATTGAAGTTGCAATGTTTTATTGTTATAATATAAATTAATTGGAGTAGGATAATTATGTTGAAGTGAATGACATTATTATTATATAAAGGAATTGGTATATGATAAGTGGTGAGTTTGCTTTATTAAAGTCAAAAAGTTTGTTATGATAATGTATTAACATAGAATACTTTTAATTTTATTTGTTGAAATTGTATTTTTTATTATTATTATGATATAGTTAAAGATAAAATCTTAGGTAGCAGCTTTAATTAGGACGATCATGCAAATGAAGTATTATCTATGAAGTCCAGTCTTCAAATCACATATGTAGGAGACTAACCTAGTTACATATTCTTTTAATTTATAAAAAAAACAACCAAAAATAAAAATATATGTTTTTTAATATAATTTGTGTAATTATTATATTGTATTTTGAATAAAAAGATAAATTCAAAAAATTTATTTTAATACATTAACTAACATGAAAAAATCCAAGTACAATTTTTTTTTCTAGAAACTTGAAATTAATTAAGTTTTCTATTTGTTTTGAATTGATAAATATAGTTTGAGTATAATTTGAGATGATGAATATCAGATTATTATTGCTTTAATATATTGACTACCTAACTTTAATTTACTCTTTATATATAATTTATTAAATTTTGTAATTTTTATAATTTTTTAGTATTATTACTTATATGTAAATAATAAATTTCATACCTTTTAATAAAAATGAAATAGACTATATCCATACTCTTTTGAACTTTATCATTATTATAATATGACTTTTATTTAATTTATTAATTATTTGATAATACCCAAACCTATTATAGTTTTCTGGAAAAGAGTAAACCAACCAGTACCTATGTACCCATTTTATTTCTATAGTTCCTTGAAAAAAGACTAAACTAACCATTGAGTTTTGAAGGGTGAGATATATTATATATAATCCACTATGCTGATCCATAGCTAACTATAATCTGGATTCTTATCTCAAATCTAGACTCTTATCTCAAGAGTTATTCAATGATCAAATTCAAAGCCCGGTGCTGAACTTACACTGCTTTTAATCCTTATTTATTGAATTTATTGCAAACTTCAGCATGATATTCAAATGTTTACAGAGATAAGTCAATGCTAAATTGGTCTCAGTCTTGTATTCAAGAGGTGAGAAAAACACAATGTCCCGGATATTCTCTTTATATTTTACAATTTCACTGACATGATCTATTTATATAATGTAATTGAACTAAGTTAATATTGTTGTGACAAAATTATACGAAATTCATATAAAGATTAGTCAGCCGTCAATTTCAACTTGATACCTACATTTTGTCTTAGTAGAATAACAAGATCTCTGGAATTTTTACATTCAGAGTGTTCAATGGCACGGATCTCTTAAAATTTTTACAGTTTCAATGTTCAGAATATTATATATTATATATGTAATTGGAGTAAGTTAGCCTTGGTGTGACATTTAATATGAAAATCATAAAAAAGATTAGTCATCGCCAACTTCAACTTTGATACGTACATTTCGTCTTGGTCATGTGTTCATGAAGATGACAAGAACCGGATGACCTTGGATCTGCCTGTAATTTTACAATTTCAGTGTTCAAAGTACGCAGATGATCTTTATATTTTTATAATGTAATTGGAGTAAGTTAATGGGGTTGTGACCAATTTAAAAATTCATATAAATTACTTCGGCAGATATGATTAAATTCCCATCATAATATCAAATTTCATGCTTGAAATAATCTCGTTTCTCTTAATTCTGACTCAATCAGCTCCATAAATATCAATATTCTGACTCAATCAGTTCCTCAAAATATCAATCAAATTCTGTTTAGAAATTACTGGCAGATATGATTATATTCCCATCATAATATCAAATTTCATGCTTGAAATAACTTTTGTCTCTTAATCTTGAGTCAATCAGTTCCATAAAATATTAATATTCTGATTCAATCAGTTCCTCAAAATATCAATCAAAATTCTGTTTTAGGAAAACTTTCAACGACAACGAAGACCTATTTTACCTTATCCAATATTTATATGTCAACGATCACGTTAAAGAATGGCTGATATGTTCCTCTGATTGATTGAATAAAATATCTTTTTCTTTAACACTCTCTCTCTATATATATTTTGTTATCTAACTATTATGTGTTTTTCATTAAAATTCCGCTAATTTTTTTATTAGATTACATTTTCGTTATTTAAAATCTGTAGTTAAATATATAAATAATTCTGGAAATTTCCTTTGAAACATTTGAACTATACAATCACATTAATAATAAAAAAAACCAATTTGAAGAAAAAGTAAAACAAAATATGAAAAACCTCGAAGTTTGGAAAACTTATAACAGTTACATTGGTCTTTTTCTTTACCTAAATTACAGTAAAGAGTCCATGGAAAATTCCAAATGTGATAAAGCTCATCGCGCAGTAACTGACAAATCACTACTAAAATGAAAATTAATGTAGATAATTATTAATTACAATACAATATTATTGAAATTCTGTGATCACCATAATCAAGAAAATATTATAAGCTCATACAAATTGCAGAGCCACTTTTTAAAATGTAATTGGACAAAAGTTTAGCAGTGGTTATAAAACTGAGCAGAACTGTCATAAGTTGAGTGAGACCGTGATACTGCCTTTATCTCTTTTAAATAAGGTTAACAATTTTGTTTGAACAGGTCATAAAGAGCATTAATGGTTTGAGGTAATTTGATGGTTAAGAACATGTATTTTTAAAATAGGTATGTATTTTTAAATATTATTGTTTAAATTTTTTTGTTAAAAAAACAAAAAATCTCATCTGAATATTAATTTAATCATAACCTTAAAATTAAATAATAATAATAATAATTAAAAACTGTTAAAATTATATAAATAAAATAATTAATAAAAATAAAATAATTAATAAAGTGAAAGTTCTACTATGTATGTACTATTGCTTTCGTATCATATGCAAGTTAAATTTAAATGAACGAGTGAGAAATTGTGAGTTCCACACACTTCATCTTCAATTGAAGGAAGATAGCATTAAGGATTTTATTACCTATAAGCTATATATCAAGTTCAAAGGTAGTGTAGTTATGTGTTTTTGGTGAAACAACATGGACACAAAGAGGTCTCTCAGCTTTCTTTTTAAAGTTGATGAATTTATGCTATGGCTAATTGTATTTTTATTATAATTTAAGGATATATTTAATAGGCTAAGAAGTTATTTTTTATTATAATTTAAGAATATATTTGATAGTTAAGAAGTTAAATATATCAATAGTTTATAATTTAGTAAATATTGGAATTATTGTGATTAAAAGAAGTTTTAATTTTTATATTTGTAATTTATTAATTTTATTAATACTTTGTCTCAATATTATATTTATGTCAAATTCTAATATTGATTTTATTTTGAAATTTGAATTCCTATTTCAATTAAAATTTTAATGATGTTATATATATATATATATATATATATATATATATATATATATATATATATATATATATATATATATATATATATATATATATATCGTATTAGCCGATATTACAACATCAGAATTAAATCATTAGATACAAAAATGTAATTAAATAATTTTCACTATTTATAATGAGAAGTGTGTTCTCTTATGAAAGATATAAAAATGCACTAAATATTTTATTTTATATATGTTAAAAATATGAAATTCTGTTATAATAATTGCATTAATTTTTTTTTAAGAGGATTCAAATTGACTGAAGATCACTCATAAGGTTGGCCCTAAAGCAAAGTGGACCACCTTGGAAGACTATAAATACAAGAGATATCTATGTCATTTAGACACAATGATGAGACACTCTTCTATCTCTCCTGGTTTTTGTCTCTCATAGGTCCGAGGCTCATCTCGTTGAGGATCGTTGGTTTTCCGAGGTGAAATTGGTAGGGTGGTAAGCTTGCATTCGATTTAGAGTTTTGGGCTCAAGCAAACACATGAAGGATTCAGACTGCACGCACGCACAAAAGCTCATCCATGCAAATAGAGCTCTGTACTCATTAAAACCCTTCATCCATGTGATCGGGAGTCGTGGTTTCAAAATCAAACTTGCTCACACACTAAGCTTAAGATAGCGAATCACTTTCATAGTGTTTCAAAGTGAAACTCCTGGCTCAGTTACTGCATACTGACCTTGAAGGGTGCAACCGAGGCTCGAGATGGATATGGGCGTATACCACAATCATACCATGCTTTAAAGAGCGAACATGCGCCTATACGCTAAGATGACTCCTCCTCCCATGTGACTGGAACTAAAAGATGAAATATTAGTCATTCAAGATTTTGCTTGGGCTGACCGCAAGGTTCAAGTTGTTTAGTGCAAACAATGATAGTTCAATACAAACTTCAGAGGGATCTAGGATCCACTATTTTCGAAAAATAGTGTTGAGATCGGGATGCACAAGACTAACAAAACAAATACTCAAAGAAATAAAATCATACACATGACATGTTATTTTTACGTGGTTCACCCAACCATTCGCTACGCTCCACACAACATAGGCATCATAATTCTTTATTAATCAAACAAGAGATTACAAACTCTCACACCCACACACTCAAAACAATCCGTATGGATACCCGTTTTATAGCAAGGAGAATCTAACTTCCTCATAAATCCTCTCAACTCAAATTTAGGATGCATTAACTCCCTCCCAACAAACTCGAGCTAATCTAGGGAACTAATTCCTAATTTTTGTCACCTAATGACGGGTTTATTTAATGAAAAATAAATCTCAACAATCTCCACTCACAACAATTAGCCCTCGATGCCCCGTTATATTATTTTATCCTCTTTCCGCAAGCCAAGAGTAGTCAAACACCAAATAAGCAGCTCTCTCCAACAAAACCGGTTTCGTGAACATGTCTCACAATTCTCCTCGGCACCTTTTCAAGAGAGACTCCCTTCTCGTTGATAACTCGTCTTACAAAATGGTACTCTAATTGGAATATGTGGCTTTGATTTACTATGATAGGCCTAGATTCTTAGCCAAATGTATCGCACTTCGACTATCACAAAGTAACTCCGATGTTGTCCTCGTAACCTACCAAATTTACCAAGCAAACCTTTCAACCAAACCGCCTTGCAAGCATGAGAAGCAATGACGTATTCTACTTCAAGAAGGATACAACAATGTTTCAGAGTTTCTGACATCCAGCCTAATAGCCCACCCGCAAGAGTAAGACATACCCCGGTTGACCTCTCTTATCTAAATCACCCGCAAAATCGAATCAACATACCCGCAAACAAATTCACTACTCTTATTGTAAGTGATACAATAACCAATTATAGCTCTTTAAGTACCGAAGCACCCATTTCAATCGTCGACCGTTGTCTTTACCCGATTTGCCATGTACCCGCCGACAACCCTAACCGCATGTGAAATATCTTGTTCAGATAAACTATCAAATACATCAAACATCCTACTACATTGCATATGGAATTCGAGACATATAATCCTTTTCTTCATCCGTATTAGGACATAAACTGGAAGAAAGCTTAAAAATGTAAGCTAAAGGGATCGACATGTGATTCACATTGTTCATACCAAACTCTACAAGTATTTTTCTCAATATACTTCGTTGTGATAGCCACAAACCTTACCATTGCTCCCGTTTCGAAAATCTCCATGCCCAAAATCGTCTTCACAAGCCCTAGATCTTTCATATCGAATGTCCTTGCCATCCTTGAAGTCTTCAACCTCGTTGATTTCATCAATGCTTTTGCTTCGCTAAAAGCATATCGTCAACATACAACACTAAGATAATGAACATGCCATTTTTCAATCGTTTGAAATACACACAATGATCATATTCAATTTTAACATATTTCGACTCAACATGAAAGAATCAAACTTATACCACCGCCGAGGCGATCGTCTAGCCATATAATTACTGGTACCGCAAAATTTCTTATTGCGACATGTCAACAACCCTTCCGTTGTTCCATATAAATTTCCTCATCTAGATCTCCATGAAAAGGCCTTAACATCTAGTTGTTGTAACTCTAAATCAAACAAAGCAATCAACGCAATTAGCAATTCTAATTGAAAACAATTTTAACCACTCAGAAAAATCTCATGAAAGTCAATGCCTAGCTTTCTCCGAGAAAACCCTTTACAACCGCCGCGCTTTTGTACCGTCCTCCGTATCATTCACACCGTTTCACCTTGAAACCCATTTGCATCCTACGCTTTTCCCCGTTTTCTAGCTCAACGTATCCCATGTGCCGCTCTTACTCACAAGGCCATCATTTCGTCCTTCATGGCTGCTTTCCACTTGTCACTATTCGAACCTTTCTATTTCTCTTTCCGATAAAGACAGCAGGTTCATCGTTTTGCCAGCAAAAGAATGCAACTGGAAAGTAACATAATCATCATACCTTCTCATGGTCGCTTGATTCTTTCGACCTCCTTAAGGATGTTTCGGTTGACTACCATCTATAGAACTTCACGGGACAAGATTCGACTGGTGACCCGTTCATGATCTAAACTCCGAACCCCGTTCATGTCTCCGATTCCCGAACCCCCGTTCATGACTAGTATCCGAACCTAATATCATGACTTATCATTAGAAGTGTCACAACCGAATGTGCTGAAAATCGATACATCATCCCGTTTCAATCTACTATCTACATCTAACTCTACAAGAGGATTCATCAAACTTTACATCTCGTTGATGATGATTTTGCGGGCGTAGGATCCCACAATCGATATCCCTTTGTTCCAACACTCATACCCAACAAAGATATACCTTTAGACTTTGGATCTAACTTAGTTCGTTGATGTTTAGGCACTAGAGCATATGCATCACAACCAAACACTGAAGCTTCTTAGAATAGTCACAAGGGTGTCCCTTCGACAATTCTCCTTGTGGAATCTGCAATTTATGGCCGTCGATGGAGACGTTTATCACATAACAAGCCGTTGCCATCGCTTCACCCACAACTCCTTTGGTAACCCGCGCACAAGATACTTTGCTCTCTCTAGAAGAGTCCTCACATCATGCGTTCAAGAATCGCATTTTGCCGAGGAGTATAAACCGTGGTCTTATGTCTCTCGATCCCCGCATCCTTGCAATAGCCGTCAAACTCCTTGGAAGCAAACTACCCACCATTGCCGCTCTTAAACATTTTATAGTTCTACTGCTACGTTTTCTACCAATGCTCTAAACTCGCTTGAAAACTGAAAAAACATCGACTTCCTTTTCAACATGTAGACCCACACTTTCCTAGAAAAGTCATCAATAAATGATACAAAATACGATGAACCACCATAAGGTTGTAGGTGTCGGACCCCAAACATCCGAATGGATATAATCAAGTATGCCTTTACTAGTATGTTTGCCTGCTTTAAATTTTTGTTTACTTTGTTTTCCAAACAAGCAATGCTTACAAAAATCTAACTTTCCAAACACTTCGCATTTGGAAGTAACTTGCGACGTTCACAATTTTCAACCCTCTTTCACTCATATGGCCCAACCTTTCGATGCCATAGGCGACGTAGTATCGTCATGTTCAGACACCGTAGACACATGAACTGGACTGCTCTTCCTTCTAACCGAAACCGCATTTCCTACTTTCTTAGCTTTCATTACTAGTAAAATACCTTTAGATTATAACTCCACCAATTGGCGCTTTATATCCATTTGTATCAAGTGCTCCTCAAAGGAATTAGATTTTTTCCTTAAATCCGGAACATGTCTCACATCTCGTTAACAATTTATTAAAGCATCAAACATTTGGCAAGCAGTACTTTATCCCAACAATATGAGATGTGACATCATTACCCATGTACACGACTCCATCATTAACCGATCTATATGTCTTAAACCATTCTCTTTGAAATACACATGTGGTTTGATGTGACCGAATCTAACAACCAATGTTGACCATGATTTGACATATTGGTCGTACAACACTTCGTCGTCATACCCGAACTGTGATGCCGAACTCAGATCTATCGCATTTGCCTCCTTCTTCGTCGAAGAGTCTCCTTTCTTCTCTCGTTTGGCTGCCCTTCCGCGCTTCTCTTTCTTCAAGTGCCCCGATTTGCCACAAACCAAAGACTTTTACTTGCCTTCTTCCCTTTCGACTTTGAACGCGAATCGTCGTGCTTGCCCCCGTGAGTGTCTCTCTTGAGCGACCTCTCGCCATCATTACTCCTCTCGATGCAGAGGTGTCCGTATTTGACCTCTCTTCCCTCGTCTCCCCGTACAACAAGGCTCCAACCACATCGTCAAACTCGATCTCAAAACGGGCACTTTGTGTTTTCGCCATCTTGTATCAGCAAAAAACACAATAATCTCCAAAAACCAATCCTTAAGGAAAAGTAGTTACCGCCTATGCCTTACAAAAAAATGTCTTCGCTTAAAAAAAAAAACTTATACCCCTCACCTTACAGAAAAAAGGCCTTTCTCTTCATACCATATGAAAACATAAATTTGATACCAAATTGATTTCATCTTTTTAAAACACCACTTCAAAAAAATACTCAGTGTGCAAATGGTGCCAATACAAATCGATTTATATTATCGACCGATTATTGTTTAAAAACAACACTCAAAAATCGATTTATATTATAACATCTGCTTTAAATATCGATTTTTAAATATAATACAACCCATTTTTTTTTGTTTTAAAAAAAAAAACAACCACTCAAACATCGATTCTTCACAATCGTTTTATATTGGTTTACCTCCCTTTCTTCTTCTTTATCGAGTTAGCAATCTTTACCATCTCACAGAAGAAGAGACCAAGATCCCGTTGTCAACAACTAAGTGCCTAATCCAAAAAAACACCAAAACCCATGGACCAATCAATAGCATGCAAAATTGGACCACGCAAGGCACTACTATTGTCCTTCGCGTAAGGATATGATGGCGGAAACGAAAGGATCCCTTACAAACATCGATTCTTCACAATCGTTCAATACACATTAACTTCAATGTAAAACGATTTAAAAATAAAAGACCGAATGATCTCCAACTTCATGGCTTGTTCCACGCCATTACAAGATTTTGATGAGACTCCGTGTTTAATAACGACTTACCATAGGATATGACTTCATATACATATTGATTTACCATATGAGAATCGGTCAACGGCGCCGAATGTGTTTTACCGGGGAACAAACGACTCCACGCAGCCTTGAACAACAAGACGCCCGCACAAGACCTCCAGCACGCATCTAGCCTGCGCCACGCCTTCAACACTATTCGTCCACCGCACACCCGGCCCACGTGTTCGTGTTCGTAAGTCACGTTTCAATGCTACCGATTCACCTCCACGCGTTTAAAGAAAAACATTACCAAGCAGATTTTAATCACCCACTCAAAGACTGCTTAACCTCCAATCAAACACATGCGTGTCTACGCATTAACACGTTGTGCTTGCTCCTGGAAATAAGCAGAACGCATCTCCACATAGCCGCGTTTACCATGCACCCGTTTACCATGAGATTGGCTTGTCAGCCCAAAGGCCTGCACGAATACCTCCACGCCTTACGCTGCACCGCGATCCAACATTCCTTCCGATACCAATTGCTGGAGATCGATGCACAACAATTAACAAAACAAATACTCAAAGAAATAAAATCATACACATGACATAACCTGTTTTTACGGTTCACCCACCATTCTGGGCTACGTCCACACAACATAGGCATCGGCAATTCTTTATTAATCAAACAGAGATTACAAACTCTCACACCCACACTCAAAACAATCCGTATGGATACATTTTTTATAGCAAGGAGAATCTAACTTCCTCATAAATCCTCTCAACTCAAATTTAGGATGCATTAACTCCCTCCCCAACAACCGAGCTAATCTAGGAACTAATTCCTAATTTTTTTGTCACCTATCGAGATTTTTGCCTATTTTAATGAAAAACAGAAAATCTCAACAAATAGTGGATCAATGAATTAACTCATGAGAAAGGAGCTAAGCAGTTCCCCTGATCCATTATTTTCAAGGGAGTTACCATTACTACCCTTTTGTGTAAATAAACAAGATGAAAATCTCATTAGGATTCAAAATTTTGATTAAGTTAGGTGTAGCTATTGAGCTCAAGGCTTGACATTGTCATTTTGAAATTGTATGTGATGTATGAGACTTTTACTTCGATAATGAAAAGTTGGTTATTTAGTTCCATTTATGTTAGTTTCTGCAGGACTCGGAAACCTTGGGCTTTGGCCCATCACATAAAGCTTAGGTACCTTTTTGTACTTGTGTTTTGTTCTCGCTTCCAAATATTTCATAACTTTCTTCTACTCCCGAGAGGTTAGCTATGGAAACTTGTGATTGGAATTTTTTCCATCACCTCTTCTCAGGGGGAGAATGGTTGGAAGGATTCACAATCTCAAGAAAAAATATTGTGTTTATGATTTCTTGGAAATAGATGAATGTTAGTTAACTTTCTTCATGTTTTTTGTATCTTAGAATTCATTTCAATGATCGTAGTAGGGTTATGGCATAAAATAGATGTTATTCAAATTTAACTCATCTTTTCCATCATAGTTATCATTGTGCTAAAGATGAATGGATGTATGAATATGGTTAGTTGCAGAGTTTTGTTGATCTACATGGAAGGGAACCTCTTTCTCACCTCCATTATGGACTCCTCCATCTTCTCTTTCCATCTCTCAATTTTGTCCCAAAACTCTGCTTTCCATAGTCACTTTTCCTAGTAAGTTTAAGACATGTTTGACATTCATCTTGGTGCAAGACAAACCTTCCGAGAGGTTTTGGGATAGGCTAGGACGCCTTGTCCCCTTAACTTCCTTCACTCTATAACCTCCATTCACCTCTTCATGCCTTCAAGACTTCATCTCCACCCTGAAAACACCCCCTCGAAATCCCTCCCGTAGCATTACAGTCCTCCCGTAAAGATTAAAGGACCTCTTGTAGCAACCCCTCTAAAGATGCATGTGTGCACCACTTTTCCTTCATATCCGTTTTTCTCCCCACTTAAACCTTAGCTTAGTTAGGATGAATAATAATACTAAGTTGTGATTTGATGATTAAGATAAGATCTTAGACCATTCCAACCATTCCTTTTTCTCACTATAAAACATAGTAGAATTAGCTCTTTACTACAAATAAGATACAAGTTAGGTTTCTCGTTTTTCAAGTATTATCTTTATTTCCCTTCATGAAATCATAGTTAGCATCTACAAATTGAACAAATGGCAGTTTTACTTTCCTAGTTAGAGTTAGTTTTCTAATTGTACTTTCTTCATTAGCAAGTTTTCACTCTAGACAAGTAGGAGGAATGGTCTCGAGAAACTTGATCTAATGTCATAAATGAGGGTGGCATGAGTAGAATCCAATCTAATGTGCATATAGCACTGCCACCTCTAAGCTTATATGAACCCCGATTTGGATAATTTGAGTTGAGGATCCCTTGGGAGTTGCAACACTCTTGGTGCAATACTAGGGAACACCACTTTTTGGCATATCTAAGTAGATGATTGTTTCTTTCAAGCATTATTTTCTGTTTGCATTCAGCTTTTGAAAAAGTTAAAAATAAAGAAATATTTTCTTCATGCCACGTAGGAGTAGGGATAATCAAGGGAACTTCTTAGCAAAAACCCCAACATCCTCAAGCAATAACCTTCACTCTTCTTCGGTTGTGAATTTCCTTGAAAAATAGGAGTGATTTAAAGTAATCCATTGTTTTTAAGAGAGCTACTATCGCTACTCCTTTGTGTAAATAAACAAGAGGAAAACATCATTAGGATTCAAAGTTTTATTAAGCTAGGTGTAGCTATTGAATTGGGACCTTAACATTGTCATTTTGAAATTTTATGTGATGTATGAGACTTTTACTTTCCGATGATGAGAAGTTGGTTATTTAGTCACATCTGCTAGTTTTCGAGGACTAAAACTGTAATATTCCAAAATTTAAAAGACAGAATATAGAACATCTGCAAATATTCCAAGTAAAGCAAAAAATAATATAGCAATTAAAATCTAGAAAATGCCGGAAATATTTAACCGGAAATTGTATACATTACATCATAACCATGAATAGAATAGCTAGGTCATATCATTATAATTAAAAGCAAAATAAAGTACACAATTCTCCAAAGAAGATGCACTAACTTTTCAACAAGAAGTGTGGTTGAAATAGCTCTAAACACTAGCACCGGGAAATGTGATTGTTGCGTCACTGAAGGCTATCTCCGTTGTAAAATACCGCTACTAGGAATAATAACCACGTGCGATATTTCCGGAGAAGTCATAAAGATCCAATATTTTAACTACCTGACTCTACCGAAAACCCAAATGGTTTGGCATGGTTTTGACTTTAGAAATTGGCCCTCTAGAGTTGCAAACTACACTCTTGGTGGCCGACTTATGCACTACTACTCGGGTAACCGCTCGGGAGAGATGGCTGAACTAATGATAAAACTACTACAACTACTCCTAATTATAACTATGGATGAAGGGTTGATCCCCCCCACCGGATTCCAAGCTAGAAACTTGGATCCTTCCTCCTCCTCTAAAGTTGCCACCGCTAGATCGTACATTTTCTGAAGGAGATCAAGGCTGCCAAGAGGGGAAGTAGTATGACCCGATGGCCGAATGATGAGATAAGGCTCTAGAATGATGAAATACACTCAAAGAGGTGAAGGGATGATCCCCTCACATGATTCCAAGTTAAATGCTTGAATTCCTTCCACCTCCTCAAGCTTCCAATCGTTGACTACAAAATGCTAAAGATGATTACGCTCATTAAAGAGGGGACAAATATCATTTTGATGCCGATAATACAATATTTCAAGATGCTAAAATATACTCACAAGTGAAGGGTGAAGGGTTGATTCAACACAAGATTCCAAGTTGATGCTGGAACTCTTCCTCCTTTCAACCTACTCTTCACAAGAATGTAATTCTGTGTGTCACCATTATTGTATGGAGATAGAATGGATGTTCCTGGAGCTGAGGTTAAATCATCAGTCAACTACATTTCCAGTGGAACTGCCCTGAAGAGGGCGGTGATTTTCGCTTGAAATACCCAAGTAACAACACAATACTTAGTTTAAAAAGTTGAAGGTTAAGAATAAACAAAGGCACATAATATCTAAAATGTCTTCAGTGGCAGCTTATCCTTTCTTGGCAAGTGCAGAGCTCAAGCACCTTTGGCCTACATACCATGCACACTTGGCCACTAATCATAATGATTGTTGTCCTCCAATTACCCCACACTCCATGATCGTTAGCACATCTAGTCATCATCTGACTACATGCATCATCTGTATCACACTTAAGAAGTGTTTATTCATCTGACCTTATCCAGCAAAATCTCCATCCTATATCTACACAAAGAAGTGTTTATTCACTGGACCTCATCCATAGTAACTATCCATATCCCATTTATAGGCTATGTTTCCTTGTCTCATGGTTAAAGGGGAGCCTCATTGTCCCTGCCCTCTCTATTCATATTATCTTGAGCCACAAAACAAAACTACCATATATCAATTATTAAAATGCAATATACAATATACATAACTTCCTCAAAATTGTTTGTCCTCAGCAATACCTAAATAAGTATACACTCCCACAACAAATGTAAAATCTTCTGGTCCCAGATATATTGAAAATTGTTCCCGCCCACACCATGTCAATCGCTAGTAGACTTATCTGTCACTTCAAAGACTAAAAAGCATCCTGGTTCCACGTACACATCTTTCCATATGTTATCCATGCCCTGGATGGTATAGTGAGGTCTCTCCCCATGTAATACTTGGGCAGAGAGTTTCCATAACTGCAAAATTATATACCTCTCATATACAATTTCTGAAATGAACCAACTAAAGGATAAAACCCATAAATCTAATTAACTCAAAATTTCATAGCCGTGTATAAAGTTCCTTCGAATTTCTTTCCCAAACTATCTACTACTTCAAAAACTCCCAAAGTTATAACTTTATGAACCTGCCATTTAAATAGTCCGTGTTTTTAAACTAACTCACTTTTTCTTCAAGGGGTTATGAAACCCTCTATTAAAAGTATCCTCGGGGTCTCACCTCCATACAACTTTATGCATATGTTTGTAGGTGGAAGTTTTGTATTAAATTAGGTCTGAGGTTATGAGGTCATATTATAGGACTAATCACATATTAACACTCGATAATAAATTGAGTTAGACTATTGCCCATGGCTTTACCATATCGCATACCAACATTCTCCAACTCGTATGTTAAAATATAACCTTGTGGCAATCCAACGTACATTATGCACAACACATTGCGCCTTCCACTTGCGGACTTCTTTTGTTATGGGAATTCATATAAATCGACAAACCTTAGTTAGAGTGGCACTAACCAGTAACATATTAGAGTTGGGACTTGCCAATAATATAAAATCCATCATTTTATATGGAGATTCGTCCATATATATAACTCGCACTTTATTAAACGACCGGGATGCCATATACAAATCCGTAGCGTCCTCGCATCAACGTGCATTCATATCCAATGGTGGATGATCTATCGCGTCGGTGGGATGATTCGACGATCTTCATGAGCCTTCGCGTTTTCTTTGATGCCGAGCATTAAATACTCAAAGGAGCGTGATGAAATCGTTTTTCAAATATGCTCAAGGAAATGTGGCATTCATTTTGTGATATCGCATTTTTTTTCTAAAAACAATCAATCGCTTCTCTAACTTGCGCGAAACTTCCGTTTCACCCGTAAACCACCCTTTTGCTCTTTACACGGTTCCACACGCAAGGTTCCACTCCAACTCACTTGTGCTTTCCCAACAAAACTTCACAAAATTCGCTCTTAACCGCAGTTCAATACTGCTAGAGAGAAACGTAACCGATCTTCCCGAGGTCCATCGTTTGTCGTATTGGATCTAATTTCTAAACAAGGTAAAACCCTTGACTATTGCTTCAATCGTATTATCTCGCATTACTAACACAACTTCCATCTTACCCGTTGCCATGCTCATATTATATTTACCAATGCTTCTACCGTAAAGCATCGCCCAATCTTACAAATCAATGCATGAATGAGCTTTAATACTCGCCTCGTGGTTTAATCCACAAACTTCTCTAGGTATCTCCATAATCTGATCTCAATGGCTAAATAACAATGATCGATTACAATTCAAACCATTCACTTTTAAATTAAGCTCACTCGTGTTGAGCTAGACTCTACCAACCGCAGTTCCAAACACACATGATAATCGGTTTTAATTCCATGGAGCTCTTCATGCGAATAAATGCACACTTAATTTTCTAACAAATCGTAGATACAATTAAGACCCGACATGTTTCCCATAGAGATTAAAACGGTCTCAAAGCATTCGTTTCCATATATTAAGCCATTAACACAGGTTTCAAATTTAGCCTACACAGAGGTTCCTAACATGTGTTTCATTCAATCATTTCTTGAACTGACTCACTACATTGCCAATGGTTCTCATACACTCTCATTTCAATGTACAGTGCATTCTTAACTCAATTTATAGAGTCCCGGCCATACATGTTAACTAAGGCACTCTACATAGGAACAATTCAACAAATGCACAGAATGCTAAAACAATTCTTCATTATAAAGTGACACTACTTACAAATTTTGGCCCTACTTACATTTTCAATAAATTTACCCTTCGCAACCAATCTTCAGAGATTCTCCTACAACTTTACGCAACCCTATGCAGCTCTCTATGTACTCTTTGGACTCGCCATAGGGATTTATTTTTATACAAATTGGGAATCAATCAATTTAGTTTCCTACAATGATTCGACAACTCCTCAAATCCTAATTTTAGCCTAAATCCTAAAACTCGACATTCTCGAGGTGCCCACTAATCATTCGGCGCTTACAATTTTCTCCAGATTTAAATAAAATTACTCAAATGAAAATAATTACATAGGGAATTTAAAAAAGAGGGACCCCTATGTTTATTTATATACAAAATATCATCTTGGGCCTAATGCCCCCGCATCGACTCCCTGTGTCAAAATATTTCATGACTTCCCCGATCATGTGCTTTCATCGTCCGCTCTCGGATCCCACACCTTGTTCTCGCAACCGTCAATCAAGGTGCTGTTCTTCTTTTTAAACTCTTATAGGGCCTATATCTTTAAGCCCGTATCTTTGCACTTGCTATGCCCTCACAAACAGACCGTCTTCTTTCTTGCTTCGTCGTTGTTTCTCGGCTCTTGTCGCTATCCTTTTCTAAGGCATCTTCGTACCGCCTTTCTTATCAATGTTATTTCTCTTTCTAATCTTCCTTGCGCCCGGACTCTTACTTCAAGTTGCTGCACTCTTATTTCTTTAGTTCTTACTACCGCCTTAATCGCCACTCCAATCATCCACCTTCTGCTCTTGCAATAGTAAAACTTTTCTCGATTGTCACCACAATTTCTACATTTTCCGGATTCGGTAATTCTTTAGGGATCGGTGTTTAATTTTACCATCATCCTCATATTTTCTATTCTTCTATAATAAACATTCCTTAGTCCTTCCATGAGTGTCTCAGTCATAAAACAAACATCAAAATTGTACAATCTTTGTTTTTTCTCCTCTCTTGGCAACATTTCAGCTTGTTGCTCTAGCATTTCTCCCAACAACACTTCAATCACCGTTGTCTCCGCCATTTCACCTTCTTTTTTGAATGTCTTCGTAAATATTCCAGCCACTTGTTTTGTGCTTGTATCTCATTGTCGCATGCCGTAATTTTAATTCAGCATGTTCTTCTTCTTCTTCCCCCCCCGCATTCTTCAGCTAATTGCCTTCTTTATTCTTGAATTACTTCCAAATTTCCTTCCTACCTTGCTTTTTCTTTCTTGTCGTAGAAAAACTCTGATTTTCCACTGCCGTAGCAGCTCCAAATTTCGCCATACAAATTGGCTACCCGTACAAGCTAATTCTTTTTCGCTACCAATAGCACCTAACATCTTCCTATGAGCATGACTATCTCATCTTCTTCCCAAAATTTACTCATCTACATCATGCAAATGTACTCCACTTTTCAAACAACCCTTAAAGATGGATTTGTATCTACCATACCTATCACCGACCAATTTGTCAAATTTCAATTCACAAGACTCAATGGTCTTAATTGATGACTCAATCACCAATTTCTCTTTCTGCGCTCTAAGTCTTTCCCAAGACTCGACAAATCTTTCCCGGCTTTATTCCTCGTATCTTCATGCCGCAACCCCCAATTCTGAAATTGAGGTTCTTTCTCTTGTATAGGATTCGATTGATCCAACATATTCTCCACAAAGAAGCTTAACTTCATTCCATGGGTTGTACCTACGTAATTCATTTTCTCTTTGAATGGACTCGCTTCCATGTCGCCAACCTAATATCAACAGGATCCGCATTCATCAACCAATTTTCAAAACAAAACTCATAAGGCCCTCGTGTAGCCTTTCTTCTCGTCAAAGATCTGGCATGTTGTCCCAACCTTCTTTCCTTCTACCTCATATACACGTAATGCCGATTCCAAATCTTCAAACATTTCTTGAGACTATCGCTAGGTCTCTTCTTCGCACTAGTTCATAAAAATGAACTTTCCCATCTCCAATCATCTCTATCCTTACAATATGAAATCCATCTTCTCGTACTTCCGTCCTCTCGCTGAGTACTCAATTCATGCCACACTCTTGGCATCTCATCCGAGAAACATCTTCACAATCTTACTATCTTTTGTTGTCACTATGGAAATTTCTTCATCAAAATGGAATTTCGATTTCCCATCTCTACAAAACTTCGCCTATCTCCGTCCATCACCCTTACTTGGCCATTTAACAAAAGCATTTTTTCATTATCAGCATTAATGACAAATTTATCTTCACCAACTTCACCGAAACAATATCCTTCTATAAAAATAAGGAATTAATGAATTCTTCGCTGCGCTAACACAATTTGATCTTCATCCGAAAGATACCATCATATCTTTTCTTGGAAACAAATACCATTTGTCATAGTTCCATCATATGAACCGCCTTCATTAACACCTCGCATTCACACAAAACTTGTCATTTTTAAAACATAAGACCCCATGGTCTCATTTGATGATTTGATCATCAAATCTTCTTGTTGTTCCAAGTCATCCATGCTTCAAAGATTCTTCAATAGCCTTCTTCTTCAAGGCTAAGTCATTGTACCTGGAATTTTCCACAATATCATAAACTAAATCTCCTTCAGTCGCATGTTGAAAGCAAGACCTTCCAACTATGCATGGACATCTTCAAAACATCCTGGCTATTTCATTTTCCTCCTCAAAGGACAACATCGTATTTTCTCACTTCCACATGGCTTTCCTAAAACATACAAAAGATGTCGTATGTAAGGCTCTGACTCCTTGGTCCCACTTGAAGCTTTAGTGTCCAAGTGTTTCTCCAAGTACTCAATCATTTTGAGCATTTCTTCCTTCTTCCGAGCATTCATCATTTGATCCTTCTTCCTTTGTGTCCCTCTCCGCCACTTTAATCCTTCTCTTTCCATGAGACAACCACTTCTATTTTCCTCTCTATCATCCTTTCCAGTCCATCAAGCTACTTATTTATCTCAACCATTTCTTTCCAATACTTTCATCAATGAGTCTCTTCCTCATGCCATTTGATTTGGCATATCTCTCACTCTTCCGATGTGGCCTCTCATAACCTCTCGCAATATCTCATGGCTATTAGTAGCCATGCTCTCTTCCATGCAGCCCTTTCACTCACAAGTCGCACTAAGCCTCCGCAACAAAGATGCCTCCTCTTTGCCGCAACTTACCCTACCAATCCCTTCCTCTAGATCCAAACTCTTTGGCAAGTATTGGTCCCCCTCTCGCCGGAACCTTATGAGCATTCCCTTCGCTCTCTAGGCTTTACTTTGCAACTTATCTCAAAACACCTCTATTCTTCCTTCCTCCAACCCGCTGGGAATCTTCCAAAGTTCTCGCCACACTTTTCTTCAATTAATCCCTTGTTGGATTCTTCTTGACACGCTCTCAAAGCTGTGATATCCGCTTCTCGCCGAGATTTCTTCCGCTTGCTTCGTACTCGCACTCGCAACCACTACCTTTAACTAGAGTCAAATAAGGCTCATCATCTTACCTCTCAAGATCCCCGAATGACTTTGCTTCTTTACTCCCCGACCGCATTACTATCCGTCGCAATCTTCGTAACTCTTTTTTTCAACCTGCATTCGGCATTATCCGGAGACCTTCACCGCATACTCAATCAAATCTACAGCTTTGTTAAATAGATTTAAAAACCCAACTTTTTCACCGTTCAAATACATGTGCATTTCAAAATAAATTTTCAAAAGAGCTATCCTAATTCAAGCCTGATACCACTATGATGGGGTAAAACCTACTACCCCAATTAACTCAAAATTTCATAGCCGTGTATTAAAGTTCCTTCGAATTTCTTTTCCCAAACTATTCCACAGTCTGGCAAACTCCCAAAGTTATAACTTTATGAATTGGCTATTTAAATAGGTCTGTGCGGAAACTAACTCACTTTTTCTTCTAAGGTTATGAAACCCCTCTATGCATATTAAAAGTGCATCCCTGAATCTCACCCCCATACAATCCTTATGCATATAAGCTTCTATATGCATAAGTTTTGTATTAAATTAGGTCTATGGTTATGAGATCATATTATAGGACCCATCGCGTTGTATTAACACTCGATAATAAATTGAGTTAACCTCCAAAGCCGAACTATTGCCCATGACTTACCATATCGCATACCAACATTCTCCAACTCAGATGTTACAATATAACCTTGTGGCAATCCAACGCACATTATACACAACGCATTGCGCCTCCACGGTGACCCTTTTTGTTATGGGAATTCATATAACCGACAAACCTTAGTTAGAGTGGCACTAACCAGCACATATTAGAGTTGGACCCCACACATATACAATCCATCGTTTTATATGGAGATTCGTCCATATATATAACTCAGACTTTATTAAACGACCAGACGCCATATACAACCATGGTTGGCCCAGCACTAACGTGCATTCATATCCAATGGTGGATGATCTATCGCACCAGTGGGGATGATCCGACGATCTTCATGAGACTTCACGTTTTCTTTGATGCCGAGCATTAACGCTCAAAGGAGCATGATGAAAGCAGTTTTTCAAATCCGCTCAAGGACACATGGCATTCATTTTGTGATATCACATTTCTTTTGCTAAAACAACTCACTGCCTTCTAACTTGCACAAAACTGTCGGTTTCACTCCAGAAACCACCCTTGCACTCTCTGCATGGTTCCACTGTGTAAGGTTCCGCTCCAACTCACTTGCACTTTCCCAACAGAACTTCACAGTCCGCTCTTAACCAGAGTTCAATATGCAGGAGAGACAGAACCGATCTTCTCGATGACCATCGTTCGGCTGTATTGGATCTAAGTTCTAAACAAGTTAAAACCCTTGACTATTGCTTCAATCGCATTATCTGGCATTACTAACACGGCTTCCATATTACCCGTTGCCACGCTTAGATTATATTTACCAATGCTGCTACTGTAAATCATCGCCCAATCTTACAAATCAATGCATGAATGAGCTTATTTTCATACTCACCCTTGTGGTTTAATCCACAGTCACCCAGGTATCTCCATAATCTGATCTCAATGCATAAAAAGAGCGATCGATTATAATTCAAACCCATTCACTTCTAAATTAAGCTCGGCTTGTGTTGAGCCAGACTCTACCAACCAGAGTTCTAAACACACATGATAATCAGATTTTTAATTCCATGGCATCCTTCATGCGAATAAATGCACACTTAATTTGTCTACTGAAATCGTAGATACAATTACATTCTGGAACATAAGCTTCCCCACAGAGATTTAAAATGTGTCTCAAGCATTCATTTCATATATTAAGCCATTAACACAGGGTTTCAAATTTAGCCTTTACACAGAGGTTCCTAACATGCGTTGCCCATTCAATCATTTCTTGAACTGACTCAATACATTGCCAGTGGTTCTCATACACTCTCATTTTTGAATGTACAGGCAGACTCTTAACTCAATTTACAGAGTCCTGCTCATACATGTTAACTAAGGCACTTGACATAGGAAAAATTCAACGAATGCACAGAAATGCTAAAACAATTATTCATTATACAGTGACACTACTTACAGCTTTTGGCTCGGCCATATTTTCAATAAATTGACCCTTCTGCAACCAATCTTCTGTAGATTCTCCTACAACTCTACACAGCCCTATGCAGCTCTCTATGCAGCCTCTTGGACTCTGCCACAGGGATTTATTTTTATACAAAGTGGGAATCAAACGATTTAGTTTCCTACAATGATTCGACAACTCCTCAAATCCTAATTTTAGCCTAAATCCTGAAACTGACTATCTCTTTAGGTGTCCACTAATCATTCGGGTAGTTACAATTTTATCCAGATTTAACTAAAATTACTCAAATGAAAATAATTACATAGGAAATTTAAAACAAGAGACCCCCTATGTTTATTTATATACAAAATATCGTCTTGGGCCTAATGCCCCTGCATCACATATCATGTAATCCAAGGGTGGGAGTCTGAATATAGAATCTAATTCCTGTGGTAATATGTCCTTCCCTGCACGAGCTCCACTTGAACTCCCCCTGCTGATTATCACTCCATGTTGGTGAAGTTCCCCATGCCAACAAAAAATCACTAAAGCTCACTCGAATATCTAAATGATATTCCCCTGTAAGGACCCGATCGCCCCTAAGGGTAGATGAACCGTGAAATCCAGTGATGCCCGGATCCCATGCCTGTCTCATGAGAGTGCCACCATGCTTATGTTGCACCACCCTGATTATGAAATAACAGTCCTCTAGATATATCTGGACTCAATGGCACAACTACACCACTTGATGCCAATGCCATCAAGTACCATAGGGCAGCCCACATGTACCCATGCATCCACCATTCTTCTAGTGCATCCACCACAATGCGATCTACATATCCTCATCTTCCCAGGTACACCTAGGTGGTTCAACTCCTCACATGCAATCAAGAGTAACATTGTTATGTCAAACCTCAATATCTCTAAGGCCCAATGCATAAATGAGAGATCATTGTCTCCATATAATTCTCTGTCCATAAGTATCCTTGGAGGAAATGCTCCAAGTGTTTACTGCACTGCATCATGGGTCACTGAATACTACCAAGTGTCTTTGCACTCCTCAAAATGCCACTATATGATGAAACTTTCCCCTGTATACCATTGGATACCTCCTACTACTGTTGTACCACTCTGTGTGACCTCTTGTGTCCCACACAAAGGTGAAGAATCCTTGGCTCCATCCAAGGCATCGTTTGGTGGCTTGCCAATGCCACCACCTCCAATCAGCTCCTGCCAAAGTAGGCTAATCACCCTATGACTCCACGCACGATTGATATGTTGAGATAGCTCCTGAAAAGGGTGTACCATCCTGCTAAACCATCTTGTCACTAGGGATGTCTAGGGTTCTACTAGAGGTCTAAAAATGTGTGTGTGCCCAAAAATCCAACCCATTGCACAACTACTACCATCACCGACTGACTCTATGATGTGATGGGAAATCTCACCTGGATCCCAATAGTAATCTGGACCTCGTGTCCCTCTGTTAATCCATGGACTCTCCTGAAATGTGGCCATGGATGTATCTAGCTTCCTAGCCTTCTCCATGGGGTACCAAATCAGAATCTCTCGCCATCCAATCCTAACATGCAGATGTTGCACCCTACATAACTTCGATCATCTCATCCTGTTATCCAAAACTTCATAAGTGAAGCAGTCCTCAGAATAATCTACTAGAAATTGGGTCCTCACAATTGCATCACTGCTCATTAAGGACAACGATAATAGCCTTCATGATAATGCATCTGCTACCACCTTGTCCTCTCCTTGTAGATACTCAATCTTGAACTCATAGGCCTGAATTAAGCCAATCCAACTTTGCTGCCTCTCTTGTAGCTGCTCATTCTCAAGAAAATGTCAGATATGGTTATGGTTAATCTTCACCTGAAATATTTTTCCTACCAAATACCACCTAAATTTTTCTAATGCATGCATAACAGCCAGCACCTATTTGTCTTATATAGAGTACAAAAACTCATGCAGCAGTACCTTTCATTTCTCGAAATTTATGGGATGGTCTCCTTGTACCAGAACTACGCTTATTCCCTCCGCTTATTCCCTCCTCTGAAGAACCACACTCCAACACATAGTATTATGTAAAAATCAACAATGTCGACTTGGAATAGCTTATTATCTCCTCCTTGATCCTATCAAGGGTCCTCTGCATAGTGATTGTCCCCTGCTCCAAATCAACCATGTGCTCCAAACCCTAGTCATGTGGCTACTCTGGTGGAATGTCCCCAAAAAAATCCATCTGATGTGCTGAGACTATCTGGGGTGAATATGTATGCATGCCTCAGATCGGCTGATGCTTGGGAACACTTTGAAAAGATGCAAGAGTTCCTTCAACTGGTGAAATTTCTCCTTCTGTTGGCTGTGGTGGTAGTAACTGATCTCCTTCTGATGCACCAGTGTTGGCATCTCCCTTATTCTCCTCATACACTTTCTCTTCTCCTTAAATGTTGGAGAATACCTCAATGTACTATGCCTCTAAGTTTCTTCTATTGAACCTCTCCACCAATATTTGAGTGAACTCTGCATACGTAGTCACTCCTGCATGATCCAATCCATATAACCACCAGTCATGTGCTTCACCTTCAAGGTGCAACATTGCTATCTCAATAGACTCCGCTTTTGCTACTTGGTGTAGCTGGAAATAGATATCTAATTTCTCGACCCAATAAGTTTTTTTATTCTTGGATGACCCATCGAATGTAAGAAAAAGGAATCTACCCGAGGTACACTTCTTACCCTTCATGTACCCTCCTCCTCTATTGTTGCTACGAGTTCTCCAGTTGTCTTTGATCTCGAAAAATACTGGGAAAGTTAGATTATATCTAAAATTCTGGGTTTTAGATCGATAGTCTGCAAGATAGTCACTAAGAGTATCCTCCTCCTGATGTCCTCCAGCATGAGATCGGTATTCTGCAAGATAGTCACTAAGAGTCTCCTTCTCCTGATGTCCTCTAGCTTCATTTCCTACTACTAGGAAGGTAGGCATAGTAGGGAGTTGTGAGACTTGTTGCATCACCGATTGGTCATACCACTGATGTGGAGTACTCAAATTCTATCCATATTGTAACCCTCATGGGGTTTCCCTTTTCCTTTCTACTCTCATCTCTTTGATCTCTCTAGCGACATACTACATAGATTTGAGGAGTTTGGGAAACTCTTTCCCATCAATTTATCTTGCCATTGGAGACTTTCCTCTATGTTGGTCTTGTCATAGAATGAAGGGTTAACCACAAGCTGAGCCAAGATTATGCTCTGATACCACTGTAATATTCCAAAATGGAAAATAAAGGAATATAGAACACCTGCAGCATTCCAAATAAAGCAAAATAGGAATATAGCACTAAAATATAGAAAATGTGGGAAATATGCTGCAAATGGAAATTATATTAAGACATCATAACCATGAGTAGAAATAGCTGGGTCATATCATTATAATTAATAGCAAAATAAAGTGCACAGTTCTCCAAAGAAGATGCACTCAAGCCAACATGAAGTGGTTGAAATAGCTCTAAATCCTAGCACTGGAAATGTGGTTATTGCTATTACTACTGGAAGGTTGTCTTTGCACTGTGCTGTTGGAAACTGTTGCTGCTGGGAAGAATAAAAAAGTGTGAGAGGCTACTGGAGTGCTCATTAATATCCAAGATTTTAACCACAGACTCTACTCAAAAAACCTAGAAAAATCCCAGAAATGGTTTGGCCTGGTTTTGGCTTTGGAAATTTGGCCCTCTAGGGTTGCAAAGCACACTCCTGTTGGGTGACTTACGCATTGCTACTCGGTAACTGCTGGGAGATGGCTGAAATAATGATAAAAATTCTGCAACTACTCCCAACCAGCTCTATAGATGAAGGGTTGATCCCCTCACTGGATTCCAGGCTAGGAAACTTGGATCCTTCCTCCTCCCTTGAAGTTCCCACTACTGGATTGCACAATTTCTAAAGGATATTGCGCTGCTAAGAGGGGAAATAGTATGGCCTGATTCCATATGATGAGATACTACTATGGAATATTGAAATACACTCAATAGGGTGAAGGTTTGATCCCCTCACATGATTCCAAGATGGAATGCTTGGAACTTCCTTCCACCTCTTAAGCTTCCACTACTAGAATGCAAAATGCTGAAGATGACTACGCTGCCAAAGAGGGGAAAAATATTGGCCTGATGCTCGATAATACAATACTTCTCTCAATATTCTAAAATATACTCACAAGTAAAGGCATGATTGCAACATAGGATTCCAAGCTGAGATGCTTGGAACTTCCTTCCTCCTCTCAAACCATACTACTGGAATACGTAATTCCTGTAGGTGAATTTTGCTGCATGGAGGAGCATAATGATGGCCTGATTTCGGATGTTGAAATTCTGCTTATAATTTACCTTTTCTGAGTGGGAACTCAAATTCCCCCAAGGATAAGGGTAGGATTTCCGCTTAGAAACACCCATGTGCTAAACATCATAGTAGACTTAGCTAAAAAACTTAAGAGTGCAGAAAGTCGTGAAATACAATAAAATATCTATATTCAAAATGCCTTCTATGGCTATCATTCCTTTCCTTTTATGCTTGTGTTACTCAAGTAAATCCCCTCTGTAGACAGAGGTGAACCCACTATCCCTAGGGTGTGTCTAGAAACAAGGGATCATGCTAGAGTGTAGGTTCCTAGATACTCGAATGAAAGAGGATGCGATAAGATGGCCTACTCGTGGTCCAAAGTTATCGTCGATGCCTCTATTGATGATAAGAGCCTATCGCTCATGATCAAAGACAAGTCACAATCCATCTGCCTATCGCGTTTGAACACCTACATAGAGATCAAAAAATTATAACCACATACCATATACTAATTCCATCCAAAATCTACTAGCCAATCAGAGAAGACTAGCATATTGCATTCGATAAAGACAAAACACAAGACGGGAACCAGAAAATAGCCACTTATATTAAGAGGTAGAAAGAAGAGATACAACCATGCTCTGACGTTGTGGTCTCCTCCAGCGGGGCTCGGGCGAAGCACATATAAAATCTCATTGGGAATTCAGATGGGATAAGAGACCTCTCGATGGACTCCCTTCTTGATCTACCTTCTTGGTTATTCAACTATAGCTTAGTTCTCCAAGTTCAACATTTCAGCTGTATAATCCTCTTTTTTTAGCTATCTTTCATGATGGGAGAAAGCTCATTTATATAGGGGGAGAGGGAGAGGTTAGTATCCCTATAATCATGGAAGGGAGACCTATCTTCTAGGAGTTTCCCATGGGAGGAGGAAACCACTACCTAAAGAGGGAGATCTGTGGCTCATCCAGTTAACCACTTCGTGTGACTCATCCCTGAGGTGGTTGAAGAAAACTTCCACCTCTATTTTGCTAAAAAACATTCCCAAAAAGGCTGGCGTGGGCATAACAAAGAGACAGAGCGCCAGCTGGCGCGGCCTCTAGTGTACATCCTCCACATTGGCATGAGGGATGAACTGGCTACCCGCGCCAATGCCAAAACATAGTTTTTTATGGGATTTTTGAGAAAATGTTCTACAGGAGAAATGATGTTCTTGTATAGAAGGATGCAAGGAAGGTGTTTGTAGAGGATGACACTACTCACAGGTCACAGGAAAGACCCTCCAATATGTGGGGTGAGGGATTGCAGGGACAGTGAAAAATTGTTGTGTAACAGCTTGTGAGCCCTCATACCCTTGTCCCCACACAATAATGATGTTGCACACTTGGCAACTAACCTCCATAATGATTGTGTTGTCCTCCACTATCTCCACTACCTCCATGACTGTGTTGTTGATTTGGTCATCTTGACCCCATCCACATGCACCGACCCACGTTCACACTAAGAAGTGGTTTATTCATCTTGACCCCATCCATATGCACCATTCCAAATTCACACTAAGAAGTGGTTTCTTCCTACTAAAGTGATTTATGGGTCACTCTACCCTCTTATTCATTTATCTTATTAACAAAAACAAAAATTAATATTCCAGTTAGCTAAAATATAATTAGGAATATTACAGCCTTGGGTTTGGGCCCAACACATGAGCTTAGGTCCCTCTTTTGTATTTGTGTTTTGTTCTAAATTCTAAGCATTTCATAGCTTGGTTTCTTTTCAGTAGAGGTTAAGCTATGAAAACCTGTGATTGGATTTTTCTGCATCGCCTTTCTTGTGGCAGAATGGTTGGAAGGATTCACAATCTTAACCAAAATATATTTTGTTTATGATTTCTTTGGAATAGACGAATGTTAGTTATCCTTCTTCATCTTTTCTTTTTGTATCTTATAAGTTAGTTCATTGATCAGAGTAGTGTTATGGCATAAAATAGATGTTATTCAAATTCAACTCATCTTTTCCATCATAGTTTATATCATTGTGTTAAATATTAATGGATGTATGAATGTCGCTGGTTGCAGGGTTGTGTTGATCTGCAAGGAATGGAACCTCTTTCACCTCCATTGTGGACTCCTCCATATTCTCTTTCCATCTCCCAATTTTGTCCCAAAACTCTATTTCCATAGTCACTTTTCCTAGTAAGCTTAAGACATCTTAAGCATTCATCTTGGTGCAAGACACACCTATGAGAGGCCCTAGGATTGGCTAGGAAAATTTTTCCCCCAGCCTTCCTTCACTCTATATAACCTCCATTCATCTATTCATGCCTTCAAGACTTCATCTCCACCCTAAAAACATCCTCGAAATCCCTCCTATAGCATTACAGGTCCTCCTGTAGCATTACAGGACCTCCTGTATCAACCCCTGTAGCATGCATGTAGCACCACATTCCTTCACCTATTTTTCTCCCCACTTCAACTTGACCTTCGTTAGGATGAATAAAATCCTAAGTTGTGATTTGATGACCAAGATAAGCTCCTAGAACATTGCAACCAGTCCTTTTCCTCACTGAAAAACATAGTAGACTTAATCTTTTAATTACAAGCAAGATACAAGTTACATTTGTGATTTTCAAGAAAGTATGAAGTAGAGATATGATACATGCAATTATGCTACTAATTTGATGAATTATGAAAGGTAGAGTAGCTTTCCTTATGCAAATATTAAATTTATTTCCTCTTCATGAAATCATAGTTAGCATCTACAAATTGAACACATGGAAATTTTACTTTCCTAGTTAGAGTCAGTTTTCAATTGTACTTTCATTAGCAAGATTTCATTATAGACAAGTAAGAGGAATGGTCTCCGAACAACGTGATCTAATGTCATAGCTAAGGGTGGCATGAGTATAATCCAATCTAATATGCATATAGCATTGTCACCTCTAATTTTGTATGAACCCCAAGTTGATAATTTGAGTTGAGGAGCCCTTGGGAGTTGCAACACTCTTGGTGCAATACTAGGGAACACCAATTTTTGGCATTGTTGTCGGGGAGGTGTCTAAGTAGATGATTGTTTCTTCTTAAGAATTATTTTATGTTTTGCATTGAGTTTTAAAAAAAGTGAAAAATAAAGAATAATTTTCTTTCATGCCTCGTAGGAGTATGGATAATCAAGGAAAATTATTACCAAAAACCCCCACACCCTCAGGAAATCAACCTTCACTCTTCTTCAGTGGCTATGAACTTCCCTCTTCTACTACAAGGGATTTAGAAGACCCTCTAGGTGAGAAACCTAAAAAATTTTAAGAACCTATTAGGGAAGAAGAAGAACCTACTTCACTTACACAAGTTATGGCTGAAAACAGGAAAAATCATATTTTCCCCAGATGAGAAAACAATCGAGAGGCTATAATGAAGAACATAAGCCCTTCTTCCCTTCCACACCTCCATGGTCTAACCTCTAAGGATCCTGACACCTTCATATTTGGATTTCTTGTTGTTTTCAAGACCTATGACTATGCCTCTGATGAGCAGAAGATGAAGTTTTTCCACTCTACCCTTAAAGATTTATCCTTGCACTGGTTTATGGGTCTTCCTTGGGGAAGCATCACTACTTGGGCCCAAATGAAACATGCCTTCAATAGAAAGTACAAGGATTATTGTAGGTCCAAAGAAACCAAGGAATAAATCTTTAAGATGACTATGGGACCTACTGAATCCTTAGAAGACTGTACCCTTGATCCTGAGTCACTCAAGCTAGTTCTTCACCAAGGGATCAAGGAGGAAGTATTGGAAACCCTCAACATGATATATGGAGGAGATATCTATAAATTACCCTATGATGACATTAAAAATGTATTGAAGAATCACTCTAAGACTACTAGGAAAAAGGGTAGGGCTAGTCATTGCTTGGTGAGTTCCTCTCCCTCCACAAAATCCATCAAGCATGAGATAGGGAACATGTTGGAGGATTTCAAGAGTGAACTACTGCATACCTTTTCATTTCTAATGGATACCATGAAAATCAAGATAAATAAAGAGAAATCAGAGAGGTCTCTATCTATTTTCTGCCCTAGATGCACTAAAATACATCCTATGAATGAATGTCTATTGAATGTCATATAATTCGACCTAGTTAGTGAAGAAAATTGTGCAACAGAAAAATGCCTCTTTTTTTCAGGCCTAAAAGATGTATACCAAGGGCAGAAGGCGAGTCAGAGAAAATTTTATTCATTAATTAAAGGAGACCTGAAGGAGCTCAACCATATCAATAGGGCATGCAAGGTTCACATTACTCTTATTACAATCCAAATCAGAATGCACCTTTGCAACCTTAGTACTCTTCCACTCATCCATCATGGTCCACACCTCCTTCTTGGCCTTATGCTCCTCCATATCCTCCTCAGCTGGTCAACCATCCATTTCATCCATGTCTTCCCCAACCTACTCAATGGGGCAACCTATCACAAGGGTGGAGGCCTCAAGTCAACCAACCTCCCACTTTACTACCTCTACCCTAACCTAAACCACAACTCACTCATCCTACTCCACTTAAGAAACCTCAAATTCCTTCCCAAACCAATATGAACCTGAAAAATAATCAAGCATAAGAGGTCTACAATGGAGATACATCCTATCTTGCTTAATTTGTGGAAATACTGGAGATCAACAATTGGTCTGGGAGAGTGTTCCTGGATAATAATCCACCTTCTCCACCTGAAGATCTTGAAGAAGAGAAGGAAGTGAGTGCTCCTCAAGTCAATCCACTTTCTTTTCCTGAAAGGTTGATCCACCTTATCCAACACACCTTAGAAGAGATTTAATTTATGGGAGAATTAAAGAATTTGTGTGTTAAGATACCCCTTACCCATAATATTAAACATGTTCCCATTTATAATAAGCTTATCAAGGAAAAATGTTTCAAAAATCCTAGGAGAAGAAGAAGAGACACCCCCACCATCAATGTTGTTGGGCATCTATCATATCTGATGTTTGGGAGGGTGATCTTCCCGAAATACCTAGACCTTGGAAGCACAGTAGTGCATGTGCACATTGATGGAACTATAGTCCCTAATACCCTAATTGATATTGGGGCTGCAATAAATGTGATGAATAAGAACACCATGCTAAAGTTAAATCTATATGGGGATTTAAGGAAGACCACCACAATGTTTCATCTTGTACACATATCTACAGTATCTCTTGAGGGAATTGTTGAAGATGTTATGGTCTCCATTGACTCTTGGGAGTATCTGTTGGAGCAAGGTCCCTCAGGACCATAATTTTGGGTTAGATAATAATAATTTTGTAAATTTTTAGTCATGCGCGCTAAGAAATGTAGAGTGAAGGGGCTTTGGGGTAGGTTAAGGTCCCTTCATGAGTTGTAATGGGCTAAAGGGTAAACCTATGGGTCTCAAACCATGGTTTGAGGGCCATAATATAAGCGTAGGGAAAGGTATAAATATGAGTCTAGATCGAGTTATATAATTTAGTCTTTATCAAATTTAATAGATGAATTGATGATAAAACTTTGAATTGAATTTTTTGTAAGCGTTTTGTGTTTGAAAGGCTCCTGCTAGATGTGTGTGCGGAGACCTTAGTCCAGTTGTGTGCGGACCCCACTGGCTATGTGCACAAGTAGATCTGAACTCTTGTAAGGGTTTCTGTGAATTGTAAAAAGTTTCTATGAATGACTGAAGAATAGAGAACTTTTTTGGTCATTCTGTGTACCAAATGCATATGTGATTCACTTTGTGTTCTGTTTATGTGTATGATTTTTTTTTACTACATATGATTTATATTATCTATGATCAGATTAGGTTGCATACCTATTTTATTTTTGATGAATTATAATTGCATTGATCTATTGTTGTAAAGGTTGAATATAACATTGTTAAAACAGTTAAAGGGATTTCTGATGTTGTAATATCCCTTTTTGGGGGATATCTCTAAAACACAGCAAACTCTAACCAGAGATGGACTGGGAGGGAATTTACCAGATATTTCACCTCTGAGAAGAGGGTGAGATCTGGAGGCTACCTGGCCCTTTCCAGACTTTGTCTAAGAGTATGAGGAAAAACACACCAAGTGGTATAGAACTAGAATGCTCGAAGATATAAAAATAACAGTAATGTAGACATACAATAGCATAGATAACATGTATAACAAATGCTCCAGAAATAGAGAGAGAATGCTAAGCCATTTTATTATACTGAGAAATATAATGAAGTACAATAGGTGATCAGAGTGATGGCACCTATAATTTCTCAAGGCAAGTGAAGAAATACTCTCAGAATAACCAGGAAATGGCTGCTCTCTGAATTGCGTCCCAGCTGCTGGAAAAACTGCCGTGTAGCTACTACTACTGAATTGAACTGATGACTAGGGGTTGTTCCCCTTGCCGAAATGAGCTGAAAATCTGGAATCCACCTCTACTCATAAACCACAAAAAAACCCAGAAATCATATAAAAAATGGCTGACCCCCGAAAATCACCCCCTTGGGGAATTACACTACCCTCCAAGGCTCTACGCAAAGGCCGAATAGGAACAACTGAAATACGGCCTCAAACTCCTCCAAAATCCTCCCAAAGGCAAAGGCTGATCCTCTGCTCAATCTCTAGGCTCAAAACCCCAGCAAGAAACCCAATCTGGAGCTCCTCCTGAATAGACTGTGTCCTCCCTCTCAATGACTGTGCAGTCTCTGAATGCATAGCTCTGCAACAAGACCCAAACACCAATCCTCCCACAAAATGCTGAAGGAACCACCTTGCTCGAGCAGGCACTTGAAGTCCCCCAGGGCTAAGGGCGAGATCTCCTATCGGAGACACTCAACACACTAAACAGTGCTGCAGACAGGCTAAACAGCCAGCGTGCTCAAGAAGTCAAAACGACTAGCTCAATATCATCAACAACGAATGAACAAAATGAGGAGGCTCCCTCCTCTATATAGCATGAGCCCCTCTCAACCCTAATTCTCACCTCCTCCAACTTTTTCACATGCTCCCTCTTAGCCTGCGTAGTCCCTCCATGTGTCTACGTGGGCCCCCTCTTTGTGTGGTCTCTTGGCCCCCTCAGCTCACTTAAGTTACAATTTTGTGCTACTAGGGAGTGAAATTTTATTTCTAAAGTGAGTTACATCTACTCTACTCACCTTTTTATTTATGAATAAACTATAGACGAAAAAATTGAGCAAAATTCGAATATTCCAATTAGCCATAGCTAATTAGGAATATTACAGTCTCCCCCGGAAAATGTTGCTTGTCCTCAAGCAACTGAAGTGATGGATGTTGCAAATTTTTCTCACTCTCCCAAGTGGCATCCTCATCCGGCAAATTCTTCCACCTCACTAAGAACTCCCGGACTATCCTACTCCGTAGCTGCCTCTCCCTGGTATCAATAATAGCCTCTGGCTGCAACACCAAATGTCCCTCATCATCCGTGGGTGGTAGCTCATCTGTCACTATCACCTGCTACCCCAGTGCCTTTTTCAGGCATGATACATGAAAAACACTATGAATCTTGCTGCCTTGGGGTAGCTCCAACTCATATGCAACTTGTCCAATCCTGTGTATCACCCTGTATAGCCCATAAAAGTGGGGGTTGAGCTTCTCAGCTCCCTTCTGCTTTAGTGACGACTGTCGCTATGGCTGTAATCGTAGGTAGACCAAGTCCCCTACCTCAAACTGTCTCTCCACCCAACCTCTATCAGCATACAGCTTCTGCTAGTTTTGTGTTGTAGCCATATTATCCTTGAGAGATCGGAGAATGTCTTGACTCTCTTGGATCCAAATCTTGGCTCTAGAAGCCTTGCTAGCACTGAACATCACATCAGCAAAAGATAAATAATGATACCCATACAAAGCATAAAATGGTGACATACCAATGGACATGTGATGTGTAGTGTGGTAGCAGTACTCCCCTAAATGCAACCACTTCAGCCATGCTCGCTACTGCCCACTGACATAGTTACACAAGTAGCCCTCCTGCCACTTGTTAACTATCTCTGTCTGTCCATCTATCTGTGGGTGATAACTGGTACTCGGTGTCAACTCCATCCACACCAACTGGAAAAGCTCTGCCAAAATCCGCCCATGAAGCAGTTGTCCCTGTCACTGATGATGGTCTTAGGAAGACCATGTAGCCTGAAAACCTCTCTGAAGAATAGCTCGGCCACCTGTGCTACTGTGTAATGCGTGGATATGGAAAAAAAATTCGCATACTTTGTCAATTGATCAACAACGACAAAGATACAATCCTTGCCCTGCACCATGGGAAACCCTGTGATGAAGTCCATCGAAATACTCTCCCATTTCCCCTTCAGAATGGGAAGAGGTTGCAACAATCCTGCGGGATGGATCATCTCCCCCTTGTTCCTCTGGCAAACATCTCATTCCCTGATGTGCTGGAGTATGTCCTCCTTGAGGCCCTTTCATGAGAACCTCTCTCTAATGGCTCGGTAGGTTTTAGTAAACCCATGATGGCCAGCCAATGGTGAATCATGTGATGCCTAAAGTATCTTCTTCTTGAGCTGAGATCCCTCAGTCAAGAAGATTTGGTCCTTGTAGTAGATGATCTCATCGACCACCTTGTACCTGTCATCTTCCACCTGTCCATCCAGAACCTCACATGCAAATCTGTCCTTGGAGTACTGTACTAAAAGTCGAGCCCTCCAATATGTATCCAAGCTCATAAGAGACAACGTGGCTGGTCTATGTGAAAGGGCATTTGCTACCACGTTGTTCTTACCTTTGACATACTCAATGTCAAATTCATATGCTTGGATCTTACTGATCCACTTCTGCTGCCTCTCCTGTAGCTGCTTCTTCTCCAAAAAAACCTGAGGCTATTGTGATCGGTCCTCACCCTGAAACTGTTACCCACTAAATACTACCGGAATTTGGCCAATGCATGCATAATGGCCAACATCTCCTTGTCGTATATAGAATACAACCTCTCGTGTGGAAGGAGCTTCCGGTTCTCAAAGGCTATAGGGTGTCCTCCCTGCATCAATAATGCGCTGATCCCCTCTCCCGACGCATCACACTCCAAAACAAATGGTTGCGTAAAATCTGGCAATGCAAGCACTGGGCAGCTACTCATCACCTCCTTGAGCCTATCAAAGGCTCGCTGCGCTGTATCTGACCAACTGAATGCCCTCTTCTTCATCAAATTTGTAAGGGGTGCAGCAAGCTGTGAAAAACTCCTGATGAACTTCCTGTAATAAGTACAAATGCCAATGAATCCCCGAAGTTCTGTCACATTCCTTGGCTCTGGCCAATCTCTGATGGCCTTGATCTTCTCCTCATGGACTCTCACTCCATCCACCCCTATGATATGTCCCAAGTACAACATCTCCGACAACCCAAACTCACACTTGGAGAGCTTGGCATAGAACTGCTGCTCCTCCAAAATGCGCAACATTGCCTCAATGTGCTGGAGATGTTCCTCCCAAGTCTTGCTGTAAATGAGGATATCATCAAATAACACCAACACAAACTTCCTCAAGTGACTACGGAAGATGTGGTTCATGAAATACTGGAATGTCGCTGGTGCATTGGTTAACCCAAAGGGCATCACCAAAAACTCAAAGTGCCCATAGTGACAAATGAAGACGGTCTTGGGAATGTCCTGTTCCCTCATGCGAATTTGATGGTACCCTGATCTCAAATCAATCTTTGAGAAGAACTGGGCTCCTCTCAACTCATCCATTAACTCATCGATCCTGGGTATAGGGTACCTGTTCTTCAGGGTCTTCTTGTTCAGGGCCCTGTAGTCAATACACATCCTCAAAGTGTCATCCTTCTTCTTCACCAACACCACGGAAGAAGAAAAAGGACTCGTGCTTAGCCAGATGTGCCCAAGAGCCAGTAAATCCTGGATGGCCCACTCAATCTCATCCCAATAGGCTTTGGGGTGCCTATAAGGTGTGGTAATCACTACCTGAATACCCTTCTCCAACTCAATGGTGTGCTCAAACCCCCGATCTGGTGGTCGGCCTGGTGGTATATCCCCGAACACTGTGTCATAACTGTCAAGGATGGCCTGTATATCAGGATGAATGGCCTGAATAGTGGTCCTTGCCTCTGATGCCCACAACTCAACCGCCCACTCTATGTCTCCCTTCCAAAAATCTTCCTCCATCCGGTGAGCCGAAATAGTCTGAGGTGAGTAAGTGTGCATCCTGTGGATCTTCTCATGCTTCCCAGTCTTCTTATCATCCCACTCCATCTCCAAGGCCTCCCAATTTGTGGTGACCTTCCCCAGAGTAATCAACCACTGAATGCCCAATACCACATTGGTATCCGATATGTTGACCATGAAAAATTGGTCGGTCACGGTGTAGGTACCCATCGTCACTGCCAAATTTGGAACATACTGGGCACACTGCATCGTCTGAGCTCCTGGGACTAGAACAAAAAATCCATCGAAGCTCTCGGTCGGTATACCTCTCTGCTCAACCATCTATGCATCGATGAAGTTGTGGGTTGCCCCACTGTCAACCAAAACTGATACTCACTGACCACGTACTGTCCCTTGTACGTGCAGTGTCAAATACTTAGGAACTCCTTGCAATGCTACAAGGGTCCCCCCAGTGGGTGCAAAAACTGCACCTCCTACTCCTGGAGGTGGTGGTGGAAACTAATCCTGGGCTGTCTGACTGTCTCCTGCCTCCATTTCATCCTCCTCATGCTCTTCCTTGCTACTCTCGGAGAAGACCTCAATGAAGTGTGATTTGCCAGCAGCACATATATGTCCCAATGCCCACAGCTCCTAACAGGTAAATCACAACCGCTTCTTCTTCAGCTCCCTCCTGGCATCATCATCCATCTGTGCCCGTCCTAGATTCCCCTTTGGAAGTGGAATCCTCACATCCTTCCCCTTGGGCTGGAAGCCCTGTCTCTGGGGGTAAGGTGTCCGAGTCCTAGACAATGCATCCTGTAAGTCCCAGGTCTTGCTAATAGAATCCTAGAGTGTGGCTGGTCTAGTAGATCTGACCAGACCCCGAAGTGGCTCTGCTAACCCCTCCACAAACATATAGATCATCCATGCCGCGGATAGATCTGGCACCATCACTGAAACCCTCAAAAAGTCTGCAATGTATGTCTCTGGGCTCCCGGTTTTTTTGAGCCTCGTCAGCTCAACAAAGTGATGTTTCGGATCCCTTCGGTCAAACCTCTCTATCAACCTCCTGGTAAACTCGACATATGTCGTCACTGTAGAATGTCCGAGTGTAACCATACCATGAAACCACCAATCCTAGACCTCACCATCCAAATTTAATGTTGCCACCTTGATGGTCTCCATCTTCGACATCTGGTTAAGCTGGAAATATATGTCCAGCTTCTCCACCCAAGACTTCGCCAAACTATTTGATGAACCACCAAACGTAGGCAAGTGGAATCTGCTAGCTGTGCGGTGGGTATCTCCATCATGATAATGCCGATGCCCTCTATGATGGTCGCGGGGTCTACTGTCCTGCTGAAGCTGAAAAAAAATATCTGAACGAGAGAGCATCCTTGAACTCCTGCCCATAGGCCTGATACTCTGCAAAATAATTACCCATATGTCTGGGCTCTGCCTCCTGCTGGTCTCCTTCCCCTATGTATGCTCCCAAGAAAGTGGGCATGGTAGAGCGTGTAGGTGCATGTGAAGCCATCGGCTAAGTAGTTTCACAATGAATAGCACCATGCTTTGGCAAATGGTGGGATGTACCCGATCCCTCTCCTACTTGGAAAACCCGTGGGGTCTCACGCTGTCTAGCCTCCACAGCGGTGAATCTCTGACCCATCACCTCAATCTGTCTCACTAGATCTTGCACTGATTTGAGGAGTGACTCCCCAAACTGTTTTGCCTCACTATCATCTTCCATCGGCTCTCTCTGCTCTGAATCTAGCACAGACTCCTCCTGCTCTGCATCTGTCATAGGCTCCTCCTGTTCTGTGTCCACCACCCAAACATAGTCTCCCTCTCCATAGGTTTTCTCCAACCTACACTCATGATATCTATACTTCTTTCCTCTGTAACAAATATATGGCCTCTTCCTCGGTGTCATAGACAACTAGCTCCATAGGATGAGCCCGAACTATACTCTGATACAACTGTAATATCCCTTTTTGGGGGATATCTCTAAAACACAGCAAAGTCTAACCAGATATGGACTGGGAGGGCATTTACCAGATATTTCACCTATGAGAAGAGGGTGATATCTAGAGGCTACCTGGCCCTTTCTAGACTCTGTCTAAGAGTATGAGGAAAAACACACCAAGTGGTATAGAACTAGAATGCCCGAAGATATAAAAATAACAGTAATGCAGACATATAATAGCATAGATAACATGTATAACAAATGCTCCAGAAATAGAGAGAGAATTCTAAGCCATTTTATTATATTGAGAAATATAATGAAGTACAATAGGGGATCAGAGTGATGGCACCTAGACTTGCACAAGGAAAGTGAAGAAATACTCTCAGAATAACCACGAAATGGCTGCTCTTTGAATTGTGTCCCAAACTACTTTGGAAAAAAAAAATGTTTGTGTATTGCTACTATTAGAGATAACGGTAATGGGGTTTTTCCCTTCTTTAGGCAGGCAAAAATGAATCCACCTCACTTATCCATACATTAAAACCAAATCATAAAAAATGGTGACCAATACCCCTTGAGGAAATTAAAACGCCCTCAAGGCTTCTTTTGATGATAAAGATAACTGAAATCTGGCCTCCGCTCACCAAATCTCCCGAGGCAAAGGCTGATCCTCTGCTCAATCTCCAGGCTCAAAACCCCTGCAAGAAACCCAATCCAGAGCTCCTCCTGAATAGACTGCGTCCTCCCTCTCAATGACTGCGCAGTCTCTAAATGCACAGCTCCACAACAATCCTCCCACAAAATTTTGAAGAAACTACCTTGCTCGAGCAGGCACTCGAACTCCCCCGGGGCTAAGGGAAAGATCTCTGATCGGAGACACTCAACTCACTAAACAGTGCTGCAAACAGGCTAAACAGCTAGCGTGCTCAAGAAGTCAAAACGACCAGCTTAATATCATCAACAACGAATGAAAAAAATGAGGAGGCTCTCCCCTCTATATAGCATGGGCCCCTCTCAACCCTAATGCTCACCTCCTCCAACGTTGCCACATGCTCCCTCTTGGCCTGCGCAATCCCTCCATGTGTCTACGTGGGCCCCCTCTCTGCGTGGTCTCTTGACCTCCCTCGGCTCACTTAAGTTACAATGTTGTGCTACCAGGGAGTGAAATTTTATTTCTAAAGTGAGTTACATCTACTCTACTCACCTTTTTATTTATGAATAAACTATAGATGGCAAAATTGAGCAAAATTCGAATATTCCAATTAGCCATAGCTAACTAGGAATATTACAGATATGCTATCTATGTGTGGGTGCATGATTAATATATGTTGACCTAGGGTTTATGGTTAGGGTTTCTGGTGCGCAAGGAGGTCTATTTACTAATATAAATCTGAGGACACCCACTTCATTTAATTCCCTCTCAGGGTATGGAAACCTAGTTCCAGCATGCCCCCATATTGCTTCGGGTGATACTTTTTCCTGCACAAGTAGGTCATTTCTGAAAGGGCCAATAGTAAGAGGGCTTTCTTGGTTACGTGCTAACTCTAAACCTAGGTCAGGACCCCTCAAGGCAACAAATGGTTTTTTTTCCAAGACTAGGATCATTTTGAGAGAGATTAGATGTTGTGGCAGCCATCGAAGGCTAAGTTAGAATATTGGTTTGAGAAAAAGATAAGTGAATTCACTGTTAGGTCCCTATATTACTAGTATATTCCCTTATTGTTGTTAGTGTAACCCCCTTATTGTTATTATTGTACCCTTGTAACCCCCATTTTGTTATTATTGTGCCCTTAAATTATTATTGTTAGGGTTGGCTAGGATATGATTGTGGCCCACTAGGATTACATTATGGCCCCATGGACTCCTATATATAGAAAGGAGGTTTTGTAAATTGTATCATCCAAGAATTGTTCATTTATGTAATGTATTGGAGGTTTCCCCCTCAAAGTGGCTCATTTCTAGAGCGTTGATATCTCTTTTCTTCTATATTTGGGCCGGATTTACACAACATTTGGTATCGAGCTTTTAGTCTCTAGGGTTTATTTGCTCCAAAGAGGTCATCGTGGCATTTTCGCTATAACTGTTTTTCTATGAAGTTTCAAAAGCTGAAATTTTTAGGGTGCGAAGCCGAAATCTTGAGGAAGTTTTTCTAAAAATTTCGGAGCTTGGTTCACAATATTTTCGGAGATATGATCTGTGGAAGTTAAGTCTTTTTTCAGGCTCCTAAACAGGTCATCGTGGCATTTGTGCTATAAATTTTTTTCTACGAAGGTTCAGAATCTGAAATTAATATGGTGCGAAGCTGAAATCCTGAGGAAATTTGTCAAAAAATTTCAGAGCTTGGTTTGCAATATTTTTGGAGATATGATCTGTGGAAGGTAGTGCTTTTTCAGGCTCCTGAATTTCATCTCAAAGAGGTGATCATGGGAAAAGTTTAATAACTCTCTCTCTGGGCATCGGATTGGAGTGCCGTAAAAATTGGTCACAAGTACATGGATTTTAGTTTCTTGGCTATCAATTTTAGAGACGAAGGATGAAACAGTGACACGTGGCAAGCCGTACAAGTTCGCTCTACTGAACTAGTCCATAGTTAGGTCATTGTGGAAGATTGGACACAAATTTGTCTTGGAGAATCCAAATTAGGTTAGACCTGTGGCATTCAAAATATAATTCAGTAGGCTACTTTGGTACCAAAAATCAAATATTGAAGTGCTGCAATCACAAAGATAATCCAATTTCAATATCGAGCTCCTCAAAAGCAAGAAAAAGGTGTGTATTTGTTTTCCGAATTGCATAAGTCTTGTTTGAAGAATCAATTTGAATTGATTCCAAGGGCATATTGTAGAATAGATATCAGTATTGGGTTCTAAAATATGCCCCGTAAAAATAATTCAACGCCCATTAAGCCTTCAGAAGGCTCTACTATGACTCATGAAGATGAAGAATTGCAACATGATCTATCAAAATTACAAGAGCAAGTGCAAAAAATTTCACTCTCGCAAAGAGCAACAAAAAATGAAATGGAAGTTTTGAAGAAAGGCGTGGAAGCTAAGATGGATGGCGTGCAAGCTAAGATGGATGGTGTGGAAGCTAAGATGGATGGCATGGAAGCTGGCATGGAAGCTAAGATGGATGACATGAAATACAACATGGAAAACATGAAGAATGATCTAAAAACATACATCGAAGGTTTGACAAAGTTGATACAAGAAATGTTTCCTAATGGTGAAAATATAGTAGAAGAACCTCATGATGAGAAAAAAATCAATGTTAATCGTGATTTCATAAACTCTAATGTTTGCGGGAAGAACCACCATATTCCAAAAATGGATATGAGGAAGTTTGATGGAAAGGATCCTGTAACATGGATACTACGGATGGAGCAATATTTTGATCTCCATAATGTGCAAAACACACAAAAGGTATGCATTGCAACTTTACATTTAGAACAAAATACATTTGTATGGTATCGATGGCTTTGCTCCGATAAAAAAATTGTCACTTGGTCAATTTTTACGGAGGAAATGATAGCACATTATGAGGATACAAAGAGCAACACCTTCTTTAGCCAATTGATAAATCTCAAACAAAAGAGTTTAGTGGGGCAGCACATTGAGGACTTCCAAAAATTGAATATAAGGGTAACTGATATTCCAGAGGAACACAGGATTGATCTCTTCATAGGCACTTTAAAGGATAACATCCAACATGAAGTTCGCGTTTTGGAACCTGATTCATTGGAGAAGGCATTCGGGTTGGCAAGAAAAGTTGAATGTAAAATTATGGCGACAAGGAAGCCTACCACTCAATTCTATAAAGAAGGAAGTGTTGCTACGCCTAGATTTCCACAACCTACAAGGTTGACACCATAAAAATTGGAAGAAAAAAGAGCAAAAGGGATTTGCTACAGTTGTGATAGAAAATACACTAAAGGTCATAAGTGTGCTGAGAAGAAATTATTTTACATAGATTGTGAAGAGGAAGAAGAAAATGAACAAGAAGAGGATATACACCAGGAACCAACCCTAGAAGAGGAAGAAAAGAATCCGACCATATCGTGTAATGCATTGGCAGGAATTACCACTCCTCAAACTCTCAAGATAGAAGGACATATCAAGAAGAAAAAGGTAATAGTGTTGATTGATTCGGGTAGCACCCATAATTTTATTCATTGTAAGGTAGCCAAGGAATTGAATTGTTTCCTATACCCAGCACCAGAATGTCAAGTGATGGTTGCAAATGGAGGAATTATAAATTTCTCTGAAAAATGCCATAATATCAAGATAACCATGGGGGAATATGTATTGAATACTCCAATGTTTTCCATTCCTATGGGAGGTGTTGATGTTGTACTAGGAGTACAATGGTTACAATCTTTGGGGACGGTAGCTTTTAATTTTCAAGAACTTTTCTTGAATTTTTTTTCAGAAGGAAAGGAAGTCGAATTACGGGGTATTGCAGGGAAGCCGGGAAGGATAATAAGCTCTAATGTCATGACAAAACTTCTAAAGAAAGAACAACGAGGCGTAATTGCACAATTATGCTCACTAGAAGTTCCAACATCAAAATCATCTATTTCTGCAGATCTCCAACAAGTCTTGGACAATCATTCCAAGGTGTTTGAAACTCCCAAAGGACTCCCACCTATTCGTGATCATGATCATGCTATTCATTTGATTCCAAGAATTGTTCCTCCAAACATCAGGCCTTATAGATATCCTTACTTCCAAAAGAGTGAAATTGAACGTATGATTGCAGAAATGTTAGAGGCAGGTATAATTCAACCTAGTCAAAGTTCTTTCTCTGCTCCTGTAGTATTGGTACACAAGAAGGATGGATCATGGTGAATGTGTCCAGATTATAAGGAGCTCAATAAGCTCACCATTAAAGATAAATTTCCCATTCCTATGATTGATGAATTATTGGATGAATTACATGGAGCAATTTATTTTACCAAGTTGGATCTTCGTTCAAGATATCATCAAATTAGAATGAAGACTGAAGATATTCCAAAAACAACATTTGGAACTCATGAGGGTCATTATGAATTTTTGGTCATGCCTTTTGGCCTTACCAATGCACCTTCTACATTTCAAGGGTTGATGAATTCCATTTTCAAACCCTTCCTTAGAAAATTTGTGCTAGTATTTTTTGATGATATACTAATCTACAGCAGGTCTTGGAGGGATCATGTTGAACATGTTGACAGGGTTCTCAAACTATTGCAGGAGAAACAATTATATGCAAAAAAATCCAAATGTTTCTTTGGAGTACAAGAGGTGGAATATCTGGGTCATATTGTATCTCACGAGGGTGTTAAAGTAGACCCTAAAAAAATTAAAGCCATTAAGGAATGGAAAGTCCCCACAACCATAAAGAAGTTGCGAGGATTTCTCGGGTTAACGGGGTATTATCGCAAGTTTTTTTGGAATTATGGGAGAATAGTAGCACCTCGAACAACGTTATTGAAGAAAGATGCATTTTCATGGACTCCTGAAGCAACTAAGGTCTTTGAACATCTTAAAGGGGAAATGTGCCTAGCACCGGTCTTAGCTACGCCAGACTTCACAAAAACCTTTATTGTGGAATGTGATGCCTCAGGAAATGGAATTGGTGCAGTTTTAATGCAGGAAGGAAGACCCATTGCTGTTGAAAGTTGTCCAATCAAAGGAAAGTATTTACAGAAACCTATTTATGAGAAGGGAATGTTAGCAATACTACATGCACTAAAGAAATGGCGAACTTACCTAATGGGAAGACACTTCAAGGTAAAAACTGATCATGATAGTCTTAAACACTTTTTGGAACAAAGACTATCTTCAGAAGAGCAACAAAAATGGGTCACAAAGATGTTGGGTTATGAATTTGAAATAACCTACAAAAAAGGAAAGCTTAATGTTGTTGCAGATGCACTCTCAAGAAATAATGAAGAGGTGGAAGCATTGCTTTGTGCCATTTCTATTATCCAACCAGATTGGATAACTGAAGCAAGAGATGAATGGAAGAAGGACAAGATGTATGGACACTCATTCAAAAGTTGCAGCAAGATCCTAGTACATCTGATACATTTAGTTGGAAAAATGATTCCTTATGGTACAAAGATCGCTTATATCTTTGTAAGAATTCCCAACTAAAACAAAAGATTCTTCTGGAATTGCACACTTCTCCTTTAGGAGGACACTCAAGATTTTTAAAAACTTACCACGGGGTGAAGAAAGAATTTTTTTGGGATGGCCTTAAATCTGATATTCGAAAGTTTGTGGCGGAATGTTTGGTTTGCCAGCAGAATAAAGTGGAAACAATTAAGACCCCAAGACTTCTACAACCTTTATCCATTCCAAGTCAACGTTGGGAGAAGATTTCAATGGATTTTATCACAGGTTTACCTAAGTCCGAAGGAAAGAGTGTCATCATGGTGGTAGTTGATAGACTTACCAAGTATGCACACTTTTGTGCATTATCTCATCCATTTAAAGCAAGTACGGTTGCTACTACATTTATGGACAGAATTCAAAAGCTACATGGAAGCCCAAGGATTATTGTGAGCGACAGAGATCCCATTTTTACTGGAAATTTTTGGACGGAGTTATTTTCTTGTTTGGGTACTCAATTAGCTCATAGCTCATCTTATCATCCTCAATCTGATGGTAAAAATGAGATAGTAAATAAATGTTTGGAAGGATATCTTCGTTGTTTTGTATCTGATAAACAAACACAATGGGTCAAGTGGTTACCTCTCGCTAAATGGTGGTATAACACTTCCTTCCATACTGCAGCAAAAATGACCCCATTTATGGCACTTTATGGATATCATCCACCATAGATCACATCATCTTTAAGGGAAAATTCGAAGGTTCAAGCAGTGGAAGATCACATCGAGCATCAGCAAGAAGTTCTCCAACTCTTAAAGGATAACCTGAATTTGGCACAAAGTCGAATGAAACAACAGGCAGATCAACATCGCAGCGAGAGAATTTTTGATGTAGGATATTGGGTATTTTTATAGCTACAACCATACAAAAAAATGTCCCTCAAGCAAGCAAAGAAGGATAATAAATTATCGCCAAAGTACTATGGTCCTTACAAGGTGTTGCAAAAGATTGGTACTATGGCATACAAATTGGAGCTTCCTGCTTCTTCGCGAGTACATCGAGTTTTCCATGTTTCATGCTTAAAGAAGGTTATAGGTGAAAATATTCCAGTTCAAACAATATTGCCAGAACTTGATGAGGAAGGAAAAATCATATTGGAACCTGAAGCGGTCACGGAAAGAAGAACTCGACAACTACGGAATCGATCAATTTCAGAGTATCTCATCAAGTGGAAGAACTTACCCACTGAAGATTCTACATGGGAGGATGAGAATTTTATACAGAAGCACCCGGAGCTACTCAAGTGTTGAGGACAACACTTTTTGAAGGAGAGGGGCATGTTAGGTCCCTATATCACTAGTATAGCCCCTTATTATTGTTAGTGTAAACCCCTTATTGTTATTATTGTACCCTTGTAACCCCCATTTTGTTATTATTGTGCCCTTAAATTATTATTGTTAGGTCGGCTAGGATTACATTGTGGTGCACTAGGATTACATTATGGCCCCATGGACTCCTATATATAGAAAGGAGGTTTTGTAAATTGTATCATCCAAGAATTGTTCATTTATGTAATGTATTGGAGGTTGCCCCCTCAAAGTGGCTCATTTCTAAGGCATTGATATCTCTTTTCTTCTATTTTTGGAGCTGGTTACACAACATTCACCATCAAGGAGAACAAAAGTACATTTTCACAGAGGTCCATGAAATCTTCTTTGTGACCTTTGCACACGAATTACAGGAGTAGTTATTAAGGTTAGTTGAGTTTCAGATCTCCTGGAAGGACGATAAAATCACTCAGTGGACACCTAAGTTGATCCAACAGTTAGAACAAAATGATAACAACGCCACTCACACTGTAGACCATTGGTTTGATAGCATTCTGGGTCGATTTGTGACAGAGTTTGCAGTTGATCAGTTTGCATCATATTCTGAAGCAGAAAGAAGGTTCTTCAAAGGACTGAGAGGTAAGTTCATACACTCTCTGTCTTTGCTAATTAATATGCTATTGTGCAAAAAGGTTTTATGTGAAGTCACACCAAGTGAATGACCCCATATGAGTTGGAAAGCATTATATGCAGAGGAAATAACTTTCGGGTTAACCAAAGAGGTGATAGATCGGTATACAACCCTCTGAGAAACCCGCCTAATACTTGTTGAGCCCCAAAGATGTTCTTCTCTTTCACCACATTCTACTTCATTTTCTTTGTCCCTCATCAATTACAAGCTTAACTAATCATTAGGATTAATTAAAATTGATTTAAGAATTTATATAATGACTAACTTGCTATGTTTTCATGATTTTGTTGGTGTAGTAATTTTGACTAAGACTCAACTACAGAATATAGGCATTCCATAGCCAGTCATCTATTCTG